>QPKB01000002.1:0-662644 GCA_003546025.1 Camphora micrantha
TAGCGGTCCCCTCACTGTATAAGGTCCTATATCGCTGTATAAATAGAAAATAATAGTAATGATCATTTTTTCACATGTGTTCATGTTGTTTAGTTATGCTAACTTAGAAACTAATGAAAAGCTTATAAAAGAAAAAACTATGTCATGAAGTCAAGATTTAAGAGTACCTAGAGAAAAAAATTTATCTACCAAAGGGGGTGTCTAATAGGATGTACTTAGAGAAGAATCATTGAGAAGAACTCTTTGTATCGACTCTAATTCGGCAAGATCATGTGCTTTTTGGTGTTCTTTTAAACATAAAAGAGTAGAAGAGTTGTGTAGAAATGTTATTTCAAGAGAAGAAAAAAAAAATAAGTCTTATTATGCATTTTAAAAAAATTTGGAAAGTAGGAATTTTTCTCACCCCGTAGCGGCCCGTAGCGGCCTTAGCGGCCCCGTAGCGGACATAGCGGCCGCTACGGGTGCGACGGCCGATAAATCGGCCGTAGCGTAGCGGTGGCGGCCGCTACGGCCGATATAGCGATTTTCATCCATGCCTACCCTCCTAATACACTCTGCTACTTTATCCCACATAATTTTTGCAGTCTCATTTACCAGCCAAACGTCTTCCTTTAGTACTATTTCCCTTAATGCTAGTTGCTTATCACCTTTCAAGTTCCACCATTTAGTCCTTGAGCATCTATACAACTTCTTTTTTTTAGTCCATCTTTGTAGCTGTACATCTATGATCAACAACCTATGTTGGGAAGTCAAGCTCTCCCCCGGTATAACCTTGCAATCTTTACAAGCTAAGCGGTCTCTTTTCCTAGTTAAGAAGAAGTCAATCTGTGTCCTTGAGGAGCCACTCTTACAAGTCATTAAATGCTCCTCTCTTCCTAAAAAAGGTGTTAGTTACCATGAGATCATAAGCCACTGCAAACTCCAAAATATCCTTCCCTTCTTCGAATCTATTACCGTATCCATGTCCCCCGTGTACTCCTATATATCCATCTACGTCACGTCCAACATGACCGTTCAAATCTCCTCCTATGAAGACCATCTCGCCTTGGGGTATCTCTAGTAGTACTCCTTCCAAGTCTTCCCAAAACTTCTCCTTATGTCCATCTCCTAAGCCCACCTCGGAGGCATAAGCACTAACAACGTTCATTATCTCTTCTAACACTAATTGAATTGCAATAATCCTATCTCCAGAGCGCTTTACATTAACTATATCTTCCTTTTAAGTCCTTACCACTATGCCAACCCCATTCCTCGATCTATTAAGTCCCGTATACCATAACTTATACCCAGTCCTCTCAATCTCTTTAGCTTTCTGTCCCACCCACCTTGTCTCTTGCAAGCAAGTAATTGCGATTCGTCTCCTTTCCATTGTATCCATCGCTTCCATAAGTTTCCCAGTTAGGCTCCCAATGTTCCAAGTACCTAATCTCAGCCTTCTATTTTGGACTAGCTTCCTTACCCCCCACACTCGTCCAATAAAGTGTGAGGACCCTTGCCTATTTAGCACTGCACCCGGGCGCCGATACAGCGGTCCTTGCTCACTTATCACTGTATTTAGACCATACAGTGCGTCGCTAAGTAGGGGACGCCCCCACAAAATTTCATTAGGTCTCAAATCCATAAAGAAATCTGACTGAGTATTGTGCTGGCTGTTGGCTACCTAACGCACAACCCTCCTCCTATGTCCGGGCTTGGGACCGGCTATGTCAAGGATACCCTAACATAGGCGGAGTTAAAAATAATCTTGTAGAATGCCATATAAATAGTAAAAGACGACTTAAGCCCTAAGAAACCTAATTAAACTAGAAAACTAAATAAGATTGGAAACCTAATCCTAAATACAAATCATCAAATAAAACTAGTAACTAATAACAATTAAATAAATAAAAAAATTCCTAAATATACTTGGGCCCTACACGTGGCCTGAGGTCCATCTGCATCATTCTCCCCGGCTTCGGAAGAACTCTACCTCGAGTTCAGTAAAAATCAACCTAGATCGAAGATCAATATGACGAACTTCTGATTTGTTGGTTGATCTGCAGCTTCCGTGTACAGCTTCATGTATAGCTGCTTGTGATGGTTGAAAATTGTGTTGATGTGCAATTGAACCGTTGAATGCCTTACTTATAGAACCTGCACCATTAAATCACAATCTCTGACTATCCGCCGTTATTCATCTTCAAATTTCCATTGTTGATCCCGAATACAAAATCAATGTGAGAATTACTGTGGGGAGTTTCAACAACTGATGCTTCTTCGCTAGCTACATGTATATCACCATTACCCATAAAAGTGTCTTGCTCTGGCTTTACATTAAGAATATCTTCTGCCACTGATTTTTCAACATGATCTGCCATTAATGGTGATGACCTTTCATCTTGAGGTGTAAGTTTTTCCAGAGGAGACTATTTTAGCATGCGTTCCACAAGAATTGCTTCCCAATATGCCTCATGAATGGTCGTACAATCATTCATTCTCTCCGCTATATCGGGTCTCAAGGTTCTTACAAATCTAATTAAATCATGTTCTTCATCATCCTCCATTCCACATGCCTCTTGAAGCCTTGAGAATTGGTCAGAGTATTGCAAAACAGACAACTCACCTTGTTTCAAATCAAGAAATTGCGTAAAATAGACTTCATTCTCAAAATACCATATTCCATATTTACCCACATATCTTACTCTTTGAAGTGCATTGTGGAGTTTACAGATGTGCAATTTCATACGGGATGTATAAATGGACTGACCTTATTTGTAGATCTTCTCTCCACGAAGGTGTAGGAGAAAATGGATCTAAAATCCGACCTCAGATGACTTCGCAATCACAGAAGAAAATCTGAACTTTGTTTGTGGTCAGATCTGATCTTTGACTCCCTCTTGATGTCCCTCCTTATGCTGCTGCCCGGAAGTAATGATGCTGGGCTTCACTTAAAACAGAGTAACTTGGGTCAGATCTGGACTGGAAAGCAGGGAATGCACTGCTATTGTTACTGGATCTGCCACGGCGTCGGGTTGGGCCAAACTGTGACCCAAAACAGACCTGGAACAAAAGTCTCTTAATCCAGTCACTTGACTGGCACGTCACAAGAGGGACGTTTTTTGTTTGTTTTTTTTTCCTCAGCTGACATGCCCAAGAAGAAAAGAGGATGAAACCCTTTCTACCTTTCCTGCTTGTGCTTTAACGATGGGTGAAAAAAGGGGAAGAAGCTCGGTGATCTTCAATGATGGTGGAGGAGATCTAGGCGGAAGACGGCTGTGGCGACGTAGATGCAGCGATTGATAACTGCTGTTGGCGCTGTGGTCTTGGCGGAACCAGACAACGACGATGATGGCACTGGTGCGACGACGACGACGGAAGCTACTCTCCACCCCTTTCTCTTTCCATATCTCTAGTTCTTCTCTCAATCTTGTTCTTTTTCTTTTTCATTTTTTTTTTTTTTTGGATTGGGTTTTGGTGAATGGCAGGAGGGGGGGCGGTTTTGAGGGTTGGGCTGAGACTGAATGGGTTTCAGAATGGGGTTTCGGTGATGCTGAGGAATTTTCGGGTTTGGGCAGATGGTGTCAGAGTTTTGGGGTGGAGGAGATGGTACGGGATGGGATTTGGATGGTTTGGTGTTGCAGAAGAGGAGCGGTGGGATGGCTGTGGGCTTGAAATGGACGAAGAGAGGATCAACGGGTACTAGAAGGGAGGACTGGGTTCCGGAAGGTGGGGTTTTTTCTGTCAACTAGGTGGGGTTGGGGATTTCTAGCAGTGGGGAAGGGTCTGCGGCAAGGGCTTCGGGGTTGCGGGATTGGGGTATGGGATTTCGGCAATGAATAGGTTTCGGGGAAGCAGGGATCTTAAACAATGGGTGACAGGGAAGACAGTGAGTAGATGACGTGGGTGGCTGTGAAGATGAGTGGGCAGACCAGTGGGGATGGATTGGCGAATGAGTGGATAGGGGTGGCACGCCAATCGATGAAGGGAACGTTCCGCTCTGATACCAATTGATGCAAGACCAAGGGTTAGGGCTTGCATGGAAGTGCTCAAAGCACAATGGGCGCTGAAACACGTGTCCAAAGACCAAATAAATCTCCGCTGAGACGATAAACGAGGATGCACCTCGAGGATGCACCTCAATGAGAAAACTCAATTTTCAATTAATCAACTCTCTAATAATATTCTTGTACAATGCCATATAAATAGTCAAAGAAGACTTACGCCCTAAGAAACCTAATTAAACTAGGAAACTAAATAATATTGGTAACCTAATCCTAAATACAAATCATCAAATAAAACTAGTAACCAATAACAATTAAATAAATAAAAAAATTCCTAAATATACTTGGGCCCTACACATGTGGCCTGAGGTCCATCTGCATCAATGAGTTAGAGTCCCCACTTAAAAAAAAAAAAAAAAAAAAAAAAAAAAGGATAAAAAGAAAAAGATGACCTATAAATAAGGAATCCCTATCAACAACTCATTTTCCAAGAATGCTTGCTTCCTTATTTGCTTAGGCTAGCAAATCCCAAGCAATCTTTCACACTCTAGACCAATCCTTTTTCATTCCAGAAGACGCTCAAAATCATTGCTGGCAGAATCCTGCAATACATATTCTAAATCCTCTGATTCATATCAAATTTTTAGGAAAAAGATTGTGGTCAATGCATGCCCTATGTGTTTGGAAGATGAGGAAACAATAGATCACCTCCTCCTAAGGTGCAACAATGCGGAGAAAATTTGGAATACTGTTATTAGCCAGTTCGGTTGCAGTTGGATTTTCCCAGAGCATGTTCAGGATCTGTTTATAGCCTGGAAATCCCTCATCGGGTCCCATAAAGGGAAGAAGATGTGTGGAAGCTATCATTTATTGCACTAATTGGCATATATGGAAGGAGAGAAATGCTAGATGCAGTGTTTCTAAAAGCGAGAGACGCATCAAGGCGCTAAGGTCTCTTGAGGCCTAGGCGTTAAGGCGCAAGGCAAGGCGTGGGCTTCCTTGAAGCGAGACGCACATTGTAGATAAAAAATAGATATTTTAGTATAGACAGATAATTCAAAATTCAATGAGCAATGTGTAATCCAAATTCCAGCCCAACAGACATCATCTGATTAAAAAAAAGGAACAAAAAGTATGACTGTAAAAAACTGCAACTGAAAAAGACTGAAACAAGGCCCCAAAATCAGATCATTTAACCTGGTGTTATGCATCAATGGACCTTCAGTTTTAAGTAGCTCAGATGCATTGTATTATGCTATGTGGACCACTCATGAGCTCATTCATGATCTAAATACAAAATATTCTTTCTAAAACATCAATCTAAAAATATCAAAACGTATATTTTCCCAAAATCCAAATAATCAATTCACATCCCCATCATGGCCCATGACCATATCCACATCAACATCATCATCACCAAATGAAGACGATCCACATCAAAACCAAAATAAGGCCCCACCCCCACTGATGGATGAGAAAAATTGGTGTTGGTTTGCCAATTGATAACTGTTTGAAATAAAATAAAATAAAGGCCCCAGACCAAACAATCAAAAATATCAATGGCTACCCCCACCCCTACTGATGAGAAATTAGTGATGGCCTGATGATGTGTTAAATAAAAAAATAAAAAAAAATAAAAAGCAGCCCCCAGACCTAGCACGCCCCTGGCTCCGAGGCGCGCCTTTTACAACCTTGGCTAGATGTTTTGAAGGAGTCGCAACAATTGGAGAATCAATCTGTGTAAAGATTAAGTTTTCTGTGGCTCAATGGGTGTCAATAAATCCCATTTTCAGAGATTATTCCATAGACCAAATCATGTTCAATTGGAAAGATGTGGTTGTCATGTAATCATGAATTGGGGTTCCCTATAATCAGGTGTCTATTGTTCTAGTTTGCTCTTGGAGGGTCCATTTTGTTCGATCCCTGCCTTGGGGATTTCAATGGTGTTGTTCTTGTTCTCATTACAAGTCTCTTGTACTGTTTTCTCTAAAATTAATTTAAATATTTAAAAAAAAAAAAAAAGATTTGTATCTATACAACCAATCCCAGTTACAAGTGAATCTTTGGATTCAGATGTGTATTTTACGATTCAATAATTGTTTTATCGAATCTCATGATTCAAGCAATTCATCTAAGTGGAATAGCCATAGGCAAGTGGTTAATATTAGTATTTTTTCTTTACTTTCTTTTATTTTTTGTTAGCATTTCTATTTTTAAAAGGTTATATTGTGATTGACGAAACCTCTTAAGAGCTTTCGCAATTTGGAGAGATTTTGGAGCTTAACAAGGAGCAAACATGCGACTAGAGGGTTCAACTCCATGTATGGGATTTTGTCTTGCATTTATTTTTTAATCTTTTTCGGTTTTTTCCCTTCATGAACATTTTCCTTACTTCACAAGACATCCTAACCATGTAAGTTTGATTATTTGGATTTTTTATTTAAATAGAAAAAAGAGTAATGCAACTAATTTATTTTTCCTAGCAATGTTGATGTCTTAAACATATTTAATTATTCACATATATCACTTATGATATATTAATATATGTCACGGTTTTTCTTTTTTTTTAATGCCTACTTTCATTAAAAGAAAAGCATGCGGTAGAACTATACTTACAAGCTGACCACCAAAGGAAAAACAAGAACACCTCCACTACAAGAAAACAGAAAAAGCAGACTTTACAACTCCATAGAGAGCCCGCCCCGCAGCTTCTTTCCAATTAAATATGATTTGATCAATCGCAAGATCCTGGAATTTGCGATTGATTGAAACCCAGCTCGCAACATATAATTTAACCCTGTCACACAAGAACTCACAGCTTTTCTCCACTCCTTCAAAGCACCTAGCATTCCTTTCCTTCCAAAGAGTCCAAATAACCACAAGGAAGGCTACATTTCACGTCTCCTTGCCTCTAGGGTGACTAACAGGGGACTTCCAAGCCGTGAAGTGATCTTGGATAGACCTAGGAAGCACCCAGTGACATGAAAACCACCCAAGGACCAAGTTCCAAACCATTTTAGCAACCCTGCAGTTCAAGGTAAGGTGATCTACCATCTCTTCCTCCTCCAAGCACATGGGACATGCATTCACCAAGATCTTCCCCCTTCGTCTCAGCTTATCCATGGTTAGAATTTTCTTCTGAATGGCTAACCACCCAAAAATGACAACTCTAGGCGGAGCCTTTAATCTCCAAATGGACGCAATGGAGTTCTTTGTCGTCTCCCGCTTGGAAATGTCTAAGAAAAAGGAGGATACTGAGAAGGTTCCAATTTTAGAGGCACTCCATAATCTAACATCTTCCTTATTCTCCGGAATGAATATGCCATTTAACAAATTCAATAGGGATGCTAATCGGTTTTCCTCATTCACCTTCAGATTTCTCCTAAAGGTCGGTCCCCAAATTACCTGAGCTCCTTGTCACGGCTTTCTTCATGATTGTATCATAGCCTTGTTTATCATTGCAATTATGCTACCATGGATGAAAAATGGATGGATCATGAATAACTACTTTTTTTTATTTTTTTTATCAGAAAAATAAAATCCTACGATTCACAATATGATTTACGATTCGATTCATAAACTTAAAATTTTCATTCAGTTTTCAGAACAATGTCAAAAATGTCCAGCGGACCAGGTTTTTTTACCGCTTGATGCCGCACCTACATTAAACTTCAACGATCATGAGAGGCAGAAGTAGTTTGCATCTCGATGCCCTAAAGGCCACCACCTGCATTAAACTTTAACAATTGAGAGGAAGAAGTAAAAGGGGTTTACTTCTCGATGGCCCACCCATATTATAATTCAACAGCCCCATCCCAATCCAACCCCCGGCTGTGGATGGTTGAAGTTTAATTTAGGTAGAGCATCCAGACGTGAAGGGCATTTATCAGATACAAATAAACAAAACATCACAGATCCCAAAAAAAGATAATTAAACCTAATAAGCCAAAATTATGTCCTATATTACACCCATCTTGACATTGCCTTACTATTTATTCTATCAATATGAATGAGAAACTTCCATGAATTCTCGCTATTGTTAAAGATCCCTGCCCTTTCCTTCCACGCCAACTACAACCCTAGTCTATTGTCATTAAGAAAGTCTTCCATAAAGTCTGATCCCTTGTCTAAAAATGCCCATTGCCAGCATGCCAAAACATTGTACCATCTGAGAAGATAAACAAAGTGCGCTGCCAAATAGGACAAACAAAGCAACAATGTAGACCTTTATTCAGCATCAGCATGCAGAGGAGGCAATAATGACAAAAGGCCAATAAGACAGATTTGAAGTCCCAAACCCACAGACCTAGCCAGGTGGAACATGTACATTTTGTTTTCTAATAACAACTTCCGTTAACGTACCATATAGGAGGGCCATACTGACAAACGGCTGAAGGGGATGGATCGAGCAAAGAAGGAGAACCACCCAAACAAAAGAAAAAAGGGATAAGGACCGTGTAAAGAAGCTAGGTCACAGCTTAGAATGTATACAAATATAATTTTTCTTATTATAATATTTACAGATAAAAAGAAAGTGGGCGAGGAAAGCCATTGCCTAAAATTATCTGCTGGCACCCAATTCCTTTTGCCAAGAACTTTGCCTCTTCATTAGCCTCCTCTTGACAAGATGGAATGATGTCTAAAGCGGCTGCGCCAAGTCTACCACTTCCTCTACAAAATCTGTAAATATCCAAGGGGCTAGGCAAAAGGCTAGAAGCCCAATGGATGTTAGCTGAGAAATCTCCTTCCACCATGTTGAAACGAAGGTGGAGACAATGAGCTTCTTGCAATCCAAACCGGAGAGCCATCCGTTATGATGCCTAGATATGGAGTGGATACGGTAGGGACACACTATGAATATGGCAGAAACTCAGATTTTATACTTAAAAATGAAGTTGTTTCGATACAACACAATGCATTGCTTATTTTGAAGCATCCAGGTCTCACAGGTTATAAGTTCAGCATAATTAATCGATCGAGAAAGCACAACCATAGTGAAGGAGATTATAAAATATATGGATAGATCTTATTGGCTATTGCTAAAAATTTATAAAATATCAAAATTTTCAAGAGGATAGAGCTATTCTTTGTTGAGTGAATCTCCCATCTGTGCCATAAACTGTGATTGTGACATAAAGAGGTGCCTTTATACATTTTTATACATTTCCTTTTATTTGGAATTTGATGTACCAAACTTCACAAAGAGAAAACAAACAAAGAAAGATTAAGAAGAAAATTAATAAGCCTTGCAATTACAGACCTTGTGAAATTCATGTGGTTTTTGCAGTAGTAGCTGAGGACTTGAAACAATGACCTGACCCAGCTTCTTGTTTCGAACGCCTAATTCACCAAAATGTACCACCATTGACTTCATCTTGGTGGTTGATGATCCTAAAAGAAGAGGCCAACTTCTAATCGCACGATCCACATGCTCTTTCGGTACCTAAAGAAGCAAGTATTTCACACTATTTACCTTCTTCATAAAGCATTTAATAGATTTCATTAACTAGTGAGTCAAGGGAAGAAATGCAAATTTTGAAATAGATAATAGCACATCAAGGGCTGGTCAAAAAAAGAGGCAAAATAGAATGTAAGATTACAGAATTTAATGATGTAAAGAAGGGCAGTGGTGGAAAGGTATTCAGATTTATGAATGCAACCAAGCATGGAAATTCATTAATAAGCAGCATGTGTATATGTATTTGTATATGTATGTATGTACTACGTGTATGAGTTTTATTCTGGTGAGAACCGTCCACAAAGAGTACCATGTGAACTCACTTGTAGACCCAACCTAGGACCATTGCCAATCATGGGGGAGATGGGGGATGGAAAAATCTCAATAAGACCTAGGGGTGTGCAAAATATCAAGTTATCAACCCCATTAGGTCATTCTAACCCTCGATCCTCGGCCCTCAAGTATAATAGTTATAAACTTGATCATAGGTGGGCCAGGCACTCACACACACATATGGGCTTAGTTGTCCTAAACAAAAATGCCTACGGACTTCCTGGGTGAGAGTGGGACACACCTGAAAGAAGAGGAGCAGCAAGGACGGAAAGGGCCATGGTTGGTAGGGTGCCGCCAAGGATCCAAGATGATCGAGATATGGACACCCCAAAATCAACGGTAAAAATGTTTTGATGTTACAACCAACTGTCAACACAGTCCTGATCGGTGTCAAATTGGTCCTGCTGGCATCTCACATGATGTAGTGAGTGGGAAAAGGATCAAAGTTTGATCCCACAAGGTTCTCACCAATGGTTGTTGCTCAAAGCCCCTTGCTCAGTGGAAAATTCTCAATACACAGAGACAAACATACACGTGTGTGTCTACGTATGGCCCTGATTTCCTGGCAATATCACCCATGGAGATCATGTGCAAGAGCCCTATGGGGTCCACCTGGGAGCTTGGACGAGTACCAACAGACTGGTGCAGGTTCAAATAGAGGGTGTATTTTCAAATCCAGCGGAATCACGATCAAGATAATAGTCATGCAAAATCAAAAGGTTGAAAATTCCTTGGCCTTGGATCCAACACAACCTGTATAGGGCTCAAATTGATTAGGGGCCATACAGAAAAATCTTTCATTTGTGTGGAGGAATCACAAGGCGGGCCCAAAGTGGGCCCACAAGAGGAATCATTCTTGTAGGAGACATCACCCAAGATATTCAATCTGCATATATGTATGTGTTTGTAGATATGGACACATATCCATATGTACGTACGTGTGTATATGTGTGTGCGTATAAGTAGGATTATGTAGGAAAATGATCAGTGCACACTGTTCACACCAACTGAGCTGCAAAGCAGCTTTGGGCCCACTATGGAGATTGAAAGATTTCATTGACGTGGAATAGTGCTGTGCAGGGGGAAAAGGCCCCATCACATCATCCTAATCCCTTGACATTTGAGCTCTCAAAGTTCATTGGTTTATAGACATTGATATTTTAGATCATCTGTCTAACGTCTGATCAGATTGGCTCAAGTTTCACATTGGGCCAATTTGGGTTGGAACGACTTCAGCCTACCCAGACCTTACCCATTGACCACCCTGAAAGGGAAGATGGGCACGATGCAGAATAACAACTCAATATTTAAATCAAGATGGATTATGGATATTGAACTTAATGGTATCATACCTTTTGCGCATTAAAGAAAGAAAGAATTTCTTCATAGTTGTCTTGAATGCTGGTTGAAAGAATCCATGGATATTTTACCAGCATCTTACCAATAGCTTTGTCTTCTATACCAACCTGAGAAAAGCAACATGTAACAATGTGCTCAAGTTCAGAAGCTCACTACACACAGTAAAGAACTACACGACCAAAAGTTTAGAATTCTTTTATTAAAATGGATTGAGAACAATAACTAACTTGGAATAAAACTTCAGAACAACCACATTTGTGACATGGTGTTCCATCCGTATCATGGCTATGTTTATTGAGGTCACAGTACCTTTTTAAGATTCTGCACTCTTGGTTCTATTTCTTTCTTGATATTGGAAAAAACAATAGGAGGATATATCAAAACTATATTTCTAATTTGTCTTTTTGGAACTCCAACAGCTTCGAAAAATTCAACTAGAGGTCTAAGATGGGATTCTATTGACAATAGCAGAAGACGAGGAAAAGCTTCGATAAAGTATGGAAATGAAGCATCTTTGGAATCCAACATGTTCAGACCTCCACGCCTTGCTTCCATCTGCAGCAAAGCACAAAAGACTATAGAAGAAACTTTCAGCTATATAAAAGTAAAATGCATACATGCCTCAAGACAAATATTAGCAACCAAGAAAAAAAAAAGTACACCTTTGCAAAAAAAGATAACGTTTGTTGGATGTCATCGTCTACAAAAATTGATAGGTTTGTCATCATACGGTGTGCATTCTTGCCAATAATCGCTCCCTGATCACTGCCAGAAAAGAACATTTCCTTCACATATTTAACCTATATGGATGAATAGACAGATAAGTAAACTACACGGACTAGAAACAACTAGGAGAGAGGAAAATAAGTAGCTAGTGCAAGACACAATTATATATTAAATAAGAAAAATAAAAACAAATATAAGATCGCAGTACAATCATTAAAATAAGGCAAACTCCGCCAGCGCCAGGTGCCTATTGTTGAGGAGAAACCACCAATCGCAAAACAAATGAAACAATGGGGAGAGACCATGGCACCAGGTGTAACGTCTCTCCGTGGCACTAGATGTAAGAACTCGACCTCGCGGTGTTTTGTCGGTTAGAATAGTTTTGAATAGCTATGGGAAGTCTTGAGAGCCACAGAGTCTAGTTTGACCCTTTTGGAGCCTATTTGTAATTTCGAGTGAGATTGGGGGGTTATTCAAAAATTCTACCAAACTTTTATTCTGAGCTCTTAAGATCAGGATCATCATTCCGGACAACTTTCGTATTCGGCTCGAATCAATTTGAGGCCCCGAAACCCTTCAATTGACCAATTCACTCATAAATTAGGAAGCTTTGAGCGAATAGTTTACTTTTTCCTCGGAGCCTCGAAATGCGTTGTTCTTGAGCCTCGAAGCTTTGACCAAATATTCCAATGTTTTTAAAGGCGCGAGGCGCACCGAGGCACCAAGGGTATCCCGGGACCTAGGCACAAGGCGAGGTGTGGGCTTCATTGAAGCGAGGCGCGCATGGTAGATAAAAACATAGATATTTTGTCATAGATAAATAATTTAAATTAACATTGGCAAAGTGAAATTAATTCACAAATTATAACAAAAAAGGCAATAAATATTAGAAGTATTCTAAAAGTTATAAGAGCATCCATCACTCAAAGTGCAAAAAAACCATCAAAAGGCAGCGGCAAAAAAAAAAAAGGGAAACAGCAAAAAACAAAAGGAGTTGCAGCCGGACGTGAAGAAAATCAGGAACAGAAAGAGAAAAAAAAAAAAGATGTACGTGCATAGCTGCCAGAAGATTAGCAGCAGTTAGAAGGTGTGAAGAGCTGCGACAGCCAGACACGAGAAAAAGCTACAGCCGGACACGAGAACAATAGCAGCAGCCGGACGCGAGAATAACAACGGCTCTTCTTCCTTCTTCTTCCGTCATTTTTCTCTGCTTCTTTTTTCGTTTCGTTGCCATGGCCTTGACTTAGGGAACGAGAACGCACAAAAGGGTAACTGAAGCCCACGAAAGGCGGGACTGAAGCCCACGAAATTTGATATTTTGATATAGCCCCTTGTAGTTTTTTTTTTTTTTTTTTTGCAAATATTAAGTCATGGGCTACATTGACTAAAGCCCATGAAGCGACCGCCTCATTCGCTTAACAAGCGCTTGACTCAACTCACCTCGCCTCAACATGCTTGAGGTGCCCAAAGCTCGCCTGGGTGCACCTTGAGCCTCAGGCGCGTGCTTTTTAAAAACCTGCTATATCCACTTTATTCTCCCACAATCTCCCTTCGGCAACTATACATTAATTCGGCTTACACGGCGCCTAGCACTTGCAACAACATGAAAGAATTTAGTATTACAATCTCCTGCTTCCAACCATTTATTCCGTGACCGCTGTTTCCATTTAATCTCTTCCTGAAAAAGCACTAAACAAAGTTTCTCTTGAAGATTCTTTCTACTCTCTCGATCCCTCACATCGGAAAACCCTATTTCCTCTTTCCCATCTATTTTCTTAATTTCTTCCAGCAACTGATTCTTCCTTGCCAATAGATTGCCAAAAACATCCTTTTTGTAATCTTGCATCTTTCACTTTAGAAATTTCAACTTCTGAGATAATTGATATCCCATCCAACCCCCTATAGAAATAGAACCCCACCAATTCTTCACGCTATCATTAAACCCCTTGTCAGCCAGCAGAGAACCTTCTCTTCTCTTATTTTCTTTCCTTTCTTCTCCTTCCATGGCATGGTGGAGGCCATCAACTTAGAGGCTTCTCTTGACAAATCCGATGCCGCCAATCAAATCTACGCCCCTAGTTACGCCACATACTCCGTTGGAACGCAATTCCATGACCCTCTCCTCTTTCTTGTTTAAGCTTCTTAAAGGTAAGATCTCATCCTCCACTAATTGGTTTCATGATCTAGAGGTCCATTTGTATCACATATGTTGCATGCATGAGGTGGTTCTAAGTGTAGCATTGGTTTTTGGATTTCTAGGGTTTCCTTGGTTGGATTTTGGGGATTTCTTATGGGAGGCAATTCTGCAACTTCTGGGGGTTCTGAGAAGGTTTTGGCAAAGCTTGGAGCCCAAGGCAAGTACCCATTTGAGTTTTCATGCATGGCTTAGATTTCCATGTTTTATAATGTTTTGGTTTAATGGTAGATGAATCTCATGAATTTCATGTTTTATTATGTTTAATGTGCTCTATGGGATGTGATTTTAGTCCCTAATATGTTTTAGAAATTTCAAGAATTTTAGAAATCTCAGTAGGGGTGAAAAAGGTGCACAAACAATACCTTACTGCTCTTAACAGCCAGCCAAAAACGGTCCCAATCGCGAACTCTGCACGGTGCCCACCGGCCATTGGGTGAACAGTGCCCACCGGCCATTGGATGAAGCCCACCGGTCATTGGATGATTGGATGAACAGTGACCACCAGCCATTGGATGAACAATGCCCGCCGGCCAGCACCCTTCTTAGTGGCCAACCATTTCTGGGCCCAATTTTAGGTCCATTTCTTTGGGAAATGACCCCAAACTTTCTCCAGATCTTTTGTAAACCCTTAAATCATGTTAGGTGGGTCCTAAAAGTGATTAAACTTCAACCATAGACCCTTGAATCATGCCCAGAAGATTGGAACCATAGATCATGGTTGTAAGGGACCGAAACCTAGATTTTTGTGGAACCATGTACCCAAACCATGCCCGACACAAGTTTTAGACTTGAGACTAATGTGGATGGCTCTGTAGGCAATTGATCACCCTTAGACTATTTAAATATATGTTGAACAACCCTAGGACAAGGGTACGCAGACTTGGAATCCCCAATACAATCACCTTCAGAAGCACCAAGAAACACATATTTCAAGGTATTCGGATTCCCAAGTGTACGTAGAGTTGAAGAGTGTTGTTCATTACTTGTTTGGCTTTGTTTTACATAATACGAATATAGAAGACTATAACTTGATAGAATGGACCAGTTTGTATGAGATTGACCCGTGGGTCAGTCATTAGAGCTTGGCGCGCATTCGTTGCCTTGCCTTGCATCTATGGACTGACCGGATCACTAGGTTGGCCTTTTTGGTCGGTTAGCGCGCACTCGATGCCATACTTCCTTCTGGATTGACCGGATCCACCTTGCCCTTTTTCTACCCGTTTTGGGTTCCTTCTGTCATGCCGGAATGCTACCCATTTGGAAATGACCAAGATCGCATAGTCAGACCTAGTAGAGACCGTAAAGTCTCAAACCACCTTGTTTGGACTTGTAAGCCTTATCCATTAAGACCGTTACCTAGTGTTGATATTAGAACCCGAATCCATGATGTATAATCTAGTTTAACCGGAAGGTTGTCAGTTCACCCATAATTGGGGCCATAAGAGGGGCCAAACATAACAACCATACAATGAAAGTTCTGAATAGTCCCTCAACTAGCCTTAGTCATGTGAGGAGTCACGATAGTCTTGGCCTTATCCCGACCCATGTGACCGTAGCATGGCTTACTAGTTCGGATTCCCTAGTTCACTTGACCGGACACACTTAATGAAAACGGTTCACTTTGTTTTGGTTAATCACTCGAATGCACTACCACGACATGTCCCTTTATTTGTATCCACATTAATATGATATGAATGCACTGTGCACCTCGCTTACTTGACTGTCTCGTGTAAGACCTTGAGATGTTATTATGATTTGTTACATTTGTTACGTGTACTGGTAGGTATCTTGGTGATGCCAAATTGTAGGTATTTCATTACCAAGCCTTGGTAGGTATCCAGGATACCGAGAGTAGGCCATGGTGGCCAAGTCTTGATGTTGTAGGTATCGACGGGTGCCGAGAGGTAGGTGTCGGGCACCGAGTCATGCCTGTTTCATAATATTGCTCCCAGCAGTGAGCACCTCGTACTTTGATCATGTTTTGGTATTCATATGTGGTTCTTCCGTGTACAAATAGTATTTACACATGTCTATATTCCTCGTTTGTATTTATGGTTTTCCGACTGTGCAGCATTGCTAGACGCTTGCCCAACTTATTGGGCCCACAGATATGGTATGTTGGCTTGCTCATGGTATTTCTCGTATTATCATGATTACAAGGTATTCTGTTGTACTCACTCGTTTGTATATTATATGATTATTTTATGTATTTATATATTTTCATGCATGTTATGTGATTCAGATTGGTGCTTGATAGAACGTTTGTATATTGTATGATTACAGTATCCTGCACCCTACAGCAGAAACATTGCTTGCAGATGATTCCAATTATAAACATGTTACTGCAGAAACCTTGCCACCTAAACGGGTGCCTTTTCTGCCCTTGGCCTCTCTGGTAAAACCAAAAATTCAACCTTTACCTGGTATCTGGATTCGAAGGCTTCTAATCATATGACCCACTCTTTTAATAATTTATCTCATTTAAAGCCTTATGATGGAAATCTTTGAATCAATACAGCAGATGGTGGCAGTATACCCATTACTGCCATCAGTGAGATCTCACATCCCTTACCTTTGAGTCATGTTTTTCTTTCTCCACAATTATCTACCAATTTATTATCTGTTGGACAACTAGTTGATAATCATTGTTTAGTGACTTTTGTCTCCTTTTCTCATTTTGGTTGTGTTATACAGGATCAAGCATCGAGGAAGGTGATAGCGAAGGGGCCTAAGTGTGGCCGTCTTTTTTCCGCTGCAACTATCTACACAAGATGGGAATTTGGTTGCCTTTGCCTTGTTTTCTGCTTTTAGTTCAAATAAGAGCCGATTATGGCATAATAAATTAGGCCATCCTCATCCTCGTACTTTGTTGTCTTTGTTTAAATCTGATTTGCTACATGATACTAAGCTTTCTCTTAAGGATGTTTCTTTTAATTGTTCTAGTTATAAAATGAGGAAGAGCAAGACTCTTCCTTTTCCCACCAGTACCTCTTTATCATTGAAATGTTTTGATCTTGTTCATAGTGATGTATGGGGTATAGCACCTGTCAAATCATATTCCCAATTTAAGTATTTTCTTACATTCATTGATGATTATAATTGCTTTACATGGACTTATTTCTTGCATTCCAAATCTGAGGTGTTTGCTACTTTCAAAATTTTCTTAGCTTATGTGGAAAATCACTTCTCCACATCCATTAAAACACTTCGCACAGATTCCGGTGATGAATATGTTTCTAATGAGTTTCAAAAAAATTTACAAAACAAAGGGATAATTTCTCAAAAATCATGTCCTTATACACCCCAACAAAATGGTGTGTTTGAGAGGAAAAACATACACCTTTTGGACATTGTTCGGTCACTCCTATTAGAATCCTTTATTCCACCAAAAATTTTGGCCCGAAGCTCTGTCCACAATAATTCATGTTATAAATAGGCTACCCTCACCAATCACCTCGTATAAAGAATGAAACACCTTATTTTCATTTATTTCATAAGCATCCTATTTATTCTCATCTCCATACATTTGGGTTTGTATGTTTTGTTCTTCTTCCCCCAGTTGAACGAACAAAACTATCTGCTCAATCCTTTTAAGTGTGCCTTTTTAGGTTATGCGAATGACCAAAAAGGATTTTTATATTATGATCCAAAGGTAAAACATATCTGGATTTCTCGTAATGTGGTATTTTTTGAAAATCAATATTTTTTTCCAACATCATCTATATCATGATACATCTACTATGATTTCACTTGTTCCTGACTTTGGTGATACTCCTGTTGCACCGACGGACAATATCAAGCCTATACTTGTGTATGAAAGGCGTAGACGGGAAAATACTGATGCACCTGAACCCCCTGATATGTCAACTTCATCGGCACTTGACCCAGCTCCTGCACCAGACATCTCCCAGTCAGTCCCTCTTCATCAATCATCTAGGATTCCCCGCCCCCCTGATCGGTTCGGTTTCACCCATACATCCTTACTTGTTACTCTGTCTTCAGTTCATATACCTAACCATTTTTCCCAAGCAGTGCAACATGAGTGTTGAAGTCAGACCATGCAGGAAGAACTTGACGCCCTCAAAGTGAATCACACATGGGGTGTTGTTCAATGTCCTCCGTCAATCAAACCCATTGGATGTAAGTAGGTTTACTCTATCAAGCTACATCCTGATGATACTTTGGTCCATTATAAGGCTCGGTTAGTGGCACTTGGCAACCGTCGAGAGTATGGTATTGACTATGATGAGACATTTGCTCCGGTCACCAAGACGACAACAGTGCGTACAATTCTTGCTATTGTAGCATCACGCTCATGGCTTCTTTATCAGATGGATGTGAAGAATGCCTTCCTCCACGGAGATCTTAAAAAGGAAGTGTACATGCGTCTTCCTCAAGGATATGATTCTACTTCTAAATTTGAGGTGGCACGGCTCCGTCGCTCCTTGTATGGACTCAAACAAGCACCCAAAGCTTGGTTTGAGAAATTTTGTTCTACTCTGCTTCACCTTGGATTTGCTCAAAGTCCCTATGACCCTTCACTATTCATGAATAAAACTGCTCAAGCTACCACCATATTTCTAGTATATGCGGACGATATCATCACGGGCACCCACAATAACATGATCCATAGTCTTCAATCCTCACTTCAAGCTGCATTCCATATGAAACTTCTAGGTCCATTAACATATTTCTTGGGACTTGAGATTCAACAGTCTAGGAAGAGACTATTTTTACATCAACATAAGTATGTTACTGACCTCATTAACCTTGCTGGCCTAAATGGTGCCGCACCTATGGACACACCATTAGAAGTCAATGTGAAGCTCCGGAAAGATGATGGGGACCTCCTATCCGATACCACCTCTTACAGACGCTTAGTAGGCAGTCTTGTCTACTTGACCATCACTAGGCCTAACATCTCATATGCAGCGAATGTTGCTAGTCAATTCATGACAGCACCACGACATCACCATTTGGTGGCAGTAAAAAGGATCATTCGGCACATTCTTGGTTCACCAACGCGAGGATTGTTTTTTCCGGTTGGCACACCACTCACGCTTACTGCTTATTATGATGCAAACTAGGCAACTGGCTGGTGTGTTTATTTGGGCAAAGCACTCATTTATTGGAAATGCAAAAAGCAAGAAAGGGTCTCAAAATCTTTCACAGAATATGAATACCGTGTTATGCCCGTAGCTTGTTCCGAGATTCTATGGCTTCGTGGTTTACTTTCAGATCTTGGTTTTCCTCATACCTCAGCCACACCTCTTCATGTAGACAATACTAGTTCCATCCGTCTCACTGAGAATCCAGTTTTTCATGAGCAAGCAAAACATATCAAGGTGGATTGTCACTTTATCCGAGATGAATATGATCGCAAGGTCATCAGTCTTCCACATGTTTCCAGTGAACTCTAACTTGCAGACATCTTCACAAAAGGGTTACTTAGGCCCGCCATGAGTTCCTAGTTTGCAAATTACTACTGTTTGACCAGCATCAATTTGAGGGAAGGTGTTAACACCAGCTGGGCCATGAATGTCAGGCCAGTCCATCAATACACTAACCCACCACGTGGGATACTGTAGTTGACTAGTATCAATGTAACATATTCTATTCCTATGTTATAGCAGTGCAATATATATTCTCTTCATATAGTTAGATTGTAATAGATTGTAATTGCCTTGATTAAGGCTGAAGAGAGATTATAAATGGAGCAAGGGATCGATCAAAGGGATCATCCAGTTTTCCAAAGTTCTTCTCCTAATCTAAGTTCTATCGAATGACACAATCAATCCTTCAAAGCTCATCTGAAGAAAAAACCCATGACTTCCTTAGATCGACAGCCCGGGGATAATTGGAGATTGCACCTTCCTACAATGTAATCAGGTGCTGCAAATATGTTATAAAAGGTGCTCCCATTATGTTCAAGCCAAATAAAACCATAGCACACCTACCACCAAGCAATTCCATGATAGAAGCCACCTCGGAGAGGCATAACCCAAGCCATTCCAAATAGATGGAAAAAATAAGCCCCATATAGTACTTGCAAACTGGCAATGTAACAACAGATGAGGGACATCCTTTGCCCACGCTTCGAAGACATAAAATGCATCGATATACCATGTGTGGTTTCTTGTTACGGCATCATACATAATCAATTGTTAAGATCTCGTTTAAGATTGTTGTCCAACAAAACGCTAGATTCTTTGGAGGCAGCTTAATCATCCATAAATGAAGCATTCAAAGGGCAGCCACTATTTATCATTTGTTCATAAAATGATTTAGTAGAGAACCTCCATCTGTCTCGCTAACAAATATGCATATCTCTCGCATCTGGAGATCTTGTGGCATTCTGAATAACACCATGCAGCACTTCCAATGCTAAGATGTCACCTTCTCAAATATTGCAGCAAAGGATAGGGGACCACACAGACATATTCCCCAATCTATCATACAACTAGAGTTGTACATTACACACCATCCTTGCCTAATTATCAGCCAAGTCTTTAAATTCACGAAGAGTGCGTTTAGAAGCGTAACGATCTTCAAAAGCAATAAACTAAATATCCCTATCCAATCTACTAACCACCAAGAATACATATCAATTAAATTTACACCACACGTCTGTATTGCATTTTGTACAACTTATGTTAAGTTGCAAACCACCAAGAATACATATCTCCGAAGGAAGCTCATTGAATAGTCAAAACTGCACCATCAATTGCAGATGTTTTTGGATCTTGTGGCAGTTGATCAGGTAAGCTTTAACATCTGCATCATTGGAATCTGTGACCGTAATTTGGTCTGAATAGCTAAGAAGGATAATTCAAGTTGTTTTGGAAAGGTAACAAAGGATAGATCCATCATGGTTCCTTACCATGCCATGAAATCCCTTGCCACACTGCCATAGAAGTTCAACTTAAAAACTTCCATTGAAGAAGGCATCTACACCTGATGAAAAAGGTAAGACAGTGATGGACATCCTATCATACATTCTCACCAAGCATAGAACTGTTGGGAAAGGCTCACATCCCACATCGCCAAAGTAATGGGTTTGATGGGCGTCATATACCTGTTTGGGCCTTCCACCTATACGCTTAAACTTTTGGGTTGGTACATGTATCTTACATGGTATCAGAGCTGGTTGGTTCATGTCGTTCTTGTGTAGCTCACGTGGCAGGCCCATCCATGAAATCTGTTGGGCCTACACGTGAGGGGGAGTGTTGGGAGAGTCCCACATCGCCCAAGTAATGTGTTTGACATGGCTTCATATACCTGTTTGGCCCTTCCACCTATAAGCTTAAGCTTTTGGGTTGGTATATGGTATCTTAAAAGAACAACATTGCGAACAAAATTCCCCCAATCTCCTTCATAACCGCCGCCCCATAAAACTTCTTGCCGTTCACTTTATTAATGATATCCTGCACCAAGCTACAAAAAAAAAAAAAAAAAATTGCCGCTCCTACCTTATTGACTAAATAATAGCAAATACCACAGCCCCATAAAATGCTCCTTTGAGTTGAATGATGAATCATATCATATCTCGAATGTCAATAGATCTTTTACCATACTAGGCAAAGCCCCAATACACACCAAAGATCGAAAGTGCATTCTATACGTTACTAGCACAAGATATCACAAAGAGGTTTTGAAAAATCAGACCTAGTGGGTGACTCAGTCACACTCGAGTTGAGTCAACATAGTCGACTAGCATGGGACTCAGCCAAATCAAAACAAGTCTCACCTCCAAGAATTATGAAAAAAAAAATCTAAAATATAGAAATATAATTCTATAAATCAAGAATTTAAAGATTTATCATGTTTCATTTATTAATAATGAATTTAAGTTAATATAAGCACTCACATTTCTATTTCATTGAGTGGATGAATAGTACCACTGGTCTTCAAATGCTTGGATTTTTAAAAATATGTGGACTTGATCTTCTATAATCAGTGCAAAATGTCTATAAGAGACAGCCTCCCATAACATACTTTTGTTATAATTGTTTAAACTCTGATTTTAGTAATTGAAAGCTATGCTTGCTCTTAAATGTTGAGTATTGTAATCATCTGTTTATTAATGAAGCTTTCACTATATTGTCTATGAACCATGGAAATGTTTATACCTCACAGTTGATTAATAAAAGTTTTAATTGGCCCCTAATCTCATGCAAAACCCCATGCTTATGAAATGGGGGCACAACAAATTGGAGAGAAATTAATTATAAGTGAATGTAAATTAGGGTCAAACTGTAGGTTTTCTTTTGCTCAAAAGAGATAGATGATGTGGATTATGACTTTTTTCCCAGAACTCCAGACCACATGCCAAATATCAAAGTAATGGAAGTGGTGAGGCACTGATAGTGGTTCCTGTGGTGTTTGTTTGTATCGGATCCCATTATTGATTGAACACATCAGTATCCTTACTGCTACTAAAATGTTCGATTGCTTCATTGGCGTTGACATCTGTGCAGATGGTAAGAGACTAAGCGTTGCGCATTCTTATTTCAATTGTAGTTACCAACTCACTACCATTTCCCATCATATGTTTTTGCATAATAATGATAATCACCATATACTTCTTTTTTCTTTTTTTTTTTGATAACTCACCATATACATTTTCCTTATACGATTGCTCAACATGTGTATATAGTCAAAGCATGTTTATTACTCTGTCTCTCATTGTCTACCACTGAAGCAGTCAGAGATCCAGTCAACAACTAGTGAGATTTCTGATTTCCAGGCC
The DNA here is from genome assembly GCA_003546025.1 of Camphora micrantha. Taxonomy (NCBI): domain Eukaryota; kingdom Viridiplantae; phylum Streptophyta; class Magnoliopsida; order Laurales; family Lauraceae; genus Camphora; species Camphora micrantha. The sequence continues at coordinate 22,803 of QPKB01000002.1, forward strand.
ATACGAGAGTAAGATAGAGACTCACTATGAAGAATGGCTTGGTTGTAAACCGAGAATCGCTGAGATACCAACTTTAAATGTTCAATTTGCTACACCACCGAAGCTACAGAGTGTTTTATCATTTGAAATATTTTGCATGAAATATTTTATTATCATTTGAAATATTTTGCATGATTTTCACTTATTCTGTGTTTTTCTTTAAGATTGATAAAGAAGAATTTGATTGCAATCAAATGATCAATTAGATTATGCATCATTAGTTTTTACATTAATTAGTTTAGTGTTTTTGGCTATTTTTATTTTGTTGTGATGTGTGGGAGTGGCATTAAGATATTTATGAAAAGATAAAGATTGAACTTCTGGATAGTTCGATTTGCAAATTGGGACTACATTAAGAATTTAACTATCACCACAAACAAGTCCAGGAGAGATGTCATCTTCTTGTCATTCATAGTGTGATTGAAAAGGAGCTCCATGGATCAAAATAGCAGCCATTATGCAAGACCGCTACGCTACAAACAATTTAGCACCACTAGCAAATGTAGCGGCTTCTACGGACCACTACGGGCTGCTACCGACCCAATACGGAGCGTAACTGACATCTACTCTCCACAATTTTTTAAAACACATAGTAGAGCTTCTTTCTTCTTATCTTTTTTTTTTTTTTTTTTTTTTTTTTTTTTTTAATAACGTTCTTTCTTCATTTTTTTCTTTCCAAACAATATTTCTATCCAACTTTACCTAGCCATCCATGCTTAAAAGAACATTAAAAACCACAAGATTTCACCGAATTGAAGCCGATACATAGAGTTTCTTTCAAGGGCAAGGGCTTTTATCCAGGTATATCATGGTAAACAAGCCCTTTGGTATTAGTAGATGTATTTTTCCTCGACTCTTTACAAAAGTACATTGTTTGTATTTAATGGAAGTTAATTCGTCATTTGGTTTGTACTTTAAGTTTTATTTAAGCATTGCTTTATAATTTATTTATCTTGCGTTATGTACAATTACGCTAAAATGCTTATGAATTATGATTTTGAAATGCATAATAGTTTCTAGCTTATATTAACTAATATGTAAACATGTGAAAAATAGATAAATATTGTTGTTTTATAATCATTCAGCAATACAGAACCTCTATGCATTGAAGGGACCGCTACATTATCTTAGTTCCTATAGGAAAAAAGCATCAATTTCTAACATTTTCCAATATTATGGCGGGTTTTTTTTTACCACTTTTTCGATTTACACCGCTACGCCGCTACATATTGCTGATACTGCTACATATCACCCGCTGTGTAGCATTTTGGCGATCAGCCGCTATGCCCACCCGCCACTACCGCTATTTTAATCCTTGAAGAGCTCAAACCACCTCACCACATAAGATGCGCATAATTTAGTGGGCTAAAGACTCGTAAAGAGTATCTACTGAATATAAAATTAGGAACTGAGCGAGTATCAAACAGAACAGTCAGCAAAGATAATTCCAAAACCGACCCAACAACCAATCTGCACTCTATTTTGGACGCTAACAAAGAAACCATCCTTAACACCTAAGAAGCTCAGTAACCTAAAGCTAAAAGGGAGGCAGGCCACCTCCATCAAGATTATATTGCTGAATAAGAATAGAATCCATTGCCAAAGACCATCCTCAGTTACCCGACATGCCAAAGCCACCTATCAAGCAACACCGACACTAACTTGTTGCCACAAAGGAATGCCCTACTTCCTCCCTCCATTTCACACCCAGAAACAAAGCTTATTAATTTACCCCTAAACAATTGCCTCGAGATTGATATGCATGAATCTAAACTAACCAAAACAAACAAATTAGTCAAAAGAAAAGAAATTGATATGTTCAGTGTTCTTTTTTTCTCCTTCTTCTGCTTGTTCTTTTTTTTTTTTTTTTTTTTTTTCTCTGTCTCAAATATTTTCAACCATCCAGAAAATCTTTTGCGCCCCCCTCAGCTAAGTTAAAAAAAAAGAGAGAAATAGAAAAAGGCCAATCCAGTAAAAGCGGAGGAGGAGACGGAATAGACGACCATGATGATGATGATGATACCTTATGGATGAGGTTGAGAAGCGTTTCGGAAGAGAGATAACGAGCGACGTGGGTAGAAGTGGATGGGTTCAATCCGGTGCTCTCCAGAAAGGGAAGAATTCCCCTGTCCTTCTTTACCCTGGCTATGTGAAGCACCTTCTCCTTGAAAGAGAGCTGGCTTCCTCCACTTCCAGTTCCAACACCACCACCACCATCAACCACCTTCCACGAATCCCAGAGAGACGCCTCGTCAAGCTCTCGAACGCCCTCGATCAGCATCTTCACGTAATTCGGAGAATTAGACACGATGTCGATGGATTCCTCTTCTGATAATCCCTCTTCCCGCAGGAGTTCTGCAACGGCCGCTCGCGCTTCCATTTCCAACGTTTCGCCGCCGGCATCTCCGCCGGCGCCGAGGGAGACAAGCCGGCGAGTGTTGGAGGAGTTGGGAGACAGCTCGAAACGCGGGGAGATTTTGAGAGAGACCACTTGGGATTGAGACTGGGAAGTAGTATAATCATGATGATGATGTGAATGTGAATAATGGGTGTTGAAGAGGCTTTCCATGAGATTAAGATTACTACGGTCTGATGATGAGAAGAAGAGAAACTTGGATTTAGTCGGGACCGCCGAAATAGATTGAAGGATCGAAGAAGCGAACATGGTTGGTTTCTTCGATGGTGGAGTGGATCCGGATCGAAAGGGCACGCAAAACCCAAAGGCCTCGAATCCGCGTTGCAGAATCCTCTGAGAAAAAAGTGAATTACACGGTGTGAATTATTACCCTAAAACTAAACCACCTTCGATGGCGGAGTGGATCCGGAATTTTTTTTTTTTTTTTTTTTTTTTTTTTTTTTTTTTTTTTTTTTTTTCCAGTTTGGCAAGGGTTGGACTACTTAAAAAAGAGTGATAAATTGAAGAGCAAAAAAAAGAGCTGTATTTTCGCATTCGAAGTTGCTCGTTCCATGGATTATTGTTCCTCTAGAAAAAGACCAAAATACCCCTCACCCTCCTCCCTTGCTCTCCTTCTCCTTGTCTCTCTCCATGCTCGCCGCCAACTCGACCCCCTCTCCATCTCTCCATCTCCTCATCCCTCCCTCTCCCAGCGCCCACCTCCACCCTTTCCCTCTCCTTTTCCCCCGACTGTCGTCCCTTTTCCTCTCACTTTCTTTCTGCCACTCAGTGATAACAAATGAGTATATTGTTAGGCCCAAGCGGAGGTGGGCGCTGGGGGAGGGAGAGGGGGCGGAGTTGGGCGGCGAACATGGGTGGGAGGTGGCCGCCAAGCTGAGCAGGGAGAGACAAGAAAGGGGTATTTTGGTCTTTTTCAGAGGGTTCCACCATGGGTCCATGGATGGATGTGCACCGACCAACTTTGGATGTGCAAATAACAACTCCCAAAAATAAAGCGCCTATGTTTTCAAGAAATTTCAAAAACACCCTTGCACTGTTTCCTTTTACTAATTGGTACCAGCTAAAGGAAAGGAGCGGACGTTCGTGCTCTCGCTTCCTATTTTCTATCTTCCCATTGTGGCCGTTGCATTTACTAGTAAGTCACCAAGTCTCTTCTCTTCGGGAAACCGAAAGAAGCATATTGGAGAGAAAAACTCAATCAAAACACTCGACCATTTCTCCTTGTCCGATTCATCAATCGGCCCTTGGAAAGCATAGATTCAAGTCCACAAACTGTAGCAAATGTGGAAGGTGGGAAAGAGCCACCTACTAATACATTTTTCTATCTTTACAATAGATGAATTTGTGTTAGGGTTGGGGGTTTTACAACCGTGCTACAGACTCCGGATTTGTGCCCGGGCTGTGGCACGGCTCCCGGTGGGAGCCGTTGGATCCCAGGCTCCCATGGGAGCCGTGCCAGATCCCGGGCACAAAAGCCCGGGATCTGTAGACTTTTTCGGGATTTTATGCCCATAGATAGATTCTACTCCTATCTTGTATATTTTATTTCACATTCTGCAACATTGTTACACTTATGATTACTAGTGGAGCCATGCACGTACAATGCACGTGCAAGGAACATACTCTTTCAGTATAATAATCTAAAAAAATAAAGTCATTGAAAAACTCAATATTAACTATCCCAGTGGAGAATGACCATATAACAAATTAAGTAATTTACAATCACTCATTGTTCGCATAAAATTTAGTAAAAGCTTCAATTGAAAAAAGTAAGAAGAAGATTGAATAATAAGATATATAGAAGGAAACTAAAAAAAAAAAAAGTTGAAAACCAACCTTTTATGGCCATACATGATTAGACAAAATACTCTCCAATTTCAATATAAATAGATAGTCCGACATATTTCCCATTAAAATTTGTTTAAAACCTAGCGCCAAATACATACCAAATTCAATGAAACAAAATACTAACCAACCAAAACAATACCCAACTCATAGCTTTAAACGAATCAACAACAAATCACAAGGATTCTAATCAATCTTTGGCATTCTCATCTCTTCCTCTAACAAGCAAATCGTGTCTTTACAGGCATTGCAATGCACGAGACTATATGTTGCCCTTGTGAAATATGTTCGGTTTATTATTGCTGAGCAATAAACTTTTGCACGGCATAATTATTCCGTGCAAATTTAATATGTTTGATGGTATTCCGCCATGCAATATTCATTTGCATGGCTCTGGAATACCGAGCACGATGCGCGAAAACATTAATTAAACGATTGGAAACGAAGTCAAGATGTATACCTCCTCTTGGTAAATCGTCGGTTGCTTGTCTATATTGAAAATGCCTACTTCCAATAGACAATATGGTGCGGGGAGATGAGTACCTCCAATATCTTTAAACAAATGGAGGATACTAAATTATACTTTTTAAGAGTTGGAGAAGATGATGAGGAAAGAGATGAAGATCAATCAGGATGAATGAGTGTAGAGGAACAATGTCTAAACAGTGGATAAAAGGGATAATGAATAATAATAATAATAATAATAATAAGAAAAAGAAGGGGAGATGAGCAGAGAGGAGGGTGAGAAAGACTGCAGGAGAAACAAAGGAATAAGAGAGAGGAGGTTGATGGTGAAGGGTGATTTCGTCATTTCACCTTGGGGCATTTTGGTAATTAAAAAAGAGGGGCTTGCTATTGGCACACAAAATAATACTTTTCCCACAAAATGAATCTAACTTTTTTTAATTTCTTTTTAACCCCTTTATGAAATGACCAAAATATCCAAAATATCCAATCTCCCACCAAAACTCAAAAAATATGTTCTTTTCACACACAACAGATCTTTTTCCCTAAATATACTCCCACACACAACTCATCTTCTCCACATCTCAGTCTCCACTTCTCATTCTCCACTTCATTGTTGTTTTGGGCAACTCGTCTTCCTCCATTTTTTGTTCTTAGCCAACTCATTTCCCTCCATCTCCTTCATATTTCCTTCTTCTTGTACTTAACTTTTTCCATTAGATCTTTCTAGTGCAATGAAGGAAGAAAAGAACAATGAAATCGTCCCTCTCAATCAGAGCAGCAGTGGAAATGTCTGTTTCTATGTGATTTTTTCGTATTTTTTTCCATTTTTGTGAAAGTTTTCTCGCCTGGGAAGGAGTAGAGTTCCCAATATGTACGGTATGAACTTTTATGTCCAAACAAAATGGCTTTGTTCGGATATTGTATTCTGAACATATGCAATATGTTCGGTTTTAAAGTTCCAAATAGAATCAATTTGTTCGAACCTGTATATCCGAACAGTATATGTAATTCTGAAGTTTGACTCCGAACATTTCTTCTGCAGGTCTCTACATAGGAAAGTCAGGCTTGATCGGACTTTGTCATGGATTATACCAGTGAGTTTATAACTCAAGAGGTAAGACCTACTGTGGATTTATTACTCAAATTACAATTGGTCGTTAATAAATTTGTAATAAATTTGTTTATTGTAGATATTTCATAGTCGGGATTCGTTGATTAGTTGGGCTCGTGGTGTAGGAAGGAAAAACGGTTTTGTCATTGTTATAAATGTTTCAAATGCCGCTCGGGTAGTTGTCAAAGCTAGAGTACTCCTTGCATGCGAGAGAAGCGGACAATATAAGCATGAACATGGCCAAAAGCGAAAAAGGATCAAACAAACAGGTTCCAAAAAAATGTGGATGCCCTTTTGCATTAAGGGGCAAAAAGTTAGAATCAAATGATGATTGGATGTTGGAGGTTGTACGTGGCGTGCATAATCACTTAGCCTTGGAACATTTAGAGGGGCACTCATTTGCAGGAAGATTATAAGAGGAGGAAACAAAGTTGCTGGTTGATATGAAAAGAGCATGGTGAGACTAAAAGAAAATTTGGTTACGTTGAAATAGAGAAGTGAATTAAACGCAACCACAATGAAGACAATATACAATGCACATTACAGATATAAAGTTAATGAGCGGGGTGGAAGATGTAAGATGCAACAACTGCTTGGGAAGTTGGCAGAGCACAATTACATAGAATGGCATAAGAATTGTGAGAATAGCGAGACTGTAACCGACTTGATTTGGACACACCCAAGCAGTTTAGATTTGTTGCGTGTATTTCCACATGTTTTAATATTGGATTGTACTTACTAGACCGATCGTTATCGCATGCCTCTATTGGAGATTGTTGGAGTTACATCTACAGACATAACCTTTTCTGTATGCTTTGCATACCTTCAGGCGGAATGTGAAGAGAATTATGTATGGGCACTGGGTGTATTGCGTTATATTATTGGTGATGGTATTCTTCCTGGTGTGATTGCCACAATGGCACTTTCTGACCATTACTTAGACATTTCAGTGCTCCTCGATCCTGCATTCAACAATTGATACATTATCAAAGAAATTCACAACTAAATCAATCAATCAATCTTGATATGAAACAAACGAAACACACCTGTCAACTCCAAATATACCCAGCTATATGTGTATCAAAGTTGGTCAATAAGGACCTATCTTGTGGCCCCTGGCGTGGTTCCATTTCTATCTCAGGTTGTTCTTCAACGTCTTCCTCACTAAGCAGAGGTTATTCTACAACCTCTTCCACTCAGTGGTGACACCTTCTGTTTAAAGCAGTTGGTCGCACCCTAGAAGAGCTCGGTCGGTCCATATCTAAAATAAAAATTCAAACATTGTAGGATAACATGAATGGTTTTTGGAGTAGACTGTTCGGATGTTCAATTCCTAACAAGTGGACTTTGTTCGGATGTTCATGTCCGAGCAATATTATTTTGTTCGGATGTTAAGGTCCGAACAAATGGACTATGTTCGAAAGTTAAGGTTTGAACAATATTATTTTGTTCGAATATTCAGGTCTGAATAGTTACGATTTCTGGGCAAAAAAATGGTTGCGACGATGGATGGAAACCAGCCCAAATGCATGAAAAAACTCTACCATTGTTTGTAAAATCTTACGTTGAATGAGAATCTATTCCCATAACAAGTTTTCATGAAAAAAAGGTAATCTAAGATGGATAAAATAGTAAAGAATAAATGGTGAAGAAAAAGGAAATGACAATGATGGAAATAGAGATTTACCTTTGGAAAAGGAGATGGTGTAGATGACTCGGAATGCTGGAGGAACGCTGGAGAGATAGAGACGCCGGATAAGTGGAGAGAGTTCGGTTGATTTGTGTGTGGAGAGAAAGGAAAGATGATGTGTGTGGAAAAAAATAGGGAAATTGAGAGAAGGGTTTAATGGGGAATTTTAGTGTGTGTGGAAATAAATAATATAATTTTTAAATTATTATAATGTGTGTGGAGAGAATTTATTTGGAAAAAGTATTATTTTGTGTGCGAATAGCAATCCTCGAAATAAAATGTGGTGTGTACAGCAAATGCCACGGTGGATTCAGAATCACCCTCTTCTTCGGTTCCCTCCCGCCCTTCTTCTGAAGAGAAAAGAAGAGAAACCCTTAAGCCGAACTACCATTTGCAGTTGTTTCTCTGCCGCCGCCTTCTTTTTCTTCTTCTGAAGAGAAGAGAAACTCTTAAAACCTCAAAGTTCTAGTATCATCATCATCTCCTTCTTCTTTATTCCAAACCCTCCCGTCGCGTACCAGGTGAAGAGAGAAAAAAAAGAAAAAGAGGAAGAAAGAAGAGAATGGGAATATTCGAACCATTCCGAGCAATCGGTTACATTACGAGCGGCGTTCCGTTCTCCGTCCAACGATTGGGAACAGAGACATTTGTTACCGTAAGCGTTGGAAAAGCTTGGCAGGTTTACGACGTAAGTTTTCAATAAAACCAGATCCCTTCTATTCCATTATTTATTTGCTTGTTTGTTTTTACTCTGCATCGCGGGTCATCAACTGTTTTTGCAATTCATGTCTGTATGTATTTCTCAGCACGCATTCCACTAGGCAGCATCATCTAGAATCTCAAGGGTTTTTTGATTTATGCTCCCTGTCTCTGTGTCTCTCTCTCTTCTGTTAAATATTAAAAACCTCTTCCAAATTTGCCATACTACTACTATATTCTATTCCCCCTCTTTCGTAGATGAATGCATGACAAAATGTTTTATTTTGAATTCGATTTTTTTTTTCTTCACTAGTGGGTTATGCTTTAATTTGAAGATAGGATAAAAAAAAAAGAGAGAGAAAAGATATTCTCAATTGACACGATGATGGACCATATTGTTTCAGAAATTCTGAACTAGTAATATCTAAGTTTTAGTTTTAGCCCACTCCACTCTCCTCCCTATTAGAAAATGCATTTCATGGTCTATTTGAAATGAAGTTTAGTGGAAACTGACTGAAATATATATATTTTTTGCAGTGCGCTAAATTGACATTGGTGCTTGTTGGTAAGTACTAAAGAATGTAGCCCTTTTCACCTTTCTATGCTGGAATTTCGTGAGCAACTGTTTGTAATTACTGGTTTCTACTTTCCTGGATAAATATATCAATCTTGTTATCTAAACTGAGAGCCTGTTTAATTTGCAAGAGTTTTGAAAATTCTTGTCTGTGAGAATTTGTTAACTCAGACTCAACAAGTGTGCTTCTCTTGATTGCACGAGGTCTGCACAAGGTCTTGTTTTGTCACAAAATGATTTACAATAATGGATGCAGTGCAATACCAACAACTATCCTTTCCTTTGTTGGATTATATATTTCTTTAAGTTCACACATCTCCCATAGGATGAAAATGTAAAGTCTCTATACATGAGCACTATTTGCCTTACTTTTATCATTTTGCTGTTTTACATTCATGTCTTTCATATTACTGTCATGAAAGCGAAGGAAAAAGAACCTGGTTTGAGGCATTTGGGAGTTAGGCTCAGAACAATATATATTTGTTTTGAAGAACGAATGTTCAAAGATGGATTATTTATTTATTTATTTATTGTGATCTTGAAAAAGAAAGGAGACAGAGGCAGCCAATGTGAAGCTGATAATCCGGGGGTGAGTACTCAATTAGTTGTTTTGAAATTGTCTCACTTAGATGCTGAATTGTGTTGTGGAGATGCTGTGATGAAAGGCTTTGGTTAAGATTATACCCTATGGATTTCTGATCATTGGTAGGTGTAGCAAAACCCTTTTTTTTTTTTTTTTTTATGCTAACTGACATATTAATTATGTTAGGAGAGGAAGAATAAACAGGGCCTTAAGGAAGTCAAAGCTCCCAAAAAAGACAAGAATAACCCAACACTAAAATTATATACCAGAGAAAAGAAAGATGAATAATCAAAAGAAATGCAAGGCCTGAAGATAGAAAGCCACATAGGGAGGAGAGTGCCTGTCATTGGGTTGATCGGGGATTGACAGAGGTGCGAAACCCTAGGACGCATAATATAAATTTTCACGGAAAATCCTGGGATCTCCGAAGATTACATGAACAAATCTTGACTAGCAGCATGCCACAAGTATAAAAGCTATAATTTTTTTATTTTCTACTTGGTGCAAGTAGCATTATATTAATGGCAACTAACACAGGTGAGCAAAATCCTAGAATGGATAATAAGCGGTCACAGAAGATTATGGGAACTTCTAGATTGGACCAACAAATTTTTGACTAGCAGCATGCAACAAGTAAAAAACATTGATTTATTTTATTTTTTATTTTTTTATAATTGGTGCAAGTGGATTTATTTTACTCACAACTAGCGCAGGTGAACCACGTACAGTTTGTTAGTGATGTTTGCCAATAAATTTTGAATCAGATATTTTTACATTTCTTGTGGTCATGCCATTATTGGCCTCATGGATATCCCGTGGACAATGTTAAGTAGAGCTCACTGGAAAGCATGTTGCTGCAGCAGTGACTGTTATAGATTGCTGATTGCCATAGCTGCCCTACATTTCTGCAGCATGTCAAGCAGGATAACCTGTCTTTATCATATATACATGGATAGTTTTTTCCATCTTGTCTGAGGTTTAATTGATTTATTGTTTATCAGTTGTTTGCCATTTAAGTTGATCTTGACATTATTTTGTCATACACTTTTACATGCATTTTTTTTATAATGATGCCTTCATTCTACTTTTAATTTTTTTTCCTGGTGTGCTATCTCTTAACATATATTTTAAAAATTATTGGAGGCCCTCAATTGCCAAAGAAGATCCGAGCTCTTGCATCCTATCGAGAGTACACATTTGCTGCATTTGGAAATGACATAGCAGTTTTTAAACGGGCCCATCAGGTTTGTCAGGATGACCTCTTTGTGCTATCACTGATTGTAGTCTTCTTTTCTTTTTTCCTGTCCCTTGGATGGTTTTACCAGCATTATATATCACAAACAGCATTTTACATTTCATCATTGCTCATGCTTGTTATTCTTGTTTTAAAGAATCTAAGTTGATTTGTCATTTGTTGAGTAGTGATTAATGTGTTGATTTTTATTATTTATTTAATTTTTCTTTTTTCTTGTTTGGATCTCTTGATCTAAAACAAGTGGGTGGAAGTGGGGGAGAAGAATACTCTCCCAGTTACATAAAAAGGGAACTAATATTTTCCTTTTGTTTTATAGCCTATTGTCTACGTTTTTATTTTCTTGACTGTTAATTTCATTTTAAATCCCATAACTAACTTTCATTTAATTGCTGCGCTAGATTCCATAATTTTTTGATTATGATAATTTTCATAATCCTTGCACTAAAATCCTCTGAACAGCGTTTGTCAACTCAAGCATTATTGGGTTCATTATTAAAAAAAATGACTAGAATGATAATCATTTCTTTTATTCATTAATAGCAGTATTATAGGAGAACATGGTTTTTTTTTCCTTAGTGGCTCTGTCATTTGGTCATGCTGGTCCAGAGAATATATGACTCTATTACTATTATAAGCTTTGCATCCATTAATGAAGCATTTTTTTCCGGGATGCACTGCATGATCATCACTTCTTTTGTTTTACTGGTGGCATGTATTGTGCAGATAGGAACATGGAGCAGGCATAGTGAAAAGGTTAATTTGTTACTACTGTTTGGTGAGCATATCCTAAGCATGGATGTCAAGGGTAATATATACATGTGGGCATTTAAAGAAATTGAATGGAATCTTGCAATGGTTGGACATATTCTGTTAGAAGAGAAATTCTCTCCAAGTTGCATAATGCATCCTGATACCTACCTGAACAAGGTGTGCTTGCTGCTTTTTCTTGAAAAAAAAAAATTATAGTTTATAAAAAATTATCATTTTCATTTCGAATTGTTATTTGTTACATCTTTTGTGAGATTACAAGGAATGGCAACTTACGCCTGATTTATGCTGCTTGGGGCTGCCTTTGGTTGACTTCACATATTTTACATGCCCCATATGTTTAGGCAATGGCCTAAACTTCACTCCAACAGGAGTGATATGCACTGTAGTGCGTACCACACTAGTAGTATTTCACACATGATTTATCAGTTGGTTCTTATCACTCATGAAGTGATGTTTGGGTCAATTCCCCTACAGAAGGTGGTGTTCAGTATGAATGGGCTTTGATCAAGCAAAAGAACCTACATGGTTAAATCTAGTGGTCAGCTTCTATCTCCATTACACTGACTGCAGCACAAAATCATTTTAAAGCAATTATATGCTCTTTGAAGAAACTTTTATGGTGAGTTATGCTCTTTTCAGGTTATTATTGGTAGCCAGGAAGGTTTGCTTCAGCTTTGGAATATCAGCACTAAAAAAAAGCTTTATGAGTTTAAAGGCTGGAATTCATCTGTTCATTGTTGTGTTTCCTCACCTGCTCTAGACGTAGTTGCAGTTGGATGTGCAGATGGAAAAGTTCATGTCCACAATGTACGTTATGACAAAGAACTAGTTTCGTTCACACATTCTATACGCGGTGCTGTGACGGCCTTGTCGTTCAGGACTGGTAATACCTTGAATGGATTCAAGAGTTTAATGTTTTGTTTCTGCTTTTCTTGTTGTAGTTAGTTTGGATTAGTCATGAAAATATTTGGTTTGTCTAGCTAATGCTTTCAATTACGAACGATTTTCTCCTGCTCCTGCACTTTGCGGTCCATTCGGATTGGAGCCATCGTCACAGTGAGACCTAGTGAAATTTATGTGTTGCCTGATGCAGCAGCAATTCCACGTTATTGCAACAAGAGGCGTGGTCCACATGTGGGACCCGTACCATTCTGATTTATCAATTGTTATTAATTTCTAATTTTTATTTAAGAAGTTGTGTTTAGGAATAATTTCTAATTTAGATAGAATTATTATTTGTTTCCTAGTTTGATTAGGATTGTTTCTTAGGGCTTAAGTTTCTTTTATTATAAATATAGCATTGTAGAGATCAATGATCTCAGAGATTTGAGTTAATAGAATTTTTCCTTTGTGGGTTTATCGTTGGAGAGTGTTTTCCACGTGAGATTGTTCCTTGGGAACCTAATTGTGCCCTAGTACTTGCATCCTAACCCTAGGATTGCATCATTGCCGGGGGTGGGGTGTTGCGCTTAGGGGATGGTCCAGATGTGCAGGAGAAAATATTCCTTCATTTATGACTAAATAATAAATACTAAGATGAGAGAGAGAGAGAGAGAGAGAGAGAGAGAGAGAGAGAGAGAGAGAGAGAGAGAGAGAGAGAGAGAGGTTTCATCTTGGTCTTGAAAGGGTTTGGGGAGGGGTAGAGGGTAAGGGTAGGGACTTTGGCCAAACAGAAGAAAGAGAGTGCTTCACTTCTTTAAACTAGACTTGGCCGAGTCCAAACCAATCTTAATCAATAGTGACCGAGTCTAAGTCAACTCGCCCGAGTTTTCAAACACTGATTGTAAGTCATCGAAAGTATGTGCACCTTTTCAAAGTATAAAATTATTAGAGAAGATTCCACCTTTTTCCTCTCTCTTCTTAATCATCATCTGAGCTTTATCCCAATCCCAAGCATCACCACCTTTTTTTTTTTTTTTCTCATCTTATTGCAAGTTTTTTTTTGGGATGCAAGCAGTACTTGAGGTCTATACTGACAAGCTTAATCTCCCAATGGGAAAACAACAAAAAAGAACCATCACTACACTCCTAACAAACAGATAGCAACAACAGAAGCACCAAAACTAGACAAGAACCCCACAGCAGGACGATGATATTTCAGAAGATGAAGCCTCTTAACATCAGCTGATCTATTGAGTACCCATGGAAGAGACGATTAGAGGACAACCAGCATGCAACAATATCTTTTATCTTTTCAATCATAGATTCACCATTCGCTGCAACCCCTTCAAAACATCTAGCATTCCGCGCCCTTCAAATACACCAGATAACAATGGGAAACGCTATCTTCCACATTTCCTTGCCTCTAGGTGTCTCAATAGGAGCTTACCAAATCTCGAATAGATCAGTGAAGGCAACTGGAAGGACCCAACAGCACCCAAACCAGGCAAACACCGAATTCCATACCCTTTGGGCAAGCTTACAATTCAAGAGGGGGTGATCAACTGATTCCTTGCCACACAAACACATGGGACACACATTCACCATAATCATTCTCCTTTGTTTAAGTTTATCCATGGTAAGGATTTTACTTTGGAGAGCAAGCCACCCGAACACCACCACTCTGGGAGGGGCTTTAATCTAACAAACATTTACCACATGGCTCCTCATTGGAGAGCTCTTTGAAAATGCCTTAAAAAGAGGACACCAAGAAAGACTCTTCTTTTGAAGTGCTTCAAATCCTGGCATCATAACCTCCTTCCAAAACATGGACCTCATTCAACTGGGTAAAATAGAGACAGGAGTTGATTCCCCTCATTTTCCCTTAGATTCCTTCTAGAAATTGGAATCCAAACCACTTGGCCTCCCTGACCAAATCCCTCCACATAGTCCTGCACTTTTGCTTTCTTAACCCGCACAATTATACAAGTGTGGAAATTGGTCCGCCAACGGCTGATCACCTACTTAGGTATCATGCCAAAATAGAATCTTCTTCCCCCGAACCAACCTGATATCTAATATTCATCATGAAATTTTGCTTGACCGAAATTATGGTCGAGCATTTATGTGAAGCCCCCTGAACATCCCATTCATCCCTAGCACCACTTTATTTGGCCATCTCCAGCTGCGTCCATAGACCATCTCAGTCATCCCTAAGCCTCCATAACCATTTACCCAGTAAGGCTTGATTCATCTACCATAACGGTCTAAAGCCCAGGCCCCATCAAGCTTTGATTTACACACAGAGGCCCAATCCACAAGATGAAACTTTTTATCCACACTTCTTCCATGCGGTAAGCAGTCCCTCTACAACTTCTCTATGCGATTGATAACTGTGATTGGACACTTCAAGATGGACATATAATATACCGGAAGGGTTGGCAGAGCTGATCTGATGAGCGTCACCCTTCCTCCAAGGGAAAGATAATTTGCTTTACAAGTTTATAATTTCCTTTCAACTCTCTCCAATACCGGATTCCACACTGATTTATTGGCCGACCCCATACAAAGGGGAGGCCTAAATATGTAGCTGGAAATGACCCCACTGTACACCCCAAAATCTCTGCATACTAGTGCATTAGAGAGTCCTTAACTCTTATCCGAATTAGCTCACTTTTGAAGAGATTTACTTTCAAACCTGACACCGCTTCAAAACAAATCAGAGTGGCTTTGGCATTTTTTAATTTGGTTTTCACTAGTATTGCAGGAGACCAATGTTGGAAACTGTAAATATGAATTGGGGGACACATCCCTTTCCTCCTTGAATCCTGTGATTAAACCGGCATTTTCCGCTACTCTTACCATCCTCAAGGCTTTTGCTTCAATCACAAAAAGAGAAGGGGAAAGTATTCCTGGAAGCCCAATCCAGTCTATCATAAGCCTTCTCCAAATCCAACTTGGACATAAGTCCTGGACCTTTTCTGTTCCTTGAGTGCATGCATTCATTAGCAACAAAGGCTCCTTGCTCATTGGAGGTGATTTCCGACAACACCTTCTGCAATCTTCCAGCCAATACCTTAGCTAAAATCTTGTAAATACTTCCTTATAGACATACGGGTCTATCATCTTTAGGGGATGTTCTCATTTAAATCGCTACATCTTACCAGTTAAATATCGTAAGATGTCACAAGTGTCTATGACAATCTAATCACCAAATGATGGAGTTACAACTTGCAGTTGGGATGCTTTATTTATTTATTAAGTGTAGACAAAGAAACCAAAAGCAACTTATGCTTCAGTAAGCTTGCATAGGATATCGTTTATGATGAATTGATGATGGTTTGAGGGCCTGTTTTCATGGGGAAGCTGATGTTTATCCCCTAGATCAACACAAATTTCTAATTGGTTGCTAGGCTGTCCTGCACAGGACAGACGAGCCTGTGGCAGTGGAAGATGCTTCAACCTTGAGGTTGTGGGTTCAAGCCATGTTACCAATAAGAAAAAAAAAAGAGGAAACAGTAAAAGCATTAGGATATGTGATAATTTAAATTTTTTTAAAGGTGCTATAATTTCTTGGTAAAATAGGATTTGTGAGACGTGATCAATTAACGTTGACATATAGTGACTGATGAACAACCTTAGCTTGATTCCCATGGAACTGGCCAGCATTTAGATCTCTTTAAATTTCTTATCTTCTTTCAATTATGATCTCATCTTCCCATTCGGGTGAAGATGATAAACTCCTTTCAATTATAATAATTACCCTGGCGTGTGAAAAAACTGAAATGGTAATCTTTGTAAAAAGTCACTGCTTTCTGAGATTTGTTGTGTTGCTTAGAGATTACGGAACAGCTTGTTTTTGTTGGGTAACATTGCCTTACATTCTTAACTTCTACATCATATTCACTGTACTGATAATAAACTCCCCAGTAGTGTTTTGATGCCCATTTACTTGTTAATGCATATCTTTTTATCTTTCTTGGAAATTCTGTAGTTCTTGTAAATTGCTGCTGATCTTGTTTCTGATAATGTGAATGTGCAATGTCTTTTGACAATCTATGATAA
Source organism: Camphora micrantha (assembly GCA_003546025.1). Taxonomy (NCBI): domain Eukaryota; kingdom Viridiplantae; phylum Streptophyta; class Magnoliopsida; order Laurales; family Lauraceae; genus Camphora; species Camphora micrantha. The sequence continues at coordinate 39,198 of QPKB01000002.1, forward strand.
GAATCTAGCACAGTTGGGATATGCTTAATGTTGCAACCATAGGGTTGTGCATGCACGTCGTTTTACGTATACATGAAAAAAAAACCCTGACAATCTGGGTCATTTGCGGTATCCCCTTTGAGGCGCAAGTAGTACTGCTTTGTATTTCACTAGTAGTTTCTTTATTAATTATTTGTTCTTCTTGATGATTGCTTATTCTATGTGGAGTGGTCATGTTATTTGTGTTTTCTGATTGATTGTTTCAGATGGACAGCCTCTTCTAGCGTCTGGCGGTTCTTCAGGTGTCATTAGCATCTGGAATCTTGAGAAACGAAGGCTTCAATCAGTCATTAGAGAAGCGCATGATGGTTCAATAATATCACTTCATTTCTTTGCCAACGAGCCTGTTCTTATGAGCTCTTCTGATGACAATTCAATAAAAGTGAGGGCATTCGTCTTGTCATTCTCTGTACTTGATGGAAATACTATTGCCTCTGACGATGTTTTTTCTGTGCGAGTGAGATGATTACATTCATTTGCATTAAAAAAACTTTCTAAAAGGATTCCTTCTAACTTCTTTTCGAAATTCTTGGCAAGGAAAGTTCTGTAGTGGGATCAGGGATGCACCATGAATTGGAACCTTTTTAAAAATAAACAAGAAAACAATTAGGGTGGAAATTCCCTAGATGCATATCTGGCCTGTAAACTCTTTAAAGCTAGGGCTTTCAACAGGCTGCATTTTGAGCTGGACCACATGGGTCTAGGCCTGGTAAGGATTGCCGAACTGTTGTCCAAGTTCCGGTATGACACAAACCTTGGAACCTTGATCTCAGTCCACCTTGTAATGATTATCGGTGGCCTGTATTTGCCCACAAAAGGACCGACACCCTATGTCATGGATCCTATGGGTTTTTACATCAGTCCAAATGGCTGGAATGTTGGATTGAAATATATATTTTTTTAAAACAGTTAAATTTGTGGGTCACACAGATCAACTGATTAGGATGATGAGATTGACTTGAAATTTCATATATGGGCTGATCCTATTTAGATCTTTCCATCCCCTGACTCATCCTTGATTGGTGCGGCCCAGGTTGGTGGTTGGCCCCACAGGCTGTCCGCATGGTCTCCAATGCGAGAAACCTGCCCAGGAGCGCTACTCTTTAAACAATGTTCAAAAACTGAATCGGATTGTAAAATCATATGACATCTGACACTGAATCTTAAATCACAAGACTTATTAAGCTCTATAAATCTGAAAGTACATCTGTATCTGTGGTCTTTCATTTATGCTAGCTTCAAGGTTGAAGTTTCCACCCTTCCTTTCTCTGTCTTTCTGTCTATCTCTTTCTTTGATTCCTCACAGCCTAACTTCTTAATTTACAACCTATTGGGATTAAGCCTTTTTATGACTATTCAATACACGGAGAAGATGTTTATGGTATCTTCAATTCATCATTAAATCCTTATTCCATCAATTTGGGGTCCGCTAGAAGAGTTCTACGCTTGGTCTCCTGAAAAGAAAAAATCCAATAAAGTTGAGCTGTAAAACCTACCAACAAAATGTGAACAAGACCTACAGGCCTCTCTGTCTCTCAATATGTACTTGTATAAGAATTAGAGATTATCTTTACCTAGTATATGATGCATGCATTGATCCAAATTGTAAGCTTTGATCCTAAATTGTAAAATTTTGATAATAATGGCTATAAGTATTGCACATGCCACATTTGTCATCATCATTTTCACCATCATCATCAAAGCCTTTTGCAGACAATGGTGGGGTCAGCTACATAAATTCTGTTTCCCCATTCTAGTCTATCATCAGTAAATCCTTAGCTAGGTTGCGTTTCTTCAGATCTTTCCTTACTACTTCCATCGAGGTGCTCTGCAATCTACCCCTTTTACTTGAAGGGGCATCAACCTACATTCCATATAAATTACAATAAGTATTTAAGAACTTCAAACCCTAAACATGGCCTGCTAGGTATTCTTCTCTTGTACTATTCTTTTGGGATCTGGGACTCAGGCTGGACCTAGGTCCCTTGGATAGGCCTTATCAAGGACTACAATATCTTTATTTCTATCAAAGTTTTTTTTTTTTTTTTTGAATGATTCTATCAAAGATATCATCCATACAATATGACTCAATATGAGCTTTCTCACTTCTGATATAATTCCTATAATGATGTTGGTTTTGATTAGTTTGCTTATTATTTTTTTCCTTTTTGGTTTTGTATAGAATTTCTTTTTCTTGTTTAATGAATTGCCATTTTCCAGCCAAAAAAGTTGCCCTTTACCCTCCTACGATATTGCTGATTCCTTATCAATTTCAGATCCACCATGAAAGAATCTACAAGAATTTTGAGTCCCATGGGCCATTAGTTGAGCTCTCTCTTTATCTTTTCTAGAATATCCATTCTCAGGATTTGCAGTTGCTTAATAAACTATATTTATGCTTACGGTTTGAATATGTAAAATCTTGTAAAATTGCTTTCACATATAAGTCAGTATATGCAATGTGTGAGTTGTTAGTAATAAACTTGAGGGGATGAATCAACATGAATGAGCATTCACCTTTATTTACTTATTTATTTTATAATTTAGTCAACTTCCATTTGCATTGTCTGTACCAGTTGTTTCAATAACTTTAGCTGGTATTGCAAAGTGAAATACGAGTAATTTCTATATTAAGCCATTTTGAGTGCTACAGTATCTTGATTTTATTTATTCATTCAGCGGTTAAGTTTCCTCTCTCTCTCTCTCTCTCACACACACACACACACACACCTTTTTTTTTTGTGTTAGATGTGGATTTTTGACACGAGCGATGGGGATCCTCGTCTTTTGCGCTTCCGTAGTGGGCATAGTGCTCCTCCTCAGTGCATAAGGTAATTTTATGATGTTTAGTGTACCTTGTTTGCATGAATGCATCCAAATTGGCATACACCATCACCATAGTCTTCCTAACTATTTCCCATGGTTTTGGGATGAACATGTTCTCAACTCACTCGACAATTAAATAAAGAGCCTTGACTCAAATTATTGTTTTTCATTTTTAGTGTCACTTGGATGGATGTAGTAAGGATAGATCTGACGAAGTGCAACCTCTCCGTGGATTTGTCTTAGGATAGATCGGAATGGAGAAACAAAATACATGTAGTTGACCTCAACATAGTTGGGACAAGGCTTTGATGATGGTGATATTGGTGATGATGTTTAGTGAGATTTGATTGAAGGGGATTTTACTTCGCATCAATATATGAATCGATTTGAAAGAAGTAAGTCTCAACATCAAAGATTTTATATTTTTGTGGGGCCCATCATGGTTTAAAATAGTGGCCACTATGTAGCATAACACCCGCAATATCGGCTGTAGTGGTTGATGTAAGATATCATATACCAACCCAAAAGCTTAAGCTCCTAGGTGGAAAGCCCAAACAGGTATATATGTATATATGAAGCCATGTCAAACCCATTACTTGGGTGATGTGGGACTTTTCCAACACTCCCCCTCACATGCTGACCCAACAAATTTCATGGACGGGCCTGCCACGTGGGCTATACAAGAACGACGGGATTTGAACCCGCTCTGATACCATGTAAGATACCATGCGCCAACCCAAAAGCTTAAGCTGATAGGTGTAAGGCCCAAACAAGTATATGAAGCCATGTCAAACCCATTACTTGGGTGATGTGGGACTTTTCTAACAGTTGATGCCGCTTCTCTAATTTGAAAATAGCGGCGCTGCGGTGTAAAACCTAGTTGAGCCAATCTGTTTTAATTTAAAACATTATTTTTTCTATTTTTTTTTTCTCTTCAATAGTCTTTCCTAAAGTTGTCTCTACCCTTATATGGTACCAAATCACTAAAAAAACACAAGATTGATTGCTACACAATATTTGAATTCTTTTAACAACTTAAAAAATTCACATAGCTACGTCGCTACGTCTCGCCCTTTGCACTGGCCACTATGCCTGATGCAACTGCTGTTTTAATCCTTATGGCCCATATACATTTGCCTAATAATATCCAGTCCATCCATAAGATTTTTGGGTGCATGTTAGTTATATGTGTTGCATAACATAAATAATTTTGCATGTAGATAGTTGTGACGTATATACTATATATTATTGCAAGTGTAGTAACTGTTCATTATCTTTAGCATGTGAGAGTCCTTTGTGAGATTTGCATGAGTTAAGATCTTTAGGAGAGTGTTTGCATGCCACTAGAGTCTTGTATGTTCCCATAATGTGTCATAAATTAGTCATGCATGTAATGGTCTTTATTAGCTCACTGAGTTGAATGAAAAGGAATTCTAGTGGCATTCACTTTTCTTGGTTTGTGATTTTCCATAAATGGAGTTTGATGTCTTTTTCATGTAGGACTGGTTTCGAGTTGTTAAGCATGGGTGTACAGACTCGATTTTAGGGTTTTTTTTCATCGTACTCGAGCTTGCAATCGACATTCTTTCTTCTACTTAGTTTGTGATTTTTGTGAGTGAATTTTGGAATTACTTGATTCCTTATCTCTTGGTTTGTGGTTCTAATGCAGTCAAAGAATCAAGACAGAACTGGAACTGTCGAAAATGTTACTGTGCAACAGCACGCCGTGTTTTCTATTTGCCTGGACGTGAAGATGCACTCTCACAGACAATGATTGATGCACTCAATCAATTATTTATGCCTTACAAACACCATGAATATAAGGGCACTAATGGTAGGAAGGCATCAGAGAGATCAAAAGAGACTGTTCTCAACTTTATTCAAGATAATAAGATGTCCGCTGTGCACTGTTTCTTCACTGTTTACTGTCGACATTCACAAATAGAAAAAAAATTTACAATCAATCAAATCCACAATCTCTATTATAAATCACTAAGTAATGACTCATAGTAACTTAATTGAAGGAAAATAATAACTAATTTCCTGGAAGTCAATGAATTTAAAGCAGTTTCTCAAATTGAGGTCGTTCCAGATCCTTCGAAAAAAATTGATGGGACTCACATGGCCCACCTGATGGTAAAGTGGATCATGCCCAGTGGCTGTACACCCCTGGGTGACTCAGGGGGTGCTGGTTTCAGTTGGGTTTGGCCCAGTTGGGCCCTGTAATTCTCAGTCCAAGAGAGTCACACGAACAGCCCCCTTGCTGCGCTGTTTGCATTTGTACTGAAACTCCAAAATTGATGGAACCCCCCTATAAGGCTTAAACATATTCAAACAGCCCATGTAGGTGTGAATTTTTGTATTTGAGGGACTGTTGTGTTCCCAATTTCAAGGAAAATCTTCACACATGGGTTAGGACCCCATATGCTCGATTATGTCTTCGTGAATGCTAATGCTTGTTCAACCACAGGATCTTCAAGGCCTTCTGCACCAGGTCTGGACGGGGTCACGCAGCATCAATGTCTGTGTAGGGGCTATTATATGTGCCTAAAGGTTCATGTAATTATATATTGTCCCCATTTCCATGTGGCAGAATCCGTTTTATGGACATCTGATCATGTTGACTAGGATTGGAACTAGGAAGCAGAGGAAGGGGGCCACGGCTCCCTCATAATAAATGCTAAGATGGTGCAATAGATTGGCCCCTCCAAAGTTGATGGAAGAATAAAAGTGACTTCCAATCTTCTAAAAGGCTGGCAGGACAAAGTATTTAAACTATGTAACTGATGACTATTTTTAACAAAGGAAACCATTTAAAGGTGGTAGCTAGAGATTCCCATCTTCGGAAAAATCACCTCTAATTAAGGAGTTTCAATTAGTTATATATTCAGTAAATATTGAAAAGTTCAATAAGAATTTTCAACCTCTCTCTACTGCTTGAAAATTCCTTTTTTGTCTAGAAAGAATCCATGTGGCTTCATTAGAGTTATAGAAATACAAAGAATAAAGGGAAGAGGAAAAGGAAGGGGAAAAAATAGAAGAAAAGAAATGGAGAAGAGGAACAATGAAGAAAAACATTAGGAGTCTCATTCTGTCCTTGTCTATCTTAACAAATTCTTATGCCTTACCATTTTACAATTTGCAAGGCTTTCCCTGACTTTTCATGTTTGATGTATCGATTAGTTCCCTCCTTTTGCCGTGCACTTACGTTCTGATGTGTCCCTTAATTTTAAATGGAAGTAGCATATAATATAATACATCAATGTAAGGATTTTTGTAGCCTTTTATATATGCATGACCCTTGATCAATAGGTCTACTGTTCTTTTTTCTTTTAAACGAAGAGATGTGATCAAATCCAGCCACTGGACTATATAAACAGTCAACCCATTTTGTGAAGCCCATTGTAGCTATCTTTATGCATAGTGGTTGATTAGGTGACATGATTTTTATGTAGATCATACATAGTTAAAAATCATCTTCATTTGATGATTGCAGCCATCTTTGGAGCCCTCCCCAGAAAAAAAAGTTAAAATAAAGGACTAGAGTAATTTTGTCCAACCAGTCATTCCACGCTCTTTTGCTTCAAAGGTTGTCATTATCGAATTGTGTAGCAATTTAGGCTATATGCCATCAACATTGGACCATTCATTTCTAACCACCCACCATCAATAGCATATAGGCCACTGTAGTGGGCTTCACTAGGCCTTGAATGTAAAACTCTCAGCCTCAATTAACAAACTAACACTAAAGTAAGTAAAAATGCATAAAAGATTATTTGAACCTAAACAATCTAAATCCAATAATATAATATAATTTTTTTAATCATTTTATAAAACATGATACTACTTTCTTTCATTTTTTTCTCTTTTCTACCAGCATTATATTTGTGTTTTTAGTTATGGTTTCAATCAATGTTATTTTCATTATTTTTATTTTCATCGATAATATTATTTCAAAACAATGTACTTTGCTCACCCAAGAAAATTTGGTTCCACCCTTGATGTTGACCAAGTATTGTGGCCTTTATCTTTTTCCTAAACCGATGCATCTTACTTCATAGGGTTCATTTAAAGCAAAATTTGATTTAATTTCCAAATGTCAACGTAGAACATTAAGCCACCAAAAATAGAAACTTGGTAGCGATGTTCTGGCACCTGCATTTTTTGGTCATGTTGTCATTTCATGTGGTTAGGTTGACTATGTTTTTGATATTACAATTTTGGTCTTTATACAATGCTACCATTGTTGTATTGCATGCATGTGGAATTCTTTTGAATCATTTTATAGAAGTCTTCCTCTCTTATAGGGAGGATTGAGGATGGGAGGAAGAGAGAAAGAGGAGGTTTTTATTTTATTTTATTTTATTGGGGGTGTGTGGTGGGTTTGTTGAGAGGAAGGATTGGGGGATGATGTGTGGAGGGGAATGTTCTTGCTTAATTTTCTTAACTCCTTGTTTATGTGAAGTCATTAATGATTCCTTCCAGGTTCTACGGCAATGGGAGACATATTTTATCTGCTGGTCAAGATCGAGCGTTTCGTGTATTCTCTGTCATTCAGGTGAGACCTTTTTTATCAGTTCATTTAGGTTTGACCTTGATTCCTTCTCTTTCTGCAACCATACTCGCTGATCCACCACTGGGTGGTGCATGTTCTTGGGCACTTCTTCTATGGCTTGGAAGTGTAAAAAGCAGTCAGAGGTATCAAAATCTTTTGCAGAAGCTAACTACTGATCAATGTCCTATGTCAGCAATGAAGTAATCTGGCTAAAACATCTTCTTTTTGAATTTGGGTACCAATTCTGTATAATCTGGCCAAGACATCTTCGTGAATTTGGGTACCAATTCTGTACTACACCCTATGCTGACAACATAAGTGGTATCCAGATTGCTTCCTATCCCCTTTTTTATGGATGGATCAAACACATTGAAGTTGCCTGCCACTTTATTCAAGAACATGTCTTGTTTGGAACTCTACCTTTTCCTCATGTTCTCCCCCAATATTAGTTGTGTGACCTTTTGACGCAGTCCTGATTTGACGCAATTGGACTGCCAATGGCCCAAATAAATCAAATCCAGAAAATATCCAGCTACCACACCAATATACAGTAAAGAAAACAGAAATCCGGAAATTTAATGATGAAGGAACAATGCGAAAAAATCACCAAACTCACCTTTAAAGAGCCTTTTCAATCACCTATAGTCCACACGAACAAGGGAAAGGAAAATAAAGCCAAAACAGTGCTTTGTTAATAATATTGGAAAACTGTACTGTAGCATGAACAGTGCAGACGACCTATACATCCCTTTATGCCATGCTCAAAACCATAAAAAACCCTAGTAATCCTACCATGATTGAGTCCTAACATAATCAGAAATCTTTAATTACTGTTTCCTAACCAAATCAACCATTTGACACTAAAAAAAACTAAAGAAATTTGAGGATTTCCAGATTCCAGGTCGTCACTGCCTCTGGTTACAAATCTGGCTGTGGGGCCCATGTGGCCCCATTTGATAATGAATAGACCCAGACGACTTGAAAGGGGACTTAGGGACGACTGTTGTGGTGTAGAGTCGCTGTGGGTTGGACCAGTTCTAACCCATAAACCTGATGCTCCAAATTACTGCACGTACAACCCTTTTTTTTTGTCAAATTGCATAACAATCCATGCACTTCATAATTGAACACAATTCCTGGCTGTTTGGGCCCAAGTTTCATAATTGAAACTTTTTTTTTTTTTTTACTTTTTTTTTTGTACTTTTCCAAAAGAGCCCCTAAATTCATAATTGAACACAATTCCTGGCTGTTTGGGCCCAAGTTTCAATCAAAACTTGGCGGGACCTTTATGGACCATCTTGGGATGCTCCAATTGCGCCAACTAGGATTCAGCCATAACAAAAATTGGGTCTTGATAAATTTCTGAATCATTCTCCCCCGGTTGAGTAGAACTCGTCCTCGAGTTTGCATCTTCGTGTGGCCATTTGTGTCGGCATTTTCGCTTCTTGCGGCACTTTTGTGGAGGAGCTTGAAGTTCTGTTTGTCGCTAGAAATTGTCTTCATGATGCTGCACACCGATTACGGCTGTTGTTGGAATTGAGCTTTCAATCTGGTTTGCAACTTCAAGAAGCTGATTGGATGCATCTTGTTGCCGCTCTACCGCTTCCCAAAATGGATCAACATATTCATAATCAAGACACTCTTTGAGAGTCACAGCCTGCGGTTTGCATTCTTACTTGGGAACATATTTTGTTGCGACATTTACCATTGGCAGATTGCTCCAATTAGCACAAATTCTATTGCAAATTTTCAGCTACAGCTACTTGTTCATCTTGGCCTTTCTCAAAAATCTGATTTTCTAAATTCACTTCTTGACAATCATCTTCCACATATTCGTCAAATATAGGAGGTGGATTTAGATCATCTTCAACATCCTCATCATCAATATCTTCCATAATTTCTTCTTTTTGAGTGTCCTCATCACATATATCACTCAAGGAATTACCTACGCCCCCTAACAAAGTAGGTTTCATATTAATTTCTCGCGAGTAGGCCCGAGGACAATTTTTGCATCGTCTTCATAGAAGGTGTACGTATTTTTATAACCATTGTGAAGTGTCTGACGGTCATACTGCCATGGCCTACCTAATAGTATATGAGTAACATCCATGGGGGCTACATCACACCATACATCCTCATGGTATCTACTACCAATAGACAAAGAAACTAACACTTTACGAGTTACTAATATCTCATTACCGTGCTTGAACCATGATAGCTTGTATGGTGCATGATGCTTTTCTGTCGGGAGCTTGAGCTTGTCGACGACTTCCCGTGATACCACATTCTCGCAACTATCGGCATCCATGATCAAGTGACATTTGCGTTCTTTGACACTGCATGTAGTGCGGAAGATGCTCATGCTAGTACGAAGCCAACATCTTCGGTAGGTATGTTTGGAGAAAACAATGTTTTATGGATCATCAAAGATTGACCTTCATCACCATAGATAGTGTCGTTGTCGGTCTCGGATTTATCAAATTCAGGTATATCATCATGACATCATCCACTATATAGGATGGCGTGTCTGATTTTTCTTCTTGTTCAGCCACATGAATTTCTCTCTTCCGACATTTATCAAATTCAGGTATATCATCACCATAGATAGTGTCCTTGTCGGTCTCAGATTTATCAAATTCAGGTATATCATCATCCACTACGTAGGATGGCGTGTCTGATTTTTCTTCTTGTTCAGCCACATGAATTTCTCTCTTCTGTACTCATTGCACTTAAAGCAATGGATGATCACTTTACCTTTGCCCTTATCATCTGCATTAGTAGCTCGTCGACCCATCTGAGTTGGTCGATTTGGAGGACCACTCGTATTGTCTTCTTTATGTTCCGGCCCAAATTTCTTTGATGCACCGTCGTCTTTAGAAGATTGTGGAATTGATGTCCTCTGTGGAATCTCATTGGCATGTGATTCTTCAATGGCGGTCGCTCGCTGAATGGCTTCTATCAATGTGTAGCAAGGATGGTAAGCCATCGCCTTCCGTATGGATGGTCATAATCTACCCTTATATGTCCCCACTAGCTGATCTTCCTCTTCCATAATATCATTACGGGCCACTAAATAATGTAATTCCTCCATGTAGTTACCTACCGAGTGCTTTCCTTGTTTGAGATTCTGTAGCCGCATAGAAAGTGCTTGCTTGTATGTGGGAGGAAGAAAATACCCCTTCATGTATTTTTTCATCTTCTCCCACGAAGTGATCGGCGACTTTCCCATGCGTTGACGGGACTCATGTAGTTCTTCCCACCACTCATCGACTTTTCCACAAAGTTTAATAGCCACAACTTGACTTTCTTGTGATCAGCCAAATCTTTGTATACAAATACTTTTTCAACTGTGTTTAGCCAATCATAGAACTCATCGCCTTTCATGGTGCCATTATATTCGGGAATTTCCAATTTTATATTTAGGCCCCGATAAGTATCTTCATGACGTTCCATATGCCATTGTCTTCTCACTGGAGACTGACTATGGAACGGGTTGATAAATTCCTAGGTATCCGTGTCATCATTATAATCCTCACGATGATTCGGGCACTCCAGACGCTCTAGGCCTTGGGCCAGCCATTCAACTTGTTGCCTTAAATTTTGAATCTTAATATCTCTTGCATTTGGTTCATGACCCACGTTGCTCTCAACCTTTGGCCTACGACCATGAATTCTTCGGGAAGCCATTTTCAGGGAGATGGATTCACAACACAAATCTTTAGGATCGATTTGCGCTGTGATACCAACTGATGCAGTCCAGATTTGATGCAACCGGACTGTCTATGGCCCAAATAAATCAAATCCAGAAAATATCCAGCCACCACACCAATATGCAAGTGAAGAAAACAGAAATTCAGAAATTTAATGGTGAAGGAATAATGTGGAAAAAACCACCAAACTCACCTTTAACGAGCCTTCTCAATCACCTATAGTCCTCATGACCAACGGAGAGGAAAAATAAAGCCAAAACAGTGCTTTATTAATAATATTGAAAAATTGTACTGTAGCATGAACAGTGCAGACGACCCATACATCCCTTTATACCATTCTTAAAACCACAAAAAACCCTAGTATTCCTACCATGATTGAGTCCTAACATAAGCAGGAATTTGTAATTACTGTTTCCTAACCAAATCAACCATTCGATACTAAAAAAACTAAAGAAATTTGAGGATTTCCAGATTCCAGGTCATCATTGCCTCTTGTTACAAATCTGGCTGTGGGGCCCATGTGGTCCCATTTGATAATGAAGAGACTTAGACGTCTTGAAAGGGGACTTAGGGACAGTGGCAGACTCAGGATTTTCATTTGGGTGGTGCGGTCAATGGTCAATTGAAAAAAATGATATTATTAGCAAGAAAAACAAGGTCACTTGCTTCCCTAAGAACAAGAATACAAGATGGATATCATAACTGTGAAAATCAGCCAATAGATGTAACAATTAAGGCACAACATGATACAACAACAATCTAAGCAAATCATAAACCCAAAGGCACATTGGTCAATAAGAAATACAATTTGCACTAGATCGAATTTTCAATTTCTTTAAATCAAACAATTTATGCACAAAACCTACAAATCAAAATCTCTTCCATCCATATAAGATTTAACGGACACAAATTACAAGGGCAACAAGAGTAATATCGTGGATCAACAAAAGGAAATATCAGACAAGTGTTTGAAATCGTAATAAAAGTGCAAGAATAAAACATGCAAACGTCTCGTTTATCTTTTCTCCATGGATTAGTGAAAAAAATAAAGAAATAATTGATTTCCAGCACCAAATCATCCAACAGGGAAAAGTAAAAACAGGAAAAAAGGGAAAAGAAAATCCAATAATCCTTACCAGCAACAAAGCTGGATCGGATCGAGAGGGACTTCCTAAGATTTGGATAGTTTGCGAATAATTGAGCCATGGGTTTTGTGGGAAGACGGGAGAAAAAAGGGCAAAAAGAAAGAGCCCTTTTTTTTTTTTTTTTAAAAGAGAGGAGACGAAGGCTTATACAAAAGACATATGGGGCAATTTTTTTGCACATGTGGGGCATGGTCTACGGCTCCATCCAAATCTCTTGGATTTTAAAATGCAACCTGGGGCGGCCGCCCTATATGATCATAGCATGGGTCTGCCCCTTCTTAGGGACAACCCTTGTGGTGTAGAGTCCATGTGGGTTGACCAGTTTTAACCCATTAACCTGATGCTCCAAATTACTGCACGTACAATTCTTTTTTTGTCTTCAGAATTTCTGAAAATTGCATTACAGTCTCTACTTTTCCAAAACAGCCCCTGAATTCATAAATGAGCACAATTCCTGGCTGTTTGGGCCCAAGTTTTCAATCAAAAGTTGGAGGGACCCTTACGGGGCCATCTTGGGATGCTCCAATTGCGCCAAATAGGATTTAGCCATAACAACTTTGGGATTCTTATGCCCGTAATGTGTTCAATAATGCTCACCAGAATGGCCTCTACCAGCGCCACCACCAATGACACCACCTCTACATCCGTTACCTCTTTCTTGAACTTTCCGCCTCTAAAGTTACTTTCCTTTGGTTTCACTAGAAGTAGAAACTTTTATGGAGCCAACTTTGCATCATGTCTATATTCTTTCGTCATGGAGTAACTAGAAATAAACACTCTTAAAGACGTAAAAATTGTATTATCAAGGTTTTTGCCCTAATAGGCTCAAACTCTTGATTATGACCAGCTAACAACATGAATATTTGATTATTTTCAAGGTTTCTTCTCCTGAAATTCTGCATCTTTTTGGCAATGAAATTTATTACCATCTGGATTTGCCAATTCTTGCTGGTAAGTGTATAGTATTCTGCTAATGTTTTCTTTGTTGATGTGCTACAGTCATCTCTTTTAAGCCATAAATTTTAGCAACACTATTTTTGTCTCCATAGAGTCCATGAAGAGTATCCATGTTAAGTAGTTGTTTGTGCAATTTCCCATCACCTATTGGTTTTAGGATTATTGGCTAGCAAACTTGTCATGGTATTAGAGCCAGAGATCTCGAGTTTAAAACCACGCAGGGAAAAAAAAATCCCATGCTGCACTGTGTGTTTGTGCGGGCACAAGCGCACAGGGCAAGAAAGCCCCATACCGGGTTGTAGTCTTGTGCGGGTGTGTGCTTCGAATCTTGGCAGTGTCCCACCCAAGGGGGGGTGTCAAGTAGTTGTTTGTGCAGGTTCGCATCACCAATTGGTTTTAGGATTACTGGATAGCAACTCTGTCAATCCATATCAGGCATCTTCCTTTTTTTTTTTTTTTTTCAAGCTGTACAACCCATTAGCAATGTCTGGCTTCATAGAATTTAGGAGCCATTACATCAGAAGCATATTGTTGGTGTCCCAATCTGTATGTTTTGATCATCAGTTGGGGGCACTTCCACTTTACCCGTGATACGTTTCAATTTATATAGACTTCCTAGAAACAATCGAGCTGCCATAGACCATAGAAATTTGTGGCCTTAGCTTGATGATCTCAATATTTGGATTTTCCTTGTTAGAGCTGCTCATGGGCATGCTGATGATGACTCTGCCATTATAACTATTCACATTTTATACAGTAAAAAAGCACATAGCTTTCAAATAATGTGAATAAGTACCTTTCATACCAATATCTGTGATCACCTTGGGGAGGAGGCCACCAAACTTTTGATTTTTGTTACTATACAGCACCTTTTGGTGAAAACAAGAACCCAAATACGACACTTTTAACAGTCAAAATGCATCAACATGGGATAAATTCCTTGAAACCTGCAACATACACTGAAATTTGCCCTCAAACAGGACTTCTTGCACCCACAAGGACGGTGCCGGTGACACCGTATATGGGCTTTCCTACAGTAGAATGAAGAAAGAAAAGAAAGGGAAGAAAAGGAGGGGTAAGTTTTTTTCATGGGGTGGGGGAGTGGTGGTGGTGTGTGAAGAAGAAAGAGGGAAAAGAATAAAGATAGAGTAGAAAAAAAAGAACAGGTAGAGAAAATAAGAGGCTAGGCTTTTCTCATCTTAGGGTTCTGCTCCTCAAATCTGTTCTAATACCATAAAAGGTTTATTGGAGAAAGAAAAACTTGTGCAACCCAGCAAAAAACTAATTATATATGTATTTGAAAAATCACAACAAACCCCCTACTTATTTCACAATCAGTCCGTGATTAATTAAAATAACCATATCAAATAAAATTCTACAACGCTAAATATTATGCCTTTTATGGACTTCTTTAGTATCTCTGCCCATATACTTGCACTTGCTCAGTGTATACAAGTCAGACCAATTCGACACTCCTATTGGTACTCGATGCTGCACAAATACTTCTAGGATACATGTTTAGTACATCATACTTATCAAGTCCAGTACTTCATATAGTTCTTTTAATCATCATTATCATCAAAGCCTTGTCCCAACTACGTTGGGGTTGGCTACACAAATTTTGTTTCTTTATTTCGATCTATATCGAGCCAAATCCTCAGATAAGTTACTTTTAATATATTTATTTTTCAACATAAAAAATGTTAGAAAGGAATGTAAATAATGCTTATTTCATTAATTCAGAAATGTTCTCAGGAAAAATATAGGATATCTGTATTTGCATGAGTTTCCTAGATTTCTAAAAGTGAAGAGTTGTATCCTCAATCCCCATGTGCTTGTTCGGGTCCATATCCATATGCCAGACTTATAAAAAGATGTATTGAGCTCTACACCATGAGTATATTTGAAAACTTTCCTTCTTATCAGTAAATATAGCCTTTCACTGTGTCTGCCACCAAAAAAGAGATGGTAGACTCTTCCCAACCATGGCACTTTAAGAAATAAAGAGACCCTGGCAAAAAAAAAAAAAAAAAACAGAAAAAGAAAAAGGAAAAAAAAAGATAGAGAATTCACTGGGTCTATAGCTTCAAAGAAGAGAATTATCAGTCAGTCCACTGGCTGCGGTGGTTATTATATCTTGTTCTTCTTCTTCTTCTTATTATTATTATTGATGGTCATTCGGAAGACAATTATCAAGGTCAAACATTTGATCAAGATTTCTTATTGTTCGAAGTGAACCATCCCATGTTTGGGACTCATTTCACGTGCTAATGATTAATAAGTTTCGATGTGAGGCAGATTTACTTCAGAAGTTATTATTGCTGTCATCACATTTCTTCAATGAATATTTGATGTGTGATCGTTAAAATCTTTAATAGGTTAAAACATTAGTGGACCCCTTTGTATCAATTTGGTTTCTGCAATAGGGCGGTCAAAAAGCCCTCAGTTGTGCTCGGATTAACTTGGGCCATCATTTAATCAAGCCATGGGTCAGCTAGATTAAGGGCTTGGCTAATGCTCACTTGGTTAAGTACATAAATGTGTGAATGAGCTCAAGCCCAACCTCGGTAGAATTATATAATATGCCATATAGTCATTCGGAAGACAATTATCAAGGTCAAACATTTGATCAAGATTTCTTATTGTTCGAAGTGAACCATCCCATGTTTGGGACTCATTTCACGTGCTAATGATTAATAAGTTTCGATGTGAGGTAGATTTACTTCAGAAGTTATTATTGCTGTCATCACATTTCTTCAATGAATATTTGATGTGTGATCGTTAAAATCTTTAATAGGTTAAAACATTAGTGGACCCCTTTGTATCAATTTGGTTTCTGCAATAGGGCGGTCAAAAAGCCCTCAGTTGTGCTCGGATTAACTTGGGCTATCATTTAATCAAGCCATGGGTCAGCTAGCCTAAACATGAGTTTGGCTTGTTTGAATTGAGCTCGAGCCATTTATCAGGCAGTCAAGATCAAGCTCCGAGCTTGGCCAAGATCAGCTCGCTTACACTCCTAATCTGAATGTGTCGGAGTGCAGCAAACTTTCAAGGAAAATTTTGACTGGTTCTGATCGTTGCAAGTTGATCCAGATTTGATTTGAAGGGACCCTGATTTGCATTCATTTCTGAATGAGAAATTTCCGTAGTCATTGGAGGAAATGTGCTGCTTATGTTTTATACTGGTGAAATTCATACTGATTCTTCAGTGGTAGTGGTAACCTGAGATCATCTTTTTTTGTGTATTTCATAGTGAAAATAGACTCCTGAACAATCATGTTTTTTGATACAATGATCTTAAGGATTGTACATGGATTATGATAATAGAAGAATTTGCAAATTTGATGTTGGATAACATCATTCAGAATTGTGAGCTTGTATGATTTGTGGGCCGTCTGAGGAGAGGTTCGTGGTTTCTTGGTCACCCCTCCTCTTGGTGTCTTAATTTAATGTTGATGGCGCAGTTAGAGGTAAGTTTGGTCCGGCAGGAATCAGAGGAGTCCTGTGGGATGACAAAGGGTTAGTGTTATACTTATTTTCCTAGCATGTGGGTGTTAAGGATAGGCTGAGCTGATGGCAATGTTGGAAGCTCTCCAAATTTTCGCACGTTCTTTTCAAGATAGCTTGATTATAGAGAGTGATTCTTTCAATGCTATAGCATGGGTTTCTTCCTTGGACAAGGGTCTATGAAAATTTCAGTTCTATCCAAATGAGATTAAATGTTCAGCTTCTTTTACTGTAGTGGTGTTTCAGCACCTAGGTAGATTGGCAAACTACATGGCCGATTCTTTGGCTAAGCAATGGTTATTAGGAAGCTTTCTTTATAGCACTCCTATTATGTAGTCCTTTGGTCTTTATTTTTCAGGGTATGAAAGAACACTCATATAAGACCTTGCTTTGTGATTTTGTTTTCCTTCATATTGGATAGAGGATTTCTAGAAGATTGCATATATGACTTGAATGACTACTGAATACCATCTTTGATGCAGGATCAACAAAGTAGAGAGCTCTCTCAACGTCATGTATCTAGAAGAGCCAAGAAACTTAAAGTGAAGGTATGGTGATAAATGGCATTTGTTAGCTCTCTAACTCGCTTGTACGCATACAAGGATATTTTAAATCTTCATCTTTGTTGTTTACGTTTTGTGTTATTAACATCTAAAAATTTGCACCAACTAGCAGATTGACTGCTGCTTTGTATTTTCAGGAAGAAGAGATAAAATTGAAACCAGTTATTGCATTTGATTTTGGTACGATGTTCCCTCAAAGCATCATTGTTGTTTTAAGTTTATTTTCCTAATTCATTTCTTGTGTTTTGTGGATTTATTGTAAAGCTTCAGAACTGGAAATATTGTATAACATTGGTGTATGTATTTTTTTTTTCCCTATAAATGATTTTACCTTGCTTGGTTTGTCTTTATGCTATGCTGCAATGTTCTCACAAGTGCTCCCAAGCCTGACAAAGAGCGACGGCCAGATGTAAAGGAATACAAACATGAAGTTTATGCCACATTATGACTTTACACTATTGATATATTTCCCTTAACATTTCTTGTGGCTTTGTAAATGCCTCTCTCTCTCTCTCATGTTTGAGTTGGCCCTTTCTATTACTAGTGAGTAGTGATTTCATTCATGTTATTATTTAAGAAAAAAAAGGGAATTTTACCAAAAAAATAACTGTTAAGTGGCCACTGTACCAAGCAGGGAACTTTAGCCAGTAGTGCACCAAACAGGGAATCCATACAGAAAAACTAACTTTTTTCACCATTTTTTTTTTGTGGTCGCATTCGACCTTTATTTTCTGTGTTGAGGGTCGACTGCGACCCTCACTATAACAAGTGAGGGTCGCATTTGACCCCGAGCATGCATAACCTCTTCATCTTCTTCCTTTTTCCTCGAGTGTTCGAGTTTTCGATTAAAGGAAGAGATGACTGGAAGATCTAACCTAGTAAATTGCCAATCGGCCCAAAATGTTGTTGGTGGGTTGGTCAATTTAAGAAAGGTTCGGTCCCTAATAAATGTTGTCGATTGGTTGTGCATCGTGTGAATTGCTGGTGCCTTGTTCTCTTCCTCATCTCTGGTTTTCTTGTTGGTAGCACCTTTTATTTTAGGTCATTGGTATCTTCTTGTATGTGCATGATTTTTCTGGCCCAACTCACAAATGAGCATGGATCTTAGCTTTTGAATTGCTCCTCCATTCCATTCTTCCATTTTAGCAAAATCTGTTTCATGTGATGTTGCATAAAACCATAGCATGCTAGAAATTTGGGTTTGAAATTGCAAGAGCTTTTTTCCGGAAGGATCCTCTATGAGAAATTTACCAAAAAAGTAACTTTAAGTGGCAGATCTTTCAGTCCTCTCTTCCTTTAATTGAAAACTCGAACACTCGAGGAAGAAGGAAGAAGATGAAGAGGTTATGCCTGCTCAGGGTCGAATGCGACCCTCACTTGTTATATTGAGGGTCGCAGTCGACTCTTAATACAAAAAATGAAGGTCGAATGCGACCACAAAAAAAAAAAAGGTGAAAAAAAGTTACTTTTTTTGTACGGATTCCCTGTTTGGTGCACTACTGGCTAAAGTTCTCTGTTTGGTGCAGTGGCCACTTAAAGTTATTTTTCTGGTAAAATCCTTAAAAAAATAACAATAATATATGATAATACTAATAACAATAATTATTGTTAGTTTTTTGCCTAGTATGGACTACTGGTTGTGACACTACCCTGAAACCTACCTGTTAAGGACCGATCCCTTGTGGTTATGATAACCTTGGACTGCCGTTATTATTATTATTATTATTATTATTTGAATAATCCGACTACTATTTGCCTTGTTATCACGGCTTGATTGTGGAAAGCAACTCAACCAACGCAATTTCTTGGGTTTCTAGTGTGGATGGGCCCCATGGATCCATGGACCATAGTTCAAAATAGTGTAACAGCTGCATTATCGGCCGTAGTAGTTGAGGCTGATACACTATTTTGAAAATAGTAGTGCTATGGTCTAAAACCCAGTCGAGCCAAGCAGTTTTAATTTAAAGCACCGTTTTTCCAATTTCATCTCCTCAATTGCCTTTCCTAAAGTTGTCTCTACCTTTATATGGTTTTAAATCACTAAAAAAAACACAAGATTGATTGCTATGCTAGATTTGAGTTTTTTTGACTACGTATTGCCGCAACCGCTGCATATCACCCACTATGTAGCGGTTTGGCCAATGGCCGCTACGTCCACCATGACCGCTTTTTTTATCCTTGCCTTTTTTTTTTTGTAATGGTAACTTGTATAGATCAAAAGCTTTACAGTATAAAAGATCTATTCCCCAATAGGATCGAGTCATTGTTTTTCCTTATACATGTGGGATTTTGGCATATTGGGGCTAATTTGGCATGATTTCACTTCTAAGAATAATTCTATTATGAGAATGGGTAGTTCTGAGAATGTTTTGTATTATGAGAGGAGCTGTGCTGGATTTGTTTGGTGGTGTTCTCTTGGAATGATTCCCAAGGTACATAGTCAGTAGAATCATGTTTGGCATCACTCTGTTTTAAGTCTTAAAAATTATCAAACTATACTATATAAACACCTAATTTTAACTTAGGTTGCATGTATATCTACGCCTTATATCCTTCACCAATCACCTCTTTAGTAATCCTTTGTTGGATATAATTTTAACATGAATTCCTAGGAATTCAATTCCATGCAAACAAACAACCCAAATGCAACTCGAAAGTTTGTGGAACCCATAGTCTGAATTGAATTTATTTAATTCAAGCTTCATTAATATCTAAATTCTACAGAGTAATTTAATAAAATATGATAAAGGTGACCACAAAAAATTAAAAATAACTTCTAAAACGTGAAATATAAAGGGACCATAATATAGCTTAAGATCACTGGACCACCCATAAACAATATATGAGTTCCCTCGGCTGCCATGTGATGCTATGTAACAACAGATTTTTATGTAAGCAGAGAATTGTTTCCATACAAGAAACCCATTCTGATCCTATGGTCCAGTTTTGTTGGATCCTTTACCATCAATAGATATCAAATAATGTGTTATCTTTGCCCTCACATTGTACAAATTCAGCATTCATCTATTTGGTATGTGGTGAATTTCACAAGTGTCGAAAACATACCAATAAAATTACCCACAATACTTTCATATCAAGCATAGTTTTCACGGTACACCCGTTCACAACATCATAAATTCAAATATATAAAAATGCATTTGTACAAGAACAAAAACCTCTGTTTTCTCTTGAGCGAGATGGAGAAGGAGATCTTCTGAAACTTCAAAAGGAGAGAATAGAGATGTTAGGGGTTTTTGAACATTTGCAACATTTTGGGCTGTAAAATGACATTCATTAGTTCAGTATGTTTTATTCTTACGAATGAATTTTTTGAAAACATTCTCGGGGAACAATCCATATTTTTTCCTAATTAAGAACATTCTTTAGATTTAATTTTGTGGGAGTGTTTCATTCCCCATAGAATGATGCCAAGCAACCCATTAGTTGATGAAAAATGATGTGGCAGAGATGTTAGGAAAGAATGGGGTAAATAGGGAGGAGCCTGCCATATTTTCAACGTTGTTAATTTATTTGCTTTGTTGTATTTGTTTTGAGTCCTTACTCCTTAGTTCCCTTTGACTTATTCCCATATGTATCAAGTATGTTTTGTTTTCTCCATTGGAATACACTTAAGTCATTTACCAATCATAAAATGATCTCATTTCCATATAAATATCTTTTGTGTCAAACACCACTGCTAGCTGAGATCCGTGAACGTGATTGGTGCAATGTGGTGACATGTCATATGGATACTTCCCAAGCATATGTGTGGCGGCTTCAGAACTTTGTCCTCGGGGAGCATATATTGACACCATGCCCAGACAACCAGACACCGGTTAAGGTATCCATGGTTTTTCATCAAGTAACAGTTTCTCTAGTTCTTTTCCACACCAAGGAGAGGATATTATTAAAAAAAAAAAATCAGTAAATACATTATATAATGTGGTCTTCTACCCCTTCCATATGAAGCATGTTAGTTGTGGAGTCCATGCGCATATGACTATTTATTGATGTTATTTGCATGACCTAATTCATCAGGCTTTCCTCAAACACATTTATCTTGTGTGGCAGGCATGTGCAATCAGTGCCTGTGGTAATTTTGCTGTTCTAGGGACTGAGGGTGGTTGGATTGAAAGATTTAATCTGCAATCTGGAATCAGCCGAGGCAGTTATGTTGATGCTTCTGAAGCAGGAAGTTGTGCTCACGATGGAGAAATAGTTGCCGTTGCTTGTGATTCGATAAATTGTCTTATGATCAGTGCAGGATATCATGGTGATATAAAGGTTTATGTCCCACAAACCACTACTTCGACACCATATTAGCTAGTCATAGTATCTATTATTTTCTTCTTTTTGCTGAAGAGTGTCTATTATTTTCTTTATTGAGAGCAGAATATGTTGTATTTCATTTAGTTATTTTCTCCAAATAAACCACTTACATTGCCCTCATTGTAGTAGTTATTTCATGCTAACATCCTCGACCTTTTCATGGACGCATGTAGTGACAGTAATGAGTTACAGTTTTGAAAAGCTTGAGGAAGCCCTATATTTCACTCTTAGGCTGTGCCATGATTCATATTGGTTTTTATGCAAAACTTTAAATGTTTCAACAATCATGCAGCTTATTTGAAAGAAAAGAAATGGGTACCAGGGGGTGTAAATACAACATTGAGGATGCCCTATGCAAGGTTTTTGCTGTGCTCGGTAGCTGAAACTTAGTGTTCATCAAACATCTCTCTCTCTCTCTCTCTCTCTCTCTCTCATGCGCACATGCTGTTTGTTATGTTTATTCCATATACACCTGTGTCCTTAGCACTCATTTTTTTGCAATAGTGCATTCCTAGTTTGCTGTTTCTTGTAATTCTTGTTGCTATTTAGTTTCTCTGATAACACCTCTATGGGTGGTTTTCCAAGTCTAGAATGGTGTCATTGATAGTTTT
The DNA here is from genome assembly GCA_003546025.1 of Camphora micrantha. Lineage (NCBI taxonomy): Eukaryota > Viridiplantae > Streptophyta > Magnoliopsida > Laurales > Lauraceae > Camphora > Camphora micrantha. The sequence goes on from QPKB01000002.1 coordinate 61,440, forward strand.
CCTGTAGGTGTGGGATTTTAAGGGACGCCAACTGAAATCTAGATTAGACGTTGGTTGCTCTTTCGTCAAGTTTGCCTATCACCGAGTAAATGGTAACTTTATTGTCTCTATGTTGGTTGTTTGGTTCAGTTGCTTTTAGGATTAACATGATGAGTCAATGAACAGCACTATACTACTATACTTTCAGGTCTGTTGGCAACTGTAGCAGATGATATGGTTCTTCGCTTGTTTGACGTTGTGTCTCTACGGATGGTTCGTAAATTTGAAGGTCATACCGATCGTATTACTGACTTGTGTTTCAGTGAGGATGGGAAATGGCTGCTGTCTTCTAGTATGGATGGAAGCCTTAGAATTTGGAATGTTATCTTGGCAAGACAGATTGATGCAATACATGTTGATGTGTCTGTCACTGCACTATCTCTATCGCCAAATATGGATATTTTGGCAACCTCACATGTTGATCAGAATGGTGTCTATCTGTGGTAAGTTGCTCAAAGTTATATTTTTTCATTTTTGCCCATGTGAATCAAACTTGATAGAAGGCTTTATTTATTTATTTTTTTTATGGTGAAGCACGAGGCAGTCAATTATTATTATTATTACCTTTCCTTTTTGATATGGTAATAAGTATGAATTGCAATGAGGTTCGATAATCCCTATATAGAGTAGTAGGATCGATCCTTTCTTGGACATTAAGACTTTCTAATATTGAAGAGGTCTAAATAAATTAAGAAACTAGATAATAGTAATCTTAATCAAACAAGAAATAGAATTAGAAATATTTCTCTAATCAAACAAGGAATAAAAATAGAAATAGAAATAGGATAGAAGAGGATGCCAATGCAGCTCTTGGTCAGATTGGGCCTGTGGGCCTATGGGTCAATGGGTTGGCCCAGTTGACTTGGGCCTGGTCCATACCGCATCAAAGGATGGCTCCTACGAATTCAAGCAAAGAAGAGGGTTCGAATGGAAGTGATGTTAATTATTTCCATTTGCAAATCCTGCCAGGTAATCATAGTAGGCATAGGAGACAGGAGGATCGGGGTGGTGATCTCAATCTCAATGTTGATATCTCAGAGTACCATGTTAGCTTTTGTGTTGATGTTTTCATCAATGGATTGAAGCCATCGTACAGTTCTTCAAGTGTCAAGTTATCATAGCGTGGATCTACATAGCGGCTGCTATATCAGGCGTAGCTGCCTACTAATAATTTATCGCCGCTAGCAAATGTAGTAACTGCTACGGACCGTTACAGTCTTTATGGTCCCACTACAAGCCACTACGGACTTGCTACGGAGCGTGACTGACATCTACTTTGCATAATTTTTTAAAACACATAGTAGAGCTTCTTTCTTCTTTTCTTCTCTCGAAGCAACATTTTTATGCAACTCTTCTACCCTTCCACGCTTAAAAGAACACTAAAAAACACAAGATTTTGCCGAATTGAAGCCGATGCATAGAGTTTCTCTCAAGGGTTCTTCTCTAGGAATATCGTGGTAGATATACCCTTTGGTATTAGTAGAGGTATTTTTTTTCTCAACTCTCAACAAAAATAGATTGTTCGTATTTAATGGAAGTTAATTCATCCTTTAGTTTGACCTTTAAGCTTTACTTTATAATTTCTTTATCTTGCATTATGTATAGTTACGCTAAATTGCTTATGAATTACGAATTTAGAAATGCATAATAGTTTCGAACTTAGATTAACTAAGATGAAAACATGTGAAAGAATAGATAAATATTGTTGTTTTATAATAATTTAGCAACGGTTTTTTTTTTTCTTTTGTTTTTTTTTTCTATGTTAGTTGTTACTTTGTCTCTCTCCTCAACGACCCAGGAACCAGCTTTTATTATTATTATTATTATGCTTCTCTCTGTCTCCAAGGCGAGAGCAGCAAGCCAGCAATGGTGCAACTGTTCATAATTATATATTTTTTTATCTTATAATGCATACAGGTCTATTTATTAAAAATTTATTTTTTCTTTAGATTTAAATATTTTTTTCTATTTTCATTTTTCAATCGCATCTTTTTCGGAACAGAATGTCGGAACATTTCATTACAAGGGCAAACCGGAACGAAATTGACAACTATGTCTTCAAGTGATCAAGATGCTCCTTTCTTGATTTGCTGTAAATCAAGATATCATCGAAATGGACAACAACGAACTTCCAAATAAAAGGTTTAAGCAATTGATTCATAACACGCATGAATGTACTAGGAGCATTAGTAAGACCAAAAGGCATAACCAACCATTCATAAATGCCATCTCTAGTTTAAAAGGTCTTTTTCCATTCATCATCTGTTCTAATTCTGATTTGATGATATCCACTGCGAAGATCAATCTTTGAAAAAACAAAAGCATCAGTCATAAGATCGAGCATATAAAGTCTAGGGATAGGGAAGCGATACTTTACTATGATTTTGTTGATGGGACGACTATCCATGCACATATGCTAGCTTCGTTCTTTGGTGTGAGGAGAGCGTACATGGACTAAAGCTTTACCGAATATATCTCATGTGCAAATGATCAACTTGTTTATTGAGTTCAGCATGTTCGGATGGGCTCATCTGGTAAGCACGAAGATTAGAGAGAGATGCTTTGGGAGTTAAATCTATTGCATGTTGTATGTCGTACAGGTGGCAATTCATTTGGAAGTTCTTTAGGGATTAAATCCAAACAATCATTGAGCAATGATTGTACCTCTTGGGGGATTTCACGACCCGGGCCCACTGTCCACATCAAGGATAAAAAACGCGGCCGATACGTAGCGTATCAGTTGTAGTAGCCATGGCCGCTACGCTAAATACAGAAAAGCGTCGATCGCAACTGTATCGGTGCGTAGCGGACGCTATTTACCCGTAGTGGCCGATACGCACGGATACGGTACGTATCGGCCGCTACAGGCTATGAAACATGAAAAAAAAAAACCCACTTGGCTTCCCTCTCATCAGGTTGACTGGAGGAAGAATAAGAAAAAAATATAGAAGGAGTTTGACTGAAGAAAGAAGAGAAAAAAAGACAGAAGGAGTTTGACTAGAGGAAGAAGAAAACATACTTGATTGAAGTAGAAACAGCAGCAGTAGCAGCACCTATAGAGGCGGCGGCAGCGGTAGCGAGTAGTGGCAGCGTCAGCGGCGGACGATAGCAGTTGCAGCTCCTCCTTTCTTCTCTTCTTCCTTCTTCTTCTTCTTCTTTTCCTTCTTTTCCTCTCCCCTCTCCACTCCTCGATTTTCGTTGACTTCATTTTGGGAAAAGAAATAGGGCACGAAACCCCTGCCCTTAATTTATTTCATTTAGGGGGCACTTAATGGCCCTTATGAAAGTTATAAATAGAATTTAAATGTACCCCCTCTTTTATAGGGCACTCATGGCACCAAAACCAATTTCATTTTGATCCTTGTATTATTTCATTAGGGTGCACTTATGGGCCTATGAAAGTTGTAAATAAAAATTAAATGTGCCCCCTCTTTCAAGAGGAAACTTATGGGCCCAGTGAAAGTTATAAATAAAAATTAAATGTACCCCTCTTTTAGAGGGCATTTATGGGCCCGATGAAAGTTATGAATAAAAATTAAATGGACCCCTCTTTTATTTCATTAGAGGGCACTTATGGGTCCTTTGAAAGGCATAAATAAAAATTAAATGGGCCCATCTTTTATTTCATTAAGGCACTTATGGACCCTTTGAAAGGTATCAATAAAAATTAAATGACCCTCTTAAGAAAAAATAAAAGCTGAAGCACTTGACTCCTTTGATCATTGGTGGGCTCCACAATGAGGCTAAATATAAAAATAAAAGTCACGTCTTAGCCAAATATTACTTAATTAAAATCAATGCCTTAGCCAAATTTCATTCTATTTGAAAATAGAGCTCAATCAAATTTCATTCTAACTAGAAATAAGTTAGCATGACTAAGAAACATGAATACATGTGAAAAAATTAATCATTACTATTATTTTCTATTTATACAGTGATACAGGACCTTATATATTGAGGGCACCCCTACACCCCCTTTTTGTACTTTTGCAAAAGAAACACATTTTCTTTTATTTTACAAATTTCTGGATTTTCTGAAAATTTTTCAGATTTTTTGAGCGATTTTTTCAAATCACATTGCTACGCCACTACGTAGCCCCACTACGAGCTACGTAGTGCTCGCTTCGTAGCGGTAGCGGCCCGCTGCCACTGCTATTTTCATCCTTGGTCCACATAATTCATGGGATTTCAACCTAGTCTTTCCGCACTGTTTTAAAAAGCCTCATGTGGGGTTAAGGTCAGGCCGCACTTATATACCCAAGATCAAGGCTAGCATGTTTCCGATGTGGGACTTATGCACCACTACATACCCTGTCCTTCAGAGTTTCCCCTGCCCCCTCTTTAGGCGGATGCTCGCCGGATTTAATGCCCCTCCATACAGAGAGAGAGGGCGGGGGAAACTCTAAGGGATTGGGTATGTAGTGCACATGTCCCACATCGGAAACATGCTAGTTTTGATCTTGGGTTATATATGTGTGTGACCTGGCCTTAACTCCACATGAGGCCTTTTAAAACCATGCCGCTAGATTGGGTTGGAATCTCATGAGCTAAAGCAGACAATATCATGTGGACATTGGGCCCGGGTCATTATAGGGGAATAGATGGCTTTGAGTCTTATTTTAATTCGGTCACCTGCTTGGTAACCAAAGCATACATCACACTTTGTTCTTTACTGTCAACTTCAAATTTGCACATGGTGAGGATGTGAGGAGATGCAGAATGAGTAGCTTGTGGTGATGAGAATGGAGTCTCCATGGGCTTCAATTGAATTTGCCGTCCATTCCGTTTAAATGTGTAGGTGTTATCCGCATGATCGGTGATGACCTTCAAGCATTTTAGCCAAGGCTGACCAAATAAGATGTGGGTGAGACATTCATCGGGATAACATCATACTTAACATTATCTTTATATGAGCCGCTTTAAAGGAACAATGCACTGTCGGTTGACTGGAATAGAGTAATCATCGACCCATGCAACTCTATAAGGCTTTGGGTGCTTTGTAGTTGGCAATTGAAGTTTATCAACTGCTTCCTTGGATATGACATTCATAGCATTTCCACTATAAATTATGACATTGCAACCTCTACTTTTACAATTGAATCTTGTTCGGAAAATTGGAGCTTGATTGTCGTTGTCTTCCTCGGTACCATCTGCCACTAAACGATGCCAGTGAAGGATAGGCAATGGGCTTTCCTCATCAGCGGCTGTTACCTAAAGTGGTGGGTCCGGCTCCGATGGAGGTTCTACATCAGGTTGCTCCATTTCAATATGCTCATCATATTGTTCATCATCATATGGCCCACCTTCACAATGCAGGATCCTGTGTGGGCATTCCTTAGCATAATGGCCTCGTTGCTTGCAAGAATGGCATAAAACATCTTGCTTAATCCTTCTTGCCGGTCCTCTAGCAATATTCTAATTTGTTTGCCATATCTGATTTTGCTTAGGATTCTGCTTACCTTGTGGCGGAGCTTGTTCCTACCTTTAAAATTGGTTTTGTGCTTCGCTTGGAGGTGGTTGGAACCCTTGCTGTGAGGTCCGATTGAAAGTAGAATCTGGACCCTTTTTGTAGAAAGATTGCCCGGCTTGGGTACCGAAGCGTCGTCTAGTTTGTTGACGCAACTCTTGCTCAACACGTCGTGCCTTGTAGGAGATTTCATCGACATTGGTAAAGTCAAACATTGCCATCTCACGCTTTATGTTAGGGCACCATCTTTCCCAATAATGGGTGACCAGCATGCGATCTGTCTCATTAGTTTTGCATCGGATACAAAGCTCATGAAACTCATGAGTGTATTCATCTATGGTCATGGAAACTTGCTGAAGATTGACGAGCTCTCTTTGGAATGAGTCAAATGTAGTCAGATGGCAAAAATTTGTCCTCCAAACTTTTTTTTCATAACTTCCCAACGGGTGATAGGAGGGCGGCCCATATTTACATTGTGGTCATCAATATTTTTCCACCAAATTCTGGCCGGACCTTTTAGCTTCATCTTGACGAAAGTTACTTGTTGGGAATCTTCGATGTGTTACCAAGTGAAATAATCCTCAGTCGAACTATGCCAATCAAGGAAGGCTCGAGCATCACATTGCCCAGAAAAATCAGCAACCTCTAATTTGACTTTCTTGGAAAGGTCATCTTGGCGTGGGGCATGTGGTTCATCATCAGTGCCCCTCTCATCAAAGAGAGGATGGAGGAATTCTTGGATTGATTCACGGGGACCAACACCCAACTGACGCTTTTGAGGTTGTTAGATAGAATTGCTGGAAGATTCACCGTTAGAATTGGTGGTGGCCTTACTGAGTTCATCTACTGTGTTTTCTAAGGCTTCCACTTGTGCATATAAATCTGATATGCAGTTGTTGCACTGAATATCGGTGAGTCTACCTAGTGTGGGTAGCCATGGGTGAGGAAATTTTTTTTTTTCTGTGTTGGGTTGGGTTTGGGTCGAACTTGAAATCAGGTCCAACAGGCAACAACTGGGTTCTGCACGTGTCAGACATGTGCGGCGAACTCCCTTTTCGTTCTGTCTTGGAGTTCGTGTAAGAAGGAAATAAAATGAAGGGAAGGCTGCTCGCTGTCTTGGGTGGAAACGAAGAGGAGAGTGGGGGAGATGATGATGGCTGGAGGCGTGGCTGTTGCGCTGCTACGATGATTTCGACAAAAGCAACCGGCGAAGTGGGTTTCGACCGTGCTGCATGGTGAGTGCCGATGCAGACAACTTCGGTGCCAAGTATGCCCTTCGAAACTCTAGTCTCCTTCCTCTTCTTGATCTGTGACTTATCTTTCTCCTTTTTTTTTTTTGTTTTTCAGAGAAGGATTGGGCGGTGGATGGTGTTTTTGATGGGAGATTTGGGTTTGAAATTGGATGGAAAGGTAATTCGGCAATTGGGATCGGGTTCGGGTGATGATGGAGGTCACCTGGGGTGGATGGGGTCTCAGTGAGATGGACTTCGGGTTTCGAAAGATGGGCAAGGGTTGTTTTTGTGAGGAGATTTGGGTTTAGGATGTTTGGTGGGTAGTGCTGGGTTCGGCAGTGGCTCGGTGTTTTTTTTTTAGGAATGGATTAGGGATTGATGATGAGGCTAGGGTTATGTGGGCTAAGGTTTTGGAAATTGGGAGTTGCGGCTGACGACAGTGGGAGATGGGTCGGTTTAGGGTTTTGAAGGTGGTGGGGATGTTGTTGGAAGGTGGGCTGCTGGTTTGCATATGTGAAGCCGGTGGTGGATGGATGATGAGAGAGGGAATCCGCAAAGGAAGATTGTCTCCCCGGTGATCGGAATTTGGCTCTGATACCAAATTAGCGCAGCCTCGGATCTGCGATTGAAGAATAGACCAATCTCCTGAGGGATTGATTGAATCTAATGATGGATTCCGGCTCTAAGGCACACTCACAACCATAAAACACACCATAAAGAAAACTTAGAAATCTTTAACTAACTGGAATAAGCATGCTCAATTACAATGAAGGACTCAACTATATATAGAGTATTATTTCTTAGCCACTAAGACTTCTAAATAAATTAGGAAGCTTCTAATCCTAATCAATCAATAAAATTAGAAATAGTTCCCTAATTGAACAAGGGAATAAAATAAAAATAGGATAAAAGGAAATTGCCGTAGTAGCTCTCAGTCAATTGGGCTTGTAGTGTGGACTAAACCCAATGGACCGGGTTGACATTTGGGTCAATCATGGGCCCAGTGGCTTTCTTAGGCCTGGTCCGTACTGCATCAACATGGCTATAAACATGAGCCATCAAAAAAATGTACAGTGTTTTAAAACAAAACGAAAGTATGTTCGGATCCGCTTGTGCAACAATCGATGCTTCCAAACCACTTTGTTTGTGCACCACTCCTCGAAACTTAGCGGCTCCTCAATGACTTGCCTCACCCTTGGTATCCTTGGTTGGGGATTCGCCACCTTCAAGTGCCAACAATAGCAACATCAGGTTCATGGAAAACCCGGCAAGTAAGCAAGTATAAATAACATTCCCATGATGCATCAATATGGAATGATAGACAGGAAATCATAAGTATCCAATACTAATGAAAACTAAGTATGTACAGATAACATCAAATAATCATATACAGGTAAACCTAAACATCATGATAACATCCTACACAATGGCAATCCCATAGGCTCAAGTGTCACGTGATAAGTATCACTGCCCTCCCAATCCCTGTGGGTTTTGGGCAGATAAAAACCTAGATATATGCTCGGCCAGAGGTCACATGGGTCACGCGATTGCATCACTGCCCTCCCATACCCCGTAGGGGGTTATGACGGAGAAAGACCGAGAATGCTCGGCCAAAAACTGAGGCCTTAGCTGAAATTCAGTACTCATTGGCACTAGGTGACTTATGTTTCACCCTTTCAGAACAAAACAGAAACCTATCTGAAAATAGCTACATAATATAAATATCATATAATAAATCTATACACAATGGTGTACTGGCTATGCAGATTTAATCGAGTGGTGCCGACTCAAAGATTTCAAGGTAAGGTTCCATCTATACATTTCTTCAAAAATAGAGCAAGAAACTGAAAGGACACTAGACACACAAGTCTAACTTATCAGAACACATCTCATTGGAATACTACATAAGAGTACACATGCCTTTCGTAATGAGTAGTCCTTTCCAAATCTCACAAGTATCATAACTCCAGGAACATAGACAAACAAAACCAACGGTATACCCGGAATGGTCTATTGTTGCTTTATACGCAGCTAGAACCTGGTATTGGGATGGATTCCATACATAACCTACATTTCATTAAATCCCTGGCCGTGTGTAAAGTGACGATACTGCTGAGTCAAGGTTTTCCAGTCCATTCCTGGGTTCAAAATCCACTTAAGGTAACAGAACTTAAGGAGATCTTACATGAGAGATACATGCACATAATACATGTAAAGCTATAACATGGCAAGGTCCATTCCACGAATCATATAATGAATAACCACAAGATCCATCCTAAGTCTTGGACTGTTGTCCACATGCTCACAACAGTACTAGTCAACTCTATGAAATCGTAGGAGTCTGGATGTCCAAGGACTGCCCTAACCCAAGTTTGCCCAAACAAATGACATTCAAATTTGGATTAGGTCACTACTTGTTCAGCGCTTCTGAAGGCAATTGACATCCAAAAGCTCTATGGGATCATACACGTGACCTAGCATCGCCTTACAATTGCTTCCCGGACAATCCTAAATTTAATGTCAAGCAGGGGCGGAACCAAGAATTTTTCATTTGCAAGCGGTACGCGGGGGGGCGGGGGGTGTTTCGGAGCGGCAACAAAAGAAGAAATTATAAAATTTAATAATAAAATACACAGTAAAAAATATTGAAGTTGTGCTCTGCGTTCTTTCATTGAGTTGAAATCATCGATTATTGTTTCAATATCGAATTTTTCAACCTAAGAAAAGAAGGGTTGCTTTCTTCAACCCTTCTTCTCCATACCTGTGATGAAGCAACCACAACTCCAAACCCCATCACAACATCTCCAAGCTCCAACAATCCAAGCTCTTCACTTCTCTCTGGTCAAACCATCACGATCTCAAATCAAGGTATGTGAGCGGTGACGACGACGATAGATTTGGATAAATTGTTTCTAATCTATCCATAATCCCTTCTTTTATTGTATTTTCTTTCTTATTTCCTTCTTTTCCTTCCCTTTCTCCTTTCATCCGATTCTCCCTATAGAATCAGCTATTATTTAGATCCTTTTTTTGGAAACACAAATTTTATTACTAATAATTAACTTGATAATATTGGAGGGGTCATCCGTTAGGGATTTCCATTGAAAGGAGGGGCCAAATTTCTTTTTTAAAGAAAACACCAAAAAAAAAAAAAAAAAAAGAAAGAAAGAAATGTCCAAAATTCCGCCCCTGATGTCAAGCTTGGACATTAGCTTCCATTGGTCTGACCCATAATCATCACTAACAAAATCAAAGGTGTCCAAACTACATCAAAATCCTGAGTTCAAAGTCCTCAAAACAAGTGAATACTAAGGTCCCTCAATTAGCCAAAGTTCAGTAGCTGAATGGTCATAAAACTAAGAGCAAAAGTCATAAATGGCATGACCAGAAGGTCAGTAGGCTACTGGACTGATAATTCCATGGCCAGTAGCCGATCGGCTAGTGACTGATCCTACTAGCCGATTGGCCTGAGATGAGGTGAAAGTGGCACATGCTTGATGTTTAAGTCCCTAAATGGCAAGGCCTTAGTGCACTAGCTGAATGGCTTTGAGGAACATTGAATATAGCAGGGCTCAAAGAGTTAAGGGATTGTTTGTCTGTCTTGCATGTTCTGCGTAAATCTAGTTTTTATACTCAATTGTTGAATATGTAAGCTTTACACATGATTCTGTTTACAATGTTTGTGATTTATTTACTGTTTGGAATCCATTTAGTATTCGTGACACCGTCAGATAGGGCTTCCTACTTTATAGTATTTATTGACCTTAATTACTGTAAGTCAAGCCATCTAATCCCCTTAATTAGGGTGATTACAAGAGATTACAGTCATATCCCCTTGATTGGGGATAATATAAATCAGCTATGATATGATAATCTAGAGGATACCTCTAGAATTAGTGATCCTTAATGCTACAAATTACAATCCTATTTCACACGTGCCACAGATGGTAATCCACTTCGTATAAAAAAGACTGCGAATTTACATGTATAGTTGCAGTATAGAATGGAAGCTGTGTACTGCAACTCAAAAAGAAATAGTTGAACATGAAGTTGAAAATGCATTAAACTTGGCAAGACTTGTTGATAAGTCATAAATCATAATCACATTCATGGTTTAGAATTTTAAGAATGGTAGTCCTTTATACTTCTGCACTTTGTTTTCATGGTTATAGCTGTGCCTTTTTAATGTCTCTAGTTCATTTCTTGCTTCTTCTAACTTGGTAATCTTTTTGAAATTTGTAGGGTTAATCAGGCAATGTTTTCAGCCTCCTCTAATGTTGATCTTTATGCATTTGGGAAGGAAGTTGTGAGCGTTAAAATGCCAGATGTGTCTTCGAAAGGAAAATCCAAGCTAGAGGACAAAGATCGTGATCAACCTATGCCGCATCAATCACAAATTGAGAACACTGATTTTGCTCCTTATTCCAATCACCAAATCCCTGACCTTGTGACACTTTCTTTGCTGCCCAAAAGCCAATGGCAAAGCCTGGTCAATTTAGATATTATAAAGGTCTCTTTCCATCCGTCTATTTGTCATTTACAATCAGTTATATTTGATGAAATCTGTGTGTGTTGGCTATTTGGTTCTGATAAATCAGACTTTTGTGGTGTGATCGTGACCTGCCAAAGTGACCAGATTATTTTCTTTTTAATAAATTATAAATGTAGCCTGCTCAAAGTAATTGTTTCTACTTTTTTTTAAAACTGTTTAAAGTGCCATGTCTTTTTAGCCTGTTGTGTTATGTGGCTCTTTGTATGTTTTGACCAAACTTTTCATACTGACGGCTTGCGGTTTATATTAAAACTCACTGACAAAGTTCACTTTTTTTTAGGTTCGTAACAAGCCTATTGAGCCACCGAAGAAGCCTGAAAAAGCTCCTTTCTTTTTGCCCTCAATTCCATCCCTGTCGGGAGAAATATTGTTTAAACCTAGTGACATAGCTGTTGAAGAGAAAGTCACAGAAAGTGGTGAACTGGTACACAATAGGAGAGATCCTGATTCACTTTCTCAATTTTTGCAATTGCTTCAGTCCTCTTCGAAAACTAAAAACTGTAAGTGTTCCTGTCAATTTTGTTTGCATCCTTAGGTTGTGCATGTAAAGATATAGGTCAGCTCGACCCATGAATTGGGTCAGCCCACAGATCAAATCATTATATGAGGTGTTAATAGATACTAGTTACCTTAACAATACCTGTAATCATGTAATTAGATTTTCTAAACTAGGAAACACTGTATTATATATGGATTCAATCGTCAATACAAGGATATACAATTCTCTTGCAAAATCTCTCTCATGTATGCTTCTAGTTTTGTTCTGGATCTGCTCACATGGTATAAGAGCCCTGATTGTCTGTCCATCCAAGCATAGGAGAAGCCCTGCAACAGTCCAGTCCATCTGTGAGAAGCACTGTATTGGCTGTGATCAAAGGTGGCCCACCTGTTGATCACCCTCTGCCTAGAGAAATCTACACATTTTTTTTAGATTTTTTGATCATCTGAGGTAGGCCATTCTCTCTGATTTGTACTTCTCCCATTTAAGCACATAGTTTTCATCACGACCGCCCAATTTTCTAGTCTCTCAAGCGTTCATCAAAATTCCACCTGGAGGAGCTTCGGATTTTTGAGGCGGAGATCACTATGAGATCTGATCATACCCCTGATCATCTAGTGGGGCCCACAGTTCAGATCTGTGCCCAGATTCAAGGTCGTCTGGACCATTTTATGGGATATTTTTTTAATTAGCCTGCTCCCTGTGGCTGCAATCTGTCGTTTGGTCATTCGGTGGGACCCATAGCACTACTCTGTGCTCAGATCAAGTCATCTGCCGTCTGATTATTCAGCAAGCTTGGACCATTTTTTTGGGAATTTTCAGATCTGGTTAGAAATTATCTTCTGAGGCTGGATTTCTCATATATTTAGTTTGTAAGCAATTTTTTTTTGTTCCCATGTCTTCTGATCGAACTGTATCAGGCATCACTGTCATCCTCGATGGAACCAATTATCCCTATTGGTCCCATCTAATGCAAAATTTCCTGAAAGGACAAAAACTTTGGAAATATTGCTACGCAAATCCCTACACCAGATAGTAAGGATGCTACATTTGAGGAATGGGAAGCTTTAGTCGGGAAGATCAATTCTTGGATTGCAAATTCGGTCACTCCATCTATTGGGAATCAACTGGCTAAATTCAGTAATCCTAAGGATGCTTGGGATTATTTAGGAAAATTATATACTTAATCTAATGCTGCTCGCTGGTATTAGTTAGAATGGGACATTAAAAATGCAGATCAAGGAAATGACTCAATTCATGACTTCTTTATCAAAATGACTGCCTTATGGGATAAACTGGCTATAATGGAACCCACTTTTGTAACAACTGATGATGCCCACACCTTTGAGGTCTATAGGTAGCAGACTTGCCTGGTTCAGTTTCTTATGGCTCTTCGCCCTGATTTTGAGCATGTTCGTGGTCTCTTATTACATCGGTCCCCACTGCCTTCTGTTGATATGGCACTTTTGGAACTCCTGACAGAAAAACAGACTCAGCTTTCTCTTACAAAGAAGAAACATGTGGAACCTACACATGTTCTGTCAGCAAATGTTAGTACCCCTCAGAATGATCGCTCTTTTCCCCCTAGTACCAATGGCTTTTGCAATTATTGTAAGAAGAAAGGACACTGGAAACGGGACTGTCCAACCAGATCTCAAAGGCCAAATACCAAGAACAAACAATCTGGTCAACAGCCCAATCGTGGTCCCAAACAATCTTATTCTCAGCGATCCTATGCTGCCAATGTTACTGAAGATGATAGTTTTGTGCTTCCGCAAATGGATCTTACATCTCAGATTCAGGCTATGGTTGATGAGCACATGCAACAGTTGTTTCTGGCCTCCTCCACTGGTTCTGCTTCTCAGATGACCACCACTCCCTCTGCCTCTGGTTCTGCCATGACCATTTCTGGTCCTTCAGGTGCACATGATACTACATGGATTTTTGATTCTGGTGCTTCCTATCATATGACAAATGATGCTTCCAAACTTCATCATTGTTATACTCCTGCTAGCTCTATCACCATCCATACAGCAGATGCCACTCCTCTACCAGTCTCCCTTATTGGCTCCGTTTCAAATAAGTTGCTCTCTTTCACTAATGTTTGTGTGTTGTTCCCCACCTCTCAATCAATTTAATCTTTGTTAGTCAACTGACTTCTTCTGGATTTCTTGTCTCATTTTCTTCCACTGGATATTCTGTGCAGGATCCGCGCACTGGGAGACAGATTGGGACCGGCCTTAGGTCAAGAGGACTTTACTATCTCCGCTTGCTACATCTTCCATCATCAAGCATCTCCCCAGTCGCCCTTGTTTCCTCTGCATCACCTTTTGCCCTTTGGCACTCTCGTTTAGGCCATTTATCTTTAAATAAAATGAAGATTTTACCTAATAGTGGTGTTTTTGGTAACATTTCTGTATCAGACATTTCTACTTATTTTGGTTGCCACTTTGGTAAACAACATGCATTTCCTTATAATAAAAACACTTCTTTTACTACTGCTCCATTCAACTTGGTGCATTCTGATTCTGGGGACCTGCCTCTCAACCAACGAAAGGCGGTTTCATTTATTATGTGTTGTTTATTGATGATTTCACTAGATATACATGGTTGTATTTGATGAAGAATCGCTCTGAGTTATATAACATCTACACTGCTTTCTCTACCATGGTTTCCACTCAATTTGACACGAGGATTAAAATATTCAGGTATGACTCCGGGGGAGAATACATGTCCCACAAATTTCGTTCTTACCTGACCAGTCAAGGGATTCTAGCACAATTATCCTATCCTGCCACACCACAGCAGAATGGAGTGGCAGAACGGAAACACAGACATATACTCGAAACTGCTAGATCCATGATTCATTCCTCACATGTTCCTCTGCAATTCTGGGGAGAAGCAGTCCTTACTGCCACCTATCTGATTAACAAAACAACATCTACTGTCTTATCTGGCACATCTCCGTATGAAAAATTGTTCTCCTGCAAACCTGACTTGTCCTATCTCAAAATATTTGGCTGCACCTGTTTTGTTCTGTTGCATGATAATGAGAGAACCAAACTTGCACCCAAATCCATTGTCTCTGTTTTCTTAGGGTATGGCATCGAACAAAAAGGATATCGATGCTATGGTCCTAAAACCAATAAGTTATGGGTCTCTCAAAATGTCACCTTCTTGGAGCATATACCTTTCTATACATTACCCATTGCATCCTCTTCTCCTGAGCAACCTATGGTCTATCCTTTTGACCCCTTTTCAGACCTGTTTCCCTCTGATACCCCTTCTCCTCCCTCCAATACCCCTTCTCCCCCACCTCTGCAGGTATATCATCATTGGCCCAAAACCCCATCTGTTAACTTGGAATCTGCAGCCCCACCTCCGACTTCTGACCCTGGGCATATCTCCTCTGCTCCAGATGTGCAGGATCCTCCTCAATCTCGAAGGTATCCTTTGCGCACCAGAATTCCTCCCTCCCGATTTGGCTTTGTTTGTATAGATCATTTTTCTCCATCATATAAGTCTTTCCTTGCAGCAATTCATACTTTGACAGAACCACAATCCTATAAGAAGGCAATTGCTCATCCAAACTGGAGATCTGCTATAGCAGAAGAACTTGTGGCTCTGCAGAAAACTCAAACATGGGATCTTGTTCCCCTTCCCTTAGGGAAACGGGCTATTGGTTGCAAATGGATATTTAAGATCAAGACCAAATCTGATGGATCTGTCCATCGTTACAAGGCTCGCTTGGTTGCCAAAGGCTACACACTAGAATATGGGGTTGATTATGAGGAGACCTTTGCTCCAGTTGCTAAGATGACAACTGTCCGTACTTTTATCTCTGTTGTAGCCGTTAGACATTGGCCACTCTATCAGCTTGATGTAAAGAATGCATTTTTGAATGGATTCCTTCAAGAAGAAATATATATGCATTCTCCCCAAGGCGTCGCGAGACCTCCTCATTATGTCTGTCGACTCAAACGTGCCTTGTATGGCCTCAAACAAGCCCCTCATGCTTGGTTTGAACGGTTTAGCACCAGCATTATCAACATCGGTTTTTCTCAAAGTGCTCATGACTCCGCTCTCTTCACTCGCTATTCGCGATCTGGATGTGTTTTCTTATTACTCTATGTCGATGATATGATTATCACTGGAAGTGATGCTCCTGGTATCCTATCCTTGAAGCGTTTTCTTCATCGACAGTTTGAGATGAAAGATTTGGGTCATCTGCGGTATTTCTTAGGCATTGAGGTTGCCTACTCTCCCAAAGGATATCTTTTGTCACAAACTAAATACTGCAATGAAGTTCTCCAACGAGCTGGACTCACGGATCGTAAACCTGTCTCTACTCCCATTGAACATAATCTAAAGCTTCGAGCTACTGATGGAGAACTACTTTCTGATCTAACTCGTTATCGTGAGGTAGTCGGCAGCTTGGTTTATCTTACTATTACCAAACCAGATATTGCCTATGCAGTACATGTGGTAAGCCAATTTGTTGCGCGACCCACTCATCTTCATTGGGCTGCTGTCCTGCACATATTGAGATACTTACGAGGAAGTTCCAACCGCGCCCTCGTTTCCTCTAGTCAAAATCTGATTCTGACTGGGCAGGAGATGTCAATGATCATCGCTCCACAACCGGTTTCGCCATTTTTCTTGAATCTTCTCTCATCTCTTGGAAGAGCAAGAAACAAGAAGTTGTCTCCCGATCATCCAGTGAAGCTGAATATCGTGCTGTATCTCACACTACTACTGAAATTATTTGGCTTCGCTGGTTACTTCAGGATTTAGGAGTTTTAGTTCCTAAATCTACCTCTCTTTTTACGGACAGTGAAAGTGCACGGAAACTAGCAACAAATGATGTCTTTCATGAACGATCCAAACATCTTGAAGTTGACTGTCATTTTATTCGTCAACATGTTCGGAGTGGTACTATAAAGCTCATTCAGATTTCATCAGCTGTTCAAGTAGTATATTTTTTCACCAAAAGCCACTCCACGTCTCGTTTTTCAGAACTAGTTTCCAAGCTTTTGATGGTCACATTCTCCCATCCAAAGCTTGAGAGGGGGTGTAAAGATACATGTCAGCTCTACCCATGAATTGGGTCAGCCCACAAATCAAGTCATTATATGAGGTGTTAATAGATACTAGTTACCTTAACAATACCTGTAATCATGTAATTAGATTTTCTAAACTAGGAAACACTGTATTATATATGGATTCAATCGTCAATACAAGGATATACAATTCTCTTGCAAAATCTCTCTCGTGTATGCTTCTAGTTTTGTTCTGGATCTTCTCACAGTGCATGTTGTACTTTCTCATATAATGATTAAAATAAGATTTTAAGATTTTAAGGAGCTTTAGTGAATTGAACATAGCTTCTATGAATGGTAACGGTGTAAAGAATTTCATTGGAAGGGAGATTACAATATAGGAGAGGTATATAGTAGAGGCTTGTTTGTTTAAAAAATAACACATACGTATTAATCTAAGGAAAATGTTTTACGAGCGGACAACGCGTGCAGTCCAGCTCTATGGGGCCTCCTTGGGCATATCTTTGATCAATGCAGCCCCTTTGATACTCTTGTCATTCCATGATCTGGCATCAGGGCCGATTTTACACTCATTGAACCTTCACTCAACGTTGGATTGAATCTCCAACAATGAGAAAAGCTCTACGGTTAAGACGCTAGTAAACTTTAATGCTGTTAAATTGAGGGCTAGGGTAATTTGGTGGGGCTAATTTTTTGGATCTCCCTTGTCCATAAGGAGACTTTCCGTCTGCCCTCCTCCCATTAGTAGACATGCATCTGAGTGGGCCCTATTAATATGCAGTCTGCTTGTAGGAGAACATTCTCCATTAATCTAATACATGTGTAGGAGAACATTCTCCATTAACCTAATACATGTGTATTGATTACATATATGTTTGAAACCTATGTAATGAATGTGCATGATATAAAATTACCATGTTTTTTTTTTTTTTTTTTATTATCAAAGTACCCATTCCTGGATCCCTTCTCCCTCTTCATCTTGTACCATTACTAGTCCACACAAACAAAAACCCAAACACTAGTTGTGTCTGATGTAGGCCCTGAGGTTAGGGCTTGCATGGAAGTGCTGAAGCACAATCTACGCTGAAGCGCGTTTCCGAAGACACTTCAAAAGTCTCCATAGAGACGATAACGAGGACGCACCTCAAAGGGAAAACCCAAATTTAATTTATCAACTCTCTTTGAGAATTTCATCTCTACACAATGTCATATAAATAAGAAACATAACTTAGGGCCTAAGAAACCTAATCAAATTAGGAAACTAAATAATATTGGAAACCAAATCCTAATTACAATAAAATTAAAAACTAACATATAATTACTGAAATAAAAATACTAAATCTACTTGGGCCCTACACATGTGGCTGGAGGTCCATTTGCATCATTATCCCCAGCTTGGAAAGAACTCGACCTTGAGTTCGGTAAATGTCCGCCTGGGTCAAAGATCAATCGGACGAACTTCCGATCCATTGGTTGAACTGCAGGGTATGGGCTCAACTTCATGTATAACTTCTTTTCATGGTTGTAATTTGAGCAGTTGCGTGATCAAACTGTTGGATGCTTTAATTGACAAATATGCACCATCAAATCGCAAAATCTGACTAGCCGCTTGTCATCTCCAAGTCGACATTGTTGATCCCTAAAGACAAAATCAATATGAGAATTAATGTAGGGAATTTCAACAACTGATGCTTCTTCTTTACCCGTATGTATATCACCATTACCCATAGAAGTGTCTTCCTCTAGCTTCTTACTCTGAATATCTTTTGCCACTAGTTCCTTAACATGGTGGTCCGCTATTATCTTAGGTAACTGCCCATCTTGAGGCATAACTTTGCCCAGGCAAGATCGTTTAAGCATGCGCTCCACACGGATTGCTTCCCAATATGCCTCATGAATGGTGTTGTAGTCACTCATTCTCTCCACTATATCCTGTCTCAAGCCTTTGAGAAAATTAATTAAATCATGTTCCTCATTATCTTCTAATCCACATGCATCTTGCAGCCTTGAAAATTGGTCAGAATATTCAAGAACGGACAATTCTTGTTTTAAATCAAGAAATTACTGAAAATAATTTTTATATATGGCATACCATACTCCATATTTACACACATATCTGACTCCTTGAAATGCACTAGAACTTACTAATATGAAATTTCATATTGACTTGGATGTAATAATGAACCGACTTGATGTGTAGATCTGCTCTGCACGA
Source organism: Camphora micrantha (assembly GCA_003546025.1). Taxonomy (NCBI): domain Eukaryota; kingdom Viridiplantae; phylum Streptophyta; class Magnoliopsida; order Laurales; family Lauraceae; genus Camphora; species Camphora micrantha. Next base: position 80,504 of record QPKB01000002.1, read on the forward strand.
ACACAATGATGAAAATGGATTTGAAATCCGATGTCGGATCACTCCAAAATTGTGAAAATAATTCTCAGCCCTTGATCAGTCAGATCTACCTTGACCAGGGTCCCATAGGTGCTGCTATCCTCTAAATGCCAAGTTGGGCTTGGCTTCAAAACGGGTCAGGTTGTTAAGAACTGAATTTGATTTTGGCCAAAATTGTAAGGACCACCGAAATTTGTAGTGATGTAATACACCAAAGTGTGAAGTACTTGCAAAAGATGTATAGCAAAAGGTGGCTGGAAAAGAGAAGTTGCTGAGGTTAGAACTTGTGTTAGCAGCTACTGTTTGCTGGTATGGGCTTCCGGGTATTGGTTTCTCTAGTGCATGTCAGGCCCAACTCCAAATCCAACTTGGCTAGACTGATATCAGTCCCAAATGTTGTACCTGCTTTCGACTATGGTGCCCAAAATAAGAAAAAGGGGTCGAAACCCCTTACCGTTCCTTAAAATGGTTTCGCAGAAGAGGACTTCTCGATCTTGGTTCAGTGCATTGACGATTGAGGTGGGTTATGTGGGTTGTGTTGCGGAAGGTGCTGATAACAAAGCACTGGCAGCAAGATGCTGCTTGGTTGCAGATGACGACAACTACGGCGATGACGTTTGCAGGCAGCAACAAGATGGGAACTTGGCAACCATTGGCACATGTACGCTTTTCACTCACTGACGTTCCTTTTCTTCTTCTTTGAACTTTCTTACTTTCTTTTATCTTTTTTTTTTTTTTTACTGAGGTTTCTGAAAGGTCGGTGGAGGGTTTCGGTTGGATTTGCTAGTGGACGGCAGTGGGGCGATGGGGGTGTAGATGGGGATAGTAAGAGGGAGGTTTGGTATCGGTGATGGAGGTTTGGTATGGGTGAAATAGGGTAGTGGATTTGGATTGGGATTTTGGGTTTGACGGAAGGTTGGTAACGATGGCTAGGCTCTGATCGGTGACCGGAGATGGATTGGAGCGATGTGGATCGTCGCTCTGATACCAACTGATGTAGGTCCTAAGGTTAGGGCTTGCATGGAAGTGCTGAAGCACAATCTATGGCGAAGTGCATATCCGAAGACATTTGAAAACTTTTTGTAGAGACGATAATGAGGACACACCTCAATGGGAAAACCCAAATTTAATTAATCAACTCTCTCTACGAATTTCTTCTCTACAATGTCATATAAAGTATGTGCTACTAATAAAGTATCCTCTCTTATTCTTATGTCTCCTACATATTCCATTTACAAGCTTGCTAAAATACTCCCTCCACCTTTCTTTGATATAGTTGTCCTTTATTAGAACCTTTTGGTCATTGCTTTTAATACATTTGACGTGGTCTAAGTCTCTACTTTTACTTTCCCTTATTTTTGTAAGCTTAAAAATATCCTTCTCTCCTCTTGTTCCTAACCTATTATATAGGTATGCTTTGAACTTTGCATCACTTACGACTTTCTTAGCTTCTTTCTTTGTCTTCTTATACATCTCATAGTTTTTCATATTTCTAATCCCCTGTCAAACTTTGTAACATCTTTTCTCTCGAACAGCTTCCTGAACCTCTACATTGCACCACCAAATTTCTTTATTATAATGTCTTTTCTCTTTCGACTCTCCAAGTACTTCTTTAGCAACCTTCCTAATACATTTAGCCATTTGATTCCACGTCGCTGTAGTTTCTCCCTTAAAATTTCATTCTCCCTCAATCACTTTATCCTTAAATAATGTTTTTTTTTTTTTTTCCCTCCTTTCAAGCCCATGCACCTTGTTTAGGGCACATTAGATTTACTACCCCTCTCTTTCTACTTCCAATGCAAATATCTAAAACTACTAGCCTATGTAAACTCTCTCTTGGAATAACCTTACAGTCTTGACAAGCCAATCGGTCATTTTTTCAAACTAGAAATAAGTTTATCTAGCTCCTGCTAGTTCCTCTTTTATGAGTAATTATGCTTATCTCTCTTTTTAAAGTAAGTGTTTGCTATTATAAGGTCAAGTGCTAATGCAAAATCCAAGATAGTGCCTCCTACTCATTCTTTTCTCCAAATCCTTGTCCTCCATGTACTGTCTCATTCCCTCCATTATCCTTTCCTACATACCCATTTAAGTCTACTCCTAGGAAAATCTTTTCACTAGTTGGGATTTCCCATAATAAACCATCCATCTCCTCCCAAAATTGTCTCTTGACACTTTCATCTAATCCTACTTGGGGAGCATATGCGCTAATGATATGAATTATGTATTGCTCCAACACTAGTTTAATTGCTATAATTCTATCACCCAACCTCTTTACCCCTTACAATTTTCTCTTTCAAATCCTTATCTACAACTATACTTACTCCATTTCTTGTATTGTTCTTTCCCGCATAAGGAGTTTATAGCCATCAGTGAGCTCCTTAGCTTTATCCATTTTCCACTTTGGCTCTTAAAGACAGGCTACACTAACTCTTCTTCTTTTCATTACCTCAACCAACATCATGTTCTTGCCTGTCAAGGTTCCTATATTCCAAGTAGCAAGTAAAATCTTCTTCTTCTCGACTAACTTTCGTCCAGAATAGTGTGGTATAGTGTTGAGAAATTTGTTTCGGATGCGGATTCGGTTTGGCCTCCAATTCGGGATTTCCGTGAAATGTTTTGGATTTATATTTCGGAAAAATATAAAAAACTTAAAATATATAATATTTATAAATATAAGATTAATATCATAAATTAAAAATATGGTTTGATACATTTAGTTTATTCTTCTAAATCAACTCATGATATAGCATATGTCGGGCTAGACCAGCAATGAGCAGACCCTTGCCCAGTCCAGCAAACAGTAGTTGACAAAAAATAATGTTATTAATAATAAAAAAGGCCAGCAAACCCAGCCCCGGCCCAAAAGAGAGAATAATTATAAAAAAAAAAAAAACAGATGAGTCAGGATTCAGAAGCAGCAGTACAGCATAAATAAAAAGCAGGTAGGTGGGTCAGAGGGTAAAAAGCAGAAATATAAGCAGTAAGAAAAAAAAAGAAAGGGAGAAGCAGAAGAAAGAAGATAGTAGCACAGCAGTCTTCACGTGGGTCCACCAGAGTGAAAAAGAAAAAAACAGCACTGCAGCAATCCAGAAGACGACCTGGCAGCACTGCAACAGTCCAAGAGAGGAAAGAAAGAAAGAAAAAAAAGAAAAGAAAAAGGATCAAGTACCTGGCAGCAGATGGGTTGAGCGAGCAGGAGCAACAGCTTGGTGGAGCAGACCACCAGAGCAGCAGCAGGTACTTTTTCTTTCTTTCTTTCTCTATTCTTCTTCTTTCTTCTTTCCTCCTCTTCATTTTTTTAGATGACGAGCAGCAGCAGAGCTTCCTCTTCTTCCTCCTCCTTTCCCCCTTCTTCTTCTTCTTTTTCGTTGATCGAAAGGGACTTTGGATTAGGGTTTTTACATTTACTTTTAAGTTAAAAAAAGTTATATTTACCCCCTCCTGGTTTGGTTTTTTGTTTTACTTATACTTTTAAGTTTAAAAAAATTATATTTCACCCCCTCAGATTTTATTTTTTTCTATTTTTGTTTCACTCTACAGAATTCGAACGAATTCTGTTTATTCGGCAGTTTCGGCCGAATTCCTTCATTTAGGTCCGAATTGGACGAACTGCTCCAAATTCTGGAATGAATTTTTGCAGGGGGGTGATTCGGTTCGGTAGAGAGACTGAACCGAATTTATTCGGAAAATTCGGACGAACCGAACCGAAATTCGTAACATTGGTGTGGTAGCCCTTGCCTACTTTCCACTACAACTGGGCGGCGCTGCGGTATGTCACTTGAAGTGAGGAATGCCCTAGCATGTTTGGGTCGTGATAAAATTTTACGCTGGGTGTCAACCTACCTAACACAACTGTCCTTTACTTGGTTTAGGACCGGTAGTAAAACTGGTAGAGTTATATTGGCGGCCCTAATCAAAAGAGAAAATTAAGGATTGTCAACTGATGTGGTTTGGCCACGTTTGTAAGGGCATGGCTATGTAATGTCGTGGAAGAGAAAATTGCTATGTGATTGATTCCCCTGTGACAGCGTGTCCTCGTTGAAGAGGGAAAGCTTTTCCTTGAAGAAGAGTGGTTGCATCCGAACGTGGGAAAAGGTGCCAACATGGAAACGCGAGAGCTTTTCCATTCCTCTTTGGTGGAAAAGGGGTCTCACATGAGCATGCCCTAAAGATAAGAACCGCCTCATATGAAGTAATAATTTCTACAAGTTCAAGGAGCTTGGGGGAGGAGGGTGACCGTTAAATGATCTGGAATGAAGTAGTGAGAAAAGACTTACTATATTGTGTAGTTTTAGAGAACATTTTTCTTTGAATAGGCTTAAGGTGGGAAAGTAGAGCTCACCAAGCCTACCCCATATTGTTTTGATAATGCTTTGGTGATGAAAATGATGTTAGATATTTCTTGGATTAAGTGGTTTAACGATGATCATTTTGGAATAAATGCCTTTTCGGGGAGGACTTTCAGGTCTCTCTCTCTCTCTCTCTCTCTCTCTCTCATGTTAAAGTGAAACACTCATTGAGTCTTGCAATTTATTTTTGGGCCAATGGTTAATATTTTTGAGTGGGCAATGAATTCTTACCGTCGTTAATAATGCTTCGTTTGTACCTTTCTAACGAAGTTGTGAATGTAACCTATATTTATAGGTCTTTCCATTTGTATTGTGCGGGGCCTTCTAAAATGAGCATAACTTCAAAACTTTCAAGGACAAATATTCCACAATCCAATGCATGTTGAAAATGTCAAGACTAGTTCCATTGAGGTGTTCCACCATTCTATTTCAATGATCTAGTGTCTAACTGGAGGTCGATTGTCCCATTTTAGTGGTTTTATGTTGATGGCCATTCAGTGAGATTTTTATGCTTATCCACCAAAAGAAAAACTAGTTATCTTTATTTTATTTTATTTTTTTCATGTGGAATGGATGTACCATGTTAGAAGGTAAGATATGTATGACATGGCAAGAAAAGGGCAAGCTTGCCAAGCCTTTTTCTCATGTTATTAAATCAATGCCAATTCTTTGGATTTGTTGATTCTGGTTCTTGCTTGATTTGTTCAGTAACTTTGTGAAAATCACCTTATGATTTCTCCTTTGTTTTCAATTTTGTGCCAGTTTCAACATTTACAGAGTACATCAAAGTTTTATCTCCATCAACTCTGGACATGGAGCTGCGAATGCTTCAGATTATAGATGGTGAATATCAGCAAGAACCTGAGCAGAGACAAGAATTGCATTATATTGAACTGCTGATCGAATATTTTGTGCATGAGATTGCTTGTAGAAACAACTTTGAGTTCATTCAAGCTGTTCTTAAATTGTTTCTCAAGGTATTGACCGAATCTTCTTTGTGCTTTAGTTTTTTTTTTATGGGTCGATTTTCTTTTGAAGTTCTGATGAGTAAGTCAGAAGGCAGAAGTGATACAATGCACCAGGTTCTTCTTAGCGCATCTAGTTGCATTTGGACAAGCCAACTCTTGTATTAGGACACTGCATTTTTTTCCTTTTCCTTTTCTTTTCTTTTTGTTTGCCTGTGTGTGTGGCAATGGTAACATGGGATGAACCCACTGTTGAAAAATATTTCCACTGCCTCTACTAACGCCTCGAGGTTTTGGTAGGATTGGTTAGCCAAGGAAATTTAACACCCACAACCTCATAATTGCAATAATGAGCACCTTTCAACTGCCATGGACTTTTGTCCAATGAGCACCTAATATTAGAATTCTGCGTTCTTACTAAAAATTAAACTGCTTAGATGATTGTTACATCCAAATCCCATCCCTGTTTTATTTCAGTGTCCATACTTTAACCCATAGGCAGAAAAGCTTATCAGACCTCCATTAGTATAGTACAAGGCAGGAGTATATGTTTCGATGTACACTTCTACAATTTGGTTTTCCATAAGGTTTTGTATCATGAGACACTCTTAAATTGATGTTGAGGTAAAGGAGCCCCAATTTTTGCGCAAGTAATGGATGTCTTTCCCATGTCATGGAAATATCAAGTTGCTGGATATTAGATGAGACATAAGGGAGTATAATTAAGATTACGTTTCAGTTAATGGTCAACTTCATGTGTTTAGTCATTTGTGGAACACAAAATTTCATTCGATCTGGATTGCTTCCATTATTTAGCATGTTGAGAAGTAGGGGTATCAAGGAGAACTTCAAGGTTGCTTATAAGACCTTTGGCTGGCTGATTTCAAAACGAGTGGATGACAGAGATCAATGTTTAGCTTTTATTGAGGATTTGGAAACTTGTTTCTGTTTCTTAAATTTCCAATACAGGTTTTCCGATACATAAGCCACCTAGTTGTCGACTGACAAGATATGCATAGAAGGGAACCCCGTGGATATGACAGGGAGTTGGATTTACCCATAAAAGTGAGTATTAAAAATGATAAGATATGATACAAAATGGAAATGTTGGTTATTTTGATGTATCCAGGTATCATCGCCAAAGAGTAGCCACTTCCTCACATGCTGTTAGATGGTAGATGACTTGGTAGGAAAGTGAAGTTGGCATCCATTATATCATTAGGTTCTTCGAATCAGAAGAACCACCATCATATGGATACTATTTGGGATCTTGCATGAATTTACTATGGCTTTTAAACTATTTCCCTATATGTGGTGGTGTATCTCGGTCATGCATTAGCAAGTCAAGTAAGAATTATTATGTTTAGACCAAAACCAAAACAAATCAAACCAAGCCTTTTCCCACTAGGTGGGGTCGGCTATATGGATTTGACGACCCCAATCAAATCTGTTTAGGGCCATGTCCTCCGTTAGATCCATGTAGGCAAGGTCATGTTTAATAGTTTCTTTCTAATTTCTCTTGAGTCTCCCTCTCCTGCTCCTGACAATCTCCATGCTTTCACACCTTTTAACAGGTGCCTCCGTTGGATGCCTTTTAACATGGCCGAACCATCTTAATCGATTTTCTCTCATTTTGCCTTCAATCGGTGCTATTCCTACTTTGCCTCTAATCTCCTCGTTCCTAATCCTATCTCTCCTTGTGATCCCGCACATCCATCTTAGCATTCTCATCTTCGCAACTTCCATCTTCTTAACATGATTATGCTTTACTGCCCAATACTCTGATCTATATAACAACGCTGGGCGTACCGCCACCTTATAATACTTTTCTTTAACCTTGAGGGGGACTTTCCGATCACACAAGATACTCGAAGCACTCCTCCATTTGGCCCACCCGGCCTGAATCCTGTGACTTATATCAGTATCAATCATTCCATCTTGTTGTACCAAAGATCCAAGGTATGTAATGTTTTCTTTCCCTACAATCTTTTGTGTACCCAAACTTACTTCTATGTTACCAGGTGTCCTGCTTTGACTAAACTTGCATTTCATATATTCCGTCTTGCATCGACTTAGCCTAAACCCCTTAGTCTCTAATGTTTTCCGCCACAATTCTAGCTTAGCATTCACTCCTCCTCTTGTCTCATCCACTAAAACAATGTCATCTGCAAATAGCATAGACCACGGCACCTCATCCTAGATATGTCTTGTAATCTCGTCCATAACTAGAGCAAACAAGTACGGGCTTAACGCTGAGCCTTGGTGTAAACCAATCGTGATAAGAAACTCTTTAGTCTCCCCGCCAATCGTTCCTATAGATGTCACGACTCTATCATACATATCCTTTATCGCCTCAATATATGTGAGACACACTCTTTTCTTTTTCAGTATTCTCCATAGAATCTCCCTAGGAACCCGGTCATAGGCCTTCTCCAAGTCAATGAACACCATATGTAAATCTCTCTGACATTCTCTATACTGTTCCATTAACCTTCTCAGGAGAAAGATAGCCTCCATGGTTGATCTCCCAGGCATGAAACCAAATTGATTCTATGAAACGTTTGTTGTTCTTCTTAGTCTTCTCTGAATAACTCTCTCCCATAATATCATCCTATGGCTCATCAATTTAATCCCGCGGTAGTTCGCACAGTTCTGAATATCTCTTTTGTTCTTGTATATGGGTATAAGAATACTTTTCCTCCATGCATCAGGCATCTTCTTGCTCTTTAGCACTACATTAAAAGGCTTTGTCAACCAACTTATGCCATCCTCCCCCAAGCACCTCCAGACCTCAATAGGGATACCATCTGGCCCAACCGCTTTCCCGTTCTTCATCCTTTTCAATACTTCTTTAACTTCTTCCCTACTGATTCTCCTATAGAACATATGATTCGATTCTTCTCTAGAAATGGTAAGCTACCCCAATTGTATGTCACTACTATTGCTTTCGTTAAATGACTTGTAGAAGTAGCTCTTCCAACGCTCCTTTATCTACTCTTCCTTTACTAATACTTTTTCATCCCCATCCTTAATGCATTTAACTTGGTTTAAGTCCTTGGTCCGCCTATCTCTGGCTTTAGCAAGTTTGAATATCTCTCTTTCGCCTTCCTTAGTGTCAAGTCGCCTATATAGCTCCTCAAATGCCTTTGCCTTGGCCTCACTAACTGCCCTTTCGGTTTCTCTTTTTGCTTCTTTATACCTCTCCAAGTTCGCTCCATTTCGATCCTTTTGCCAAGTTTTAAAGCATTCTTTTTTAACTCTTATCTTGTCTTGGACGGCCTCGCTTCACCACCGTGCCTCTTTCTGTGCCGGAGCACCCCATTTGGATTCTCCTAAGACTTCTTTCGCTACCCTCCTAATACACTTTGCTACCTTATTCCACAATATATTTGCACTCTCATTTACCGTCCAAACGTCTTCCTCTAGTACTCTTTCCCTTAATGCTAGTTGCTTATCACCTTTCAAGTTCCACCATTTAGTCCTTGAGCATCTATACAACTTATTTTTTCTAGTCCACCTTTGTAGCTGCACATTTATGATCAACAACCTATGTTGGGAAGTCAAGCTCTCTCTCGGTATAACCTTGCAATCTTTACAAGCTAGGCGGTCTCTTTTCCTAGTTAAGAAGAAGTCAATCTGTGTCCTTGAGGAGCCACTCTTATAAGTCACTAAATGCTCCTCTCTTCCTAAAAAATGGTGTTAGTTACCAAGAGATCATAAGCAACTGCAAACTCCAAAATATCTTTCCCTTCATTTCTATTACCGTATCCATGTCCCCCGTGTACTCCTATATATCCATCTACATCACGTCTTACATGACCGTTCAAATCTCCTCCTATGAAGACCACCTCGCCTTAAGGTATCTCTAGTAGTACTCATTCCAAGTCTTCCCAAAACTTCTCCTTATGTCCACGTCTCCTAAGCCCACCTGGGGAGCATAAGCACTAATAACGTTCACTATCTCTTCTCCTAACACTAGCATTAATCCTATCTCTAGAGCGCTTTACATTAACTATATCTTCCTTTAAGTCATTGCTTACCACTATGCCGACCCCATTCCTTGATCTATTAAGTCCCGTATACCATAACTTATACCCAGTCCTCTCAATCTCTTTAGCTTTCTGTCCCACCCACCTTGTCTCTTGCAAGCAAGCAATTGCGATTCGTTTTCTTTCCATTGTATCCACCACTTCCATAAGTTTCCCAGTTAGGCTCCCAATATTCCAAGTACCTAATCTCAGCCTTCTATTTTGGACTAGCTTCCTTGCCCCCCACACTCGACCAATAAAGTATGAGGAGCCTTGCCTATTTAGCACTGCACCCGGGCGCCGATGCAGTGATCCTTGCTCATTTATCACTATACTCGGACCATACAGCGCGTCGCTAAGTAGGGGACGCCCCCACGAAATTTCATTAGGTCTTAAATCCATAAAGAAATCTGACTGAGTATTGTGCTGACTATCGGCTACCTAACGCACAATCCATAAGCACTAATAACATTCGCTACCTCCAAACTCTTCCTTTGTCCGGGCTTGGGACCGGCTATGTCAAGGATACCCCAACATAGGCAGACCCTTACTTATTACTATGTTTAGACCATTCATAAAAAAATAGAAAATTAGATTCGTATCGGTTGAAAAGGATATTTACATATTATTGTCATTCAAGTTTGTATTGGAGCCTATTGACCTTACACCCTCCTATTTATTGGATAAATCCATGTAATGCCATTTTCGTCATTCCTTTGCATGGGGTATGCTTTGGGGAGACTTTTTTGATCTTTTTCTACTACAATAAACTAATGAAAAACACTTTAAATTGAAGAATCAAAGTTGATATGATATCACACCTTAAGTAGGAAAATCTTAAATTGGGGAAATCTTTTGGATTATGATCGTTTGTTTTAGGTAAGAATGTTTTCAAAATCAATCCATAATATATCTTTATTTGGGCCATTTGTGACTTTTCTTTTTTCCTTTTTTTGTGTTTTCTCATAAATATTCGTGAGTTTTTGGGGATTTTTCAAAGATTAGGGTCCTTTTTCTTTTTCTTTTTTTTTTTTACTTTGGTCACATAAATCACTTCATTAGTGTTTTAAAGACTAGATTTATGTGTTCCATAGATACTGTATGCTACATGATATGTGATTGATGATGTTTCAACTGTTTGTTCATTAACTTTTTGTATGTTGCGACTTCAAAATACCTGAATAACCTTATTATAGATGAAGAAATACATTAATATTGTTCTTTAATAATTGTACAACCATATGGGACCTGTACGGCAGTGAAGGGTCTGGTGCATGCAATTATTTTAGTTGCTTATGAACATTAACATCAAAATGTGACATTGTCTAAGATTCTGGATGTCCAGGATAACTTTTCCCCTTTTTTTTTCCTAAAATAAAATTCATGTCAAATACTTGATACATATAACTGCAGCTGATACGTATCGTCTTGTGGGCAGTTGATGTGCCCCCTACAACTGCTTTTTAGATTCTTGGGCAGATTTATATATCTATTGCGGAGATTAAACCTCTACTCACAGGAAATAGGTAAGGATGCCAAACCATTCCTATGGAATGATGATTTGCATGGCTTTTGAAGCTCTGGCATGAGTATCTGCTTAATCATTCTATGAGATGATGTTGTAATTGGACTAACAGAACAGTCAACCCCATAGAAGTTGATTGGTGTAGGAAATACATCAAACTATCTCAATTGAAAATTTGTTTGTAGGATTCTGTAACGAAATGCATCACACCAAGCATCGTGAGCTTGTTTCAGGCTACGGAGGGTGCAATGAGTACGAGAGAGAGCTGTTCCAGCAAGGAGTAACGGATTCTTTGGGAGGACCATTTAGATTTTGCAAGTTCCTTTGTAGAATTGACAAGGATTTATGTGCTGCAACTGCCAGTAAATTGCAGTCAGAACTCATCATAGAAGAGGTCATATGGGGTAGCTTAAAAACCAATGTCTAAATAAACATTAGTTTGATACCCACTTTTTTATGTGCTTTTCTGAGGGTTTGTAGGATACTATTAATTCATTCTCTTTATTTTAGTCCTATATTTGCAATTCCTTTTGCATTGTTTCCTTTATGTCCTCTTTCAGTACTCATTTTCCTATCATTGTCACCAACTAGTCTCATCTCTTCCACCTGCCGACAGCCTTGAATGTTGGCATGTCATGAAAGCCTTATGATTGTTTTTTTTTTTTTTTTTTTTTCCATTTGACGTTTCATTTTCAATTTGTTCTGGACAGATACACGGAGAAACAGTTAGGTGTCAGTTGACGCTGCAGGACAAGGCAAAGAAGCTTCTAGAAATTCAAAGCTCCATGTGGCAGGGAATGGATAAAATGTTTCAAAGTGCGAGATGCATGGTTGCCTTCCTCAGCAATTCACAGTTTTAGGTCCATAAGGGTTTACAATTCTTGTCCGTTCTTGTTTTTGACACCATTGGTTCTGTTTTGCATTCTCTGTTTCTGGCTTTGAAATTAGCTATATAACTATGGGGTTTCATTGCTTTGTCAGTCTGCACTGGGCTGTTAAATGTTTGAAACGACAAGTCAGATGATCATTCATTCCAAAGGAGTAAGACCCACTTGAACTACCATCGGTATGTATTACGTGTTCTGTTTGTTAGGGTCAGTACTTTTGGCACTGGGACGGTTGGAGAATTGGGTGAATGTATTTGAATTTATTGCAGAGTGTTGTATCAAACTGACGATATGTCCATCTGTTCTTTTCTTAATAAAAAACGGAGAAATTATACAGGGTACTGGACATTTGAAACATTTTGTGAGACTTTTATGCCCTGTTGTTGTGATTAAAATACATAGAAACTGAATAGCATAAGGTGGTTAAAAATGATGATCATATGCCAACGGTGCAAATTTTTTATAAATAAAATAGTAAGAATTATTAAAAAAAAAAATGATGTTTTAAAAAAGTAGTCAACAAATTGACGACGGCCTTTACGGAATCTCATTTTCGTAGAGGCTTAAAAGGCTGTGACTATCATATTGGCCAAACTTTTAAGTGTTTCTTGAAATGGATTGGAAATCTTTACACTAGGATCATAGTATTTCACTAGTGAGAATCACTGATTTCAGACAATCAAAAAGGCCAAAATTAGCTATTAGACACACCACAAGTTTGTTTCAAAGCTACTAATAAGAAAATGAAAGGACCTTTTAAAAAGTAATGTGGTAACTAACCCCTTTAATCTTAATCCATGTCCAACAAGTTTAACAATTTATATTAGAGAAGAAGATTTGACTCTGGAGTCCATTCAGATGCGTGTAAACCCATGGGCGGTGTAATTCAAGAATGTCTCGTGTGTGTGTGTGGACGGTTTGGATTGGTGCTGGGCCATCATGTTGTTTTGCCTCTTCAAAATGTCATTTGAGTACCACAACGCTGAACCTTTTAGAATCTTGAATCGTATTAAAAAGGAATCGTATTAAAATAGTTTATACTACAGCCCTTTTATTATAGTCATTAACCACACGACAAGTTTGTTTCACAGCAGTTAATAAGAACAAAAACTAAAAGACCCATTGAAAATGAGGCAAATGTACACCGCACGGTCGATGGCGACGCTTATCTATAGAAATAAAGATAGATTGAGACCCAACAAATAAAGTAAATGGGAGTTATGTGAAGGTTACGATGGACCGTAGGTCGTAGGGCCCCTTAATATTGAAAAACAAAGGTTAATAGGGACGCTAGTAAAAAAAAAAAAAAACGTTTTCAAGCAAAATGACTGATTTGATGCAAGATTACTTAAAATGATCTTTTCAGTCCAGTGGTCACCTAATGTGCATTTTTTTTTTTTTTTAAATCCCCTAAATAAAATTATGAAAATAATTTATAAAACATTTTCAAACAGTAAAAGAATCAATACCTTTTTGGTAATTTAGCTTAAAAAGGCTGTGACTGCCTTGTTGCCGAACTTTTTAGTGACTTAAAATGGATGGTTATCCTAAATCATTTAGGGCACGTTTGGCAACAGTATACGAAAAGAAATACTGTTTGTTTTCCGGGTTCCCGTGGAAAATCTACATTTGATTGGAAGAGGAAAACAACAGTGAGGAAAGGAGAAGCCATTGTTTCCGAATTTTTAGCCTATGGGACCTCCCCCCATCTCACTTGCCAAATCCACGCGTGCTCGGGTTTGCAGATAAACAGTGAATTGACGGATCACCGGTTTGGTCTTTGGAAACCGACCTTATTTGTACTACAATCACGATTCGAACCATTAAGCATCTTTAAAAGGCCCAAGACAACTGGGAGGTCAAATATCAGTAGTTGAATCCTCAAATATTTCGAGACAGTCACAAGAAAATCCAAACAGTTGGATTATAATTTGGACTTCTGTAGGCCCGCTTGCAAAATACGAAGCATTCAGTCTCTTCAAAAGGGCAAAAAATCGCTATTAGGTCAAATTTTGCATGGTTGTTCATCATGGATCATGAGACCATGACCAGAAACTCTTGACCATTTGATTTTATACAGTGCGAAAAAAGGATGAAAAAGCATTCAGTCTCTTGATGTATATGTTTGAGTATTTTGGTATGTATCATAGTTACCTAATTTGGTCTAATGGGTTCCGAAAATTCTAATCCAAAACTTCAGCTTATCTAATCCAAAATTCTTGCCAAGATTCCAACAACTTACATGGGCCCCTTTTGAAGTATACGGTCTCAGTGAGTAGAAGGTGAGCAAAAAGGGGTTTGGATTTGTGAAATGGGTTTGAAAGGATACTCGTTTCCAAGAAAAGTGGAAGGGGTTTGGGTTTGGAGAAAGCTTTGGAAAGAGAAATGCTTTATATATATATATATATATATATATATATTGTTTAATAGATACATTTTTCTTTGTATCTAGGCATTATGTCTATCTACTCTTATCGTAGAATCTTGAATAACAGGTTGGGCTCATGAATGTATTTGTAAATCTGTAACTATATTCTGGATTAGGAAGTCACACCTTTCCTGCCACAACAATAAGAGTAATATTTATCATTTGATTAAAATTTCTGCAAAAATGTTATCAAGTGGTTTGATGAGTGAATTAGGTGCAATCCAAAGGTCAATTCGGCCATCCAGTTCTTCTTAAGAAAAGAGGGTTCACATGAACTAGTCAAAAGAACACTCCACTTTCTAGTGTGGCAGATACAATGAATGGTTGCTGCAAAATGAAAGGAATATTGCAGCGTATGGTGATAATAGAGAATGAAAGCTACAAAATGGGATGAAGATATAAACGGAAAGGTAACTGTTGATTTTATGTGCAACACTTTATGCGATATCGCATTAAGTTTTTTACGATATAACAAGAGGTAATTGTGATATCACTTATAAAAATTGTGACATTGCATAAAGTACTGTGATATTGCAAAAAAAAAAAAAAAAGCCTTTCTTACTCTTTCAGCGTACAGACGGTGCGAAAATAGTGTAGGTAAATGTGTAGAGTTTGGCAATAAGAGGGGTTATCGAGATGTATAGGTGACCGTACAGAAAATAAAAAACCCTAAAAAAAAGCAAAAAAAAAAAACCCTGTAGGTAGGTATAAGCCTACGATCACGTGAAGCCCACTTGGAATTCATAGAGTTAAAACGAGCTCCTAGTCTTTTTTAACTCAAAAACAGAACTTTATCTCAGCCTCTAATGAATGGGGATGTTATCCATGGTCTTTTTTTGGGTTGGACCACGGTCAATTGATAATGATGTATGAGATACCATTGAGAAATATCAATCTGCCATTCTCAAGAGTAAAGCATAAGAAGTGCTTTACGTGTCTTTCCATTCCATGCCTTTCCATTCCATGCTCAAGATTTACCGGGGAGGATCCGGCTCCCACCACCAAGACTTTCTGTGGAAAACCTATCTTTACGGGCAGTTTTCCGAGAGAGAGAGAGAGAGAGTATGAGCTTACTCTGTTTACTGTTTAGGGTGCAAATGGGTTAGTCCATGGCAGGTCCAGACTCGATTAATTGTATATGCCTGGACTCATGTGCAATCCGAGGGACCCAACTGGACTCAATCCAGTCCCAACTCAGAGTAGATAATCATCAAAGCCTTGTCCCAACTAGCAATTATATTAGATTAGCTACCTGAATTCATTTTCTCCATTCCAATCTATTTTTGGGTCAAATCCTAGGATAGGCTGCATGCACTTCTTCAATTCAAGCATTACTATTTCCATCCATATCCTCTTCGACTTATCCATTTTCCTTGGATAGAGACACTTCTCACCAGCGCTATTGTTAGCCTGCATTGGACAATATCCAAATTCCAAACAAATATAAAATGTAAAATATAGTGCACATATGGGCACCACAACTCACACCTGCAAGTTAAAGGATGCAAAGATGAGCTTCTAGCACCTGCGCTTTATGCAGCTGTCAACTGTAGCGTAGAATTATACAAATATAGTATTTATTTCCAATCCTTACTATATAATATTTTTATACATCTCACTGGAGTCTAGTAAGGACCCAAGTGGACTAGAAACCAGAACTGATTATCAATTAGGTCGAAAAAAGGGTTTTGGGGGGCTGGATTGATCAGGTAATTACAGGTCCATTGACATCTCTCTCTCTCTCTCTCTCTCTCTCTCTCTCTCTCATACATAACTGCATAAGAAATACACATTTTTCCTCTTGAATTTCAATACCTAAACCCCATACTGGATTCAGCTTTGTGAAAGACAAACCTATAAACACAAGCCATATTTAGTGAAAAACTATCACAGACTCTGGCTTTCTTGCTCTAATTTTTACAGATCTTAAATGAAGACAACAAAAATGATCAAAGTCCATATATATTGCAGCAACTTCTGGAAGCAGGATGCTTCTATGGAAATCTCAAGTTCTCAACACTACAAATACCATACATAGTTCTAACCACCCTGTTGGAAAACATAAAAATACTCACTAATAATCAGATTAAAAAACCTGGCCCATTGTTGTGTATTGGGCTTGCGTAAAGAGTAGAGACCTCAAGACTAGTATAATTATAGTGGGTCCCAGCCATGCTTACCTTAAATATGGAAGAAGTGTTGACCTATCATTATGATTTTGGTTCTCACAGGGAACAAAAGAATGCACTTTCGACATTCCTATGTTTTATAACTGTGTGATGAATGCCATCATTGTTGTAATCAACTGAGCCTTACCCACTCAACTGAAAGTTCTTTTACCACATGAATGTGGAGTCTCTCACATTTTTTTGGTTCAGCAGAATTTCTCACTTTTATTCTAACTGCCTGCTAGCAAGCAACTTCTTGATTATTACCGTTATCATTTGGTGCAACTTTTGTCCAACGGCAATGTTAAACCTGTTGGTCTAGATACAGAAGAGATGGTTGAAATGCTATATACTATAATGATCTCAAAAGTCACAGACACTAAATTGTTGACATTAGGTACTGCAGTAAAAACAAACATATGTCTCCCCTGATTCAGAACAAACAAATGATCGTTAACTCTCTGCGTTTAGAGTTGAAACGGGTGTTACTTATGGGTCTATAGAAAAATTATGATTGTTGAATTTTCTGCTCCACAGATAATTAAAATGGGAAATGAAGCAAAGTTCTGGTCATTGACTTTTCTCTTTATGCTCACACACACAGATATGCTCATGTTTTTTACCACACTCTAAGAGTGTTGTGGGACCTTACTTCATCAAACTTTGGTGATTTGATATGCAGCCTCTCTGTTATAGTCATGGAATTGAAGTGAAAATTGTATAATTGCTGGATTTTCAGTTTTGGGGAACTAAAATGGCAAACACTAGCAAAGACCTAATACTGCTTAAGGTTTGGCATACACCTATACTGCCAAATATAAGGTATCTTAAAATCCAATGACAGATCAAAGAAGCCACTAGAAAGCAGTGAGTGCACCATTTTAAGTTGACTGGATGCAAACATTACATTAATAGCGAAACAAAATAATAATTAAACTCTCGAATCAAGCTATTCGTAATTACTGCAGACATCCCTTTCTTTTTATAATTGATACTTTTTTAATGATATTTAAATTCCATCATAAACTTGTTGCTCAGCATTAATCAACCCAACAACAGCCAAGTTTATTATATACAGAGTGTTAGAGAATAAAAGTTCAACGATGCAATACAACTAGGTAGGAATTAGGAAGTATTTACCTGTTTGCATGCAAAGCTCATTGTGGAAAGCATCACTATTTGAGAAGCCCATTGCATGGGGAGCATCCACAGAAAACATGAAATTAGGATAATGGGAACATTGAAATTAATGAATAGCCTTGGAAATATCTCCCATATGGAGATGGTAGGTTTTGGAATTGCAAGGAAATGGGGATAAATGGGGGTCCAAAAGCAAGGATTTCAGAAGGTTCATACATATCGGAGGAAGTGGTTGTCATTCATTGGAACGATCCTGTTGTATTCAAGTAATTCCAACATCAGAACACAAATTAAATACTCTCATGGAAACTCAAGAATGAAAAACAGTAAAAAAATATAATAATAATAATAAACAAATAAATAAACTGTATACTCACTGAAATTTTTCAGAGAATCCAAATTGTTCTCCAGCTATCCCACCATGCAAATGCGGATTTTCGAGCGCTCCCCCAGCATTGTTCACATTGGTCCTGAAAAATGAAAAATCTGAACAATAACCTACGCTGCTGCAAGAGCAGTTGACATTCTCCTACAAGTTAGAAGAAACTAAAGAGAGAAGATTTTACCCTGCACCCCTCAGATGTGGACATTTGCGCTTGTCGTGATCAGGATGCTGACAGATCTGACATTTTCTTTTCTTCTTTTGCTGCAGTTCCCCTGTGTGCTCAAGGCTAGTAGCAGAACGTCCTTTTGCTTTCTCATGGTGAGGTTCGCACAAAGTTCTGTTGCTCATTGTGTTATCCGTCGGATTGCCTTCGCAAGTGTTGACACTGTGAATGCTACCAAAAACTGGAATGCTAGGTTGTGTAACTATCCCATCATCTTTTTTCGCAGAATCAATTTCTTCAAAAGCCTTTTGTAGAGCATGCATAGCCACACCATAAATATTAAGACTTGTTGCCGCTTCCCCAGCATATTTAATGGCTTGACGAGATAGATCATTGTATCGCGAGGCCCATGATTCTTGACAATCACCTGAAATTCCGATGTCCTTTTCATCAAATGCAACTCCACTCATAGCATGTTTGGCCCATCGTTTCAAAACGTAATGAGATGGGAGCACCATAACATTTTTCATAGAGAATACTCTTAACACATGTCTACAGAGAATGCCTGCATACTCGAACATTTGGCAGCTACAGCTTGCTTTTGCTTCTGAATCTCTAAAAGTAACAGTGTACTCCCTTTTCTCTACTCCAAATTCTATCACCCTTAATGTGGTAACTGACCCATCTTCCTTTATTATTTCTGCAGTATGATGAAGACTTTGAAACAGTTGCTCTTGAAATTCCAAGAATATTGTTCTTGTATAAATCTCTGCTGCTTGGCTTTCCATAGCTAATCCCGTCTTCATAACTGGTTTCATGTAATTTGCTTTAAGATCTTCTTTCAGTTCCAATTCATACTGACAATCTATGGATTTTTCACAATGGTTAACAAGCAGCTGCAAAGGAGTTTGAGGATTCACATAATCATCAAAAAACGGATTCATGCTTTCAGTTTGTTGGATAGTTCCCATATTTGCAAATGATGTCTCCCGCAAGTATACATGGACCCATCTTTCCCGATTCCTATAGAGTGATTGAAACCACTCATTCTCCTTTAGCTCATATCTGTCAATGAGTGATCGCCAGCATAATTCAAACTCATCATGCAACTCAGTGAATCCAATGCAATCAGAGAAATCCCTCACAAAATCCTCCTGTTTGTTCTCCATATGACCCAACTTATCTGGGAATTTTCTTAAGATGTCCTTCTTGGAAAAGTGGTGACGGGTTTTCGGCATTGTTTTTGCGATAGCTGCTTCTATAACTGGGTCTTGATTGCTTAAGAATGACATAGGTTGGCGTCCGGACATAGTTTCAAGCCATGTATTAAATAACCAAACAAATGAGGCCTCAGTCTCATCTAGCAGCAAGGCACAACCAAAAAGGACAGGTTGTTTATGATGGTTGACCCCCATGAATAGCACAAGTGGTATTCCACACTGATCTATCCCATATGTAGTGTCAAATGTAACAACATCACCAAAGCAATAGTAAGCCATCCTTGACCGAGCATCAACCCAAAAAAAATTGGTCATATGATGCTCACTGTCAACTTTTATTGCATAAATAAAGGAAGCATTCTTTGCTTGCATATGCTTAAAATATTCTAGTACATCCTGTGCATCTCTTCCAAATATCCTCTTCCGAAAGTTTTGACTATGGTTTTTGCGGTCTTGCAAAGTAATGCTCATGTTGCTTGTTCCACCAGATTGACTAGGTATCACTTTATGACATTGAAATAGGGGTGCTTTTCCTGAAGTGACTAAGGCATGATTATGATCCTTTAAAAATTTTGTGACGACCCATTTCCCAGAATCCTGCTTCTTTACCTTGATCATTTGTTTGCAGCCTTCCCTAGTAGGTCGCCGGTTACTTTTACACTTCTTCCGACGAAAACCCTCTTTGGAACATACAAACTCTAGGCCAATGGTGGTTCCATCACGCCTTGAACGACGTCTTAAATTGGTGCGGATGCTAAAACCTGCACGCCTGGCATATTCACAGTAAAGTATCGTCATAGCCTCTTCTGATTCAAACTCCATGCCAACATATGGTTCAAGATTTGCAGATTCTTCAGATTCAATTGATGCCTTTCCCACTGGATTTTCTACAACTTCATCAATCTCACCTGCATGAGTATCAACGTCTCTTCCAAGGGTTCTCTTCCGAAGCATTTTAATATAGCTTGTGCAGTCACGCAAAGGAGAGGCAATGTGGTTGGATCTGGTAGACTCATCAGATCCGCACCTGTGTGATCGAAGAAGAGACACTTCTGTTGGAGTTGCCATGGCATGATTATGTTCCTTTACTAGTTTTACAACAACCCACTTCCCAGAATCTAGTTTCTTTACCTTAATCATTGCCTTGCAACCCTCTCTAGTATGCGGCCGTGTACTCTTGCATTTTTTCCGGCGGAAACCCTCCTTGTAACATACAAATTCCATGCCGATAGTGGTTCCGTCACGCCTTGAACGACGCCTTAGACTAGTGCGAATGCTAAAACCCGTGCGCCTGGCATATCCGTTATAGAAAGACTTTGCAGCCTCATCAGAGTCAAACTCCATGCCCACATATGGATCGACACTTGCAGGTTGCTGAGATTCACTTGATGGCTTTCTGACAGGATTTCCTACATTTAGATCAGTCTCACCCACGTGAGCATCAGCATTACCATCTGAGGTGTTGTGTTCTACTTCTACTTCCGACCGCATGTGAGGTTCATCAGATGTGTTGTCGTTTGCGGTGCATTCCATCATGCACTACAGAGAAGACCTGCAAGACTGCGATACAATTAGAGGTAACAGAACCAAGTGTCTCTTTCTCATTCTCATTCTCATCACACAAGCATTCAAAAACAGCATACTAATAATTCCATCGCAACAACATTCAAAAACAGCACTATAACATCACTTGCTTGTCTATCTATATCTATATATAAGCTTAAAGAGTTGCAGCTTGCAGAAATGCAATGACCAGTTTTTATCTGTTTTAAGACGCAGTCACTGCATTTATGTTAAGGATGAAGAGAGCAAGGCTAATTGAACTGTTGACAATTTAGGGAAGTAGACCGTTGATGTCATGCTATTGTGGGTAAAGCCTTGTCTTTGTCCCCACTTGATCAAATTGTGATTGGTTGGTTGGTTTTCAACTTCCTTAAGGAGATGTTAGCATCTACCTATGTGAAGATAATAACGGGCAGCATTATCATCATCATCATCACCATCCCAAAGCCAAAAGAATAGGAAAAGACAGTTGAGTACAATGGGAGGTTCAATGTAGAAGAAAACTGGGTAATTGGCATCATGATCCTCCTCATGCGCGTTCAAATCCCGTTTTTTGGGAGGGGGTGGTTTTGGCTTAATGTGTTGTACTCAATAAACAAGTTATAGTTGGGACAAAGAATGAGCTTCTTCTTTTATGATTATCCATGGGAATTATGAAGACTATGCTTCTCTCTCTCTCTCTCTATATATATATATATATATATCTCAAAAATAAAAGAAAAGAAAAACAAATCAAACCTTTTTTTTCTTTTTCTTCAAATCAAACCAACCTACACACACCACCTTCTCATCAACTTCTTATGATCATCATTTATTTATTTGTTTTAAAAGTAATTTTCATTTGGTTTTGATTTTGATTTTGATTTTCTAAGGCTAGAATACCTACCTGCATAGATTCTCAATTTTTAATATAACAATTAACCCCACTCCCCCAACACAAAAACAAGAAAAAAAAAAAAAAAAAAAAAATGAAATCATCATCATCAACCTCCTCACGAATTTCTATCATCATCATCATCATCATCATCTTGGAAAAAGAAAAAAAGAGATGAGGCAAGATTTAAAAATGAATGAACGAATGAAACCCTAGAAAGAAATCAGTCAGTCGTCGAGAGTTTTGAATGAACCTTACCTGAATGCCCTGCCTGCTGATATAATATATATATAGAGAGAGAAAGTCGATGGGGGGTGGGAATAGATGATGATGGATGGATGCTCCGTCCGTCTTTCTTGTCCGATGGAGGGAAGGAGAGAGGTGGGGAGAGTGGAGATGCTTCAACGCGACTGATGGATTTCGATCCGCACCTGCGACGGATAGAATACGACCCTCGCTTTGTATGGCCCGCGTTTGACATCCACATCCTCACATTCATTCTTTGCATATATTTATTTATTGTTTGAGATCCATCGGTTGTAATATTTGATCTAAATAGTTGTAATATCTCCTTGGCATTCCTCAGTTTATAAAGCACTGTAAAAGTAAGGTTCTACCTAAATTCTCTCTATTTTTATTTTATGTTCAACATATTCATCAATTTTATCATCATTATTAATTATCAAGCCTCGAATAAATCTTAATTTTTTGTGGTACTTCATGTTGTGTTTAAATTCTTACTATATTTTCAAATTTTTAGATTTGCCTACTGAAGTTGTAATATTTTTAAATTAACTCATCATTCCCTACACTTTTTGCCCCCACAAGAATGGCTAGTTAAATTAACATCTTTTTTTTTTAACTTTCTAAAAGAAATTAAAATGACTTCTTCAAGTTCTTAGAGAGAGAAAAAAGGATTCTTATATGCATTTTATTTTACTTTTCTTGTGTTCAATGGTATTCCTATGCATTTTGTTCATTTATAAAACAAACTTATAATGGCATTAATAATTTTTTTTATACTAGTTTAATGGTGAGAATTATCATTATTATTAGTGTAAGATTACATGATTCCATTTTGATGCTTTTAAAATAAATTCATAATAAAATATTTACCGACATGGTAATGCCATCCTTCTAAGCCCTATCCAAATGACCCTTAGAGAAGGCTGCTAATTTTTTTACTATCTTGTAATAATTTTTTGATAACTTTCATAAGTTCTCTTATAAAAGAAAAGGACTTAGTGGAGCCATTTCCATGCTTTTGCCTCATTTACAATGGGTACTATAATGCCTTTTAAGTTATTTTGATAAGATGAAGTATTATTGAGGTTTTTCTTGTTTCATAGAAATGAATTCGTACAAAGGTACGTAGATGATTTATCGTGGCATTTTTAAACTTCAAAGTCACCAATGATAATCTCTAAAATGTTAAGACAATGAAGAAAAAAAGTTTTTTGAACTATCTCAATATAGTAAAGAAAAGAAAAAAGAACTCCATGTCTTGAGCTTGTATTTTTTTTTTCTTGTCCCACATAAATTGCTTACTCTGTCCTATGACGCTTTGGTGACTATCCCAAAATGAAGCTTTAAAAAAAAAATTTAACTCAAATCAATTAGAAAAAAAAACTCTATCTCATATATGCACCTGCATTTGTTGCCCCACAAGAATGGCTGGTTGCACTAAATTTTTTTTTTTTACTATGGAATTTAAAATAAATCTTCAAATTCTATCATAAAAATAGTCTAATTTTGTTTTTTTTTCTCATTTTCAATGGTGTTTCCTATTATTTTTATTATTCTCTAGAATAAACTTATAATGATGTTGATAATTTAGAAGAGTAGTTAAAAGGTGAAAATTACCATTATTAATTATTATGGAATCATAATATTACATTTAATATTTTAAATCAAATTTGGAAATACTAAAAGAAAAGTAGTGCAAGCCTTCTAAGCTGCCTAATGGCCATTGCAAAATGCTGTCAAAATTTTGACTACTTTGGCCAATTTCTAAAATAATAAGCCCCCATGATCTCTCGCCTAATATATAGCTTTTCAATAAAATTTAAAATCCTAAAATATTCAGTGACATAATAGTATAGATTTTCCTGTAAAGTAACATTTAGTCATAGATTTTTTATGGACTAAAATACTCCAGTGTGCGTTGTGTGGGTTTAGCAGGAGGATTGGTAGCCATGGGGAGCAAACTCGCGCCTTATGCCTAGGGCTATTAACTTTGTGGTGGCCATTGCCCGACTAGGACTCTTTTTTGACAGATGTGGACTACCTAGTTTGACTGAATCATTCACTCATCAACCAGTCCTCTCATACATGTCATGTAACAAGAATAAGAAGAGAACTCCAAATGATGCCAATGAAAAAGTTGGAAATACATATGGGAGGTCATGAATAAGAAAAAAAAAAAAAACACTGTTCCAGCAACCACATACTCCATAACACAATACAGATGCCAGAAACTCAATCATAAACAGGAGGGAGTGCTTTTAGGCCGCCACAATCACCTTAGGTATCAGGACTTAACGAATGGAAATCTTTTGCCCCCAGATTGCTAGATAGAGTTCCTCTTTTATCTCATCTACTGCTAGCTTCGATGGCCAGCTTGTGTTTTTGTAAGACTACATGGCGCAACATCACTTAGAAGCAACTATCTGTTGCCCCTTTCTGCAATCCTTCTTACCTAAACACTCACGTTTCAGCTGGAAACAAAAAAAAAAAAAAAAAAAAACCTGCGTCTTGGCACTTACTGAAAGAGTAAGGTGTACCACCCATTATGGAGTGGGAACACTTAAATAAAGGTTCATGAACTTCTTCCAAAGTCACGGAGAAATAAATAAATTTTGATATTTGTTACAACCAGTTCGACAAAGTTATGGAGGACCATTTGTTAAATCGAGTACATACAGTAATAGTTCAGTATTAAAAAACACTTCTTTACAATAGTGAAGCAAAATAATACAACAGAATTTTAAAATTAAATTGAAATACACTTACTGTTTGAAGGCAGAAAAACAGTACTCTGTATTTAAATTCAGGAGATTGCAGAAGAACGTTGATCAAGGCTAGTGTTAAAACACTATGTCCTTAAGACAAATTTCGCCCCCGTAGTGGTGCTAACGAGATTCAGCAGTGTTTGTCTCCCAGGATACAATGATCGGTCTTACAACAGTTGCAGCACTGCAAGCTGTGTGACTGGCGAACCAACAGTAGGACTGGACTCTCTCCTTGACTCTGATGAAGACTGGACAATGCAATGCACAACAACAGTGAATTGGATGATAAAAAACGCATGGACTAGATGCTCATTTATAGCTTGTATTAGGCCTTTTCATGGGGGTTGCATCTGTTCAGAACAGTGACTGTTCAGATGAACAGATGCATTTATTCTTTGGACACACCCTTTCAACTGCGAAAGGACACACCAAAAGAAAAATTTTATAAAATAAAAATTTTCCAAAAAAATGGGTAGTGGGCCGAGCCAGGCCGAACTCACGCGTGAAGCCCAAGCCTAGGCCCGGCCCGGTTCGGTGCAGGGAGGCACGCGTGCGTATGTGGTGGTGACCCCATCTTGGTCTAGGTCCTCCCTCCTCCACAAAAGTGGGATGCCCCTTGGGGCTCATCTTATACTACCAAGGTAAGTATATTTATACCCAAGGAATGTTTTGCTTACAAGCAATGTGGGAAGCAAGTTCACCACTTCCTTTTGTTTCCATGTTTAACATGTTCAAGTAGTGGTGTTTAGGAGGCAATTTCTCATTCACTCATTAATGGATTAGAGCAACCCAATACATGTCTCTAATCTACTCATGGAGTAGATTACATATCCATGTATTCCCACCTAAAATGATAAGTGGGTCCCACTTAATTTTTGGCTCAAAGTTTACAAAAATTAGTGGTTCTCTAGGCCATTTTCCAACAATCCCCCACATGAATGAAATTGATCGAAAGCAATAAAATGATATGCATATACACAAAGAGAGTACAATTGGAAATCCTCTGTATAGAGAAAGGTAGCTTGTGGCCTTGAACCTTCCCTTGTGAATTACTATCGGATTTACTGGTTGAATAATGAACATGATGTCTTGAACTGGTCAACCTTTTGCATAAACCGAGACAATAGAGTTCACATAGAATCTTTTCGGACACAGTTAGTTCTCATGATCGTGTTCGTTTTGGCCCTGAACAATGCCTGGTTTCATGATTGCTTTAGAAAATCTAGCCTTATTATTCTCATAGAATCGACCCAATTCACACTCACATAGGTGATTCTTATTAAGAGTATCCTGCTATACCCCATCTAATAAGTCAAGATATTTATTAAAAGCTTTGTTAATCCTAATTACCGCTGCAGGTATCACTATTAATATCATAGGAATGAGCAGGAGAGTTTATCTCCATAGTGATATTGTTAAGTCACTCACAATTTAGTTGTCCCTTTGAACCTAGATCTTGGGATCTTCAGTCAACTAGGTAGGGTTTCCATTATGGCAATTTTTCATTCATAGGCTTTAAGCCCATTCCCCTCGATGAACGATTTACTTGCTCTCTCGCTAAACCTTTGGTAAAAGAATCAACAATGTTATCTATGGACTTTATGTACTCAATTGTCATAATGCCATTAGAGAGCAGTTGCCTTACGGTATTATGCCTTCGATGAATATGTCAAGACTTACCGTTATATAGTTTACTCTATGCCCTTCCAATTGCTAATTGACTATCACAATGAAAGCAGATAGGAGGCATAGGTTTCGACCACATTGGAATATCTTTGAGGAAATGACGAAGCCACTCAGCTTCTTCACCAGCTTTATCCAATGCAATAAATTCAGATTCCATAGTGGATCTAGCAATGTATGTTTGTTTAGAAGATTTCCATGATACTGCTGCACCACCAAGCGTGAATATATATCAACTTGTAGACTTTGAATCTTTGATATCTGATATCCAGTTAGCATCACAGTACCCTTCAAGTACAGCTGGATATTTAGAGTAATGCAATCCATAGTTTTGGGTGTATTTTAAATATCTTAAAACCCTGACTAAGGCCTTCAAGTGGTCTGCTCCTGGGTTACTTGTGTATCTACTCAATTTACTAACCGCATATGCAATGTCAGGAAGAGTACAATTCATTAGGCTACCAATTATTTGTGCATATTCTCGTTGTGATAAGCTTTTTCCATTATTCTTGGATAAATGGATACTAATATCTATAGGTGTTCTTGCTGGACTGCTACTATCTTGATTATATTTCTTGAGTATTTTCTCAATTTAGTGTGATTGAGATAATATCAGTCCATCCGATGTTTTAGAAATCTTTATTTCTAGTATGACATCGGCAACACCTAAATCTTTCATATCAAACTTATTGTTTAACATTCTCTTGGTAGCTTGAATGATACAATTATTGCTACCCATAATGAGTAAATCATCAACATATAAGCAAATAATGACACAGCCATTGTTAGTGTTCTTGATATACACACACTTGTCACATTCATTGATCTTAAACCCATTTGACATCATCAAATTATCAAATTTCTCATGCCACTGCTTTGGTGCTTATTTTAATCCATATAGAGATTTGACAAGCCGACAAACTTTCTTAGTTTGACCTGGAACATTAAACCCTTCTGGTTGTTCCATGTATATCTCTTCATCTAATTCACCATTTAGGAAAGCCGTCTTTACATCCATTTGATGTATCTCGAAATTGTGTATAGCAACAATTGCAATTAACATTTGAATGGATGTTATCCTCGTAATTAGTGAATAAGTATCGAAATAGTTCAAGCCTTCCTTTTGTTTGTACCCTTTAACATCAAGCCTGGCCTTGTACTTTTCAATTGATCCATATGCTTTCATCTTTCTCTTGAATATCCACTTGCATCCAAGAGTTTTGCAACCTTGTGGAAGATTCACTAGTTTTCATGTATGATTTTGCAAAATGGATTCAATTTCGCTATTTATTACCTCTTTCCAATATGGTGCCTCGGGACTGGACACCGCTTCTTTAAAGCTTTGAGGCTCATCTTCTAACGGAAATGTTAGAAAATCTGAACCAAACGTTTTTTATGTTCTAGCCCTCTTACTTCGTCTAGGTTCATCAATCTCTTGTTGGTTTTGATTACTGCTACTAGCAGTATCATGAGTTCTTTTAGGAGAACTCGTTTCCTTTGATGGTTTATAAGGAAATACATGTTCAAAGAACGATGCATTTCTTGACTCAATAATAGTATTAGGATTCATATCAGGAATCTCAAACTTGTGAATTAGAAACCGATAGCATTGCTATTATGAGCATACCCAATGAATACGGTCGACTGTTTTTGGTCCTGTTTTCACCTTTTTAGGTGTAGGAACCGCCACTTTAGCCAAACACCACCACACTTTCAAGTATTTGTAAGTAGGCATTCTGCCTTTCCACAATTCGTAGGGGATCTTATTGGTTTTCTTTTGAGGTATTTGGTTGAGAATATAATTTGCGGAGATGATAGCATCCCCCCACAAATTTTAAGGTAATCCAGAACTTATTAACATATCATTCATCATTTCTTTTAAAGTTTTGTTTTTTCTTTCAGCAACACCATTTTGCTGAGATGAATAAGGAGCAGTAGTTTGGTGTATAATGCCATTTTGTGAACAGAATTCACCAAAAGGTGATTCGTATTCACCACCTCTATCGCTTCTTATCACCTTGATTTTCTTATCAAGTTGATTCTCAACCTCATTATTGTAATGTTTGAACATTTCCAATGCCTCATCTTTACTTCTCAATAAGTAAACATAACAGTATCTTATGCAATCATCAATGAATATAAGAAAATATTTCTTACCACCTTTAGTTTGAACAAACTTCAGGTCACAGATATCAGAATGAATTAACTGAAGGGGTTCAGAAGTTCATTCAATAGAATAAAAAGAAGTTCTAGTAAATTTAGCTTCTACACATATTTCACATTTGATATTTGAATCAAAACTGCATTTAGGCAAACATTCCATATTAACTAATCTACGCAAAGCATCATAGTTAACATGACCTAGTCTACCATGCCACACATTAGAGGACTCAAGCATATAAGTAGAAAACTTATTCTTATTAGAAATAATAGTCATTACATTTATCTTAAAGGGCCCATCGCTCATGTACCCTTTTCCCACGTACATCCCAGATTTAGTGAGTACAAACTTATCCGACTCAAATACAAGTTTAAGACCCTTCTTACTCAGTAGTGAGCCTAATACCATATTCTTACAAATATCAGGTACATGCAGCACATTGTTGAGGGTGAGTTCCTTTCCAGAAGTCATCTTTAATACCACCTGTCCTTGGCCTTCAACCTTGGAAGTGGCAGAGTTGCCCATGAAGAGTTGTTCTCCAGTTAATGCATGGTAAGTGGAGAACATCTCTTTAATTGAGCAAACATGTTGAGTGGCTCCAGTGTCCACCCACCAATCTCTAGTGTTACCAACCAGATTGACTTCTGAGACCACAACAGAAAGATTGAGGTCTGAAGCATCAGTGGAGAGAGTGTCTAGTTCTGTCATGTTGGCCTGTGCTAGTTTCTTACTTGTATTACCTTGGTCCTTACGCTTACGACAGTCCTTAGCACGGTGGCCTGGTTTGTCGCATACATAGCAGTTCCCTTTGAACTTCTTGTTGTCATTGGGACCTTGCTTTGGACCGTTGGGATTGTTCTTCCTCTTCTTGGGATTCTTCCCATGTTCCACCACATTTGCCTTGGCTTCAGTGAATGTTTTTCCTGCTTTCTTCTCAGATGCACGATTGTTTTCCTCTATCCTCAATCTGACAATCAGATCTTCAAGTTTCATCTCCTTTCGCTTGTGTTTAAGGTAGTTCTTAAAATCCTTCCAAAGTGGTGGCAATTTTTCAATGATTGCTGCCACTTGGAAATACTTACTAAGAGACATTCCTTCTGCATGAATTTCATGGAGAATTACTTGAAGTTCCTGTACTTGATTGATTACTGCTTTGGAATCGATCATCTTGTAGTCAAGAAATTTGCCAACAACGAATTTCTTCATTTCAGCATCTTCAGTCTTGTACTTTTTGTCAAGTGAATCCCATAATTCCTTAGCAGTCTTCAATGAACAGTATACATTATATAATGTGTTGTCTAGTCCATTGAGGATATAATTTTGGCAGAGGAAGTCTGCATGCTTCCAGGCCTCTACAGCAACAACAACTTGCTTGTCTGTCTCACCTTCTATTAAAGCAGGAGCTTCTTCATGGAGGAACCTAGCCAAGTTCAAAGTAGTGAGATAGAACAACATTTTCTGTTGCCATCTCTTGAACTCAGTACTATTGAACTTCTTAGGTTTCTCCCCATGGTTCACCATAACAGGGGTAGGGGTACTAACTGGAGTATTCTTCTCAATACCCATTACTATTAACAGAACAGAAATAAAATGAACACAAAGAGTACTGCAGACTTATAAACTCAGACTATATAATAACCAGATATTGGTTACTGTATACTGAGGCAACCATAAAGTATTTACAGAACACACTAAAGTTCTGTAACTAGTTATAGAAAAAGGAGAAACTCAGTTTTACAATACTAGTTTCAGAACCAGAAGATTTAGAAACTAGTAGTGAAACTGACATAAACTGAAATTAGAAAATACTAAAGTAAAACTGATAACAAAGTGTACTCAGAGATGGAGAAAAAGTTTGTCTTAAGATTGTTAAACCGAGTACATACAGTAATAGTTCAGTATTAGGAAACAGTTCTTCACAACAGTGAAGTAAAACAATACAACAGAATTCTAAAACTAAATTGAAATACACTTACTGTTTGAAGGCAGAAAAACAGTACTCTGTATTTAAATTCAGAAGATTGCAGAAGAACGTTGATCAAGGCTAGTGTTAAAACACTATGTCCTTAAGACAAATTTCGCCCCCGCAGTGGTGCTAACGAGCTTCAGCAACGTTCGTCTCCCAGGATACAATGATCGATCTCACAACAGTTGCAGCACTACAAACTGGGTGACTAGCGAACCAACAGTGGGACTGGACTCTCTCCTTGACTCTGATGAAGACTGGATAATGCAATGCACAACGTATCAGGCCTTTTCATGGGGGTTGCATCTGTTCAGAATAGTGACCGTTCAGATGAACAGATGCATCTCTTCTTTGGACACACCCTTTCAACTGTGAAAGGACACACTACTAAGGAAAGGACACATCCCATTTGAAAAAGAAAATTTTTATAAAATAAAATTTCTCCAAAAAACTGGGTAGTGGGCCGAGCCAGGCCCAACTCATGCACAAAGCCTAGGCCTGGCCCGGTTCGGTGCGGGGCGGCGCGGCGCGGCGCGCTCGCGTGTGGTGGTGACTCCACCTTGGTCTTGGTCCTCCCTCCTCCACAAAAGTGGAATGCCACTTGGAGCTCATCTTATACTACCAAGGTAAGTATATTTATACCCAAGGAATGTTTTGCTTACAAGCAATGTGGGAAGCAAGTTCACCACTTTCTTTTGTTTCCATGTTTAACATGTTCAAGTAGTGATGTTTAGGAGGCAATTTCTCATTCACTCCTTAATAGATTAGAGCAACCCAATACATGTCTCTAATCTACTCATGGAGTAGATTACATATCCATGTATTCCCACCTAAAATGATAAGTGGGTCTCACTTAGTTTTTGGCTCAAAGTTTACAAAAATTAGTGGTTCTCTAGGCCATTTTCCAACACCTTTAAAAATGGGAAAGGAAAGGAAAGGAAACATGATCTTGTAGCGTGGGAGTGGAAGAGAGGGGCTTTCTAAATGTCTCCGGAAGAGCTTTTGCTTTTTGGTTGGACTTGGGGCAGGGGCCGGCACTGGATCATGGCAGTGATTGTGATTGTGATTCTCATTCGCGGGAGCTCCCTTAAAAAAAAAAAGGGTCTCTATTCATTCTTGTGCACATTTAAACTGGACACTTCGGATCATCAGTGGGAGTGGAACACATATGGCAAATGGCATAAGCCGTACTAGTCTCTAGCCAAAAAAATCAACTACTAAATTATTATGTTATTAATCTTCTCAACTATGAGTTGCAATCTCTACACTACCATATAAATAAGTAGATGTACTTAGGAAACTAAAACTTCTCATCAAATTAGAAAAAGAGGATTTTACCAAAAAAAAAAAACACTTTAGGTGACCAGTGGGCCTAAAAGATCATTTTAACCAATATTGCACAAGATTAGTCATTTTGCCTAAAAATGTGTTTATTTTTTTTTTTTAGCATTTTAAACTAGCGTCTCTAGCGACCTTAGTTTTATGACGATAAGAGTCCCTAGGGAACCTGCGGTGTACACAAATTAGAACAAAATATCCATGTTTCCCCGTCCTCCTCTTCCTGACCTTAACCCTGGCCCTGACTTGTCTGCTTTACCTCGCCCTCCGACCATTACAGGAAAAGTAGGTATGGCTTCTTCTTCATATTCCCCTCTAAATCAAATCTAATCAAGCCAAATCAAATGTGTCGCGACCCCGGACCGGGTCCCCAAGACCGGGCCTAATCCGGGATCGGGACTAATATATGTGTGATTGATTGCATGAATGAATTAATTAAAACCCAAACCAAAACGTATACGAGTCCATCAAGAAGGATGCCACCCGTACACGCGATTTCCCACAGGTGTCCGCGGTGAGGATATCACATCAACATGAATATTTCTTTTATGTGCGGAAGCGTGTAGCAAATCTATTTCATACATTCATGTTCAAGATACAAGATTAAAGCATATTTCATACTAGTATCAAAATGAGCAATGATCATTAAAGCTATAACCCCAAAATAAAGTTAAGGTTTACAACAAGTAGTTTAATTACATTGTACCAAAAAATAGAGGCCAACAAAGGCCAATGAATAAAGTAACAAGTTTCCCAAAAGAATGGTTAGACACAATCCAAAATGTTACGTCACTCGGCACCCGAATGTCTAGATGACATCATTGGCGTGCCACTCAACTAGACGTTGCGGTTCTCCAATCGCCTCCTCATGCTCCTCCTCGGGGAGACCAACAACGGGACCTGAGTACCAAAGCAAAGGATCAAACACGACGGTTTGGCAAACGGGTGAAAAGACATAACAATAAAGAAAATACCTTGTAAAACATTTAAACCTGTCAAAGCAATAGTTTCATAAAACAAGAGAAACATTTGTTCAAATACATATGCAATATAAAACATGTAAGGTATCCAAGGAAACGGAAAACAGCAAGATGGCAACCACACATAGCTAAGTCCTCTATCACCGAAGTGACAAGAGCATATCGGGATGTTGTCTCAGTCACCGAAGTGAGGAGATGCAACATAAGTAACATATACATAATATAATACAATACGGGACGGGACC
The DNA here is from genome assembly GCA_003546025.1 of Camphora micrantha. Lineage (NCBI taxonomy): Eukaryota > Viridiplantae > Streptophyta > Magnoliopsida > Laurales > Lauraceae > Camphora > Camphora micrantha. The sequence continues at coordinate 113,604 of QPKB01000002.1, forward strand.
ACGGTAGCGAACCGGGTATCGGGACAAGACCACGGCAATAACCGGGTAGCGGGATCCAAAACTGCAGCTGGCGGGACGGGAAAGGGTCTCCAAGTCGGTAGATCAAACCGGCAAGGAAAGCCAAGCTTAGTGGTGCCGACTCATAGGTCAAATCGTGTAAAACAAGACATGTACAAATCATGTGTAATGCACTTAAATAAACAGGCGGAACGGGGTGCTCAAAAGCACTAATTTCATTTTCAAACGGGAAGTGCATGTCGGGGCTAGCAAAAGCTCTAGTTTCAAATTCAATGTTTTCGGGAATGATAAATCGCATTTTTTGAAATTCGGGACAAGTATCGGGATTCGATATAAATCAAGTGAATAAGGACCCCGTATGTCGATTGTGATGATCACTTGGTACTCCTTGAGTTTAGAGACATTTCGGGTTCTTTATACACCTTAGGGATTCAAACCCTAATCGAGTTTAAGTAAACAAAACGTAATAGGGATGGGATCCTAAGCACAATGTTAACCTAGTAGTACCTTACAACCTACTCAGTCATCGAAGGGAAAATGGATTCGCGATACCCAAACAAACCAATTTCGCATTTAGATGAAAGAAAGGATATCCCGTCGTTCCGTACCATTCAAGATTGAATTAGGTTAAGTACCGATACAACCGGATTAACCATGAGGTAAAGTCGGTTCAACCGTCCTCAAAAGAAGTCAAACGGGTCCACAAAAGGGTCACTAAGTTCCATTTAAAGTCCATCTAATCATAGGGTAAAAAGTCAGTTTTTCAGCAGGTTTCCAGTTGGGCTGGTCGACCTGGCCCATGGCCGGTCGACCGCGTACACAGGGGCTTGATCGACCGGCCATGGGCCAGGTCGACCGGGAGTTGTAACTTTAAATGGGTGAATAGTCTTTTGGTCAGGCTCCAGAGAGCCTGACCTCTGTGTGGCCGGTCGACCGCGCCCTTGGCCGGTCGACCGCGTGAACTGCGGAACAGAGGATCCCGCAGTGCAGCAGGTCTCTTAACTGGGGGACCTGTTCCAGTGTCCCCGGTCGACCGCTCCCCTTGGCCGGTCGACCGCGTGAACTGCGTAACAGAACTCAGGTTCTGTTACAGCAGTTCAGGGGTCTTTCCCATTTTTCCAATCTTTTCTACATTCTTTCCAAACCTGATTAGCAATCTCATATATGAATAAAACAAGCTTTCAAGAACTAAAATGAGCATTTATTTCAAGTCTAAACAAGTCATTAATACCTCAAAACATTAGGTGAAAACATAAATGCATTTCATCAAAACTCATTCAAATGTAAAAGCATCAAATCATCCACTTGCCTTAAGTCTTTAAATCAATGAAAAAGAGCTCCTAGCACTCTTGCAAGTCAAGGACACAAGCTCTACAAAAACCCCCAAAACAAACCCTAAAATGGGTCAAAACAATGAAGGAGAAGAGAGAGCTTTTAATAATGAAAAATGTAGCTTCTCTAAGACTAGAAGAACACTAATCTAGAAGATTAGGGACAGAGCTTACCAAATGGTGTTCCAAATGAACAAGACAAGCTAGAAGAAGATCTTGGAGAGATGGGATTCCTCCACAAATGGTACCAATGGAGAGCCCTTGAAGTGGAGAAGTAGATAATGAAATCCTTTGAGATGATGGTGCAAGTTTGGTGATGCTTGATGAAGGAAGAACAAGAAGAAGAAAGGGAAACCCTAGGCTCAAGGAAGTTGCTGGAAAAAGAGAAAAAGGAGGGAGATGGCTCTCTTTTATAAGCTACACAAGTGGGCTCCACCAACTAGAACTTAGAAAGGCTGAAATAGTGGTTTTCGGGACTTCGGATGAAATCGACGAAGAAGAAAGAAATGATTGTCGAAATATCTAGTTTCTAAAAAGTTTATGTTTCGCGGGTTTCGGGAATAACACTAATTTGGTACGGATTTGGTGTAAATGAACTGTTTTGCCCTTGAAGCTAGAAAAGTCTAATTTCAGGGTTTCGAACGGGAACGGGATCAACATGAAAGTTGAAGACAATAACGAGATAAACAAAACGGGATAAAATATAAATCAAGAAAACCAAGATAAAACCTCAAGTACACGTAAAGTCATAAACAGGGAACCCCCAAAGGGCCCCACTAATACCAAAGGCACTCAAAATCCCCAAAGCTATTTCAAAGCTATTCTAAACTAAACCAAACCAAAATCCACAAAACAAAACACGACTAACACGCAACTAACTAGGCACTAATCGAGATCACTCGGGTTGGGGTCTTACAAAATGAAACATACCTACCTCTACCTCTACCTCTGTCTTTATCTCTACCTCTACTTCTCTAGAGATTCGAATATTGAAATGAAGAATGTATGTATGGTATGGTATGGTATGTATGAATGTATATTGTTGGTTGTTAGGTTGGTGTTAGGGAGATAGAAGAAGAAGAAAATATTATTTTATTGATATTGTTTGGGAAGGAAGAAATGAAGAGGTGAAAGCAGTAGCTACAGAAGAAGAAGAAGAGATTTGGCCAAAGGAAAGGAGCATAACATAAGAAGGAACAAGGAAGAAGAGTCAAAGTCGTTGTTCCCACGCGACAACTTTCTCTTCTGTTGTGATATTCATGCGTCGTTCCCAAGGAAATAGGAGAAAACATGCCTATTTTGTTCTAATTTGTGTACACCGCAGGGTCCTTATGGACCCTTAACGTTATAAAACTAAAGTCGCTAGGGACGTTAGTTGAAAGTGCTAAAAAAAAATACTTTTTCAAGTAAAATGACTGATCTGGTACAAGATCGGTTAAAATGATCTTTTAGGCCTACTGGTCACCTAAAGTTTTTTTTTTTTTTTTTTTTAAATCCTCTTAGAAAAAAGGGCTTTGTGTATATATGGCTCCTAAGGTTTCTATAGTTTGTAAATAGGCTCATAAAATACGCTCCTCTATTTTTATTTTAACACCTTCCGAGGTGGGAGAGAATAACCCTACATAATTTTTTTTTTTATCAATATAGGACCCATTTCATTAAATTCAAGTTGATCATAATGACAATCAACACCTATGCCCATAATCAGTTATAATTTATTCAGTCCATATATGACCTATTGTTGGATTGATTTAAGTCTCAAAATACATGATTAGACTTTATGTACGTGAGCGAGTTATCGAGAGAAACCATCGGGACTTGAGATAAAATAATGGTATTTTTATAAATAATAATGTAATGTACTCATTTTTATTTAACGGATGCAAGGACAAAGATGTCATTTATATAAAAATGCAACACAAATCTCATGGTGGTGGTTGCCTATTCTTATTAAGAATATTGACTATGGGGACATTGGAAAGTATTAAAATGAAAAAACAAGGGCCTATTTGCAAGTATTGAAACCTTATTAGCTTATTTACAAATCCTACAAACTTCAGTCGGCATATAAAAAAAAACTCTAAAACAATAAGTAAATTAGAAACTATTCTAATTATTGCTCATTAAATAAATTATTAGAAAGTAATGACAACTTATTAGAAAAATAAAATAAAATGTAAAAAACCTCTGAACTTTCTTGGATGCCACACATGGGCCATGGCCCTCCTTGCAAATTGCAATGGCTTATCAGCTCTGCTCCATCACCCAGCCAATGAAAGGTCCTAGCCATCCATCCATGCATGTGAGGGCATTTAATATAGGATGGTCCTACAATGACCTCTTATATGAACATCATCCTGAGCACCAACCACTCTTTTTTGGGCAGGTGGGACCCCTTATGATTTATCCACGCCGATCACCCACCACATACCCTACTGTGGATGGATGGGTTCGGTCAGATCCACATGGGCACCACCATGTACCTACAAGTGGGTGAAGTTCTTTCGTTCATGGACTGTCCATTTCAAGCCCTCCCCGCACCACACACACACACATGAATGGATGATGGGAGAGCTTCCGGTGTGGTGTGGGTCCGTCCAAGTATGTATGTGCGTTAGGGACGGGTCATTTAACTGTTGGCCGGATGGCTGGAGGAGCCCAGCCCAGCCAGCTATAGTTATTGCAAAGCCCAAGTTGATCGCACGGCATTTTCACTTTTGGTGGTTGACAAAGATTGAGAGATCCAACCAACCGTGCTCCCTTTGGATTTGGTCGCTCCTCAACATCATCCACACGAGTGTGGGTGAGTGCCGGCAAGTGAGTCTCAGAGAGAGAGAGAAAGAGGCGCTTTATGATCCTTTACATCTTCTCTTCTCAGTCTTGTGTGTGAAGTTGTGTCAGTCTCAGTGGCGGTCTGCTGAGAGAGAGATCTTTCTAATATGGTGATCGGTAGTAGTATGCCTTCCAAAATCAATCTCCATTTGTTTCCGTGCCTTGTTCCCTCTGCTAATAAGAAGCGCTCCTTGGTGCGTGCGTTCTGCTCACCACTCCCACAGCCCCAGCAGCAGCAGCAGCAGCAGGTAACAAGTAGTATAGAGAATCATAAAACACCACCATCCACCTTCAGTTAATATTGCTCCCCCATCTTTGAATTGTTTTTTTTTTTTTTTTGGGTTTTCTTTTCTTTCAGCATTTCTCATTTCCTGGCACTGAAATAAACTGACCCATCAATCATACAAAATGAAAAGTTTTAGAGATTGCATTATTTACCCTCTCAAGTCTCAATCTAATCCTAATCACACTATTCAATGATATGAATGATAGTATCCTAATGTATCAAAAAATATCCTAAATATAGCTAACAAGTAACGACCACCCAGCAGGAGTCGAGGGCTGGCCTTGTCGATAAGGTGCCCGCTCCCATCGCACCCACCAGGTTTTGAACGCTGGTGGGACCGTGGGAGCCCTTTCCTTCCTATCTCCTGGCCACTGGGCCAACCGAGCAAAAAATAAAAATAAAAATAACAACCACCAGCTTCTTGATCTGCATTCTCCATCATAAACCAATCTCTCCTGCCATGCCATCATATCAGTTTAGTTTGCTTAATGCATCTGAAATCTCAGTCACTGCTTTTGTAGTGATGTGCTACATTGGAAACTAAAATTTGGACGGCTGTTATGAGCACGGCCTTAAAAGTGGATCTTCCAATTTTCCAGACTTTGATCGTGGTTTCAGTTGTCCTAGAAAACACATTTCTGTTGATATAAGGATTAGGCGTCGTTTGAGGTTTGCTGGTAGTAATGTTTATAAATAAATTTTGGCTGATTGGGAAATGGATGAAAGAAACAATAGGAGAACTTCTCATTTGTTAACTTCTTACTGTTTCACACAAATGATTGAAATTGGTTTTCTTGTGACAATGGTTTGTATTAGTAGAGGGAATGTCAAGTGTAATGTCAACTTACCATTATATGGAGTAAGAAACAGTTGTTGCAGATGAACACAATCCAGACTGATGCAATGACCACAGATCAGTAGTTGACTCTGGTCCATTCCACAAAAGTAAACAATGGGAACAAACAGGATCAACCAAAGAGGGAAAATATAATCATAAAAATTTAGACCCTATCCAATCAATTGCTTTAGATTGGCTCTGCTTTTTTCAGTGACTAATTTGCACCCTTCAACTGCAAACAAAACATACCAAGGAATGCCATTTTGTATATCTGCTGTTAAGATGCTCACAACCAGGGCAACTAATAATAAAAAAAAAAAAAAAAAATTGAACCAGGTGTTCAGCAAAATCCAACTCTATGTAGGAACTTAGCCATCTGGTGCGACACAACTTTAGCATTCATCATTGCTCATCAGTCATCACACATAGCTAGTATTACTCAGTAACTCATGGATTTGCATTTTACTTCAATGTCTGTCAAATTATTTGCCTTGACACCTTTTTTTTTTTTTGCTTACTTGGCTCAGTGACCAAGTTGGAGAGGAGTAAAGCCACCCACTAGGGATCGATCCCTAGTGGGTGGGATGGGAGTGTGAGCCTTTACCACTAGGTCATCCCTAAGTTCCCCATTTGCCTTGTCACCTTGCTGCACCCCTCCGCTAAATTAACAATTAAGATATATAAAACTTTCCTCGTCTCTGATTATCTTATCTCAATAAGAAAATTTCTTTATTTGTAGATCTGCCCTGCATAAAACTAAATTGATTCTCTAATAGTTTAATGTTTTGAGCCTTGATTGATGTTCTAAACCTAGACTATGGAATAAATTAAATTGCTCAATACCTTTAATCTCTTGAAAGATTATCATTAATTTGGCCAAAAATCGCCTCTCACAAATTCTGAATCACATACTAACAGAATACAGTTGGGCTGTTGACCTTACATTATTTGATGTCGAGAGTTTCTGAGGATGAAAAAGAAGTGACTATATTTAGAATGATGCAGTCAAGCTTTTCTAATCCATAGGACATTCATAGGAGTTGGAAATTAGGTAAGAAAGAAAAGTAAAGCATTGGACTTCAATTCTTTTTCATTTTGTTACTTCTAGTATGCAGTGATGTCTCATCTCTCTACATTGAATGTCAAACACTCAATTCATGTTTTAAAGTAGACAAACTATTTACATTTTGTAACAGGGGACCGGTTCAGTAACCCTCACCTCTGTGGTTCTACAGTGGGACCTAGACATACTCATGTCATGCTGAGGTCTAGGCACTTTAGGTGGGCTCCCTCAATCTCCACCCATGGGAGGCCACCAATCCTCTTCTATACTCGTCCCCTAGTTTTCAGTTATATTTTTAAGCAACACTTTACCTCCCATTAATCTGTTTTCTATAAATTTGAATCCAGGATGTAGGAGTTATGTGTGAGCCCTGCAATGGAATGGGATGGTTGGTTTGCGATTTTTGTAAAGGACAGAAGACTAACGTGAAAGCTGAAAACAACCGCATATATCGCCGTTGCCCATCCTGTAGAGCTGTGAGTCATTTTACAGTTTCGGGAACCTTCAGATCAGTAACTAGTGAAGATTGATTCTTGTTTTGATTTATGCATTTACAATTTACATTGCATATATGTGGTTTGACGAGTAATTATGGAATCCTTATGCATTAGAAATGTATCTGCCGTGATGAGTGGAACCAACCCTTGGCTTACTGATAAAGACTGTTATTTGATTGGTCCTTAAAAATAGTTTAAATAGAAGAACGCAGCCATCCAAATCTTTGGCCCATGAAGCGGCTATTAAGAAGAATATACAGCAAGTTTGGCAAAAAGGCCTGGGGTTTAGACTGTTAAATTCTTCCAATCTAGAAAACCTTTTGGAGGCATGCTCAAACTGGTTCAAGCAAATCAATGTTCTCAGTCATCATACTATGGGTCTCACTTAGATGGAACAGGTTGATACGCATACTGATGTCACGAGATTATAATTCTTCTTCCTGGTTTGATTTCATATCACATCAAAAGCATTTCAACGCTGCAATGCAAGTTCATTGATGTGCCTCTCTTTCATGCAGATCGGATATGTTTTATGCTCGAGTTGCAAAGTTTTCAAATGTGTAACCTTTCCAGACCATGGCGACGGGGAACTCTGACTATTTATTGGCGTGCTTTCTTTTTCTAGATTTTTTTTTTTTTTTTCAAATTTTGATGGCCCCTGTTGCTCGTACTGCTTCCCCCTTGAATCTTGATCCTTCACTCCTAAACCCTTCAATCGAAACTCCTTTCCTAAAAACTCATTATGATTTCAGAATAGTTGATTGCACTAGTCACTGTAACTGAACTACTATAAGTGAATGCTAATAGAAAAGCAAGATGACATTTCTTCTCCAGTAAACAATTTCATGGGGTTTTACAAGTATGAATGGGAGATAAAATTAAATCTGGAATCTAGAGTTTGTTGATGCCTTTGGTAACAATGTGGATGAGATTTTGGAGAACCAGGAGTTACTCAGTTAGCAACTCCGTCTCTCACCCAGCTATCCAGGATTCAAACCCTGGATATGTTGTCCTCTTCTCACCAATGTGGGCAAGTATTCGGGACCTTTTCCCACGCGTGCGGGCTCTCTTCTGGGTCCCAAGCAGCCCCCTTGGCTGGGGTAACGAAAAAATGGGGATGACATTTTGGTGAATTGTCTCAATAAAAATTTGTGAGGGATCTAATTTTTAAAGCTAATATCTTCTTCTCTTCTTTTTTTTTTTTTTGGAGATATATTATCTTCTTTTTTGAGAAACTACCTTTGGGCCCATTTGGATATTCTCCAAAAAAAAAAATCACAAATTGGCTTGTCATCCTGGAGTTCACTTCAGATGTTTGCTACCGGACGGGGACCCAAATGGGAAGAATGCCCAAGTGAGACAGAGACCTCCGACTTGCAATCACCATTTATTGGGGTTTTTCCCCTTCTTTAATAAAATAACATTGCTTGGTTAGTACAATAACCTCACAATTTTATTTGAAGTTCTGTTCCTCAGTAGATGATGGCCAATGAGAGGCCGAGTCCTCTGTTTTCTGCTCGGTCATTTTTTAGTACCTATTTGTTTGCATTATATTACATAGTGATTAAATAGATGGGAATTTAAGGTCAAATGAGCTATGCCAAGAACTTTGAAAAGAGATGGGGTGAATGATATGAGATCAAGAGGGAAGGAAATAAGGTTGAGATATCTATGAGACCTTGATTTTCCTAGGTATTGAATTCCTAGGATGATATCTGGGTATTCATTTCCCATTCAATTCAATTTTCATTAGAAGGGAGGTTAGTTGATGGGCATTTTATGATATTCGCTTTTGATCTTCATATTTGACTAGTTATGTTATGAATTATCCGAATTCATAGGTATTAAATTTCTATGTATTCTAATGCAAACAACCAGGCCTGTAGAATGTTTGGTTGATTGAATTTTCTTTGAAAGGCTAATGCTTACTTAAAAAAATAAAATAAAAAAATAGTGATATGAAAATCACGTTATTTATGCTTGAGGTTCTCCTCAAATATGTGTTATGTCACTATTAATACATATGTAGAGTCATTCATTTCCAAGAAGAGCAAAACTATTTCAAAACGATCAGGCCTGTGGGGTTTACTTTGAAGCATGACAAGCAAGTGGGGTTGGTGTTTGAAAGGGTTCCTACTGCCCTGTGCATTAGGTGAAAACCATGGGATCAAGGAAATTTCTATTTTGTGGGCTTTAAAGTTTTCTAATCCTGGCAGTTAGATAATCTGTTGGGTTGATCAATTGAAGGGCCAATTAGAATCAAATAGGTGTCAAATTTAGATTCAGCACTGACATGCGAGAAAGCAAAAGTGTGAAGGGCTTATATTGATCATACGCGACGTGAGGCCATGGTGATGCAGGCAAGACCCTTCTAAGCATAGCAAATGAAACACTTTACCGTTCTTAAAACTTTTGGGTTCATTCGTTATTTTATATGTGTGTGTTATTATTATTTTATTTTTATTTTTTTTGAAAGAATTCATGAATACACAGGCAGGCAAGATCAATGATCAATAGAAGAAGTATGATGCTTTCTGGATGGAGGTACATCAAGGCTGCTTTTTTTAACTTTTGAGAAAGCCACAAAGACCGTGCAATAGATGGCAGCTTCTCTGAGTTGTGAGCGAGAGCCGCCTCTTTATGTTGATTCACTCATAAATAATAATGATGATCTGTTTTTGCCCCGCTTGATCGTCTCAATTCCCATGCCAGTAGTTCATCCAACAGAAGCTCCTTAAGCCCTACAAGAGGATGGTTTGTTCACATGAGATAGAGAGGAGGACGAATTGACCATTAAATTATGTCTAGTCAATAAATTAAGCCTACTTTAGAAGAGTTTGGCACTTGGTCTATTCGATCAACATTTCCTATTTTACCTCAATATGACCTATGTTTTGAACTCAATTGTTGTCAATATATTAAAGCTCATCACAAGGCCTTGCATGATGATTAATTGATCTGATAAATGCCAGGCAGCCTTTCTTTCCTACTTCCTATGTTCTCAGGGCCCATGGGGGTCCAACCGCCACTAATCATACGGTAGGATTGCATGAATGAGATTTATCTAGCTCTTGCTCATGCGCATGGTTGTTTCCTCTTACAAGAAGATGATTTCATTACTCGAGATGCGTAGTAAGTAGTGAATGGCATGGGCAGCATCCGTGATTATCAAGAGGGCGCGAGTGCCCAATGCCACCCATCCAAGTGGAGTTAACCCCTTTACAGCCAAACGATTCCATGGGGTCCGCAGCAATCCAAATAGACTCGGCCGTCCGTTGGGCCCGACTAACTAAATTCTGTTTTAATAAAAAATCATTGAATTTGTGGGTCATGAAACAAAGAGCTGCTGGGATAATTTTGTGAAAAAAAAAAAAAAAAAAAAAAAGAAGAAAAGGGAGATAGATAGGGGTCACTCATATAGACCATCCTTGGTGGTGGTGGGGTCTAAGCCTAACGGATGACTCTCGGCTAAAATTCCATATAAATTACCCTCGAACGTTATCATCTTCAAAACCCTACTACTACAATACTACTACTGTTGCTCTCCGAGGCCGAGCTAGGGTTTTTGTCACCGACTTCTTCCGATTAATTCAAGGAGAGGAAGGCACAGAAAAAGGCATGGAAAAGCCCAGGGCACCGTTAGCAGCTTTTCCTCCAACGCCATCTCCAGCTGCTGGTGCTGGTGCTGGTGCTGGTGCTGCTGCTAGTGGTGCTGGTAGCATAAGAAGCAGCAGCAGCAGCAGCAGCAATGAACAACGAAAGGCTCCTCCCAGCCCAGAAGAGCTGGTGGCCCACTACGAATCCCAGGGAGTAGATCCCAAGGAGGCGCCTCTGAAGGTGATAGAGGACCTCCAGTCCGTCATCATCAGGGTCATCGGCTCCGGAAGGGGCAGCAAGGACAAGTTCATGGCCAACACCACCCGCAAGCTCGACAACATCAACACCCGCCTCGCCGTCCTTGACATGAAGCTCGACTCCAAGCCCGGATACCCGCAGGCGCTTGCCATCGGTGTATCTGCGGGCGCCACCGTAGGCCTTCTCCCTCATCTGGCAACCGCATTGGCCCAGATGTGGGATGCTGTCCGCTCTGTTGGGAGGAGGCCATCATCATGATGAATCCCAATCCCATTCCCACCGTCATCAACAACAACTTAGAATTCCATCTATCTATCTATATTACATTTCATTCCAACTTAGTTTCAGTTTCATTCCCATCTATCTTAAAATGCTTCCTCTTCTTTATTTTATATATAGGAATAGGAATAGGATGAATGAATGAATCATTTATATTTGTATCTGGGGGTGGTGGTCCATTTGGAATTTGGATTATAAAAAATGAATGGGATTTCTTGCTTGCTTTTGGAGATCAGGAAGACGATTGAGCACCCTTACTCTGCCATGGAGTTCCTGTTTATTTCATTTCGTCGTCTCATCTTTTGCAACTGAAAGTGTCTTATTTGGCATATTGAATCTTATGAGATTTTTTCTTAAGAGGCCCAAGAGGCAGGTATTCTCATTGATTCTTTTCGAAGAGAAAACTAGAGTTTTGTTTATGATTTCTACCATTGTATTCAGATATGAAAAGCCCTACAATGTGGATGGAATTTCCAACATTCTCGTTGGAATGTTGGAAGGCCGCCTGTGCATGAATATTAGAAATAGAGACAAGTTTCGAGGAAAAAAAAGGGGCAGAACATGTGTCTTGGTTTTTCCTATTTTTCAATGTTTGATCTTTGTTTGCTCCATATATACACACCACTGCTCCATTAAACTCATAAAATTAATGTAATATATCTATATATCTATATATAATGCTATATTTCCAGCATTTGCTGCTCGCAATCCCAACATATGCATCCTCCTGCTTCGATAGGGTGCTGTCAATTAAGTATTCACTAATTTACATATCTAAGGCGATGTTTAAATACAATAGCTGGTCAGGCTGCATATCCCCATTAGATTTCTAGGCAAATGGAAAGTACAATCCCTTAATAATTCTCCTTCCCTTCCAGTAATCTATGTGTAAATTTCACAAGGGCAGTCTCAACGTTTGCTGCCAAGCCATCAGCCAAGTTATGATCTTGTTCCCTGCCCAATGGAGGATATTTACTAAAACAAATTATGGCCTTGGCTTGTGTAGTCCAAGTTAAACATCTGGAACCAGGAGGAGGACAATTGAAGAATAACTGAGCATCGGGTACAAGTTTCCCTCAAGGAAGTGGGCATACTGTTGGATGACCGTTGCTCTTTCAGGAAGGTCACTGGAGAGGAAGTCATGTGGCGCAGTCTTGCTTGTGTCCACCAGTGGTTCCCATCGGTAGCCTTGGCGCTCTGGCAGTGTGATGATCACAGGAAGATGGCTAGAATTGAAGGCAACATAGATTTCTTTTTTCACAGAATCGATCTGCTTGTATCCACAGTGGAAGGCATATGGTTAAATGGTACAAGATACATGGTGTAGGTACATTAATAGATATCAGTATTTGGAAAACCTTATGCTTTGTTTTGATCTTCATAAAACCAAGTGCAGGTAACTTATGCTTTGTTTTGATCTTCATAAAACCAACTGCAAGAAACTTGCTTTACACCTAACTGAATATTCATGTGTTTGGATGATTTCTGTTACCAAGTCACAATTTTTTTTTCCCCCACCATGACCAAGCCAATTCCCAGATTGGCCTTGTAGTGAATCAGGCACATCCAGACCCGATCTGGTTTCAGACAGATCTAAGGGACTGTATTTGGTAATGTGAGAACCATAACACCATCCAATGTTCCTTTCGCTGAACACATGGCAAGAAGATGTGATCTGGTTTCAGACAGTCTAAGGGACTGCATTTGGTAATGTGAGAACCATAACAGTAAAACACCATCCAATGTTCCTTTCACTGAACACATGGCAAGATGTGGGCAAGGGAATTCTACTAATTGGTCACCCCTCCCATGCATTGAGCATGGTTGGCAAACCACACTGATTGGATCCTTACCACTTCTGATTTCCATAATCAAATGTCAGCACAGCCCAATTTCAATTGACATTGATCATCTAATGGCCCATTAAGAAAAAAAGAGAGAAAAAATTGAAAGGCCCATCCATGTAAGGGCATTGTGGAAGTCTCCAACATGAATGCCTTGAATTTTTGGCTGAGAAATGCAGCAAACTGATGGAATAGGAGAGCATTTAATCTTAGGAGAGCATTGAATCCTACCAAAGAAAACGCCACAAATCTGCTTGTTTCAGACCAATCTGGCATCCCAGGTGCATGCCCATGCCATTGCAGCCTTTCTGCAGTTGGAAAGTCACTCAGGCCAAGTGATTCACATTCTCTGTCAAGCCAAAAATGGTAAGTGAATCAAGCACAAGCTTTGTAAGTACTATAAAAAAGAGTAAAGCTTAAAGCTGACAAAGGACTTTCTGGTGCAGTACTTACTGGCGAAACTCAGTCATGAGGCGGCAAAATCTGAAAAAATCAGATGAAAACTCTTCCTTCTTATCCCACCGGAAGTAGTTGATCTGTAGAGAGCAGCCAGATAAAGTAAAGGCTTGAAGCCCTATATTTTCAAATCAAGTTATCATTGGTAAGCCGCAATATATAAGTGGTCAGGTATAGAGAATCACGTAATTATCATGGCAGTATGTGTTGTTATTGCCTCCTTTTGTGTGGCCATATTCATCACCCATGTATATCATTGGAACCCCCTGGTCAGAAAATGAAAGGAAATTAATGAGAGAAAAGAGCCCCATGAGGCTACAAGTCTACGACCGAAGCTAAAATATCAGGAAATGAGAAAGAGCAGCTGTTTTGGCAGGATAGAGGGCTCTCAAAGAATACAAATTCGAGTGTGGAATAAGCTGAAATAATGCTTACTTGGGAAACCATGAGGCAGAGAAAGAAGTTCCTCATTTGTCTCTTCCTTAGCTTTTTAACAGGTAGCCTCACAAATTCTCCTTCCTACAAAATCATCCAAAAAAGTTGTCTTGGAAAACATACCATCTAGTGGAATTCAGGAGCCAGATTAATTCTTCTGAAATATGAAGTTTAAAGTTTAAACTCCATTCAAGTGTGAGCACAACACTAGTATACAGGTCAAACACTTGAAGCTAGAGGCAGAACTTAGACAAGTTTTTGCAGCATTGCATCTAATGGAGTTCAAACACAATAAATATAAATGAGATTAGGTACATACTGTTGCAAAATCTTTAGGTTAGTAAGATGTAAGAAAATTGAGGCAATGAGAACAGAAATACACTAAAGCTTTCTAGAAGAATGCAGATGATATGGTAATACAAGAATAAAAGACAATTTATTCCATCATGTTTGGAATGGATCATTGATTCTGGCACTGACAATTTGTTAGATGTGGCCCTATCACTATGCCATAGCCACATTGTAAGTTTGTGTCATTAGCAGCATTTCTCATCAGATGCCTGACAAAAGATTCAAGAAAGTTAAGCTGGTCCACCACTTTGTAAATTTATTGCAAGATTTAGCTATCATTGGGTACAAGGGCTGCATGCCAACTGATGCTAGAAAGAAGACGTGGCCAACATATTGTCCTACACCTGCCAAAATGTGAATGTCCAAGGAAAAATAAGATTGACCCACTGCCTTCAAAACATGTGTTTTCCCAGTAAAAAATGTGGATTTGTACCTTCATGCTCAGCAAAACATGCAAAGCACAGTCAGTTCAGATATCAACCACAAGCACTAGCATTACCTGTCCGCAGTTCCAGCTATTATTGTGATTCTCTCCATCATTGTTGTCTTCACCATTTGCTAAGTTGTGCTTATTGTTGTATGTCACCAAATCAGCTAAAGAAAATCCATCATGTGCGCATACGAAGTTGATACTATTCCATGGTTTTCTTCCTCCTCCCTGATAAAAGCTATTGGTGAGGTATGAGGACCCTGATTAAACTGAGTTTAATTTGATCACAACTGAGAAACAATCAAAACATGGTACCAGATATTGATTTTTTTTTCTTTCTTTCTTTCTTTCTTTTTTTGGGAAATGCAAAAAATTTGATATTTCAACCTGTAGATAGGTAGTGTTAAATGGTCACCTTCTCGTGTTCTATAGGCGCTACATTTTTTTTAGGTAAATACTCACACACCCACACATGCCCGCTACCAAGTCTCTAACCAACAGAGCTACAGCCAGGAATCTGAGAGGAAGATGCCTCACCACTAAATATCTGCCCCAAACCACTGTTCTCTAGTGCTACCTGCATACAAGTATCCAACTACTTTTGACATAATATTGGAAACAATGCTGGGGATAAATTTGAATTAGAAGAGCTTTTGCCAAAACTTTCTTTAAATACCATATCTGTATATTATTTTCATGAAGAGATTTAATAAAAGAAATAAGATTTTCATTTTCTATTTCTGCAATTAACTTTATACTTTAACTTGCCACAAAAGGTTTTCTTTTCACTAGATAGTTCCCAGGAGGTTTTTGTGTTCGTGAATAAAGCACTCCTACTAGTTAAAGTTAAAGCCTTCAAGGTTATCAGGTAACAACCAGCTGCACACCATAGCTTGCATTTGTTTCACGTTATCTTCCCCCTCAGTAAACACAATGAACAATTATCACATTTGACACATGATTTCCAATCTTGAGTTTGCTTATTGACAATCTACCATTTCCATCACTTGGATGGTTGCATCTATTTATTAATCTATTGTTTTGTCATTAAATCATTAGTTCAGATAAGGACAAAACCAGTAGACAGCCCCCGTGGATTTGATCCCAGGACCTGCTCCCTAGTGGAAGTGCCTCACTGGTGCATTGTTTGTGCTGTTAGCAATGATGCGTCTAATCTTTCTTGCCATGGCCTGCATCCATTTCTAAGTCTTCTGTTTTGTTTTTTCAAGAAAACAGAATTTATTAAAATGAGATATCCACCTACCAAAGCCTCATTACTAAAAGAACACTAACCAGAAATGAAACTACAATGTCTACCACGATAAGCGCCATACTGAAACTGGATCCATCGACATGCATAAGTAGCTTATATTTAGGAAGAAAAATCTTTCAATTTATTTTGTCTTGTTAATCAAGGTCAAATAAACTTAGCAAACAAATTCAATCACTAGCCTCTTGAACTACTAAATTGTTCAATGACATGATGAGAAAAACTTGCAATTCACTGTACAGTTTAAAATTTAATAAACTTAAATGAGAGAGAGAGAGAGAGAGAGAGAGAGAGAGAGAGAGAGAGAGAGAGAGAGAGAGTTATTGGCAGATGCTAGTGGGGTGGATACAGGGGCAATAACAATGATGCTACATATGCCCTAAGGATGGAAAAAACTGACTACTACATGTAAATACATGTTAGTGGAAATGGAACATGTATGTGTTGATGAAGATGCAATACAACATAATCAAGATATTGAAATCACCTGATATAAATTTGGACTTCCACAAAGGCATTCAGCAAAAGCACCAGAAAATCCATCGGTGCCCTTAATAAACTGCCGGACAATGTCACGGTACTGAAATTTGATAGGAAAACAAATTAGAATGCTCCTCGCCATCCAATAAATAGGTAGGAAAGCACACTGGATTTGCAATCAAAGGGATATATTTCTATAGATTTGAAATGGGTTAAAAAGATTCGGTTATGAAAGATAAAAGAATCAGACGATAAAGAAAAGAGTCTTTTTTTTTTAGTAAACAAGAGTAAAATTTAATGTTAGAAAAGGTGAATGTGTCATTTTCCCATGGAAAGGTACTATATCTTAAGCATGCATAATTATATTTAAATTTTTAGACTAAAAGATCCATAGGACTTTCATTAAAACACTAACCTGTCCGTTCCATTCTGACCATACATCCCCATGAGGAAATGAACCAACTTGGTAAAGGCCACCTGTATCCCATGCTTCAGCAATAAGCTGTTGTCAAAGGAAAAATATGGAAGGTAAATTGACCATCGAGTAATAAAACAGTGAACTTAATTAAAAATGTAGATAGCTGCCAATTAATATCAGAAATCCATATGGTAACAGAGATTTATCCATATAGTTCAATTAATATCAGAAATCCAATTAATATCAAAAGATCTCTGATGAAAGAGAGAATTTGATTGGGGTTTTAAAAAAAACCACAATCATAATCTTAACAAGTTCTAACCATTTTTTATTTCCTCTCTCTCTCTCTCTCTCTCTCTCATGAGATTTGATAGTGACAATGAGAAAAGGAATGAGGAATACAGCTTTGATAAAGATGAAAGAGGAAAGGAATGTAAAATCTAAAAATTAGTATGGAAGCAACAAAATAGATAAGCATGGGGATCCTTGAACATATGTACTGATGTAAAAGAAATCTGTTGCATGAAGGAAACGAATGTGTGTGCTCTGATTTTTGTTTCCAAAAGACGATATATAACCTGTTGCACATGGAATTTCTCAAAACAAACAGAATTAGCTACCCCACATACCTTGACCCCACGAAGGACAGGATCTTTACTGATCATATCAATTAAAGGAGGATTGCCGAGGGGAGTGCCTGTTGTCAATAACTCTCCTTCTATTGGATTACCATATACATTAACTGCATCCCATAGACTGATCATATGTATAAAAAAATAAAATAAAATATCAAAAATAAGAAAAAGTCAGCACCCTCATGAATATGATAAGAGAGCAAAAGTGATCTTGGGGTTTGGTAGAAAACCTGCTACCCCTGGTCAGGATAGAAGCAAGGTCAAAGCGGAAGCCATCTACATGCATTTCTGTTACCCAGTATCTGTTCCAATTTTCAAGAGAGGCGTTAAAAGGCCTCTAATATAGTACGAAATAATCCAATGTAGAAAACATAACAGAAGCCAGTTCGTAAGGCATCATTCAGAAAATACAATGCTCTTCTGAAAATTGTCTAAAGAAAGAATAATTAAACGGCATATGGAACATACACTACATCTGTACCAGCCTACCCGATGCACAATGGCCTAGGATCCATATGTAAACATAGTCTCTATTTACATATGCTCGAATGATCCCTTCTCATAATGAGAATGTACATAACCCTATTCCAGTCTGGTCTGGTATGGAATAAACTTATAATCTGATGATTGAGTCGATTCCATGATTATAAGTTCATAACCCCAGCCCATTCGGGTTTGAGTCTGTGATTTGAAGATCTCCTTTACGGGATCTCGATTCACATAGAAATTAAGGAATTATTTAATACCTATGGGAATTTGGATCTCTCCGGTTCAACTGGAATTTAAAGGATATTCAATGATGTTAAGGTATATTGTTTCTTGCTTAGACTAATAAATCCAAAGGAAATTGCTATGTCCTCTATTCAAGGAGGAGAAATGCGCTAGGATGTAATGTTGATATAGAAGAATCCAACTCTTACAGTATTGATAAAAAAGGAAATCTTGATTATCGAACCGGTGCGTCTGTCTATAAAATGGGATAGCCAATTTATTATGTATCAAACCATAGGTATTTCATTGGTCCATAATAATAAATGCCAAACTAATGGAAGATAACGAGAAAAAAGTTATGCTAATATTTTTCTATAAGGGTTCGTCTGTTTGCACTCATTTAAATATGTAAACGATGCACATCCATAATGGTTATGCATCTTCATGCTTGTCTGTGCTCATTTACACACATGATACATAACTGACATGTCAAAATGGTGTGTAAATGAGACCATTTTTATCACATGCATCAATGAGGTAAAAAAACGGTGTGTAAATGAGGCCACTGCCATCCTCTCATTTACATACCTAAGAGTAAAGCAGTGCTACAGGTTGTAATGCTGGACAGGTTACAGGTTCAAACCCATTCAACATCAGTTTTTTTTTTTAACCTTTGTGGGCCCCAAATTCATGGGCTGAGTCGTCCATCTTCTTTACTCATCTAATTTCATATCTTAAATCTCCAAAGAATTTGAAAAATTTGTGAAAAACGTAAAAAAAAAGAACGGAACAACCTATAGATCTAGTTTTCTGCACTTTTGTGGGCCCCCAAAACCATTCAATATTCTCATATTAATGATAATCATCAAGTTTTTTAGTTTCACATCTTATATCTTCCTGGGTTTTGAGAACTTTGTGCAAAACATCCAAAAAATCCAAACACATCTGAGACCGTTGGATGTACTTATTTACTCATGTGAAAATGGTGATTTTGACAAGCATGCTAATGTGTTTCACATATGTAACATTTGCATATGTAGAACTCTTTTCTATCCCATGTGTAAAAGGCAAACGACCTCTAAATGATCTTGAGCTTGAAAATGCCCTTTTGAACTTCTTAACAAGTTTTTGTTGTTTTAAGACCCTAGCAACTTGTTCAGCTAGGTACAGGTCAGCCACTGACTGTACGTGTTAGTCATGCTCACTCAACTCACAGACTAGAAAAAACAACTCCCTATGTATCCTTTTCTAGTTCCACTACTCATGTTGATTTCCTCCAATTGCATTGTTCTAAACATGAAGGATTAAGAAGTTTGATCAAAGCTAAATTTGTTACATATGATGAGTTGGTGACATTACTTTGGGCAAGATCCAATATAAATCGGTGAACGATAGGATGGTTGCAAAAGGTGTTCCTGCAAGATGAATAAATGTAGCATGCTCACTCAACTTGCAGACAAGAAAAAGAACTCCCTAGGTTATGTATCCTTTTCTACTGCTCATGTTGATTTCCGCCTAACTACAAACTGCATAGTACTAAAACATGAAGTATTGAGAAGTTTGATCAAAGCTAAATTTGTTACATCTGGCGACATTACCTTAGGCAATCCAATATAAATTGGCGAACAATAGGATGGTTGCAATTGAAAGTGTTCCCGCAACCTGAATAATTGTAGAACTCCCCCTGTAGAAATACAGGACTGTGTGAACTTCATTTAACAATGATATGAAGTCAATGACAAAGCATATCAAAATGGTCAAAGCTCAGATCGAACTTCTGTAAAAGAAAAGTTCAATCTTCAATTCACAGTGTGGAATTTATCTAACAAAGCAGGACCAGACAGCTTCTTGTAGTTAAAAATAAGACTGAATTTACTGATATTGCATGGACCATACCTTAGGTGCAAGCATATAATAAACACTGTTATCTATTCCTCTGAATGATAAAATAGGACCTTGCTCATTCCCTTCAGCTGTGTGATTGAAGACAATATCCATGAGCACCTGGCAAAACAAAACATAGTATCAAAGTCGATCCTTGGAAAAATCACTGGATGCTCCATTCCCGAGCTAGCAGTCACCTCAATGCCTCGTTTATGTGCTTCTCTAATAAGAATTTTAAGTTCATTAATAGCATCGCGACCACAGTTACGCATCCCAGCATCCGAATATCTTATCATTGGTGAAAAATAGTTGACTGTTGAATATCCCCAGAAATTCAGCCTAGAACAAGAAACCAATACATTCTGTATCAATAAAAGAATAGCAGCAATTTCTATGTTAATTATAGCCACAAATCTGCCCTAGCAATAAGCTAGGATGAACTTTCTAATATTGAGCGAACTGTGGATTTTAACAATCGCTAATAGATAACATGGTATGCATGTATGCAACATACATGGAATAAAAGAATATACTAAGCTGTGATTCCCCTTTCTAAACTTCCCCTGGATGATGGGAGAACAAGAGTTTTTTCTCTCTTTTTTTTACGATATTTTAACATTACTCAAACAATGACAATTGGCAATATCCATGGCAAAATAATTAACACTGCAGACTTCTTAGAAACTTAAATAGCTAATTGGTCTCTAGCTAGAACCATCTGTGAAAAGACGAGAGCAAAACATATCCACAATTGTGTGCACAGATATAGTTAATAAGAACAGGAACTTTTAAGTAAGAGGTTAGAATACCTGCAGTCTCCAAGGACAGAATTATAAGAGTAGTACTCCAGCTCATTGAATTCTTGAGATGGCATTAGCTCGATGCAATTGACTCCTAGCTCCTGTAAAGAAAGAAAGCTCAACTAACGAATTGTAACAAGGAAAAAGATCAAACGATGGTGTAAGTTCATCCATAATGGGAGAAATAAATCATCATCATATAAACCTCAATGGGAGAAATAAATCATCATCATATAAACCTCAATTCTCACCCCATCTATCTAGATAAGCACATTGGGGCATCATATCATTGCGTCCCAGCCATGGACTTCAATAGAAGGGATGGTGTATTGTGGCAGTGTACAGATCTTACATCAGGACTGCATAATTCCATTATTGTGGTACTTGCCAGCTATGGAGCTCTCAGCCATCTTCAGTTAACACAATTCCATCATTATGATCACTGAAGCGTTATCCCATCATTCTGAGAATGGTTTATTGAGTTTTATTTTTCCTTCATCCCTATTTTCGCTATTTTTCGTTGATGATCTAACATGTTACTTCAGAATGCTCCATTCCAAGTTTTATCTAGTTAAACTCTCCAAAATCCTTCTTTTATAAGGAATTTGTCACCAAGAACTAGGAGAAATGTACAAGATATACAAAATAGTAAAGAATCTACAGCAAAACTGAAACAGAATCACAACAAAACTGCACCATGGCGCAGCTAGTAAACCATAAGATAAAAAAACTAGTCCCTGTCCTGACATGCTCCATTGGAGAAGCTACATTTTTTGCCAAAACATCTGCCACCTTGTTAGCTAAACACACTGCTCCAACATGATGCAACACAAATTATCTCTCTTCCCTGGAGGCCAAAGCCATATTTTTGGGTTTTGCACAGAAAAGCTTGGGAAAAGAATGCAGTTTGAAGTAAAAGAATCCAAATAAAAAAATCAAACCGAAGATCAAAATGAAGAATCAATGCAAACATGCAACCATTAGCTCCAAACATTCGCTTGAGGGTTAACTTTGAGGTAAGGGAAAATTCGAAAATGAGAGAAATATATAGGCAGGAACTAGTTCCAAATGATAAGTAGTGGATCTATGGAGCTTAGATCCTCTCCTACATCTACATGCATTATTTGGGATATTTGTGGTGGTGGCGGCGGCGGCGGATGTTTTGGATGGGTGGGTGGGTGTGGGGGAGGGAGGGGGGGAGGGATGGATTTTCATTTAAATGTCTAACTAGTAAGTACTACCTGATGTGTGCTAGCTACTAAGCAGTATATAATAAATAGCGATAAAATATTGTTTCAATTGTTTGGAAGTTATATTTTAATGGGCCAATCCACGGGTAGCTTAGTTGGTGAGGCACCTTCCTTCCACATAAACAATCAGGGATCAATCCGTGGCTATAGTGCTGACAGTGAGGGGCTTGGGTGAGTGTGTGGGTGTGCGGGTTTGAGTATTTACCAGAGCAAAAAAAAAAAGGGGGGGGGGGGGGGGGGGTGTTTAAAAGTTCAAGGACCTGAGCATGTAGGCGAATATTAACATTAAAGTGTATGACAGATTATTTTCAAATATTCTGGTTTTATTTTTATTTTTTCATATTTTTTACTTAAAAATAAAATTCATGCATATCGCCTGATATTTATTGTTTTGTGGTGGCTGATACGCCCTCTGCAACAGATCCTTTTTTTTTATCCTTGATTGCAACCACAAGGAACAAGTATTAGGGAAGCTAATTGAATGTTCTAGGTTGTAAACGGGTGTGCATTGACCGAATTGGCCAACAAATTGGCCGAACCAGGTGTATCAGCCAATGTGCACTGATATTATTGTGAATGAGGATTACACTATCAGTTTATCCGATTGGTTTCGACCAATACAACTGATATATTGGCAATTTTCTTTTTATCTTTGCCTATAACATTTCAATTCACCATACAAGGATTGTTCTCAACACTGGTAGACCTACATACAAGCTTTTGGCGGTGGTTGCCCTGTCGGACCTGGGTCCACTTCCAAAACCCAAAAGAAAATTTTCGGTCCGCTTACAAAATCAACATGAAAATCCTAGGTCCGCCCCATTCAAATGAAAATCCTAGGTCCGCCACCAACTCTTAGTATTCCATGTACATGCCTAATCATCTCAAACAACATTCTTTGATTTTTTTTTTCCAAACACGCCTGTCACTTAAATCTTTCCATTTCTTCTAGAAATGGTTGCGAAAATCATTCCACTTAATTAATTATGATATGTCAAAATTCTTTTAGCCAGAAGTTTCAACACTTCAAAGTAATGGCATGCTTGACATGGAAATGAAAACGAGCTTCATTAGAGTTGGTTTGGTTCATGAGGTATTATACTTGTCACACAAGTAGATTCTATAAGATTCTTCACCACCATAAGGATTGGATACTTAAAATTGATATGTATTATATACATAAAGTGAAGGGAAAGTATCTAATGGCATCTCACAAAACCTCAAAGAAAGAATAAATGCTGATGAATGTGTTACCTTTAAGTGGTCAAGTTTCTCTACAACACCTAGGTACGTCCCAGGGAAATTAGTCTTGCTTGATTCATGTTTTGTAAACCCACGAACATGCATTTCATATATTATAAGGTCTCGTTGAGGATAACGCAGTGGTAAGTCTCCTTCCCAATCAAACTGAACACATCAAATGTTACAAAAACAGAGATGAAAGCAGGGACAAAGATTCAGAAGCATAAGGAAGATGAAAGAGAAAAGGATGCAGTAAAGGGAAGAGTCTCAAACATGCAAAAGATATCAGTGATCCTACAAAAGGGAAAAAAACATGGCAATATTAATAAAAACAAGAAGTAAAAGCTTATCAAGAAATGCTCAATTAATGAAGATAAATTATATAGAAACAAATACTGGGAAGTAGATCGGGTTAGTTGCAATTTAGCAAGATACAGAATAAAAAAAACAGTACCATTAAGTATATATCTGAAGCTAATTTGGCTGGTCACAAGTGATTGTGCAGGAGAATAGTGGATCTAAAGCAGGAAGAAAGGTACACAATTATGCATGAGGTGTTCTATGTGGTCAAAGATAAATTTGCCTCTCTTTATAAAGGTATGGAAGAAAGATTAGTGAAGCTGAAGCTTCAGGTAATTGAGAAGCACAAAGACTATATTCAAGGAAATTTTCTACAGAGAACCTCCCGGAATGTGATATAAGAAATGTTATAGGTTAGGCAAAAGAAAAACGAGAGATGCGTGGAGGCTGGTACCCATTTTTTATTATATCCGGTCTTCATGTTAGAAATTAGAGATAAATTCCCAAATGTAGGAATTGAATGCAAATAGTCTTCATGATTAAGTGAACATTTGACTGCTTAAAGTTCTCTTTGTAGTGTTCACAAAGCCTTAAATTTGAGGTGAGGAACATGATGAAAAGACATACTTAAACTGGTTTAGTGGAAAAAAAAAAAAAATCAATCTTGAATCACAAAGAGGCTTCTTCATCAGAAATTCAAACAGACCTAAAGTGGTTCTTCTTTCTGGATCAATAGATGAAATGCACAATATCTCAACAGGAAAAAATTCATCATCATTAGAAAAGCCTTGTCCCAACTATGTTGGGGACAGCAACATATATTTTGTTTCAAATATAGATAGGTTGCATTTATTCAAATCTAACCTCACTACTTCCTTTCATGACCTCTTCGGCCTACCCCTTTTCCTCGGCAGGCCATCAACTTTCATAGAAAGACTTTTCCTGACCGATGTCGTAGTTGGCCAGCATTAGACATTTCCAAACCATCTCAAATAAGTCTCTCTCAATTTATAAACTATTGATGCGACTGCTAAATGCTCCTGAATGCGCTCATTTCTACTTCTATCTTCCCTAGTTTACCAAACATCCATCTTAACATTCTCATCCGTGCCACTCATTTATGCATGTATTGCTTCTTGACTGGCCAATATTCTGCTGCATAGGTCATATCTGGTTTAATGTTGTCTTGTAAATTTTCCCTTCAATCACTATCTTGTTGCATCTTATCTCAACAATAAAAAAAATATATCATATTTATTTTATTTAAAAAGGTGTATTATATCTCAACAGTATAAAATAATTCGAACAAACGGACTCTAAGTTTTCTAACCAAGAATAGTAGAATGCAAATCAATGGAAAATGTCAGAAATCAGAATTTGAGATTCTTGGGGATAAGAAATCCATGGTAAAAACCTCTAGAGGAGTGTTCATGGGAAAAAGAGAAAAAACAACAATCTGATTATGGAGTCAGACGAAAACTTGATGATCTAGAAGATCAACACCAACCATGAGAAAATGAAAGGAATTACTTAATCTAACAATTGATTGAGAAAAAGAAAAACCCATAAAGCTTCATATAAAGTCATTTTAGCATGTTTAACACTTTTTCTTGTATGCTGGTGTATCCTATATGAAACAAAATCATATGCAAGATGAAACTGCCTGTTAAATAGAGTAAGGATATGTTAAAAAACAGATAAAAAAGATGAAATGGAAAATATGTATCTTTCACAACGCAAATTTTCAGGGATGGCCAGGCCATTCCTAGGTTAGGAATGCTCCAGCATGTGGGGCCCACCAGGCCACCCCTATGATGAATGTAAGCCCTTCACACACACTCATACCCCCTACTGACCCCACTGTGGATTAGCAATGACCCAAAGTTGACACTCATCCAAATTGTGTAGACCATCCAATTGATATGCAAACTTTCACACCCACCTCACTTAAACTAAGAGCTACTTGGACAACTTTCTAACCCTCAAAATGGTATCTCTTTTGATCGGATGGTTCCCATTTTGCACAAGCCCTTTGTCCCACCAAAGGAAAAAAAAAATCTCCAAGCATATCCCCATAGGCATCTGGCTATTCCAGAAAGAGATTCATCTTTCATAGATATAGAATTATGAATACCTCACTTTCTGAAGAAGGCACCATTCCAGCAATTTGACGCCAACAATTACCGCCAGGTGCCAAGGCACCAAACTCTCCTCTGCTTAAAACTGCCTAGAAAAGCCAAGAGATTTAGTTGTCATCATCATGAATTGCAACAAAAGCTACCAAGTAGGCACAAAATATAACAGTGATCATATGAAACGAGTATGAAAAGGAATCAGCAGTCTACTTAGCAATAAGGTGTAGTGTCAACTACACCGCACGATAAATAGGTAGAAAAGCCATATGCATGACACTGACCTTAGCATAAGGGTCCAACAAGATCCGAGAAGAATTATAATAGTGTCCTTCTTCAGGAGAAAACTTTCCATCAAATTTGTACCCATATAGCATATTCTCGAAATCCCCTCGAATAAAAACATGCCAAACATCCCCAGTCTTGTTGACAGATGGATCTAAGTGGATCTGCTCAGTCACTCTATTCTGTATCCAAGAGATTGGAGACAATGATATAAGTAAATAAATGTATTCAATTTAGTGGTCCTTCAAATGGTGCTTCAAGAAGACAATAAAATACAATGGAACCAACCATGGTTGTTCTAAATCCTGTTTTGAGTTTCCGAGTAGGAATAATTAAATCAACTCGATATGTAACTAAATTGCGTGGGTCGAACAAGCAAATGAACTGGCTGACTCGCCCAAGTTACTCCACCTGATGTCTACTAAACCAAATGGAATTTCTAAAATTTCAAACAGTGGCTGAAATTGTGCAAGTGTAAGGCAACAATATGTGTTGCTTTTGAGCTTGACCAATCTGGGATTTTGAAAATGTAGTCCCAAGTCCCAACACAATTCAATCCTTTCCAGAAAAAGCAGCTCTTAGACAAACTACCACTTGGACACTGATACATACCAGTTATGACCCAATTTGGGTTGAAAACTTAAAGAATTACTTTTCTTCTCTTTTTTTTTTTCCAAAAATAGGATAAGGTGGGCCACACCCCAAAAACTCAGCGAATGAAACTGCTGATGAAATTTTCAAAGAGCTCCATATCAAGTTTGTATTCCTCATTCCACAGGGAAGGGACCTAAGGACGATACTGATCCTTGTGTTGTACTCCTGAAGAAGCAGCTGGCCCACATAATCCAGATATTTCAAAGTTGTCAACCCAAACATTGCCCTAAAATAAGCAAAATTATCAACTACCATGTATCTGCCTCCAATAATTGAAAGACCACAAAAGAAGTTGAACAGGTCTTACAGTCCACACTGCCCAAAGCAAAGGAATGGCATATCTGTATAGCAAAAGAGATGGATAACAACATGGAATGGAATTCCTTCATGCCAAAGACAGGTTAATATGGAGTCACCTCTTGTAAATCTGCAAGGCTAATTAAGCAAAGAGTGGCCGACGACGCATTGGTCGAATAGACAGAAAAATTGACCCCGCCATCTTGAGCGGTGGCACCAAACGGCATTGGATTCCCCACAAACACTTGAAATTCCTGCAACGTTGGCTTCTCGACCACTGCAGTCTCTGTGTTAGCCCCTCCATCAACTGCACTCACAACCAATGCCTCTCTCCTAGAATAATCCTCAGAATCCTTCCTAGCTAATCTTGCAAATGGAGGGTTTCTCCTCAGCTCACATCTCTTCCCCCTCCAGCAAAAAAAAGCTGGACAGTGTTGAGAATTCCTCAGCTGTCCCTTGCAATGATTCGAATTACGAGTTTGGATCAAGCAGGAAACACTCCGCCTCAAATCCATCTTAAGAAAGAATATATATAGATAGATAGATAGATAGATAGATAGATAGAGCTCAGAAGAACCCAGAAGCGATTTGGAAAGCTGAAAAGAAAAGGGAGAGAAAAAAAAAAAACTTTGTTAGGGATAATTATCATAAGGTTGAAGGGTTTGACAAGACCTAAGAGAAGCATAGTTCTGAATCAAATGGATTGGATATAGATATAGATATAGATATAGATATAGAGGAGTAATTCAATGTTCTCTTCTTTTTGGTAAAACAATAAAAAAGAAATTTGATATATGAAGTAATAGTTAAAATGTGCTTGAGAAAAATAAGCGGAATTGAAGGAAAACAGAATTTTTCATATGGTGTTGCAGTATGAAAAAGAAAAAAAGAAGAGAAAAAAAAAAAAGCAATTACAAGAAATACCACAGGGAAGAAGCTTTGAAGACGCCAAAAGAGAAGGCTGAGGGAAGACGCCGCTATTTCTTCTCTCTTGTCTTGTTTCTTTTATTTTTTGAATTCGGGAGTTGAGGGGAATAAAGATACGATCTTTCTCCACTGATTGGAAGGGAAATGAATGAAAGAATTAGCAAGAAAGAAGATGAGGAGAAGAATAAAAAAAAATGAAGGGGAATTGTAGAGGGAGAGAAGTGGAAGTGGAAGTGGGAGAGCAAACTAATGTGGAAGAAAATCCCAAACAGATAGGACTGAAGCTAGGGTTTAGAATATGGAGAATAGGCAGGAGAGAAATGCAGGGTTTAAATTCCAAGATCATTCGCCACTCCTCACTCTCTCTCTCTGATCTGATCTGATCTGATCTGATCTCATTTCATCCCCTTCCCTTTTTTTTATTTTTGCGTTTTCGGAGTCTCCAGAGTCCAGACTAGTCACTTGTCCACTAATGACTGGACTCCTCCTTTCCGTTTTTCCTCTTTCTTCTACATTTATATATATAAGCTTCTTCTTCTGGTTCCCGCGAGTGCTTGTAGCAGATGCGATCTGCATTCATCGCCCAACGGACCCAGCTTCGATTCGTCAATCGTCCACTGATTGAATTTGTCGCTGATCACAACCGTCCACTTATTACTCATGCTCATGGGCCGGATCATCTCTCTTTGGGCAGGGCTTCGATTTGAAGTCCGAGCCAATTTAGTATATGGGCCTAGGCCAGCCTAGACAATGAATGAGCACTAGTAGTAATTTAGTGATAACTTGTCAACATAATTGCTAGAAATTAAGACTGGATAACTAATAAGTAAAAACCTGATTTGGCCCGCCCAGGCCCTGATTGACTAGTTGGGAGGACTTGGACCTGACATTTACGGCCCTTGTGGGGCTTAGGCCACATATGGCCTGAGTTTTTAAAGTTAGGCAGGGCCTGGGTGTGACTCAATCAACCCGGCCCTAAACACCCCTAGTGCTTAGATTTATGTAAAAAAAAAAAAAAAACAAACAAACAAAATGATCCAATGGTCCTGCTCCTGCAGTTTATGGCATTAGTGCATTACTCATATATATATATATATATATTAACACCTCTAATTTGTGGGCCTCAGATCAAAGGCTTTGGATGATCTAATGAGCCTAATAAAATTCTATACAGAGTTGAGTTGAGGCCCGTCCACGTCTTTCAATTCCCCACTTTCCCACCCCCAAGTGGGCCTTACGGGTGGGCTCCTCCAAGGTGCAAACCGCGTGCAGGTGATAGGCCCACCAATGTGAATATCACGCACAGATCGGACGACTAGAATAAACCGGTGATGGGCATGCATTCCATCAGTAGTAGGTGGACCTGACCACCTGGATCTAATAATACAATGAAATCAACAAGAGATTACTAAAGGTCAGCTTGGTTTCCAACCAGAATCCCCCGGTTCCTAATCGTTATCATCTCCCATCCTCAACTCAAATCAACAAGAGATTAATAAAGGTCAGCTTGGTTTCCAACCAGAATCGCCCTTTCCCTAATTGTTATCATCTCCTATCCTCAACTCATTACAAACGAGTCATAAATATATATATATATATATAAGAATATTTATGTGCATCCATCCCTCGCCATAGGGTAAGGGATGCTTCCATAAATAGAGATTTTCAAATACAAAAGGGGGATTTCAAGTACATAGGGTGAAGTACAAAATAGGGATCTATGTGCAAAAAATGGAAAGTGCCCTCACCCTATGGTGAGGGATGGATGCACATAAATGTCCCCCATACACACACACACACACACACACGCGCGCACACACACACACACACACACACACACACACACACACAACACATGAGATGTTAAAAGGCACGGCCCGTTTCAGCCACGGCACATAAATAAATCAAATATATATAGGGATTCATATGCATCCATCTCTCACCATGTTATGGTGAAGAACAACATAGTAATGTTAACTTTATAATACATTTGAACCATCCACACACATAAAACCCCCTTAAATAAGCTAGACCGATTGAATTTTCACCTATCCAAATGGATTGAACCGTTGAATCGAGGGTCAAAAATTTTCGTTTAATATAAAGTCATTAAATTTGTGGGCTATGGATGAATGGGTTAGAGGCATGGGATTGACCCCAAATTCGATGTATGATCTCATCCAAGGTGTCTCTTCCCATCCCTCACAAGTCCCATGATTAGTGGGTCCCTAGGTGGGCCCATTAAGTTTGTCCCTCACCAAGGATGCATAGAAATATCCCCCATATATATCTTTTATTTGAACTTCAGCAATTTAATGGATCCGCTTGCAATTGGATATTTTATTTTATATTTTTTTAGAGATAAAATAATTATTATTTTTGTTTGTGTCCCTTTGAGTTTAATGGTTTGATTTCAATCTTAAATTCAACAATAGAAGCAAGACTAGCACTTAACAAAGCATTGAGTTTGCAATTCCCACTACTCCTTGTTTCAGCAATAGATTTCAGCAGATACTGGAATATATGGAGCTTGTTATAAGATATGGATCTTGGGTGGACGCCCACTTAAGATGAGTTAGGGTTAGATTTGGGGTTTCTATCTTATGAGACCACTTTGCCTATAAATAAGCCTCTCTACCTTTGTATTTAATAATAATAAAAGAGATAATAGAAAACTCTCTCTTCTCCCTCTAATCATCTTTCTCTTATTCTCTCTTTTTCTAACACGTTATCAGCACGAAACTCAAAGAGAAGGAAGAAAACCCAGTCTTCTTACCCAAAGAGAGAAGGAGTCTTCTTACCCAAAAAAGGAGAGAAATCCTTCCCTACACGGACTTTCACGGAGAAATCCTTCAATGCGCGGATTTTCATCACGAAATCCTTCCCAGCATAAATTTCCATCACGGATTTCCTGCGCATATTCCTTTCCAGCACGGATTTTCATCTCGGACTCCCTGTGCGGATTCCTCCCTAGCATAGATTTCCATTGCAGAATCCTTCCCAGCGTGGATTTCAGAAAAGGGTAATATATTTTCTTCATATACTGTAAGTGGTATCTAAACCATAGTTCAAATCCAATCTATTGAATACATGAAATCAATTCATAATGCTTGTTCATAAAATTCATAGTGTTTTGGTTACTATTCATCCTCTTGCATGTTTTATTTTATTTTTAATTTATCAATATTATGAATGGATCACAAAATAGAACCAGAAGTTCTAAAAAATGTACCTGAAGAATGGATCACAAAATAGAACCAGAAGTTCTAAAAACTGAACCTGAAGTTCACCAATCTATGGACTAGCAGTCCTAGAAATTGGAACAATGATATGAACCTGCAGATGCATATCCATAAAATTATATGGCCATGAAATTAAATATGATCATTTGACAGAACCAGAAGTTTTGATAATTTGATAGAAGCTGATGTTCTACTTCAAACCTGAAGATTTGACAGAACCTGAAGTTCTACTTCAAACCTGAAGATTTGACATAACCAGAAGTTCTGATAATTTGATAGAACCTGAAGTTCTACTTCAAATATGAAGATTTGACAAAATTTGAAGTTCTACTTCAAACCTGAAGATTTGATAGAACCAAAAGTTCTGATAATTTGATAGAACGTAAAGTTCTACTTCAAACCTGAAGATTTGACAGAACCTGAAGTTCTAATAATTTGATAGAACCTGAAGTTTTACTTCAAACCTGAAGATTTGACAGAACCAGAA
This sequence comes from Camphora micrantha, assembly GCA_003546025.1. NCBI lineage: Eukaryota > Viridiplantae > Streptophyta > Magnoliopsida > Laurales > Lauraceae > Camphora > Camphora micrantha. The sequence goes on from QPKB01000002.1 coordinate 145,133, forward strand.
GTTCTGATAATTTAACAGAACCTGAAGTTCTATTTCAAACCTGAAGATTTGACAAAACCTGGAGTTCTAATTTCATGTATTATGAACCTAAAGTTCTTAATCAAGCCTGAAGTCTTGATAAAATCAGCAGTTCTGATTCTCAAAGTTGAGAACTTGATGTTCTAACTTTTTATTGGCCAATTTATTTTGTCATGTTTAAATTCCTTCCTAAATTAATTCTGATGTTAAGGTTTCATTTTTTTTCTTTCCCTTTTACTTTATTGATTATCTGCACACGGTTAACTTAATATATATTTTCTATTACAGTTCTTGCATGATGTCAAATTTGGCTAAAATTAACTTTAAAGTACTTAACATAAATGGGGACAACTACTTATCATGGCAATTGGATGCTAAAATCCACCTGCAATCCAAAAAGCTAGGAGAAACCATAAAGGAAGGTAATAAGATGTCCCTAGAGGAAAATGCATTAGCCCTCATCTTCCTGCGCCATCACATACATGACGACCTCAAAAATGAATACCTTACCGAAGAAGACCCAACAGGCCTATGGAAATCCCTGAAGGATAGATATGATCACCAGAAGATGGTCATACTACCAGCTGCCCAGAATGAATGGTTAAACTTGAGGTTACAGGATTATAAAACAGTATCTGAATACAATTCTGCCCTATTCAATATTGTTTCCATGTGGTGAAAAGGTTTCGGAGGAGCAGATGTTGGAGAAAACGTTATCCACTTTTCATGCCTCGAATGTGCTCCTGCAGCAGTAGTATCGAGAACGACGCTTCTCCAAATATTCAGAACTCATCTCCTGTCTCCTAGTCGCCGAACAGAATAGCATAGTATTAATGAAAAATCATAACTCCAGACCTACTGGATCTTTGGCAGTTCCTGAAGCAAATGCCAGTTGTAACTTAAACAGAGGCAGAGGAAGGAGGAATGACAGACATAACTCCTCCAGACGAGGTGGCTTTAGAGGTCCCCCTCCAAAATTCAAAAATCACCAGAAATGGCATACCCCTCAACATAAGAACAAATAGAATCCATCAGCTAAACCTACCCACCGTCCTGATGACACGTGCCATAGATGTGGAAGAAGTGGGCATTGGTCACGCACTTGTCGTGCACCAAAGGAAGTGGCTGAACAATACAAAGCATGCAGGGCCTCTGTTCATTTAGCAGAGGCAAATGATTCGGAAGGCTGGAATTGGAATACAATGACACCAGAGAGGCCTCAATTTGATATTACAAACTTGGAGGCTCGAGACTTCTTTAAGGATGATGACAGCCAACCTTTGGACAATAAGGCATTTAACACTCACTTGGCAGCACCCCCTAGCATGGTCTAGAAGACCAATAATTCTTTGAACTTTCACAAACTTGATTTTGTTTTTTTTTTTTTTTTTTTTAGTTAATTTGAAATGCATTTTCTTAGACTTTTCCTTTATGATGCGGATCTTTATTTTTCATTAATGTCTTAATTTATGGTGAATGTTTTAATTATTTCAGTTTTATCATGTGATTGTATAGTTATATTGATTCATTATTTAAGGTATGAATCATGGAACTGAAGACAATCTATTTTTAGTAGATAGTGCCCATAACACACACCATTATAAGAAATTAGAAATTTTTCTCAAAATTGTTATTCTACGAAAGGTATCCACCATAGTTGGACCTATGCAAATATTTGAATGCTCCGGAAGAGCCCATATGATGAGATAATATTCCCGCCGTTAGGGGGAGATAAGATAGTTCCTAAAGAACGTATTGTTCCCGTAGGACAATACGTTCCTGAAGAACGGCGAGAACTAACATGGAATATTTTCAGTCTGTCTCATCTAGATCCACGTACTGCACAATGTGAAAATGAAGTACGTAAGAAGCGTGGCAGCCCTATAGGTTTAAAGGACTCAGCTCTATGGAAAAGGAAAAATGACCAATCATCATCGTGTCCTCCCGAAGAGACATGTAACCCTCCTGAAGAGGCTCCTCCCGAAGAGGCACGAAACGCTCCTGAAGAGGTTTCTCCCGAAGAGGCAAGTAACACTCTTGAAGAGGTTCCTCTTGAAGAGGCACATAACGTTCCTGAAGAGGTTATGGTAAAATCCGTTCTCTCTAGAATAATAAAAGTCCCTGATGAGACTTTGGAAGCTCCTGAAGAGGCACCGGTACCGGATAATGAAGAGATATCTATACTTTGCAATTATTCAAAAGAGAGAGATGGAATTGAAATGATGATGATGATTATGACACGGAACCACGTTCTATAAATCCCGGAAGGATTTTCTTTGCCTAAAGTAAAGCCAATGAGTATGTACTCAATCCAATTAAGGCACTGCAACTAATTTAGGTATATTTTATTCTTATGATTGTAGATATTTCAGTTTTGTAAGATATGCAGATTCAAGTTCTCTCTCTGATCCTCATAAGAGTCTATCACAAATAGGTTATGTGTTTCTTAATGATAATGCCGTCATTTCTTGGTGTTCTACTAAACAGACTTTGATAACTACTTCCTTCAACAATGCTGAGATTTTGGCTCTTTATGAAGCCAGTAAGGAGTATGTATGGCTAAAATTTTTGATTCAGCATGTTCGTAGTTCTTGTCAATTACCTTCTATTGCAGGTATCCCGAATATTATCTATGAAAATAATGAAGCGTGCATAAGACAGATTCGAGAAGGCTTCATTAAAGAAGACAAGACTAAACATATAGCACCAAAGTTCTTCTTCACTCCTGAACTTCAGAAGAACAATGAAATTGAAGTCAAGCAAGTTTGTTCGAGTACCAATCTGGCTGATCTGTTTACCAAATCTTTACAAAAAATCAGTATTCCAGAAGTTTGTATATAAGATTGGCACGCGTAAAGTTCATCATCAAACTATGTGAATGGTTGCTATAATCAGGGGGAGTGGTTTATTAGGGAGCATCTTGAAGTATGCTACCCATGGACATTTGTGCGTTGTTCTCTTTTTCCTTCTCTAGGTTTTGTCCCACTGGGTTTTCCTAGTTAAGGTTTTAACGAGGCAGCATTATGCACGTCCAACACCAGTTCAATGATCTTGAAGAATGTTGTACTCTTTTTCCCTTCGCTTTAGTTTTTCCCACTGGGTTCAATGATCTTGAAGAATGTTGTACCAAAACCTTAGCAAGGTTTTTAATGAGGCAACTGTCATTGAATGGTGGTCATCCAAGGGGGAGTGTTGTAAGATATTGATCTTGGGTGGATGCCCACTTAAGATGAGTTAGGGTTAGATTTAGGGTTTCTATCTTATGAGACCACTTTGGCTATAAATAAGCCTCTCTATCTTTGTATTTGATAATAATTAAATGAGATAATAGAAAACTCTCTCTTCTCCCTCTAATCATCGTTCTCTTAGTCTCTCTTTTTCTAACAGAGCTTTCTTTTCTTTTCTTTTAATTTTTTTTCTAATACATGTTCTGAGTCTGAAGGTTCTGTCATCATTAAACCAATGGCCGTCATTGGAACTTGATGGTTATCAAACATCATTGAATGGGGAAAAGATTAAAAGTTTTATGTAGTATTGTAGTGTACATAGAAATGAAAAGAAGAAATCCTAAGAATGACACGGAACCCATCACACGAATGGCACGGCCCGCCGACTGTGCCCAATATCAGAAAGTCTATTTGGACCGACTTTCTGTCCCGAATTTTGGACCGATCCCAACTGGAAGCTGAGCTGGACTCCAGCTGGGATCTCAGCTGTTTTGAATAATGGACCATTTCATTCAGTTGGCAACCCGCTCCAAATTTTCAAAGCCCACCAAGTTTATGAGTAAGAAGAAAGAAAAAGGGGAAGGAAATGCACGTCTGCTACCCCTTCTCCACCGTCGACGTCCTCGCCAACATCTAGATCTGCCCTTCTGCTTCCTCCTCTTCCGTTTCCCCCTCACTACTCCTCCATCTCCGACGACAACCTCCCCGCCGAGCTCGGTCCCATCTCGAATTCCAACCCAAAACCCAGATTCCTTGTGATTTCTCGGACTCTTCCAGTCACTCCTCCAAATTCGGTCCCATCTCGAATTCCTTGTGATAAGTCACTCTTCCAGTGATTTCTCGGACTGTTGTGATTTCTCGGACTCTTCTAGTCCTTGCCTAACTATCAGCTAAATGATGAAGATCCATTTTTAGCCCTAAAATCATAACAGGTTGTTTGGAAGTCCAAGCCAAGAGGAGAAAAAGACAACCAAGAGGTAGCCAAAAAACAAAAGGCCACCACTAGAAACAAAAAGGCTGAACTCCTCTGGAAACAAAATTGCTTGAACCAGAGAAGGAATTACAGGAAATCAAAAAATGAAAGGAGAAGAAAAGAACTCTACTCCAAGAGGCATTGCTGAAGCAACTGAGACCAGTTGCAGCACTATAAACGCAGGACAGAGGAGGCTCCCTACCAGAACAGAGCAGCAGAAATGAAAGGCCACCACTAACTTAGCAGGACTGAACAGAAGAAGCCTGCAGGAAAACATGAGAACAGAACTCAATGCAGTAACAGCTGGAACAAAAAGGCAGAGGAAGTGCTTATCCAAAGTCAGGGAGTCTGATGTTGCAAACACTTAGTTAGGTTTGACATTTTCTAATCTACAGCTGGCTTTTTAATGTAGAGTCTTAGAATGACGATTCAAAATCAATCTTCTTGTTATGGTAGTTGAATATCATGCAGTACCACGTCTAAGGGCAAGCTTATCTCACAAAACCACACATAATATTATGTGATACCTGCACCTAATACCTCCAAACAAGTTATCTCCCCTTCAACTTTAGTTTCTCTCATAATCATACCAGCTCAATCGCAATTCACTTGGATAATCATAAAGGCTTTTTGTACAAAGCCTGATCTATCTTGCTTTTCCTTCCCACTTTTTCCTTGATCCTTCGCTGTCCTCTGTCCTCGCCATACCCCCCATGAATTACCAAGGCCTTGCAGCGACCAAGGATACAGTTACACACAACACAGCCAGAAAACCCACCATGAAAAACTAAAGACCTTGCAGCGGTCTATCCCAACACAACACAGTCAGAAGAAACCAACCAAACTAATCCAGTCACCCACACAACACAGCAGACACCAAAAATTCTCCCATCCACCATACAGCCGACAAGCTCAATCAAATCAAACCAAACAGAAACAAAAAACCCAAGGCCTTGCAGCAACTTTGGTGTCAACACAATCTTCAATAATACAGCACACAACCCACAACAGTACCTAAAATCTTGCAGCGGTCTAAGTTTCAATCACAACCCTCCACAAATGCAGCACAACCCCACCACAAACAGATAAGTCAACCAAACTACACCCTACAGTGCTCACAAACTACAATCATATCCATACCCTTCCCACACTTCAACCCCACAAAATCACAACCAAACAAAAATACTCCAATTACTACCCAATTACCAAGTAATTCAATCCAATCACAATAACAATGATAGATGAATTAGTAGGTAATTACCAGTGAAGTCGAGGTTTGGAGGAGAGTTTTATGATGTACAAAAATAGAAATGATCTTGCTGGCAGTGGAGAGAGAGGAGCTTGCAGCGGCAGTTGGGGTAAGGCTTAGGGTTCTAATCTACACTTAGTTATGTTTGACATTTTCTAGTATACAGCTGGCTTTTTAATGTAGAGTTTTAGGATGATGAATCAAAATCACTCTTCTTATTATGGTAGTTGAATATCATGCAGTACCACGTCTAAGGGCAAGTTTATCTCACAAAACCACACATAATATTATGTGATACCTGCACCTAATACTTCCAAACAACTTATCTCCCCTTCAACTCTAGTTTCTCTCATAATCATACCAGCTCAATTGCAATAAAGGGGTCACTTGGTTATGTTCCACCAGGTATTGCTTTGTCTTTACTTTCATTATCTTCTTAACATATGATTTTTCTCATCAGTAATAATGAATTCATTACTTTCTACCAATTTCTTTCAATAATAATGAATATGCCCTGCCATATTAAGTCATGATTTTATATCGAATACAGGGGTCATTAAACACTTTAACCTCAGTATTTATTACATATATCCTTAGTATACAGTTTAAAAACCTATGAATATTCTTTGTCAGACCTTCGCATGAGCCCCAAGGTTTTATATCGAATACAAGTTGGTCTCTTGTCTAACGAAACAGTGAAACCACAGTATTTCATTCAACCAACCTCAGTACACAGAGCTCGAACCTGTGAATATGTTTTTTGAGACCTACGCATGCAAGATAATAAATAGATTTTACATCGAATAGAGGTGGCCTTTGCCTAATCCCACACTGAAACCTCAGTATTTTATTCATAGAACCTTCTCAATCTGGGTTGAACCTACGCATATAAGGATTCAAACCATAGTATATGGACCACGCTGAATGAAACACTTCAACCTCAGTATTTATTGCATATATCATTAGTATACAGTTTTAAAACCTATGAATATTCTTTGTCAGACCTTCGCATGAGCCCCAAGGTTTTATATCGAATACATGTTGGTCTCTTGTCTACCGAAACAGTGAAACCGCAGTATTTCATTCAACCAACCTCAGTAGACAGAGCTCAAACCTGTGAATATGTTTTGTGAGACCTACGCATGCAAGATAATAAATAGATTTTACATCGAACAAAGGTGGCCTTTGCCTAATGGCCACACTGAAACCTCAGTATTTTATTCATAAAACCTTCTCAATCTGGGTTGAACCTATGCATTAAGGATTCAAACCATAGTATATGGACCACGCTGAATGAAACACTTCAACCTCAGTATTTATTGCATATATCCTTGGTATACAGTTTTAAAACCTATGAATATTCTTTGTCAGACCTTCGCATGAGCACGCATGCAAGATAATAAATAGATTTTATACATCGAATAGAGGTGGCCTTTGCCTAATGACCACACAGAAACCTCAGTATTTTATTCATAAAACCTTCTCAATCTGGGTTGAACCTAAGCATATAAGGATTCAAACCATAGTATATGGACCACGCTGAATGAAACACTTCGACCTCAGTATTTATTGCATAGATATCCTTAGTATACAGTTTTAAACCTAGCAAATATTCTTTGTCAGACCTTCGCATGAGCCCCAAGGTTTTATATCGAATACAGGTTGTTCCCTTGTCTAACGAAACAGTGGAACCGCAGTATTTCATTCAACCAACCTCAGTACACAGAGCTCAAACCTGTGAATATGTTTTGTGAGACCTACGCATGCAAGATAATAAATAGATTTTATGCATCGAATAGAGGTGGCCTTTGCCTAATGACCACACTGAAACCTCAGTATATTATTCATAAAACCTTCTCATATAAGGGTTGAACCTACTCATATGAGGATTCAAACCAGAGTATATGCACTGCGATCTTGAAGTCTGAAGATTTTATATCAAATATAGGGGTTTGCTGAATGAAACAATAATAACACAGTATTTCTTTCATCCAACCTTATTACACAGAATTGAAGCTTGTGAATTTGCTTTGTCGACCTTCACATATGACCACACTGAAACCTCGGTATTTTATTCATAAAACCTTCTTATATAAGGGTTGAACCTACGCATATAAGGATTCAAACCATAGTATATGCCCTGCCATCTTTAAGTCTGAAGATTTTCTATCAAATACAAGGGTTTGCTGAATGAAACAAAAATAACACAGTATTTCTTTCATCCAACCTTATTACACAGAATTGAAACCTGTGAATTTGCTTTATCAGACCTTCACATATGACCACACTGAAACCTCAGTATTTTATTCATAAAACCTTCTCATATAAGGGTTGAACTTACTCATATGAGGATTCAAACCATGGTATATGCACTGCGATCTTGAAGTCTGAAGATTTTCTACCAAATACAGGGGTTTGCTGAATGAAACAATAATAACACATTATTTCTTTCATCCAACCTTATTACACAGAATTGAAGCTTTTGAATTTGCTTTGTCAGACCTTCACATATGACCACACTGAAACCTCAGTATTTTATTCATAAAACCTTCTCATATAAGGGTTGAACCTACGCATATAATGATTCAAACCATAGTATATGCCCTGCCATCCAAAAGTTTGAAGGTTTTCTATCAAATACAGGGGTTTGCTGAATGAAACAATAATAACACATTATTTCTTTCATCCAGCCTTATTACACAGAATTGAAGCTTGTGAATTTGCTTTGTCAGACCTTCACATATGACCACACTGAAACCTCAGTATTTTATTCATAAAACCTTCTCACTCTGGGTTGAACCTACGCATATAAGGATTCAAACCATAGTACATGGACCACGGTGAATGAAACACTTCAACCTCAGTATTTATTGCATATATCCTTCGTATACAGTTTTAAAACCTATGAATATTCTTTGTCAGACCTTCGCATGAGCCCCAAGGTTTTATATCGAATACATGTTGGTCTCTGGTCTACCGAAACAGTGAAACCGCAGTATTTCATTCAACCAACCTCAGTAGACAGACCTCAAACCTGTGAATATGTTTTGTGAGACCTACGCATGCAAGATAATAAATAGATTTTACGTTGAATAGAGGTGGCCTTTGCCTAATGGCCACACTGAAACCTCAGTATTTTATTCATAAAACTTTCTCAATCTGGGTTGAACCTACGCATATAAGGATTCAAACCATAGTATATGCACTGCCATCTTGAAGTCTGAAGATTTTATATCAACTACAGGAGTTTGCTGAATGAAACAATAATAACACAATATTTCTTTCATCCAACCTTATTACACAGAATTGAAACCTGTGAATTTGCTTTGTCAGACCTTCGCATATGCCATCTAATACCAAGATTTTACATCGAATACAAAAGGGGACTAATTAGATTGGCAAGTACTCTGGTGAAGCACTACTTACATTGATCAGATTTACAATAATTACATTAATAACATATGATTGGTCAAGATGATGGCCCTGTTCACCTTGCATTGGAGCATGAGAACACTGCATGTGATTGCTCAAGATGATGGCCCTGTTCACCTTGCATTGGATGTGCTTGTTCCTAAAGTTGTGCTGCAAAAGTGCGCGGTTTGAAAAAAGTCCATATTATGAACTAAAAAACTGCTATTTTCCAGCACGATCCAATCACGTTTGCCTGCGTTTCAAACCGCGCACTTTTGCAACTCGGTTGATAAAATCTGCAGGAACGAAGCTGAGTACCCATGTTTGGCACACTTTTTTGCCAACGTCCCGATGGATTTTTTCGACGAAATTTGGGGCTTTCAAAGTCCATATTATGAACTTAAAAACTGCTATTTTCCGGCACGATACAATAACGTTTGCCAGCGTTTCAAACCGCGCACTTTTGCTACTCGGATGAGAAAATCTGCAGGAACGAAACTGAGTACCTCTGTTTGGCACACTTTTTTGCCAACGTCCCGAGGGATTTTTTTGATGAAATTTGGGGCTTCCAAAGTCCATATTATGAACTAAAAAAACTGCTATTTTCCGGCACAATACAATCACGTTTGCCTGCGTTTCAAACCGCGCACTTTTGCAACTCGGTTGATAAAATCTGCAGGAACGAAGCTGAGTACCCTTGTTTGGCACACTTTTTTGCCAACGTCCTGATGGATTTTTTGGACGAAATTTGGGGCTTTCAAAGTCCATATTATGAACTAAAAAACTGCTATTTTCCGGCACGATACAATAACATTTGCCAGCGTTTCAAACCGCGCACTTTTGCAACTCGGTTGATAAAATCTGCAGGAACGAATCTGAGTACCCCTGTTTGGCACACTTTTTTGTCAACGTCCCAATGGATTGTTTCGACGAAATTTGGGGCTTTCAAAGTCCATATTATGAACTAAAAAACTGCTATTTTCCGGCACGATACAATCACGTTTGCCTGCGTTTCAAACCGCGCACTTTTGCAACTCGGTTGATAAAAACTGCAGGAAAGAAGCTGAGTACCCCTGTTTGGCACACTTTTTTGCCAACGTCCCGATGGATTTTTTGGATGAAATTTGGGGCTTTCAAAACCCATATTATGAACTTAAAAACTGCTATTTGCCGGCACGATACAATCACGTTTCCCTGCGTTTCAAACCGCACACTTTTGCTACTCGGATGAGAAAATCTGCAGGAACGAAACTGAGTACCTCTGTTTGGCACACTTTTTTGCCCACGTCCCGAGGGATTTTTTTGATGAAATTTGGGGCTTTCAAAGTCCATATTATGAACTAAAAAACTGCTATTTTCCGGCACAATACAATCACGTTTGCCTGCGTTTCAAACCGCGCACTTTTGCAACTCGGTTGATAAAATCTGCAGGAATGAAGCTGAGTACCCTTGTTTGGCACACTTTTTTGCCAACGTCCTGATGGATTTGTTCTACGAAATTTGGGGCTTTCAAAGTCCATATTATGAACTAAAAAACTGCTATTTTCCGGCATGATACAATAACATTTGCCTGCGTTTCAAACCGCGCACTTTTGCAACTCGGTTGATAAAATCTGCAGGAACGAATCTGAGTACCCCTGTTTGGCACACTTTTTTGTCAACGTCCCAATGGATTTTTTCGACGAAATTTGGGGCTTTCAAAGTCCATATTATGAACTAAAAAACTGCTATTTTCCGGCACGATACAATCACGTTTGCCTGCGTTTCAAACCGCGCACTTTTGCAACTCGGTTGATAAAAACTGCAGGAAAGAAGCTGAGTACCCCTGTTTGGCACACTTTTTTGCCAACGTCCCGATGGATTTTTTGGATGAAATTTGGGGCTTTCAAAACCCATATTATGAACTTAAAAACTGCTATTTGCCGGCACGATACAATCACGTTTCCCTGCGTTTCAAACCGCACACTTTTGCTACTCGGATGAGAAAATCTGCAAGAACGAAACTGAGTACCCCTGTTTGGCACACTTTTTTGCCCACGTCTCGAGGGTTTTTTTGGACAAAATTTGGGGCTTTCAAAGTCTATATTATGAACTTAAAAACTACTATTTTCTGGCACCATACAATCACGTTTGCCTGCGTTTCAAAACGCGCACTTTTGCAACTCGGATGAGAAAATCTGCAGGAACAAAGCTGAGTACCCCTGTTTGGCACACTTTTTAGCCCATGTCCCGAGGGATTTTTTTGACGAGATTTGGGGCTTTCAAAGTCCATATTATAAACTTAGAAACTGCTATTTTCCGGCACGATACAATCACGTTTGCCTACGTTTCAAACCGCGCACTTTTGCAACTCGGTTTAGAAAATCTGCAGGAACGAAGCTGAGTACCCCTGTTTGGCACACTTTTTTGCCCACGTCCCGAGGGATGTTTTGGACGAAATTTGGGGCTTTCAAAGTCCATATTATAAACTTAAAAATTGCCATTTGCCGGCACGATACAATCACGTTTGCCAGCGTTTCAAATGGCGCACTTTTGCAACACAACTTTAGGAACAAGCACATCCACTGCAAGGTGAACAGGGCCATCATCTTGACCAATCACATGCAGTGTTCTCATGCGCCATGTTGAGATACAAGATAGCCCTGTTCAGGAATAAAACTTTCCCCAATAAACCACAACATAGCCCTGTTCAGATACAAGATAAACTTATTTTGCAATGTTTCCCATAATTACCAAAGAAACCAAAATCCATACAAAGCTCAGCATCGAAGATTCACAATTGAAGAAAAATCCATTCATTTACCCAACAAGATCTCTTCTCTACCAACAAGGAAAATCCATTCATTTACCCCTTGTCTAATCTATAATAACATGTATGAATTTGAAACAACCATTCATAGTTAAAGATACAACTGCATGTCGTGCTAGAGATCGCAGCCATTCATAGTTCAAACAACCACTCCATATGGCTAGCCAAGATGCATACAAACACCTGGCTGTAGCCCTGTTCTAACATAGGGGTACACACTACACACTAAGACCGAAATGGCCTCTTCTAGCACCTCAATGATTCTCAGCCGAAACCAAACCCTTCGCTCTCCTCATGGATGGCCAAAAGCAACCTCTCCTGCAGCTGTTCTTTGGAAGGATACTCTGGTAGATCCAATTGGTTGAAACTGCGACAGTGGGAAAAAAAAAATTAGAGGTGGTAAGTTGGTACATGGATGGAATGGTGAAATAGAATTAATGTAGCTGACCCAAAGATAATTTGGACAAAGCTTGAATGATGATGATGCTGATGATTTTTTAACATCACTTCCAATCTATGCCTATACATGTTAGTAGAAGCAGCTCCCACAAATTACCTAGCTCAATTGCTTAATAACAAGCAAGCAAAAACATGGTAACCAGGACAACGACAATCCAATAAAATCAAGATATAAAATGAAAATCTGCGCAGAAAAATAATGACAACATCTAAAACTAACAGGTCGCAAACCACTATATAGGAAAAATAAATAAATAAATGTCCATAAACCCCTGTAAAATCCATGTGGATACAAGCATAACATATCAAAGCAACTAAGATCCATTTCACATCCATCAACAAAATATGCAAATACCAGATAAAGACCGGCAAAAGACCCATTTCATATCCAGCTTCAAAGCAAGCAAAAACCCTTAAAATGGTTATGTCTGCTTCAAAAGCAACACATGAAAAATCCAAGCCCACCCCAACATACAAAACTAGAAACAAATAAAAAAAGAACCACTCACATAAAATGAGCATACCATCATCAAAACAACTCATGTAGAAAATCCAACAACAATAAGAATAGCAGAACTGATATTGAGACAGTACTGGAGCAAAAAAAAAAAAAAAAAAGTCAAAAAGACCTGCTGGATGATATCTGTTGTGACGTTGTTTGGATTGAATCCTGCCATCATAGGCTGCATTTGCCCCAAATCACCATGGAAAGAGAAAATAAAATTGCCCCAAATCTATGGAAAGAGAACCCAGATCGAGTTTGCCAACGATTTAAAAATAAAATATATATAAAAAAAAAACAAAAACAGGCCTGGGGCATCAAGGACCAGCGGGCTGCTCTTCTTCCTCTCCCGCTGCTCCTCTTCCGTCGCCGAGTGAGAGAGGAACCAGAGTGGTCGTTTGGGACGAAGAAGAACCAGAGATAGAGGACAAAAGAAACCGTCGTCGGAGATGGACGAGTAGTGAGGGGGAAGTGGTTGCGGTGGAAGCAGAAGGGGCAGATCCAGATCACAGGCGAGGGGGTCGACGGTGGAGAAGGGCTAAACAGGGAGAAGAAGCAGAAACCAGCATTCAACGATTTGGGCATTTTCTGGGCAGAGCTCCTTTTCCTTTTTTTTTTTTTGGTTTTTTTCATTCTCCCACCCATGTGAAAGTTGAATGACCAAATAGTTGGTCCACGTCAGCGCCACGTGGTCGTCCACATCGGATCGGTCCCCAATTCGGGCTTCCCAGTATGTCCAAATAGACTTTCTGATATAAATTACTGATTTCAAAGCTAGCTTGCTCCTCAAAGAAAAATGAAATAAGGAAATTAAATGATGTACAAGGTAGATCAAATTGGATTTTCTGCGAGTTACCTCGGCAAGCAGTTCTGGGTCTGAAACTATTTGTTCTTCATCCACAGGTTCACCTTCAAGTCGCATCTGCCAGAAGCCAAAGGGGAAATAGATAGAAATTAGCAGTGCACTGGAAAATTTTGAAGTGTGCAAATAAACACCACAATTTCTCTCTAAGCATAAAAGAAAAGGCAACAGATAGGGCATTTGATTACCAGCCCTGAGGTGATGTTAATGAAATCTGAAAAACAACATACCCATGAAACAGCATAGAACTCATACAACACCAATGGCTAAAGTTGAACTCAAAACTAATGAGTTACTTTACAGATGTCCATTAATTGCTGGGAGAAATACCTTGGCTTTGTTACCATAAATTGGAAGAATAGAAAAGAAAACTGGGGGGGCCTTTGTGGGAGCATTTGTGAATAACGTTCTGAAATTTCTTCATGAGCACACACAAACACTTTAGAAAGTTACATAAAGCGTAAGTGCCTCAGCTGCAGTAAGTGCACTAAACCACTGTGGCAAAAAGTTAAAATTAATAAATATGCATGCATAAGTAATTTACCTACAACTACAATTGTTATAGATACCATGAGCTTCGTATTGGATAATATCTGGGCCAAAACACCAGAAGAATGGTTGTGCTTCTGGTTGATTCAGATGTCCACATCAATGAAAAAATTAGGACTTAGGGCTTCCATGGTGTTGTAATTAGATTGGTACAATTTGACTTAGGGCTTCCATGGTGTTGTACTCTGATGGTACAATTTTGTCTAGATGTGACATTATCTCGACAACTTTGCATTGGTAAGAGTATAAAGATCAAATTAAAAACAGAAGAGCCATGTGCTAAGCTCTTTTAGTTTGAGCCTACAGTGAACAGTGGAGAAACAAGAGCAGTAAAGTTTTCAGTTGAAATTGGAATACACAGAGCCAAAAAAAAAAATAAAAAAAGACAAGAAAGAAGACTGCATTAATCTTCTTATCCCAGACCCATGGAAAGACGGCTCAGAGATCTACAATGCATTCCTGTTGCATTTGGATTTTTTTCTCTGTTCTTTTTTATTTTAAAAAAGTAACTTCCAATAATATAGCAAGGCAGTTCTGGTGCATTTGGATGAAAACATGTATTTTTCAAATTAGAATCATCTATGCTAAAGATTATCAAAGACATTCAAAAGAAGTTAAAGACAAGATATATCCCTATTTTGTATAACCAAACATTAAAACAGTCAGATCCTTAGCAGATCACATATGCCCAACAAAAGAATGTTCTTTATAATCTTAAAGTAGTCTTGACCAACAATTTTGGGTAACACTAATGCCAGAAAAAACTGTAATCATTAAGGTGGTCTTTGATCCTACGAATATGCCCACATCCACTCCACAGCCACTAAAAGCCTCGATGATCTTCAGTGAAATTATCATTTTCAAAAAAAAAAAAAATCTTCAGTGCAATTATTATTCACAGTTTAAATAAACGGAAAGTTATCTGTCATCCCTGCTTTTTGTGTGCTCCCTCCACAATGGGTCCAAAACTAGGATAGGAAGTTGGGAACCATTTTATAAAAAAGGGAATTACTGTCAGCAGGTATACCATGGAAGATTTCCATTATCCTTGTTTCTTCCATGTTCCATCTGTTTTCTTTTCCAAAAAGTAGTTTCCTCCACTCAATGAACTGGATACCTTAAAGGATCAATTTTGTGCTCATGAGTACCACTCAAAAAAAAAAAAAAAAAAAAAAAAAGCAGCAGCAGTAATGATTTCATGCTTATGAAATGGATGGGTTGGGCTGGGGTTGTTTAGAAATAGGTTTGGGTGTAACTTGGTGATAGGCAAGGAGTAGAGTTAGGGATCTTACCAATTATAAAAATGGGTACTCACATTTTGACCAGAAGGCTAAATTTCAAAGGATTTTAAAATCTCAGGTACTAAACAATAAATCTTTAGAACTCAGGGACTTTCGGACAATTAGGCCACAAAGCAGAGACTGTAGAATATATACATATATCCTGCAAATAAATTTTGCTAGTTATCTGAGAAGTGGATCGTGTTCCGATACAACCTCTCAATGACTGTTGGTGAAGACACATAAACTGAAAGAGCCTTACCAGGTACATTGCCCTCAACAAGGGCTTCCGAAGTGTGCGGTAGGCGTCAATTACTCGAGCAGACTGTTCTGCAGCATATGCCTTTTCTTTCTAGGTTATCAAACAATAAGAAAAAGAAAAAAAAAAGAAAAAGGAGAAAAAGACCAAGAGTTATTGGGGAGAAAGCAAATGAACAAAAAGTTTCAGATTACAGTGCACTTGCTCTAACCTCAGACTTTGAATGGACTAGATCGGGGTGGAGCTTCTTTTGCCAATCTTTGTACTTGCTCTCAAGATTTTCGGTCTGTATATCATACCTCTTCTCCCTGTTAAAGTCAAAAGACCAACAACATCAACATGAGAAAGCACAGAATGTGTCAGGGCACACTTGTCCCCGACCGCTTGTATTTTTAAGATGAGCAGGAAATATGAGAAAGTGCTCTAAGAGGTTTATCAAAGGTGCCAATGCCAACATGGTTTGCATATCAAGAATGAGGTCATTTATCATGCAGCAACCACACTAAACATCATCTACCAGAAAACAGACATGTCCTCTCATCAGATTGGACACAATTGTGTTTAACATGTTGAAATGTATTTTCGCTGCCATTACTAATGTCTCGAGGTTTTGGAAGGATTGGTTAGCAGAGGAAATTTAATATAGTATCAAAGCAAGCTGGCTGTGAGGTCGAATCCCAGGAGAAATGACTCGGTGCTAAAATGTACGTGTTGCCAAAAGTGCACTGATCAGGTTCCACCCTAGATTTTGGTAGAATTAGTTAGTAGAGGAAATTTAATAAAACATAGAACGCCTATCATCCTTCCTCTGACCATCCATTTTTCTACATGGACGTGTCCTATGAGTAGATCAGCCTAGTTACAGTACATCTACACAATTGACCATGACCAAATAAATGCCCAGATCCAGCGCATGTGTATCATATTGGCACACGTGCTGTGACATAAATTGTTTGATCTATATTCGCATGAATATCTTGAGCATTTCTCAATGCTGTCTGGTATTCTGCAAAGAGGTCTAAATGCATCTTATCGAAATGTAGGCATTTACTGATACAACCATGAAATACACTACCTTAGATACACATTTTGTATTTAGGTATGTGTCCCTGTATTCTCCGAATAGGCATGTTTTGGTTTCATAAGGCTAGAATATGGTTGGTTGGTAAAACAAGGAATAAATAAATAAATAAATTATAAGACTACAACTTGACTTGGGAATTGTAATAACAATGGTTCCTGTGTGCCAATGCCCTTCATGCTCCTCCCTACAGATGTGTCAGAGACATAAATCCACATCCGTCTTACTGGTGAACCTGAACGGCATAGATACACCAATCTCAGGAAGTGCATTTTCATCTATTTCAAGCTCTTTGTGTACCAAACCAGCCCAGTAGCTCATGTCTCTGTCCTTATCACGGCATGGAAATATTCTCATCTCTAAATCAATAGAAAAGAGGACACTCCATGTCATTCTAATACTAATTGTTAGAAATAGGGGCACAGTCTACTTCGATCCTACTCTCTGCCAATGATTTTATCACTCATTTAGTGGAAAGTCGGGAGCCGTTTTTGCTTTATTTGCAGGATTTCACTATTGGGTGGGTAAAATCTTTGGTCGGACATACCCTGAAACTTTAGGTGAAATCCATTTTTGGATCACTATCATTCTAGTACTCCACATTTCCTCGCAATTTCAGAAGCCAACATAATTTTGCTAGGTTCTGTTTAGCAAAATGGGGCAAAATCTATTGTCAAGAGATGTTTTTGTTTCATGGAAGAAATCTTGCACGATGACTACATGAGGAACACAACACCTTACCTCCCTCGTTAGTCTAATCCTTGAAATAAACCACGCCATCTTCAGGGGAATAACAAAGTAAGAGCTTTTCCCCATATAGCCAAACAAGTGTCTTTCTTCAGGAATGCAGAAGGTTTCGCATACTATTAGAAAGGAAAGCAGCAGCAGCAACAACACTAGTAAATCCATAAAATTCAACAACCAGTTCACAAACACTTACAGTCCAAAGATCTGAAAATAATCCACGGACCGATCGACCGATTGAACGCTTCTACATGCTCCGCAAGAGAGGAACGGCTTCGATTCTGCAGCTGCGCTGCAATTCCAACATCTTTCCACGCTTCTTTCTGCGGATTCCGAGCAGAAACTGCTGCTCGAAACCCTAGAATCAAGAGAGCGATCATAAACGCAGTGAAACGCTCTGGAAACCCTAGTTTCTTCAGAGGAGTGACTGGAAGAGTCCGAGAAATCACAAGGAATCTGGGTTTTGGGTTGGAATTCGAGATGGGACCGAGCTCGGCGTGGAGGTTGTCGTCGGAGATGGAGGAGTAGTGAGGGGGAAACGGAAGAGGAGGAAGCAGAAGGGCAGATCCAGATGTTGGCGAGGACGTCGACGGTGGAGAAGGGGTAGCAGACGTGCATTTCCTTCCCCTTTTTCTTTCTTCTTACTCATAAACTTGGCAGGCTTTGAAAATTTGGAGCGGGCTGCCAACTGAATGAAATGGTCCATTATTCTAAACAGCTGAGATCCCAGCTGGAGTCCAGCTCAGCTTCCAACTGGGATCGGTCCAAAATTCGGGACAGAAAGTCGGTACAAATAGACTTTCTGGCCCAATATTAACCGTGTCGTGCCGTGATTGACACCTCTGCCTACATACCGACAGACTCGCATGGGGCTGGATTGGGCCTGGCTGAGCCATATCCAGGCCCAAACCGACCTTACAAACACTGGCCTTACTCGGTCCAAGCCTTTCCATTTAGTCAATCGTGTTGGTCCAGTTGAACTGAGATTCTTATTACTTATATTGGCTTTCAAGCAATTATCTGGAAAAATTATCACTGAATCACAAGTACTCCTTATCCAGGCCGAGCATTGGTATTTCTATCACTTAAACCAATCCTGGATTAAGTATTAAATGGGACCATATTATACATCTAAGTTAGGCCGAACCAAGCTAGCCTGAACCATGAACATCCCTGGCCGCCGAAACAATAATACCAAGGAATGTATCATCTTTTTTTTTTTTTTTTTTTTTTTTTTTTTTTTTTTTTTTTTTTTCAGTTATTGATAAGTGACTTGAAATCCATGACCTCAAGGTTATAATAGTTTGAGCAGCCTTTTCTCTTATCATCACAATTCAAAAATATACCAATGATTAAGGTCCATTACAATAATATATAGATTTTCTTAATGTTATAAATAATATATATAGAATATGTAGAAAGAATTTAATATTTGATTTTAATTTCTACTTCATGGGTGCAATAATGAAGTCATAACTATACGAATAGAATAATATTAAATAGAAAATGCACTTGCAACAGCATAAAACCTATGATTCCTATCTGTCTCGGACAACTTTGACCCCTTTCTATATAATAAGAAGATATGGTGGGGCTTTACATGCCAGAAAGAATGAAAGTAATAAGGTTAATTTTTGGGACCAGGCCTGATTTTTAAAGTAAATTGATTTTTTTTTTTTTTTGCTTGATTAATTAAGGTCACCATTCATTAAAGCTATCTTTGGTTATGTCCACTGGCATAATGGGTCTATTACTTGTTAAAAGGAGTCAGGGTCCACAAGTTTTATCTTCAAAAGAGGCATGGCATATTTGTTTACTGGAATTTAAAAAAGTCCTGTATTTGGAACTTGAAAATACTTACAATACAGCGGAATTCTTAAATCCTCCTTGGTCTCATCATCCAAAATTCCACAAAAACAAAATAAAGGAGTTGGAATTTCAGGAATTCCAAATGTCATTTGATACATGAGTTTTACAGATACCGGAAGACAAGCCATCAAATCATATCGATAAAATAAAAACCAACGCACCAAATTTTTATCAAAAAAAATTTAATAAAGAAGCATGCCCTAGCTAGCCCCTAATGCTATGTTTGGGAAGGGGGAGGGGAGGGGAGGGGAGGGGAGGGCAAGGAAACTTTGAGGGGGAAGGAAAATGAAGGGGAGGGGAAGAAAAATTAATTTTACCTCATCTTATTTGGGTAGTCAAAAAGTAAGGGGAAGAAAAGTGAAAAAGTAGTATTTTGTTTGTTTGTGAGGCAGAGGGATAAAGTCATTTTATCCTTGTTTTTGCAAATTAAAGTTTCCATTAGGCTAAAGGGCAATGTAGTAATTTCATACATTTTCCCCTCTTTCCCCCTCATTTTTCCCCCATTTTTTAGGGGAAAATTTTGGAGCGGGCCCCACACTCATTTTCCCCCCAAAAGTCTCACTCCCATTTTTCCTCCCCACTTCCCAAACACCCTCAATTCCCACTTTCCCTTCATTTTCTTCTCTTTTTTTTCCTTCCCCCCATTTTACCCCCTTCCCAAACGGTACCTTAGTGAGGACATGGTCGATCCTCTTTGCATTGAACGAATCCAGGAAAGATGTCTTCGTTACAGTCAAATTTTGTCGGACGAGAAGGACTGAAGGAGGTTGTTCAATATACTGATGTAAATGAAGAATGCGCGTTCTTCATGTCCCCAATCCTCTTGGTCTTGGATATTGCTAGAGCTAGAGTCTCAGTCTCTAGCTATTTTGATAATATAATTGGTTTTAATCACATCCCTAGAAGTCTTAATGAGGCCGAGGCACATTGGTTGGCTATAATTAATTAGTTGTTTTCTTTAGTTGATTTTGAATGGTCAGTGTCCTTCCTTGACTGATTGATCAGGATGGTGGGGTGGGCAGTTTTATGTTTTTGTTTAGTTGTTTCTGCTTTCTAGTGTTCAATTTATTCATGCCTTTACACAAACAAACAAACAAATAAATAAAGAAGAAGAAAGTATTTAGTAGGGGATTTAACGGGAAAAACCCTCTAAAATAGGCTATTAATGAATTTAGCTCCAATAGAAAAGGCCAAACAGAATAGGCCCTAAATTGATGTTTCTATTCTTTTTTTGTCTTTTAGCGCTATAGTCGATATCGACGCTCGCCCGAACCTTCATTCATCTCTTCTTCTCTTTCTTGTTCTCTCATGCTCTCTGCAACTGATCTCAAATCACAGTCTTTGAAAAGGAGGAAGAAGGAAAGAGAAAGCTGGTGGGTGTGTGTAAATGAGATGCACGGAGATGGACGTGTGCGCAGGGGCTGTGGCCTGTGAGGGCGGAGTGCAGCGGTGAAGGAGGGGGAAAAGATAAAATAAGAGGAGGAAAGAAAGAGAAAAAAAAAAAGGAAAGAGAGGGAGAAGGAAAGAAGAAAGAAAGGACGTGTGCACTGACTTGGAGTGCAGTAGGTGGCAAATGGCAGTGCAGGGAGAAAGGAGAAGAATAAGGGGAAGGAAGAAAGAAAGGAAAAAGGAGGAGAGCCATCTCGGTGGGGTATGTAGGTGGGTGTGCGGTAGCCCATCACGGCTCATCTCCTTCATCTCATCTTCACCATCCCAGGACGCAGACGGCAGAGCTCTCCCTCCTTCTTCTTTATCCTCTCCGGCCAGCTAACCCACCGCTCCTTCATCCTTTCCATCTCCTTGCCATCAACCTCCATCTCACCCTATCCGTAGCCCTCATGCATCTCCCTTATCTCCACGCGGCCCATCATTATCTCTTATTCATCTCCATCTCCACGATGAATGGAATGCAAGTTTGGAGAAGCAATGAGCCACAAATCTGTGTTGGGGTAGTGTCCATGAAGGTGTTCGATAAAATGACGAAGAGAAAAGAGAATGAAATTTCACGCTCATTTCTCTTATTTTTCTCATGGGAAAGAAGTCTGCTGCTGTTGTGGGGTTTGTCATTCCTTGATTTTGCTCACTAGGAGATATTGGAGGAATTAGAGAATATGGGTGGGGTTTTCATTCATTGATTTTTGTAATTTTCAAACAGATTTCATTTATATATTTTTTGAAATGTAAGGTCAAGACAATTGTGATGACTGCGCAGTCTTCGTTGTGGCATTCGCGGAGCATTGTGTTTACTACCGTCCTATCACATTTACACAATCCGACATCCCTTACTTTCGTAGCAGAATTGTCATTGAGTTATTCAAGAGAAGTTGGCAAGTGAATGCTAATAGGTTGAATCTTTCTGAGTTGTTGAACCTACCGGTTTGATGTAATTTTCTTAGCTGGTTGGTAGAAGTTTTGGGAAGGTTTTTTGGGCAGTAGATGGAGAGGTCAAACATAGATACTTACTTTCTTTACTTCGTTGGAACTTGTGGGCAGTGGTTGTGAAACTTCTATGGTTTTGGGCAGTTGGATTTATGTTGTGGAACTTCATGTACCGTTATTTGAAATTGAATGGTTTGTTAATGTATGATTGTTAATTGAATATGTGAATGGAACGTACCAATGTATTCAGAACAATGTTTAGTACAATGGAATGTACCATTGTATGGTTTGTTTAACATGACCAATAGTCGATATCGACTATTTAGCTGAAGCCTAAAAAACACAGTCATAGTCGATATCGACTATTTAACTGAAACATAAAAAACACAGTCATGGTCGATATCGACTATTTAACTGAAACATAAAAAACACAGTCATGGTCGATATCGACTATTTAACTGAAACATAAAAAACACAGTCATAGTCGATATCGACTATTTAGTTGAAACATAAAAAACACAGTCATGGTCGATATCCACTATTTAACTGAAACATAAAAAACACAGTCATAGTCGATATCGACTATGTTATAATAGTATAACTTACAAAGTGTAGCTCTAGATGGGGTTAGCTAATCATTTTCAATAATAAAAGTAAAAAAAAATAAAAACATCAATAATGGGACAATACAAACAACCATTATATTATCATAGATAAGTTCTCAACAACATATAACCCCAAAACAAGGCAATCCTCACAAAAGGGAAAAGTATGTTTAGCACTTGTGCCCTTCCAAAAAAATGCTTCAACAAAATGTGCAAGCCCATCATGACTACATCTTATATCAATCACATTAACACCAAATATTAACACCAATCAAAATTGACATGATGACATTAACACGTGCATCCCCCTTCCAAAAAATCTCTTCCATGTGGAGATTACATTGTCCAGACGGTTGTATCTTCTATCAGATTAACACCACATATTAGCACCAACCAAAGAGGAGTTCACATTAACTCTTGCATCCCCCTTCCAAAAAATACTTCAGTAGACTGTACACTGTCCAGAAAGGCTGCATCTTCTATCACATTAACACCAACAAAAAAGGAGTTCACATTGACTCTTGCATCACCCTTTCAAAAATGCTTCAGTAGACGTTGTACACTGTCCAGACGGCTACATCTTCTATCACATTAACACCAAATGTTAACACCAACCAAAGAGGAATTTGCATTAACTCTTGCATCTCCCTTCCAAAAAATGCTTCCACCGATTCAACCAATACCAATTTCATTCTTGGATGTCATAGTAGAGAGTTTTGGTGGGAAAGGTTTCGGCCCTTCGCTCAGACATTTCAAAAGCTCAAGAGTTCAGACATCTCAAACACATTTCAAATACCTCAAACACATTTCAAACGTCTCAAATAGGGGGAAACCATTCACAACATTACAAGTTCATTGTGTCTTGACCTTACATTTCAAAAAATATATACATGAAATCTGTTAGAAAATTACAAAAATCAATGAATGAAAACCCCACTCATGTTCTCTAATTCCTCTCCTCCAATATCTCCTAGTGAGCAAAATCAAGGAATGACAAACCCCACAATAGCAACAGACTTCTTTCCCATGAGAAAAATAAGAGAAATGAGCGTGAAATTTCATTCTCCTTTCTCTTCACCATTTCACCGAACACTTTCATAGACACTACCCCAACACAGATTTGTGGCTCATTGCTTCTCCAAACTTGTATTCCATTCATCGTGGAGATGGAGATGAATAAGAGATAATGATGGGCCGCGTGGAGATAAGGGAGATGCGTGAGGGCTACGGATAGGGTGAGATGGAGTTTGATGGCAAGCAGATGGAAAGGATGAAGGAGCGGTGGGTTGGCTGGCCGGAGAGGACGAAGGAAAAGGAGGGAGATGTCTGCCGTCTGCGTCTTGGGATAGTGAAGATGAGATGAAGGAGATGAGCCGTGATGGGCCACTGCACACTCACCTGCATACCCCATTGAGATGGCTCTCCTCCTTTTTCCTTTCTTTCTTTCTTTCTTCCTTCCTCCTCTTCTTCTCCTTTCTCCCTGCACTGCCGTTTGCCACCCACAGCATTCCACATCAGTGCCCACGTCCTTTCTTTCTTCCTTCCTTCTCCCTCTCTTTCCTTTTTTTTCTCTTTCTTTCCTCCTCTTCTTTTCTCTTTTCCCCCTCCTTCACTACTGCACTCCGCCCTCACAGGCCACAGCCCTGCACACACCCACCAGCTTTCTCTTTCCTTCTTCCTCCTTCTCAAATATTGTGATTTGAGATTAGTTGTAGAGAACAAGAGAGAGAGGAAGAGATGAATGAAGGTTCAGGCGAGCGTCGATATCGACTATAGTGCTAAAAGACAAAAAAAAAAGAGAAACATCAATTTAGGGCTTATACTGTCTGGCTTTTTCTATTGGAGCTAAATACATTAATAGCCTATTTAAGAGGGTTTTTCCCGTTAAATCCCCTATTTAGTATTTAGAGTGGACTGAACTATTCAAACTACTGGTTCAAATTGAACTGAGATTGATCGGCTTTCTCTCTCTTCTTTTTAACTTTTTTTTTTTTTTATAATGCATAAATACGAGAACAATTTTTCATTTATCCCTACAGCTAATTAGTGGAGGGATAAGTAAAGGGGACAAAAAATAGTAAAAAGACACAGAAGCTCCACATATGCAAACAATACCAAATTCAATTCTGAAGGACGATTCCAACTTATCAAAATATAGGGTCGATAAGACTCTGCAACTCCAGTGGCTACAAGTTCTTACTTAATCTTGTAGCCATGGTTGGCAACCCGCAACTGACAATGGGTGATGTTTAGACTAAAATCAGGCCTCGGTACCGGAGGAGTGATTGCATCTTGCCCAGACCGAGTCCATCTTCATCTCAGCAGGATTAGAGTATTTTGTCAGGTTAATGAGCTCGACCCTGGAATAAGATTTCTATCCAGATTTCTAAATATTATAAGCCCCATTCCTATGTATGTCTGAAGGCCTCACATACAGAAAAATGACCGGAAAATATCGTGCCAAAAAGGCCAAGCAGGTGAGGATTGGGCAAGCTTCAGTATGGACCAGTTGCAAACCAAGCCCAACTGGACAGACGGACACTCACGAAAACTAGAATATCGATTGGCCCAGCCCATCCAGCTCAATATACAGTTCCAAATATACCAATCCATGATTAAGGAACTGGTGGTCCAAAGTGAAGAATCCCTACTTGATCAGATAGTCTATTACTCGAACCTAAAACTCCTCACCCAATAAAATGGGCTCTTTCACCCAAATTCAATTGTGATTGGCATGTTGGTTGCTTCTTTTTTTTTTTTTTTTACCCCTCCTCCTCCTCCTCCTCCTCTCTCTCTGCTGTTTGTTATCTGCCCTGATGCATAGCTCTTTTTACTTTCCTTTTGGTTCTCTGTTATTTTCTTTTTTTGGGGAACTCTTCTCTTCTATTTCCCCCCTGATATCCTCTCCCATAATACAAGTCCATCTCTTTGCATCCTAGCAAAAAAGGGTTGAGAAGTTCTAACGTTATTTTATATAATATAATAAAATGTATGATATATAACTTTATTATATTTTAGCCTTTATTGGTGTCCTAAGTTTCTTCTGGCCCAAAGAAGTCCTCAGAGTCAGGTCCAGGTCTGTCTAATACGGTAGACCATGTCAGTTCAGACTTCAGAGGACACACAACACCAAGGGTTCAGGTGGTCATGGACCTGACCCGTTTACACTGTTATTTCCCATGTGGTTAAACAATGGTGGAGTAGAAATTCTTATGAGAAATGTCCATAGAAATAGAAAATCACATTTTCCAACTTGGAAGTGGACATCTTGATCTGGAGCCGTCTGGATCTTCATAATTCGTCTGCAGGTCACCAAGTTTTTAAGTAAAAAGCAGTTCATGCAGCCTGATGTAATTGTAATTGTACATGGTCCATTCTTCAAGTTGACTCAGGTGACTCGGCCAAGTTGACTCTAATTATCTACTCCCTAGGATAAGTAGTTGAGTTCGGCCAAGTAGCGTAGTCGATTTGGTGAGCTGGGATGAATCATGTGACTGAAGGTGAGTCATGATCTTCTCCATTCCGGTAATCTCATACAAGGTTTTTCATGTAAAACCCTGTTTTGTAAGGCTTCACTCACTATTTCATTTTTGGCTTCAATTTGCTTTTTTTTTTTTTTTTTTTTAAAAAAAGAAAAGATTGAGAACCTACTGTAACACCCCTTTAGTCTTTATTAGTCCCTTTTTTCTAGTCTCTAGTCTCTAGTCTTGGCAACTTTTTTTTTTTTTTTTTTTTTCACTTCTCTTTCTGGTAAACAGTTCTGCCAAGTTTGTGGAATTCTTATAAATGAGTAATTTAAAGCTCCGAATAGTGATTCGTGTCTTTTGTCTTGGCGTGAAAGACTCGCTTGAGATAATATTTGATATGATGAAGTTTCCACACGGACATTAGGATATACGCTGTTCGTGATAGATACTCCCAACATTGATAGGGAATATGTTGACTTACTCTCAGCTTTCTGTCTTCTACTAATTCCAATGCTAATCCAATATCTAGCACAAAATCTCCTCTTGTTTGATGATGTTACACCAACCAAATTTCAATGCACTTTAAGTAATCAACCGTCCTTTTGTCCACTATACTACAATGCCCCCCCATCCATTACGGCGGAATTTGCATACATCACATCTAATATATATATATATATATATATATATATCAACCATGTTGGCAAAAGGAAAAGTAAAAAGTAGAAAGTAGAAAGCATCCACCTTGCATTACAGTTTAGGCAGCACCAGACAGATAACAAAAATCATTACCATGGAACCACCAACATTTGTCCAAAATGAATCTACTTAGAGATGCAATGATGTCCATCATTATCAGAGGAATTTCTTTATGAACGAACAACCCCATTATTCCAGAATAGGGTATTTCATGTTTGGATTCCATTCGGGTACGTCGGATTTGAGTTTGGTTGAGCCAATTTCTAACCGACCCTCAGCCCAATTATATATAACCAAAATTATAAACATCAGGTTAGGCCAATGCTTCAGAAAACCGATTGAACGATATTTGGGATCACTTCTAACCATTATCATGACCACCTAGACTTTGGTTGGGCCTACTTGTACGGAGTTAGCAGTCGGCCCATAAAAAATGTTACTTCTACACCCTATAATATATATGAGAAGACAGCAATAATGGAGAGATGGTTGAGTTGAAACTTGAAACAGCCGTGCTACACACTTCGGAGAATACTCGGGGATGTCCCATGGGATCCAACGGCTCCCATAGAGTCGTAATACATCCTGGGGTTTTTTACAGGGTGCCTAGACTTTTTGAACTTGAAAACCAGCACCAGTTTTGGCCGACAAGAGCATCTATATATGGGATATAATTAAAAAGAAAAGTGAAAAAGGCCTTTGATTGATTTTGATGCAGGGGTAAAGGTCAAGGAGAAATTAAAGTACCGTACAGCGCGTGAGGGACAAGGACACAAGGAAAAAGGAAAAAGGGCCCTCCCTGCCGTATCTTGAGAAAAGTCTTTTATCATAATCAGGTGGAAACTGAAATGACAAATTCTCATCATCCTCTCTGTTTGGCAGTGTTGAGAGTTTCAAGACCACTTTCTGTGCAGAGTGGGAGGCCAGTCCCATTTGTTTTTTCCCCACGGCAGAGAGGTGCATATCCTTCATTTCTACAGTTCTACTCCTTCCTTTTGCAAATCAATATTCTCCATATTGATAAAGATAGAATATATTTCCTCCCTTTCACAGGAATCATAGCTTGGTGTAGCGGCCATGATGAGAAACATCTGTGGTGTGACCGTGTGAGTGTTTATGAAAAAAAAACAAAGAAAAAAACTCATCAAACAAAATTGCCCATTATTAATAATAGATAGGAAGAATCATGAGCTTAAAATGGTTAATAAATGGAATTACAGGCATGTATATTCAGAAGGACAAGGCACCTGGTCCAATTACCAAAACCTGTGACACCTGCCACATTTTTAGACAGTACTGCTGCCCATGGTTCATACGTAATAATATTGTATGTGTTTATAATGCAATCTCAGAAAATTTAATTTAATAAAACATTAGAATAAAATCAACAAAGTCAAAGTGATGCTATGAATGTGATCCCATCGTTCAAAACTCTAAAAATCTTTGACGTGGTTCTCAAACTTGTTTCTTGGGACTTTTATGAAAAAAAAAATCATAATTAAATGATTTTATAAAAAAAAATCATAAAATGACAAGATAATTATTCGTATATGTTTTTAGACGAAATTATCCTAGTTGATGATATTGTCAACTTGGTAGATGATAACGTCAACCTCATGCAACTTTTCTTCTTCTTTTTAGGCTTTTCTTTTTCTTGGATGATTTTCATACCTTATTGTATTAAGTTTGGAGGGGAGGATATTGAATTTTGGCGAAAATTGAATATTTATTTCAAATAAATGAAGAAAAATCAAAAGGAAGTGATGAATGCATCAAAGAGTTTGACAAGTCTAATAAAGTGTGTTCAATTCGTTCAATATCAATTACGTTCTTAAAGATTGCCTAGCAAAACTCCGTACATTTGTTCATAAATATCAAAACCTACGAGATTTTTCCAAATAAATGGCTTCTAACTCTTAATGTTCACAAAAGCATATCCAAATTCATCTCCTCCAACTTCACTTCGAAAGAAATTCATCACTTAGGTATTTCACCGAACACCTTACACTCCAAACTCAAACTCTCAAAACTCATGTGATGGAGGCGATAAATGTGTATAAACTAAGCATGTAACCCATGTTGTGCATGTGTATGCAGAAACGTGAATCATTGCGATTGAGTAAACAATCAACCACACAAGAACAAACAATCATACACAAGAGAATTACATGGTTCAGCAATCTTGCCTACGTCCACAAGAAAAAAACTCAACAATCATTTGGGTTCACTCTCTGTATGATCTGATCTAATACATCATAAGTTACACATTACTTCATATATATAATGCTCTTTTTTTTATCCCCCAAGAAATCCTATCTTAGTCAATAAGAAAGTCCTAGTACGATTACGAAAATACCCATGACCCTGAACCCAATTGGTCTGGACTCATTAGGCCAACAACCTACACACCTAAGGAAGATTGCCAAGACTACTTAAGGAATATCATTAAGACAGAAAATGAAATGATTTTCATAATTTTCCCACCATTAGGTAGAAGAAGATAGAGTAGAACATCATTTTCCGCTATGAAAGTTGACAAAATCGTCAACTGTGGTGATTTCGTCAAAAAAAAAAAAAAAAAAAATGTACGAACAATTTTCTATTGGTAGTTTTGTCTTTTTAGTACTTCTGTCCCGCCTCACCTTTTGCTACAACTAAGTAATAAAATCATAGGAGGAGTTGGGGCAAAATTATCTTTTTTTATTTCAACAAAAGTAAGTCATTCTAGACAAAATATTGGCTCTCTTTATATGCCAAGTTTATCTCCTCCTTTTTCTCCTATTTTAATTTTTTTCTTTCCTTATTTCTTTCTTGGTTTCTAAATACAAATATCTAGTCCTTTTCTTTTATTGTGCACAACCATTGCCTATTGTCTTCTTCTTTATTCTTCAACACTTAACTCATTTGCATTGGTTTTCAAATACAGCTATACACGTAATTAAAAACACTTATCTGCCTTTTGTTTCTTTTGTATATATTTTTATTTTTTGATTGAGTTTAATGGATGCCTCTTTAATGAGTATATTTAAATACATATGTTAAATTTTTGAAAAAATTAGCCAGAGGTCCCTTAACATTGTCGTTTAAGGCCTCTAATCCACATGGATTTCAGTTAAGGCCTCTAGTCCATGCGCCTAGATTTATTTCAGGCGAAGGTCCCTAAGTATGCCAATCATACATTTGCATGACTAATTTTCCCTTCTAACCGTCTGAAATTATATCATGTATTTAATCCATAGTTTTAAGCTCCTTAGCATGATATTTAATGACTAGTTAATTTGCCCCTATAAACGCATTAAGCCATCTCACGGATTTTATTTCCTAGTTTTAGATCAAGTTTTGAAATTCAAATGGGAGGGAATAAATCAATTTTTGAAATTCAAATGAGAGGAAACAATTCTAGGCTTCCTATAATAAAGTACGATTTGCTACAAAGGCACTATTTCTAAGATTTTTTTGGGTTTTCTTTGCAATAATCAGATAATCATGCCATTCATATCATATCCATCTTGATGGAGAGGCCCAATATCTAATCATCACCCTATTTTTTTTCCCAATTGATCTTTTCGATCAATACATTTGATAATATTAGAGAGAATAAAAAATTAGCTTCATTTCACGCATAAAATCATCACGACTGGGTACGATTATGATGGCATTATATAGGCCGCACCAATATAAACTAGAGAAATTTTGGTGAGCTCCCGCTCCACAGTCAGTCTAGGACTGCAAAAAAAATTCAGTATCACCGCAAAACCGAACCGAACCAAGCAGTATGGATCAGTTTTATGTAGATTGATTCGGTCAACGGTTTGAAAATAATAAAAACCGCCTTAAATTGGTCGGTTTTCGGTTTAAACCTACGTCTAACCGCTTAAACCTAACCGACCGTATATATTAACTTAAGTATTGAGTTTTGACTATTATAGCCTTAGGGGAAGCACTTGTATGTTCAACTTACATGTTACATGTTTGATAATAGCTCTACAAGAAGTGTGCATTACTGTGTTTAAGTAGCGTTGCCCAGGGGTTTGGTCTAACCTAAGAGAAAGTGAACTATGAAGAGGCCCATCTTAATTAGTTTAAAATTGGGGCTACATCCACTCGAACCCATCCTATTGGCAAAAAAAAAAAAAAAGTTCCTTTTGTGTAGATTTCATTGGTCTAGATCAAGCAATGTAGTCTAGTCCAGGTTTTACGGAGAGAATTAGATACGTACCTGACCATTTTGTTGGTGTATTTTATCAGAAGATTTGAACTGTTTCAGCTCATTGGCCTGAAAAGTTGGTCGAACCTGGCCTGGTCCATTCAATCACGCGACCAGATGATGGATGGAAAGAGTTCATCCATCGTTTGATGTATGCTTCCTTGGTTGAAACGAATTATGAAATATATTTGAGTATTCATTATAGCTTTTCCTCATTCATTTGATGGACCTAGTTTGAACTGCAATTTTTATTCGAAAAAATAAAATAAAAATAAAAACCGTAACCGAACCGGTTTGGTTCAGTTTGAGCACATGGGTGGTTCGGTTCGTTTTGGAAAACCGATAGATTCGGTTTGATTGATGATTTTCCCTCTAAACCGATTCGAACCGCCCATGTACATCCCTAACATCTCTACCACTAATAATGCATACTAAAATTATAATATATGAACTCAATTATACGCAAATAACAATACCCACAACATTAAATTATTCTAACAGCCAGCATCATGTCAAGACCGCAGAATGTCATGCATCTCGCCTTAAATAAATAAATAAATCAAGCAAATGATACAAGGCACCATGGCTATTTGGTGATACATATCCTTTCTATTTTCACAAGATAAAATGACACGTTTGTTGTATTCAATATCGATTGGTTTTCACCTTGGATGATGTTGCTGATCTTCATCATTCCGCAAGTAAAATGCTTACGATATCACTGGATTACTTTGAATTTGGGGGGTGGGGCGGGCGGGCTGGAAAGCATCCAAATGGGTCCCTCATGAGATGGGCTTCTCTTTTTGGCCTCCTAAAAATTGCTATTACTTTAATAACCAGAAAGAAATGACCAAGCACCAATGCCCCATGTGGAGAAGTTACATTTAGCCATTAGGGTCATCTTTGCTTGATCCAATAGAAGTCCACAGCATGCACATAATAGCCAATATTTAAAATAAGTTAGAAATGATCTTAAGGAAATGAAATCTGAGCTTTCTAGAAGGTAACATGAGCATAAAAGAATCAGTTCTTGTCACAAGAAGAAACTCCATTTTATGCTGTTAATTAGTACTAGCAAGAAAGGACCATGATAATCCCGGGCCCTAAAATAAAATAATTATTAAACTAAGTATGACAGTATAATTCATAATATAAAAATTATATACACCGAAAAAGAAAAATGCAAAAATAAGAAGCATATCAAAAGATCAAAAATAAGAAAAAAGAGAATAGCACAAGTGTTCGTATCTATATATTTATAACTACACATAATTAGTATATCAACAAAGTGATTACTAAAAATAGAATGCCAAAAAAAAAAAAAAAAAAAAGCTATAAAAGCACAATGCGTCTGAAGACGTGGGCTGGGTACCCAACCAAATTATGAGTCATGCCAACACTGATTGCTTGGAGTCTAACAACTGGAGCAAAACTGATGAGGTATTGGCAACTATCTATATTTGTAGTGTGAAAAAACATGGAAATAAATCATTGAAAAGAGAGAGCAGTTGAACATATTTATATATATATATATATATATATATTTTCTATAGAAGTTCAACAGAATAATTAGTGGCCATGGGCCATGATTAGGAAGATCATCAATGTAGTGCCCAAGATCCAATCACCATTGATGGGAGTGGAACAATATAAATACATAAAAAGATGGGAGTGAAAGGGAATAATTTACCTTAAATCTTGCCTATGATATGGAAGATAATAAATGTAATGCCCATGATCTAATCACCATTGATATGGAAGTGGAACAGAATAAATACATAAAAACGATGGAAGCGAAAGAGAAAGATTTATCTTAAATCCTGTCCATTATATGGAAGATCATCAATGTAGTGCCCAGGAAGTCTTGATTTGAGAGATTCCAAAATCTAAATTAGATACTAACAAAATGTATCAAATCTAACAGGAATGTAAGAAATTCTAAGAACAAACTTTTGAAAATCTCATTTATAACATTGCGTAACCCATATACATCATTCATGTTTTGGAAGTATTTTTATCACTCTTCTAATAACGTAAAAGAAAACCCTCAAATTCAAAGCCTATGGAATAATAAAGTTCCGAGTCAATTAAGAAAAATACTCAAAATCATCACAAGAAACCATAATTAAAAGTCCAAGAACTTTTCTTGGTCATCCAAGAAGCAAAATCGAATTCCAGAGTAATGAGTCAATCAAGAAAGAACTTCATCATGATTTATCCAACGTTCAAATACAAAATAGAATTATTTGATCGATGGCATCAGATCAAATTTAAAGATTTTGTAGAGATTAGGAATGCATCTTCAAAGAAGAAAGGGGAAAGGCCCGTGCTAATCCCGAGCCCTAAAATAAAATAATAATTAAACTAAGTACGGCACTATAATTCATAATATAAATATCATATACACGAAAAACAAAAATGCAAAAATAAGAAGCTTATTAAAAGATCAAAAATAAGAAAAAAGAGAATAGCATAAGTGTTCGTATCTACACATTTATAACTACGCATAATTAGTATATCAACAAAGTGATTACTAAAATTAGAATGCAAAGAAAAAAAATAGCTATAAAAACACAATGCATCTGAAGACGTGGGCTGGGTACCCAACCACATTATGAGCCATACCAACACTGATTGCTTGGGGTCAAACAACCGGAGTAATACTGCTGAGGCATTTGCAACTATCTATATTAGTAGATGTGAAAACACATGGACCCAAATCAGTGAAAGAGACATCATATCAAATCTGAAGATTTTGTGGAGATTAGAAATGCATCTTCAAAGAAGAAAGGGTGGAGATGATCCGTATGAGATCTCACTTAATTAATTGAGGAGAATGAAGATTAGAGATAGTGGAGAAGATTATATTTAAGGGACATATATATTAGAAATTCACCTCTCTCACCAATTTTTCATGGGCTGGAGTAGCTAAGAGTAGGAAGAGATGTATAAGGAGATTGTTCTAGGCTTGAGATAAGGAGGATAATTGAGTGAGAAGATATAAAAGGAAACATGTAAGAGAGATTTTAGGGGAAGATTCATAAGAATTTTTCTATAAATACCTTTCATTGTGTTAAGTGTTTTAGCATTTTTGGTAACAATAAAAATTGAAATTGAAATCGTGTTCTAACAAAACATGCCCGCGCTAAGCCCGGGCCCAGAAATAAAAACGCGTCCAATTTGTGGCTATTTTACGAGATATTACTTAATGAGAAAATAAATATAAAACAAATAAATATATCATTTACTACGATTCAAAGCATGGCTTTTTTTATATAAATGAGTATGAAACTTCAAGTCTTATGTAAATTAACATCAATGTTTATATATTTATTTTAATAGTTTCAACTTTATTTCAAGTTGAAAACCCTAAAAGCCCATGTTTCTTTCAATTTATATAAGCAAATTAAAAAAATATAAGATTAGAATAGGCATGTGGGCTAGCTCGTGGGTGGCATTGCCTGGCCTAGTTGGGGCACGGAAGGGCACAGTTGGGCCGATCTGAAAGTGAGTCATGCTTCTTTAACAAAAGTTCAGATCTTATTTTTATTTGAGAATTATTGGAGGTCTTTATATTTTCTTGCAAGAATCCCTTTTGTTTTTATATTGTCTTAAAAATAACTTTGAAACATTTCACTTTCCGCGAAGATGGGCCAAAATCTCATTTGGGCGCCAATATATACGATAATTTTTTACCGCCAATATGTACGATAATTTTGGACTTGAGTAGTTTGGATTTCAAAAAAATTATAATAAAGTCAATATTACAAAAAAAAAAAGATAAAATAAAGTCTATTTTTTTTAAAAGAAGATAAAATAAAGTCAATATTAAAATCGAAAACAAACAATCAATTACAAAATTGCATGTAGCCCGTCTTTAGGAATTAGAATATGAGACCCACTTTAAAAAAGTTTATTGTATGTGGAGCCCATATGTATAAATCACTAACAACAATCCACTTTTAAAAATCACAAACATTAAGGATTTTCTAACCATAACAGATATATTAAAATTCTAAATCCACATAAAGAAGACTCATTTTAACTTTGTTAGATAGAGTTATTGAGCAAGGTGAATTTTTTCATATGGACTCTTTAATCACCTATCCATAATATATATATATATATATATATAAATTTGAATTCACATAAAGAAGCTTAACAAAAGTGGACTCTGAATTGATTGATGGAACTTATTTCTTGAAATTGATTTGAGATCTAATTTCTCAAATTGATTTGAGATTAGAGTCCAATTTTACAATCGAGTTTGCGAAATCGGACTCCAATTTCAAAATCGATGCATATGTCTTTAATATATATATATATATATATATAGGGGAGTGTTCATGTGCATCTATCCCTCACCATAGGGTGAGGGACGCTTCCATAAATGAGATTTTCAAGTACAAAAAGTAAGTTTTCAAGTACATAGATGAGGTACACTCATTTGTCTTCATATGCAAAAAGGGGAAGTGTCCCTCACCCTATGGTGAGGGATGGATGCACATGAACATTTCCCATATATATATATATATATATATTAATGGGTAATGCATTTGTGTATACCAGACTCGAGGTGAAAGAACTAACTTACAAAGGGCCATCATCCAGCTATCACGGTAATAAATTAAAAGTCCTTGTAAAAAAGAGGATCCCCTCTATTTTGGATACTAATTCACAAGACCCAGCTTGAAATGACTACCTAGAAATTTAAGAAGAAAATGGGCCTGAATATAACTTGTTTTTTTTTTTTCTTTTTTACCAAATTAAGTTTGGGAAATGTTAGATAATAATAATAATAATAATGAATATAAATAAAAAAAAATCAAAGATTGTCATTAATAATACACCATTGACATCCTCTCCCCAGAAACAAACCACAAGCTCATGTAGTTCTAATCGTTAGGGAAGATTTTTTTTTTTTTTTTTTCTTGTAATAGACAGTTGGTTAGGGACTTTTAGCGTGTGTGTATGGATACATGAGTTTTAACAAGCGAAAGGAAAAAGGAAAATGTAAATGGATACCATTGACAATACATTGAACTTGAAAACATATCAAAACTTGGCATTATTTTCTAAACTTTTCTTCTTCCATTTTCATATATCATCATCAGACTAATTATAACATAACATAAAAAGAAAAAAAAAAAAGTCAACAGCATCACAATCAAATTAACCCATAAACAATTTGGGCTTCCGGATGTAATAATAATAAAAAGTCTAAAACCCCACTACCCTATTAATAGCCCTTTATTTACACTACTAAATCCCCTTGTAGTAATAATAATATTAAAAAAAAAAAAAAGAAAGAGCAAAAAACCAGAAAATCGTCAACGATCATCAAACCCTAGCTTTGGGTAGGAGTGGCGTAGTAAATGCATGGCAAGAAGAAGTAGTGGTGGTGGTGTTGCCGTTGCCAATCCCATCCTTGCAAGAAGAATCAAGACCCACCTCTGCAAAAAGCTGCAAAACATCATCCAGCTCCCAACCACGAAACCTCTGCTCGTCCTCCTCCAGGATCCTCAAGACACCCTTGAAAAAACCCACCTCGCAGGGCAGGACGAGTCCCCCTCGGGCCTGGAACCCGTACTCCTCCTCGGCCTTGTTCAGAAGAGCGACGAAGATGGGAAGGCTGAGGAAGCGGGTCGGGATGACGAACCGAATCTGCTCCGCACCCACGTAGACGGCGAAAAAACCAGAGGTGATCCGGCGGGGAGGATTGGAGTCAGAGTCGGAGTCGGGGTGGGAGAAAACGGGCCGGCGGAGGAGGCTGATGGCCTTCCATCTCTTTGCTAACTGCTTCAGATGGACGATTTGGCGGATCTTGTCTACCTTTTTCATCGCAGTCGCCATTGCAACAAGAAGTTGCAGGAGCAGAGTTAAGCAGAGTGAGTGAAACAGACAGACAAAAAGACCCCCCACAATGCTCCACCCCAAATATTACAACTTTCTAGAAAGAAAGAAAGAAAGAGAGAGAGAGAGAGAGAGAGAGAGAGAGAGAGAGAGAGAGAGAGCAGTGTGAGTGAGGTCTTTTTTTACTAGTTAAGCCTCTTCAAAAAAAAAAAATCTCTCTTTCGTCTTCTGCTATGTTAATGTTGTTATTATAGGGGTATTTTATTGGCCATTGGGGAGGAGGAGGGAGGGAGAAAGATGGAGAAGAAGAAGAAGAGGAGGAGGAGGAGGGAGAAGGAAGGGGCGAGAATTAAGGGGTTTATAATGTCTATGTAAGGGAAGAAAGCTGTGCGACGACTCAGAGAAGAAAGACTGAGAATCAATCAAGTCATAAGAAAGGGGGAAAACTGCCTTACAAAAGAAAGAAAATAAGAGGGAAACTGGATGTTTCCGAAGCTACCCTTCCTATTTCTATATATATAATATAAAAAAGGGATAAAAGCACAATACCTACCTGTACTTTGGACGTTTTGCAGAGTGCCCCCTGTACTTTGGTATTTTGGACTAAACCTACATGTAGTTTTAGTTGACATACAAATACAAACGTCCGTGACGGAATATAGTAAATGGCGAATTTACCCCTGATATATCCGTTTTACTGACCACGATTTTTTCTCATTTTCCCCCTTTTCACTTGCGGTTAGGGTTTGAGGCGAAACCGTCCCTCCTTCCTTGCGATCGACAGATCCCTCAAGAAGAACTATAGATCCAGGCACGAAAGAACATCAACAGTTTCAGAGGTATGATCTCATACCCTTAATCATGTACATTTTGATGCATGTGGTGGTTATAAGCTTCGCCGATGATTTATGGTTTAGGATTTTGAACAAAAATCATAATTTCATAGCTCTGCGTGCATGCATTTTACATGAAGTTTGAATTTCTTTGTCTCATATGGTGAATGTCTCATATAGAAAAGTGTAGGACCTTCGCTGTCGAAAATGGTCCCCTCTTGAAAAAATGTTTCTTTTGTTTATTGTTTCTGTTTGAATGTTGGTGGAACAGAAACCCCACCTGTTTGCTACTTTTGTGGGTTGTCCATGGTGGAGGGGACCACAGTCACACCTTGTTGGATGCTCCCTGTTCACAAATGCTGAACAAAAGGGATGCTCCCTGGATCACGAGTGCAAACCCACACACTTCAATGCACCATTTATGTGGATCTGCGTATGCAGGGGCTTACCTGTATCAGTTTAATCTAGTCACAAGGTGATTGGCACTCACCTCAAATTGACAATGGCTGTTCAGTTGTTAAGAGTGAATCAATAGGAACAAAAAATGCCTTGAGCTATTGATCTATGTGAGTGTTTTGATTGCTAATCTTCTTGGGGCCCACCATGTGTATTAGAAACATAGATTATGCAGGGATTCCCAGTCAGTCACCAGGGAAATGGTGCCAGTTGGGGCTCCCAAATAAATCTGGAAATGGACACCAACAATGCTGTCTAATATGTTTTTTTTTTGGCATTAATTGTCCCATTAGTGGATTGTTAACACTTGATGAGGAACATTTCATAACAATAAGATCAATGGTGCAAAACAAACTTGAAATGCTTCTTCAAACTTGAAATGTATGTGCAATAGTGCATGGGCAGGTTTGGCTTGTAAATCCCATATCTTTTTAGTTACTAAGCCTAATAGCCTGATCAATCAGCTCAAGCCAGTCTATTTTCCAGTAATATATACATGCCCCTTTGTTCTAAATATGTCCAAAATGTACGTTTAGTCCAAAATACCAAAGTACAGGGGGCACTCTGCAAAATGTCCAAAGTACAGGTAGGTATTGTTTTTTTTTTTTTTTTTTCCTTCTAAATATGTCCAAATGTGTTGCCTTTTGAGGAATTAAAAAGCCAATATTTGCTTTGACATGCAGATGTGTTTTTTCTTAACTGGTATAAGGTTTTACATGCAGATGTTTGATGAAGTTACAATTGAATTCCACCACGGTGGTTATTTTACAGACCCACCAAACAGTGTATACATTGGGGGTGTGGTACATGAAGTCAGAGAATTTGATATTGACAAAGCATCATTTTTTGAGTTCAGGGATTATATGATAGAATTAGGGTACCCAGGGAACAGTTCAATGTATTTTAAGGT
This sequence comes from Camphora micrantha, assembly GCA_003546025.1. Taxonomy (NCBI): domain Eukaryota; kingdom Viridiplantae; phylum Streptophyta; class Magnoliopsida; order Laurales; family Lauraceae; genus Camphora; species Camphora micrantha. Next base: position 183,834 of record QPKB01000002.1, read on the forward strand.
GCCAGGATTGGATTTTGATGAAGGTCTGAGGCGGATTGAATCAGACAGGGATGTATTTATTCTATTAGAACATTATAAGGACAGTCAGGTCTTGTCTATTTATATTGAGAGGGGACATGAACCTTTGATGGTGGTGTCACCTAAGGGGAAGATCTTGATGCAAAATATTCACACCGAAGGTCCCTTGAAACAGTTACCTGCAGCAGAAGCAGCATCAGCCAGTAGGAAACTTCACTATGAGGAGGACTATGCTGCTGATGTTGAGGATGAAACTTCTGGTGATGAAGTCAGTGATGATCACCCTAATGTTCATCAACATCCTCATGACCCCAGTATTCATCAGCATCCTGATAAAAGCAATGATGATGATGGCCAAAATCAGACAAGTGCTGGTCATGATGATAGTGAGGTTGAAAGTGAAGAGAATCCTATAGATCCTGAGGAGCCACCAGAGTTACATGAGGATATTGAGAAGCCAGAAGATGAGAATATCTTCAGAGGATCTTCTGAAAATGTGGAAGAGGTGCATAAAGGAAAACAACAAGTACCAATTGATGAGAATTGGATAACAGATGATGAGCATGGGGATGATCTTCACTCATTGTGCAGCTCATCTGATGAGAACAACAGGTCTAAATGGCCTGAGTTTAATGAACTGACTGATATGGAGAATCCTGAACTGAAGTTGGGTATGGTATTTTCAAGTCCACAAGTGTTCAGACAAGCACTTGTTGAATGGACTGTAAGGCAAGGCTATGACATTAAATATCTGAAAAATGAGAATAAGAGAATCACGGCTGTTTGTAAATATGATTGTGGGTTTAGGATTCATGCATCACCTATGCAGGGTGAGAAGACATTTCAGATTAAGACATTCAAGCCCAAACATGCATGTGGTATGAGGTTTGAGAATCACTTGGTAACTTCCAGCTATATAGCTGCTAAATACCAGCAGAGGATGAGTGACAATCCGAAATGGTCAATTCCTGCAATGCAAAAAGAGCTGAGAAGAGAATTAAAGGTGAATTTGTCGAAGGATAAGTTGTATAGAGCCAAGAGGAAGGCATCGGATAACATCTCTGGAGATATCAGAATCCAATACACTAGATTGAGGGACTATTGTGTCACTGTCCAAAAGTACAATCCCAACACAAGTATATTTGTGGTGACACAGAGACCTCACATAGATAGAATTCCAAATTTTCAGAGATTGTACGTCTGCTATGAGGCACAAAAGGTAGGGTTCCTTGGTGGATGTAGACCCATAATTGGTCTAGACGGGTGCTTCCTCAAAGGTAGTTATGGCGGACAAGTGTTGGCTGCAGTGGGTAGAGATGGGAATGATAATATGTTCCCAATTGCAATGGCTGTTGTAGAAGCTGAAAATTTGGATTCATGGACTTGGTTTTTGAAATCATTAATTGATGACATTGGAAATGGGGGTGACATGGGCTGGATTTTTTTGTCTGATAGACAGAAAGGGCTTGACGCAGCATTTGAGATAGTAGTTCCTACTGCTGAAATCAGGCACTGTTTGAGACATATGTATGATAACTTCAAAAAATTGTTTAAAGGCAAATTATTGAAAGATGCTATGTGGGCTGCAGCATCATGTGGATCACCCAGAGAGTTTGATAGTCATATGCAGAGGGTGAAAGAGATGGACCAGGCTGCATATAATTGGCTGATATCTGCTAATCCAAACAGGTGGGCCAGATCTCATTTTTCTACAAGGGCCAAATGTGATGCATTAACAAACAACCTCTGTGAGTCTTTCAATAGTTACATACTTGAAGCTAGGGAGAAACCAATTGTTGGTTTGCTTGAGTGTGTCAGGAGAAAACTTATGACCAGAACTCAAGTGAAGTTGAAAGGAATGACCAAATATGATGGGACAGTCTGTCCTGCGATATTGGAGAAGTTAGAAAAAAACAAGAATGACAGCAGACATTGTTTTCCCAATTGGTCAGGCAGAGGTGAGTTTGAGGTGGACTGTTTTACCAAAACTTATGTTGTGAACATTGAGAGTAGAACATGTTTATGCAGAATGTGGGATCTGACTGGGATACCTTGTAAGCATGCCATAGCATGTATATACATGAATCAAGGAAGGCCTGAAGATTATATTCATGAATGCTATAGCAAAGAGATGTATTTGAAGGCATATAGTAGTATGATACACGCGGTACCTGGCATGCATGATTGGATAGAAAGTGGAATGGAACCAGTTGCTCCTCCATTGTATAGAAGACCTGCAGGTAGGCCAAAGAAGTTGAGGAGGAGGGAAGCAGATGAGGTACATAGTTCCAGTAGAGTTTCAAGAAGAAATAGAACAATGACTTGTGCTAGATGCTTGAAAACAGGCCATAATGCCAGGTCTTGCAAGGGACCAGTGCATCCAAATTCAAGACTATTTCATTCTGCATCACAGCCCATGGCAGCTTCCCAGCCAGCATCACAGCCCATGCCACCTTCTCAGCCAGGTTCTCAGCCCATGCCACCTTCTCAGCCAGGTTCTCAGCCCATGCCACATTCTCAGCCAGCATCACAGCCCATGCCAGCACATAGGGTACAGTATTTTCACCCATGTTTTATACTTTTTCTTCCAACTAGATTATATGCATGCATTTACTCACTACTGTATTGAAAATTTTGATTGATCAGGGGAGAGTTAGACAATCTTCTTCTCAGCCGTTGCCAGCTTCACAACCACTTTCGTCAGCAAGTAATACCGGTGGAGGAAAGTTACAAGCAGTGAGGTCTGCATCAACACCCAGAGGTAGAGGGAGGATTGGAGCAGGAAAAGGCAGAACAATTTGATGATGTTATGTTGATTCTTTTTTAAAACTTTGTCTGAATGATGTTGTGAGATTTTATGTTGATCTGTTTTAAAAAACTTTTGTCATAATGATGTTGTAAATTTGATTATGGAACGGTATAGATGACTGTTTGGATTGACTGTAATGATGATGATGATGGATTGGAGCAGCATAGATGACCCTTTTATATTGTTTGGATTGAGTGTTTGGATAAGGATGATTTTGTTATTGCAGGTTGATTAAATTCAGAGCAAGATAAATAGTGAACAAAGCATGCATGGACAAGCAAATTTCACCAACTCCTTTTCATTAAAATATTCCAACTGATACATATGATCAGGGTAATTCCAACCCATCTACAGGGAACCAAGCCACAACTAGGTAGCACATGAACAAAAAAAACACAATTCCAGCCCAAGTCCACAGCAATACACGTAGATAACATTTTTCCCTTCGACAAGCTGTCTTCAGTTCCCTCTCCAACACATCAATCTTATCCAATAGCTTCTGTACTTGATCAGTTTCTGCATCAACCCATTCAAAAAATCCACACGCTGGCTGGATCTGAAAAAATTTTGAAACAAAATAACATTAATACTAGCATGGTTGACCATACATCAAGAAGAATAATCAGATTGTTGACAGCATAACCCCATATAGAGCACAGCCAAGAAACCTTCTCCCCATGTTGCGCTGTGTTCGAGAAGTTCTCAAAGCAGCCCTATGCCCGCAGTGACAATAACGAATTTCACCGTCAAGTTGAGAGTATTGGCCATGAGAACAATGGGCACAGGATTTTTGAGAGTTTTGAGAGGAAGCCATGGCTGGAAAGGAAAAAAATTGACTAGGAATGTGTCTGGTGCATTTCAAGTGTTTTATAGGCTGGCTCAGGGGCAAATAGGTCTTTTAGAGGGAGTTATTTGGCGCCAGTATCCACCAAACACATTTTATACGACCTACACTGTTAATACTAACAGAATCCGTCCATTTTGCATGTCAACTAAAACTACAGGTAGGTTTAGTCCAAAATACCAAAGTTCAGGGGGCACTCTGCAAAACGCCCAAAGTCTAGGTAGGTATAGTGCTTTTTTCCCTATAAAAAACCATTAAAATATTTAGATAAATTATAAATGAATATTAATATATAATTCATAATAAAGATGAAAACCCATTAGAGAAATTTTAAGTAGCTGAAAATATTTAGGAAAAGATCAAGAAAATAGTAAAGATTTTAGAACCTTGATTTGATATGCAATAATATTTAATATATACATGTTCACTTATCACTAAGCTAAAAAGCCTTTATTTTTTTTTTTTTTTGGTTAGTTTAATAATATGTGGGGCCCATTAAAGGTAAAAATTTTAGAATATAGCATTACAAAAAGTTTAAGGATGCGCCACGTGTCGCTCTCCTAGGGAAAGGCCTGCTATCTTTATATATACAATTATAATTATATTAAACCAGAGAAATTAATCTTTTTTTTCTATTTTTTTTAATTTATTTTTGGTGGGTTGGATTCAGAAGTGTGGATTTGGATCCCAAACAAAGTGACCCTGTTTGTTGGTTGAGCATGGGCCGCCGCCTGCTTGCTTCTCGCGAGTGATTTGGGTTCAACTCTATCATGGGGCCCTCCTATTGATAATTTGAACAGTTTAAAATGAATTTTATATTATTTAGTGACATATTTTTAGGTTTTAGTTTTATTTATTTGTATTAGATTCTCTTAAAGTAGGCACTCCACCCGATGCGCCAAATTTGTAATTTTAATATATTTTTATCTTTTACCTCTTTTGTCCTCTTTATCGGTCTTTTTAAAAAGATTTTGCAATGCTGTAGGACCCACATCATAAAATATCTTAAATGGTATGTTACCTTTTCATCAGCCAAAATTTGGCAGCCAATGTCCTATGCCAAATGCCACTTAAAATTAGGCATTTAGGGTGGAGAGTGTTTAACAAGCTTTTTTTTTTTTCAACGGTTGGGAGTGTCATGTGGCATTTCACATATCTGTTCGAGATGATTTAAGATATCTAATTTATTTCTACCAAAAATAAATATCTAATTAGATTTTTTTTGGATGTTGATTTGAGATACTGATATTGGAATTTGATGAGTGTGTTTTTTCTTTTTGATAACCCAACAAAGGGAGTTGGGACCCCTTAGCCATTTTTTTAAAAATTTTGAATTTGATAAGCATGTTTAGTGGGGTTTAATGTAGAAAATCCCAAAAATTTGGTACAAAATTATGTTATACTCCTGCAGAGTACATGGTATCATGGGAATCCGGGGGCTCCATTTTGCTGAAATCGGGAATATTGTTTGGTCTGCGAATTTGGATCGGGTGAAACAGTACCTCTCTGATTTTGTGAAATAAGAGATCCAGACTCATTAGTTACAACTCTTTAAACAAGTGGGACTTTGAGATTGGACGAAAAAGCATTCCCATGTTTCGACTCATGGACTCGATCCAAATCCTCTACATGGTGATTCTCTTGGCGGATTGGGGTCTGAAGCCTGATTTAAGCTAACTGTCACACAATAATGATAATTATCAGTTGCACCTGAAATTTGAAATTCGAAAATGATCATTGTCCCACTTAATCGTAGCGATATCTACCAATATTGGATGGGCTACATCATTCAAATGTTAAGAACATTTGGTATATGAACCATCATGATGAGGCCTCATGTGAATGGTTTAATTTTGGTGTACATGTATCATGTCTACTGTCTTCTGAATAAAGATGGTCTATCTTACTTTTAATTAAAAAGTAATTCGGCAGGTACTTTTATTAGACTATTTTATTAACTAGCTATTCACTCCAAAATACTACAAATGTAGAATAGGGTAGGATAAGAGGAATGTCTCTCTAGCAAGTCATGTTCGCCAACAGCCATATCTGGACAAGGAGAAGTGCAACTCATCAAATTTTTCTTGTCTAATTGGGAACAAGAGCCAATTCTATTCACACACACACACACCAAGTCTATTCAGCCATATATATAAAAGAGAATATTCATGTGCATCCATCCCTCACCATGGAGTAAGAGATGCTTCCATAAATGGAGATTTTCAAGTAAGGAGGATTTCAAGTACATAGGGTGAAGTACAAAAGGGAGATTCATGTACAAAAAAGGAAAAGTGCTCTTGTCCCCATATATATATATATATATATATATATATATATATATATATTGGTAGACAACAAAGGGTCCACCTCGCCAACAAAATGTGTCAATAGAGTGGTTGTGCAGACCCCCGCTTGCACCCTCACAATTATATCGTGTTCAATTCAAGTTCCTACTGTCCTTTCTACTGCAGGCATTGGGGAATACCTTGTCTAGGGGATTTAGAGAATTCCAAATGCGGTCTACCATAGTATGATTCCAAAATGATCAACGATCTAGTTACATTATGATATCCAAGATTTTGAGGATATCCCATGGTTTTTTTCCTTTTGTACCCCAGCCAATAAAGGGGGAAGAGAGAGCCCACATACATAAGGAAGATAGCCTACTCAAGTGGGAAGGAGGCATGCACAAGTAGGAAGAAAGCCCACACAAGTGGAAAACGTACCAGGGTTTCGAACCTCGAGCAGCTAGGTAATAACTAACATTCTTTATCACTGAGACGTTTTAAGGATACCCCATAGTTAAAAGTGACTTTTCTCATATTAGCTAAACAAATTCTCACCATTTAAATTGTATCATGTAAGGGGAATTTTAAATTCTCAAGGCAACCCTTGAGTTTTCATCAGGAATTCCCAACAGGCAACAAGGGAAATCAAGAACGCCTTACAGAAATACTCTCAATCGAACAAGGCCAATACCCATTATATTCAACTCGACTTTGATTGTCGCCCGATAGATATCAAATAGTAGGATGATCTATCTAATTAATTTTATCCTATGTAGATATGAGCAGATTTCCATTATGACATATAACACAGGGTATTTACCCGGCTCCACATGAGCTCATAGGAATTAGTCCGGCCCGAATGGCTGAGACATACCATCCGTTATAAAAAAGAAAAAGAAAAAGGGAGAGACATATAAACAATATTTGTCCAACCACATCTTCGGATCTTATCAAAACTTATGGTTACTATAAGATCGATATAGTTGATAAGATGGCTAAAGACTTAAAGATGTTGAGAATAAATTTACTCGGATTTAGTCACCATTATGAAAAGTAAATATTAGGTGATTAAAAAACTTAAAAAGAACTTTGAAGAAGAAAAATGTACAAGATTAGAAAAGATGGAGACAAAGCAATGGTAATTTTACATAGTACAAGACAATGAAAAATCAAAGCTAACATGGCCAACTAAATGATCTTCGGCCATGAATTTTGTCATTTCACATTTCTCATACAAAAGTAAGTAAAAACCCGAGTCTTTGGTAGTGTGCAGTGTAAAAAACCGAGTCCGAGTCCTTTGTAGTGTGTAGTGTGACTGTGACCCATGTAGAGTCATGGGGAGTTTGTCAAGGCCACCGAAATTCGAGATACAATTAGATGCACCGAACCCCGTACCCCATCACGTGACTAGATTATGCGCCCTAGATTGCACGTTACATATTATCCATTGACTAATCTGCCCTCCTCCAAATTCTATATATATATATATATATATATCATCCATTACAATAATAACAACAGTAATAAAAGGTAAGTTACTAAAAACCCACTGCTTCTATAGTGAGTTGTAAACTATCAACTTGTCATGAAACAAATAAAAGTCAAGAACTAAGTAGTTATTGTTTATTAATTAAGTCCCAAGCTTAGCATGGGTAAAAGTGGGTCATAACCTTTTTTACGTCGAATGCTAGAGATATTTATCTGTCCATCTATGTATGGGTTCTATGATTGGGACATTTAATACTGTTGATTACTATAGGACCCAGTACATATCAAGTTATTTTTTATTTTTCTTTTTTCCAATATTGAGATGTTTTTATGTTTCATCAGCATGTTTGATATTTCATTGGACCACAAGTTAATTAGGTTTCTCTCCTTTGTTCATTCCTATTTCTAACCAAACAAGTCTAATCTCTTTTTTATCTTCTTTCCTATATTGTTTCTTAGGTAAGTTTCAAGTGCATCTATCCCTTAATATAGGGTGATGGACACTTTCATAATTGAAAATTTTCAAATACAAAAGCTACTTTTCAAGTACATAGAGTGAGAGATAGATGCATTTGAAACTTTCCCTTCTTTCTTTTACCATAAACATCTACAATATATTTTAAATAAGGGGCATTTGGGCGGAGGTCCCTCATCATTTACTTTTATAGTCTAAAGTCCACGATATTTTATCGTACCAACGGCAGTTCTCTTGTAAAAATAATGCAGTGAAAAAGACCAAAAAACTCCAGTACACGTCAGCAAAAACAGAACTCAGACAAATTCATCTGAGTTTTGGCAAAACTCAGATAAAACTCAGATAAGTTTGCCAAATGAGTTTTACCAGAAGTTAACATAAGTTTTCAAAAAACTCATATAAATTTCCTGTTTTTCTAAATTTGCTGTTAATTTTTCTGCTCGAATAAATTTGTGTTGCTTTTTGTAATGATGTGAAATAAGAATGAAGGGATGCTGGAGACTTACAGATTTGAATAACCAAAGTCAAAGTGATTTGTTTTGCTTGCAAGAGAAAAAAAGATGAGTTGCTGAGTCTTCCTCTTGGTAGCAGAAGTTACATCTGGAGGTTAAGGAAAACCCTAGGCTCTTCAAACGGATTTCAGTTGGATTTTTTTTATACATCAAACGCCACCAAAAGTAGCTGATTTTGTGGAGGGAGATACCATTATAGATCATACTAGCACAGTCCGGTTTGCAAACTCTAGACTTGATGATGTTTCAAGCTGCTTTCAAAGAGAGACGCCCATTTGGAGACACTCTCTAGCTTATAGTGTCTCTTTCTGATGGGATTGGAGAGAGGTTATAGGTAGCTGATGAGCAAAAGTTGTTCAAAACTCAAATAAATTTGTATGAGTTTTGCCAGAAACTCAGATAAATTTGTTAAAACTCAAACAAATTTGTATGAGTTTTGGCAAATTTATCTGAGTTTTTGTCCAGTTTATTAGAGATTCTGGAAAATTTATCTGAGTTCAGCAACACCAAAAGTCAGAATACGGAAAATCAGATTATAATAAAAATCAAAATCCAAAACAAGAACATTTGATGACCACGATCCAATCGATAAAAGAGAGAGAGGGAAAACAAGAAAAATAGCAAACTGCTCTCTTTCAAATCAGTTGTAGAGAGATATATAGATTTAGAAGAGACTTCAGATGAAAGAGTATGATAAAGTAAAACCGTTTCTATCTTTGAAGAAATAAAAGAGAGAGAATCAGAAGTCATGGTGGCGACGGAAGGTGCTCTGCAACATTGCTCCACAACCATGGAAATGAACGGAAAATGGAAAATGAGAGAGAAGAAGAAGGAAGAAGTTCTCTGGCACAATAGAAAAAAAGAAATAACTTGGCCTAGGAATGAGGGTTGAAAGGGACAAATTAATCATAAAAATATATGACGTGTCATATTAGGGACCTCTCACCAAAATATCTTCAGTTGTCTGGACTATAGACACTAGAGAAAAAGTTGTTGTCCTTGATGTCTTAGAAGACCATGCTCAGGGACTATTGGCTAATTTGCCCTTTAAATAACTCACATTCTTGAACTCTATTTTTACTAAAATTCTAGGAATGATAAAAAGTATATTATATATATATATTTTCTCTCTCTCCAATAATACTCTAAGTTATTCTTTTTTATTTTATTTTTTTTGCATGGGCTAGGCACGGGCTTTATATTTATTATTATCAATGAGATACTATACTTTTTAGGCATATGGCTAGATGTGAGTACAATTATTATTATTATTATTATAGTTAGGGTAAGAACACTATATTATTATGGGCTTATTTAATCTTTATATTTCCCTTACTCCTTCCCTCATCTTGCTTCCTTTACAAATGTTTTTTTATTCATATTTCAATATTTTTTTTATTTTATGTTTTCTTTCATATGCACTGATATTGCTTTTATGTTAATTTATATATTTTCACGGGACTCTGATAATAGTAGATGTCAAAAGAGAAATGACTGTATAGGGTTCACGGCTTGTTCTACGTATAGAAAATTTGTACTGTGGGGCTCCAATTTAGTCAAGGCTCCGGTTGACATTATTAATAGCTGGGTCAAAAACTATTTAGATCTTAAATAGGTTGCTCCAAAAGGCATTTTTTAACCATGTGGTTGCTCAATTAGATTATTGGATTCTTCATAGGTAAGACCATCTCTAAGGATCAAACTCACGGGAACTTCATGAGGCTCTATAGCGGGCCACTAATTAAGAATCTAAGGGTGCGTTTGGCATCGTGACATTTGGATGTTTCCATGTTCCCGCGAGATAAGGGTGTACAAAACATGTTTGGTATGTGTAAATGATTGTTCCGAATTTTGTACTCATGGGAAGGAATCTCAAAATCTTAACCCGTCAGCATAAGAAAGTTGGAACAAATTTTTTTTATTTTTTTTAAAAAACAACTTGCTGGCACAATTATTTCTTTTTTATCTCTTGCATTTTAAATATATAATATCATTTGAAGATTGTAAATCCTCTCATTTTTCCTAAATGTAGGCCCCACGTTCACAATCCCAAAAGAGGTGGCCCCACTTTATAATTCATAAAGGTGGGTCACATGATCACAATCACAAAAGATATGCCCCTATTATAATTCTATAATAGTGAGACTGCATTATAAATCATTTATAAAGGTAGGCATCATGTTGTAATTTCTCAAGGTGGGTCCCGTGTTCACAATCACATTTTAATGGTGGCCACACATTCAGATTTCTAAATGTGGGTACCACATTGTAATTTTTTAAAGGCAGGTCCTATGTTCACAATTAACAAAAAGTATGCCCCCGCATTTTAATGATGGCCCCATGTTCAGATTTCTAAATGTGTGTACCACTTTGTAATTTTTTAAAGGTGGGTCCCGTGTTCACAATTAACAAAAAATATGGCCCCACATTATAATTCTTATAAAGGTGGGCCCACATATTAGATTTTATAAATGTGTTAATTAACCGCATGTCCTGATTTTTAAAGGTGGGCACCACATTCCAGTTTCTAAAGGTGGGCCCAGTGTCTACAATTACAAAAAATGTGGCTCCATTTCGTCATTCAAAAATATGGGTAACATGGTCTCGTTACAAAAGGTGGATCCCATATTTACATTTACAAAAAGTTGGCCCACATTATAATTCCTATAAAGGTGGGCCCACATTATAAATCTAATGGATATGGGTTTCATGGTTTAATTTTTAAAGGCAGGTACTACGTTGTAAGTTCTACAGGTGGGTCTCATATATGATAATAATAGTACTACAAACAATAAAAGGTGGGGTCCCACATTATAAAACCTATGTTTGCTCATTGGGACAAAACTTTTATAATGTTACCAAATAAGTTCCGTACCACATATTTTTAATAAAGTAATTTAATATGATATTGCCAAATAAGTTCTGCAGAGTATAGACTCAGCATAACCTGATCTTAGCACAACCTAATCCGAGCACAAAATTAGAAACAACATGAGAACGATGCCAAAAAGGCCTTAAATTTCCTAAAACAAATGCCTCCCTCTGGGTTGGGCTCACATCGAAATCTCATTTTAATTAGACGTTACCCAATGTCAAATTGAATGTTTATAAAACATAAGAAATTTTTGTAATTTTTAATATTTTATTTAAGTACATTTCAACTAATAAATCAGCTTATATAGTGGGCGATTAACATATTAGATCATAAATTAATTATAGCCATATAAAAGGGGGCATTTTTTAAGAGCGGCTCAGTTATAAATAGTTGGGCTAGCTAGCTCCTTTGGGGATAAGGGATATAAATTTCTTTAGTACTTTATTTAAGTGTATTTTACTCAATAGACTTCTTACAAATATAAAACATGTCAAATTGGAATTCTGTCATATCCCATACATGATAAAGGCATTCTTTTTCTGAGTTATTAAGATATTTGGAAATTTGACTGCAAAAGAGCTTATTAGGCTCGGATTTTATTTACAAGTTGTTTGTTAATGGATAGGGAGAGAGAAAAGATGACACGCAATGTAAACTCGTATTATTGTGTTCTTCTAAAACTAATTACATCCACTAATATAAATATGAATATCCTAAGCTAAATATAAACCTACCCTAAATAGCATCACCCGCCTGACCTTTTCGGTGCGTGTGCTGAGTTAACAATAACTTCAACATTGTTGAGTTTCAAATCTTTGTTCTGTGGGTAAAATCAAAGTCTAAGGTTTATGGAACGTCAAAATCGTTGTGTTATGAATAGATAGGGCCAATTCTGGATAAGAGATAGGGTTTTTGTTTAAGATGCATGGATAATATTTTATCTTAATAGGTGCATTATATTATACTAAACATTTATTATATGTCCATACCATATTAGTTGAACAGATTAGAAATTAGATGGCTATGCTATGGGGTCTTATGACTTACGAGCAGTGGGTTTGCTGATACAAAAAGAATGAAAATGAATTTTCAGGTTTTACAAAATACTTTATTTTCTATATGCACTTGAATCTTTGTTGACAATAAAAAAGGGCGATATTTTGAGCTGCAACCCATAATTGGTCTTGGGTCGTGTAATTGATTTTCTGCACAAATTCAAAGTAGAAGAAAAAAATCTCAAGAAAAAAGATCGATCCGTGCACTTTTTTTTTAGAGAAATTTACCCGAAAATATCACGCTAAATGTCTCCTCCACAAAAAGGGCCTCAATAATTTCCTTGCGATGGAAATGGTCCCCTGGGGCCACTTTCATTTATTTTTATATATATATATATATATATATATATATAAAAGTGCAGTAGAGTGAAGCTCCACTAGACATTATTATTTCGCAAACCCCATTTCCCTCTTTTCTTCTTCCCTAATCCTTCTCCCCTCTGGCGATCCCATCTCTTCCTCTGTTCCACGACCGTCCCAGCGGTGGTCTCGGCGGTCATTTGGGGCCCATTCCTTTCATTCAATCATCAAACCACGTCCAATTGAAGCTTTTTTGAAGTATTTTCTTCCCATTCTTTTTAAATTTTTTCCCCACAATGTGATTGTTTCTCATTTCCTTACTTCTTTCCATTCGACTAACCCCTTTTTCATATCACATCGTAGAGTAGTGCAATATCACGCGCATGAGTCGGATTTTGCATTTAATCGGTTGTTTTCACTATGCTTCACTTCCCCCCTTTCTGTTTGGGTTCAAATCGGGGCTCAAAAGTTGAGATTTTCACGAGTTCCCCCACCTTTTGCTCTAAAAAGTCATCTATTGTTTGTGCTCATGTTCAGTATTCCAGGGTGGGAATGCGGGTTGTAGGAAGTACTCAAATGTTATAGAAGTGGGGGATGATGGTCCCTACGTCTTGGTTTTTCTCTCCCTAGCACGTGGAGAAAACTTTGCACAAGAAAATGCGACATAAAATGGGTTACAAAGATTCCTTGGGGCAAATGCTTCTTTCCCCACATCCATGAGTCCTTAGATTTAAGCCGTCTTCCAAGTGGCATTGTTTCAGTAACACATTTAAAAATGATAATGTGTCGCCATGAATGAGAATAGCCACTCAGTTTCTAGTTGATTGGGACCGCAAGAGGGGGTGTTTTGATCCCCGTAAAAGCTTCGTGGTAGTTTGGAGGATGGGAAGATTTTTGGGATGGGAATAAAGTCAAGAAGCAAGGAGAAAGTGTATTGCAAAATATCAATGCCACCACCTAACATAACTTTTGTGCTTTTTTTTATAAGACTCCTCTTTTTTTCTTTCTTTTAAAGTAACCTTTAAGTTGAATTTACTTTACAAGGGAATTATCCCAAACAGGCCAAGGAATCCTCTGAGACGGTTTCAAAATCCATGCCACAAAATAGTTACGCAGGTCCCCTTATGTGGAAGTACCAATCCAGCTGCTCAAGCTGGGCACGGAAATAGGAAAAAGTCGTTTTTTTTTTTTTTTTTTTTTTTTTTTTCTGCACTTGAAGAGATCTATTAGAATTTTTAGTTTTTTCTTCTTTCTTTGGGAATAACTGAAAATTGGAAAGGGATGATAGGCTGCAGGTAGCTCCAACTCAACCAACCTTCCTACTCTCTCAAGTCTCAACTGCCATCAATTATAAAGCTATTCCGGGAACTGATTCTCGAGATTCTTATTCTCTCATCTTCAAATTTGGCATTCGATTTTTTTTTTTTGGGGGGCCACTGCCTTTTTTTATTTACAAAATAAATAAATAAAAAACACCTCGATGGGGCCTGGAGACAGTGATCCAGCCAAATGGGCATAATGTCTAACTCCAGATATAACTACTGTGCTGCGTGGGAGATTTTTATTAGCTTTGCCGAAAACATGGATATAGGCAGGAACTAGTTCCAAATGATAAGTGGTACGACTTAAACGGGTGAAGTGAAGTCCCGTTTGAGTTTATTCAATGTGGTCTATTACCTAGAAAATTTTTGGCTCACATCCTAGTACAGTAGTTGAGTTAGGCCCATGTACAGAGCTTTAGTGTTTGATGTGGGGGTAAATAATTCAGAACAAGACTTCACATTGACATTGGCAAAGTGAATATACTAATTCTATTCCTGTCATCACCCAGTCTGGTCCACTTGTTCATTTTGATGAGGGGATGCCATGCATCAAAGAATTCTCAAAGTCCATCCTTGTAATTACATCAGCCAGCTGGGGTATTTTTTTATGAAATCTAAACACCCAAAATAAAAAAAAAAAAAATAGATATTCGGCCTTGTATTGTCTCTGAACAGTCGACTGACGGTGGTGGGGGGCGGGCCTAATTAAATTTGATTGAACTGGAATAATATGGTATAAAAACTAATACAGGCCGGGGAATAACTTCATCAATATGTGTTAATGTTCTAAATGCAAGTATAATCTAGGCCCAACTCCTAGTATAGATCATGAAACTTTGCCCTGGACACAAAATATGGAACAAATAAATCTTTTGGACGTACGGTTCGTACTTGTTAGTATGACCATCCCTTCTTTACCAATTATGCAACTGATTCTGACCCTTTTTTGACGGTAAGGTTTCACTGACGCCAAAAAATCAGGTTGAATCGGGCGGGTCCAACCGCGTGCTGGTCTGGGATGATAGAATCAAAAAGTTTACATGGACAAACTTTTTGTCCACAATTCTGTTGATATTGAAGGGATACATAGGGGTTTGTCCACAATTCTGGACAAAAAGTTTGTCCATCTAGCATAACTTTGATGGAATTGACGCCGAGCAAGCATTATCTACCGGTAGTAGTATAATTTCCCATATATGGTACTTAATTCCATTTACCAACACGACTAAATCCTCTCTAAGACACAAACAAAAACACAAGAAATTGATATCCCAAACCAAACAAAACCAAGTCTTTTCCCACTAAGTGGGGTCGGCTATATGGATTTGATGACGCCAATCAAATATGTTTAAGGCTATGTCCTCGTTAGATCCATATAGGCAATGTCATGTTTAATAGTTTGTTTCCAACTTCTCTTGGGTCTCCCTCTCCCTCTCCCTCTCATACTCTTTACAATCTCTATGCATTCACACCTTTTAACAGGTGCCTCCGTTGGACGCCTTCTAATATGGTCAAACCATCTCAGTCGATTTTCTCTCATTTTATCTCCAATCGGTGTTATTCCTATTTTGCCCATAATCTCCTCGTTCCTAATCCTATCTCTCCTTGTAATCTCGCACATCCATCTTAGCATTCTCATCTCCGCAACTTCCATATTCTTAACATGATTATGCTTTATTGCTCAACACTCTGATCCATATAACAACGCTGGGCGTACCGCCACCTTATAATATTTTCCTTTAACCTTGAGGGGGATTTTCCGATCATACAAGACGCCCGAAGCACTCCTTCATTTGGTCCACCCGGCCTGAATCCTGTGGCTTACAT
The DNA here is from genome assembly GCA_003546025.1 of Camphora micrantha. Taxonomy (NCBI): domain Eukaryota; kingdom Viridiplantae; phylum Streptophyta; class Magnoliopsida; order Laurales; family Lauraceae; genus Camphora; species Camphora micrantha. Next base: position 199,647 of record QPKB01000002.1, read on the forward strand.
CGATATCCAAGAAATTAATATCCCATTGAAGTAAAATTTCAAGGGTGCATGCATCACTAAGGTAGATAGACTGAACCCCACGGTAGAGGAAATTCAAAGCCAATGGCTACAACAACTCATGTCTTCTTCTGCCTTTTATTCACTCACTCCAAAAAACACCATCTACAATTGTCTTCACAAGAACAAGAACAAGAACAAAAATAATAATAATAATAATAATAATAATAATAAGAAAGTGAGGATTTCTCTCAAGGACAAAAATAAGAGAAAATTAGAGAGCATGATCATCTATATCTATCTACCTACATATGGGCTTTGGAGGTCGATGTGATTGGCATATCTCAGCTTGTGAAGAACAGCACCCATTCATCTCGTTATCTCCATTGAAACCCAGCTCATGCATGAATAGCACCTCCCTTTTCTCTTCAACCACCTTCAATATCTTCTCAAAAGCCGACACTTCACATGGGATCCTCAGCACTCCTTCATGTTGGAACCCAAACTCCTCTTCAGCTTCTTTCAGTAGAATTCCAAATGCTCTGTGACCCAGATACTCTGTTGGGATGATGAACCTCTTCATCTCCTCCCCCACGCACACGGCGAGAAACCCCTTTGGGACGACGTCGCTGGTGACAGCTGAGACAAGCGCACTGCTGCTGTTGCCATCGGAGAAGGAGAGCGTCTTCTTAAGGAATTTCATGCTCTTGCTGCCACCAGGCTTCGGCGTATTCGCAAGCTTTCTCCATTTCTTAAGGATCTGTTGAAGCCTAACAATGTCACTGATCTTGTTGGCCTTCTTTTGATCCATCAAATTGTCAAAGAGAGATTGCTTTTTCGCCTTCTTTCTTCTCTCTCTCTTTGACGTTTGGGAATGCTCCAAGAAGCAGAGCCCAGAAAGGATTTTCTGACTGCTTTGTGTGAATCTAAGTCGGGTAATGCTGCTGGTATTTAAAGAAGCTGGATCCGTGACTTGTGCTGTATTTTGGTAATTCTTTTAGTGGGGTTTTACTGGTTTTCCTTTTCTTCTTCTTTTTAATAGAGATATCATATTATAGTAATTCACATTTCTGATGCAACTGACTCAAGGACCGGAACCCATCAAATAATTTTGTTTGTTTAGTCAGAGTTTAATGCTCACATTTTAAGTAGTTGGGGTCACTTCGTTTTTGCAATTCTGTTACTTTTTTAAACATTTCTGATACTTTCACTCCAAGTGCTCACATTTTAAGTAGTTGGGGTCTCTTTGTTTTTGCAATTCTGTTACTTTTTTTAACATTTCTGATACTTTCACTCCCTAAGTTGTCATGGTAGCTCTTTTTTTCTTTTTTTTTTTTCGGTAAAGAGCTTGTATTTTAATTGTAAGGGACATGTGTTGTGTACCAGGGTGTGTGGATGCGCCAGTTCAAGTCCTTTATAAAAGCTAATAAAAGAAAGCAGAAGAAAGTACACGAGCGACTGTTGCATCTGGACACTTGGAAAGCCACCGATCCGAGGCATCAATTTGGTGTGACCAACTTTTCATATGCCACCTTACAGTGGACTTAGAATTTTCATTTGGGTGGGCAAATAATGGTTCGATTGAAAAGGCCAATTAATATTTTATTAGACTTTTTTTCACGTTAACAATAGAAAATTAGGAAAAGTATTGCATTTAAATATATTAGTTGTTGATTGTTTTCGTTATATGTTTTCGTATATGATTTAAAGATAAATTTAATTGCGTCAACATCATTACCAATCACCAATAATCTCGATTTATAGCATAGGTTAAAGACATGATTTTCAACATCTTTTTGTAAGGAATCCTACTACAAACACCAAATTAATAAATAGGCCTTTTCAATTCCTCAAAAAAATTAGCCATCAATTAGCAACCACACTATAACAATACTAAAGATGCTCTAGAGAGCCCAAAAAAGTAGTAATAATTATATTGTGAAAATCAGTATCATTTTAGTCTTTATCCTTTCCTAAAGCTCCTAATAGTTCCTCTATTATATGAGACCGCAGAATATTTATAAATGAACATTATTAGAATGATCATAAACATCATATTATAGTCAGAGAAAAGAATTCCAAAAATAGGAAATTTGGGGAATTAGGGATTATGAATTAGGGGAGTTTGCGGGATCAGGGCTTCCTAATAAAGGAAATTTGGAGAATTAGGACTTAGGGTATGCATTTAGGACTTGGTGATTTATGGCTTAGGATTTCAATTAGGATTTGGGGATTTAGGTTTGGAATATGAATTTAGAGATTAAGAGTTTGGATTTAACCATAATTTCTCAAATTTTATTGATCCTAATCTAGGGTTCCATTAGGGTTCTTTTGAGAGAAAGAGAAATCAAGTCTTACTAGACACTTCTTTTCCTTGCCTTTGTCTCAAACAAAACAAAGTTCAATGTTGTTATCTCTCTCATCTCTACAAATTAAGACATCCATAACTCATACAAGGCTAGAATGACAAACTATGCATAGTTGTTCTTTCAACCCCTTCTCGTGTGCTAATGCTGACTCCAAGCTCCACCATATCTTCTCTCAGCAACTTCTACAATGTCAGATTTAGAGACAACTTAGATGATAAAACCAATAAAAAGAGAAACATCATCTAATAAAGCAAGATCAAGATCACTTAACGGTGGAGAAGAGCAAACAAGAGTCTTCATGTTCCTCCTTCAATCAGAATATAGAGACTAACTGCATGGTCTTACTATCCCGTACCGATTGAAGGAAAAGGTGCTTTTTTTTTTTTTTTTTTTTTGTGAGTTCCTTTCCACTAGAGAAGGGAAGAAAATGGTCAACTAGGTGGGGCGATCATTTTAACTTACTTGGGTCATGGGTCAAGGGCCCATTTAACTTTTTGGTACTTTTGAATCTCGCGCCAGGTCATATCAACATGGGTCCGCCCCTGCCACCTTGCAAAAATCACACCAATCAGGCTATATTAATCATCGCCTCTGTTTACTGCAAAAGGGATAGTTCTTCAATCTCAAGCAGCTTTTTGGTGGCCCATATTGGATTGCTTATGAATCTTATTAATTTTTTTATTTACATTTGTGACTTGCTTGTACAATTCTTCTAAAACGATCCCACACTTACATTAATAGGATCATATGCAATAAAATCACCTATGGGATGGAAGTATCAACTTCAAGGGGGTGAAATAACAACACAGTTCATGATATTCATTTTTTTTTTTTTTAAGCCATCTCTGTTTGGGCTTCGGGCACTCCGCTGCAACTGCCTGAAGAATCAAAAGCCTGTCAATCTGTTACCTTTTTGTTTTATTAACTAAAATATGTGTAGGATTTACATTTTTAAAGAGATTGGCTCCTTTTGTTTTATAAGCAGTCAGTATAAATTAGAAAACTTACCAAACAACGAAGTCCACCAAGTGTGAGATTGTAAAAGAGTAATATGAACCGTTCAAGAGGGCCTCACCATAAAGTCGCCATATGCAAATCATATCTCCCCACAACTATTGTTAACCGTTTGATTGATTGTCGTACAGTAGTCTTTTTGGGTAAATATTTTTTTATTCTACTACTTCTATTTTTCTGGTAAAAGAGAAGTTTCATTTCAATAAATTAAAAAAAAAAAAAAAAGAAGAAGAAGAAAAGAAGCAAGATATACAACAATTAAGCCAGATCTCTCATCCAAAAAGGTTGACAATTAAACCATATATATAGCCTATAGCCAAAAAGGGCGCACCTACCACCCGGCCCGTTGGGGCAAATGGGTAACGTTTTTGGTCCGAACCACGAATGGTTAAGGATATTACTGGTTGAGTAGTGCTACTTGGACAAATTTTTTGTACAGAATTTTGGACAAACCCTATGGTATGCCTTGAATATCATAGGGGATATTCAAGGCATACCATAGGGTTTGTCCAAAATTCTGTCCAAAAAGTTTGTCCAAGTAGACTTTTTATTACCGGTTATGTAATGGCTTGGAAAAGTTATGATGATCAGTACAAGTGGCTCAATTCCCAACCACGGCATTTTCAAATTCTTATGGAGTCAATGGTATGCTGATGCTCCTCTCCTTCTCTAACGGTCCGTTTGGGAGGGGAGGGGAGGGGAGGGGAGGGAAAATTTGAGGGGAAAGAAAATGAAGGAGAGGGGAGAGAAAATTAATTTTACCTATTATTGTTTAGGAAGTCAAAAAGTAGGGGGAAGAAAAGTAAGAAAGTAGGGTTTTGTTTGTTTGTGAGATAGAGAGAAAATTACCGTTTTGTCCTTACTTTTGTAGAAACTTTAAAATCATCTTTTACATATAAAAGAGCAATTTTGTCAATTTTGGCCATTTTCCCCTCCTCTCTCCTATTTTCCCTCAGTTTTTGGGGAAAAATTTTTGCACCCATTTTTCCACCACCCCATCCCCTTTATTTTCCCTTCCTCTTTCCCAAACACCCTCCAAAAAAAAAAATCCCTCCCCTTAAATTTTTTTTTTTTCTCCCCCCATTTTCCCCCATTCTCAAGCAATGGGTATTGATACTGATTTGATTGATTGTGATTTTCCTCCAACCGCCTCAACGATGAAAAGACCCCCACAAGGACAAAGAGCATTGTCAGTTTCTAGCTAATAAATAAATCTTCAAGTAGGGGCCATAATGTTTAGATTTGAATGTGCTGAAGATGCCTGGGTATCTGTATGTTGTTATTTCTTTAATGTTACGTACTAGGTCAAATATAATTTTATCGTTTGATTGTTTGTTGTGGCCTCCTCATTTATTTTATAGGATTTTGGGTGCGTCGAAGATCGTGGAAGATGACAATCAGTGGGATTCCATGTGAAATGCTACTATATACTCTATATATATATATATATATAAGAAAAAAAAAATAAAAAAAGTGTATATGGAAATTACTTCAGTGTCCCTTAATATGCCATTGATAGGCATTGGAGATTCACCCTCAACTCATATAGTTTTTGTTTTGGTTACATGTCAGGGTAGGTAGAGCTAGCCTCTCAAATATTAGGCCTGAAATCCATGGAATATATTTCACTTAATTTTGTTTGTAATCTAATCCCATTTCATGGAGCCAAGATTTTATATAGTTTTCCTCATTGGTCTCGAATCAATTTGGATAATCTATTACACTTTGGAAATGTTCTTGAATCAAATTAATAATGCAAGTTCATCGATAAGTAGCATTTTGGGATTTTTTTTTCTTTATTATAAAGTGCATTTATGTTCTTAAACCCCTAAGATTAATTATATATCTTGTTTCAGTTTTTAACTTTCGAGTTTGCCTCCATGTTAGTAATTCTATAGTAGAAGGGAGATTTGATGTTGCTGGTTAATGTACTGACACGATCCGAGCTAACACTGAGTCACGTCTCATACTTATCTCCACGAACCTCAATCACAATAAAATTCACAAGGGATATCAAATAATACATTATGTGGAATATAAACAAATATACATTGTTCATGTATATTACAAAACTCATTTACATTATGTACAACATCTATTTGCATATTTAAATACAATGTAAGGAATGAAAAGTGTGAAACGTTTCAAAACCAATTCCAACTCAAAGTTTTCATCTCATTTCTAGAAGATTATACGACATTGTATCATTCCACTCGATTAATCCTCCTGGAGGAACCAGAGTGGTCGTCTCCGTTGGCGATGTGGCCTCTGAATGACGGCATAGGTAGCTGTGCCTGTAATGTCATCAATAACACTGTGAATTCAACAATTCAATTATGTATAATAGTTACATGATTACAAATCTAACCTGTCTAATTCAGTGTTAGTCCAACACAATTACAATTCAATTCATAATCAATGAGAGTCTTTATTCAAATTTGGTAAACTACAATAATATTTCCAATTAAATCACATATTCCATACGGAAGGAATCATATATTATGTGATTTATCAGTGCCCAGATCAAGGATTACTGACATCGCCATGGAGCTCCGGAATACTCCTAAATAATCTGCTTCAGTAGTAACAGTTCTAATGAACTTAAAGAAATCACTATGTAGTGCCAGACTCAAGAAACAATACAATTAACACATTAATTCCATTTAATTATAAATTAACATATACAATTCAATGTACAAATTCAGTTAAATAATACCAACCATTGAGGTGTAATTCTCAGTTGTTTAATGTAAGTGTTATTCTTGATAGACATCGCAATTTATGTGAATTTTGTACATTAAAGTCCCCTTAATTAACACTCATGGAGGTAAAACAGTATTAACAGTCTTGATTAAATCAATAGGCTCTTTTCTTAAAATTTAGGAATTAAAAATGAATTTCTATTAGTTTCGGTTAACTCATGAATCATTTTAGTTTCAAATCTAGGAATACAATTCTTGGAAAATCCAAGTATACTTAAATATATTTGATTGACCATTTGGTCAAACAAACTCCATCATTTGTTAACTAAATATAATTTAGTTACATGCTATAATCACTAAATATCCTTAATTAAAAGAATGAAATCAAATCTCAATCGAGAAAACAACCTGAAACATTTGCTTCAGGTTCGCTCGAGCGGTCTCTGGTTCGCTCGAGCGGATGTCATCCAGAATGTGGGTCACTCGAGCGACCCCTCTAATTCATTTAAGCGATGACATACAGAGACAAGTTCGCTTGAGCAGATGCATGCAAAAGATGGTTCACTCTAGCGAACTCCTGTTCGCTCGAGCGGACGGTTCAGAATTTCAATCCGGAATTCTGAACCATTCTCCTTTTCACTCCAAATTTATTCACAACCTGCAAATAAACATTGGAACCTCCTATTCCCTTCTAAAACATCATTCTGTACAAAATTTATAACAATTCTAATTCATTTAAACACCATAAAATCAATCCATTCATTCAAATAACTCCATATCTATGAACAACATGGGTTCAAGAATCTAATTCTCACCAAATTAAATGAAAACTACATCAATTAGCATTCAATCATTACCAACTGATTATACTTTCCTTTTAATCAAGTTTGATACAAAAACCCCTTTGCTAGCTTGGCTTTGAGATAAAAAAATCTCTAATCAAAACCCTATTTATAACCTAACATCATTAACAATCCAAAACAGATTTCTATAAGCTATTTGCAATGGAAAAGAGTCTAAATAACTCTATTGAAACCAAAATCACTATAAGTAGTTACTTGTAGCTCAACAAGAGAAAATCACAGCTTTCCCTTAACTTCAAATCCAAGGAAAATTGAAGAGAACAATGGAGAAGATGAAGCTCTAAAACTCTTTTACTCCAACACCCAATTGCTACCTCCAAACTTGAACAATTGAGGAAGAAAAGAGAAAGAAAATGGAAGAAAGAACCTAGGGCTGGTTTCCTACTGCTGCTGGAATATTCGTATGAATGTTATTTGGATTTCATTTGAAACCTTATAAACATAATTTTACACTTTAACCCCTTATAATACACATATTTGTAATTTGAGTAAAATCAAGGCTCACTTGACTCATTTGAGATCAAATGAACATGAGTATTTTATAAAAGTTGTTATACTCATCGAGATACACACGATGGTATCAAATTTCACCACATTTGACGAAACATGCTAAAACCCATATTTATAGAAAAATCCATAGTTCCACCAATTTGAGTCTAAATCCAACTCAATCAAATCAATTCCTTCTAATTTCATTTCACGAAGTCCAATCCATTCAAGTGTGACTAATTTGATCCATTTTAATCATTAATCACATTCACCTTAATTAATCTATACTAATCTCAATTAATTAGTGCTAAACGTGATTAGTTCGGGACGGGGTGTAACATGGACATAACCATCTTACTCTCAACAAGATTTATTGTATGTCTATAAACAAGGGAACAATGGAGGGCTGGGGGGAAAGGTTATGGACTCAAAATGGTAAGAGAATTGAAATGGTTAGTGGGCAATATTGGGGGAACAGAGGTACGTGGTTGCCACTTGCCTGTTACATATATTACTATTTACTACATGCACGCACACGCATATGTACAAAAACAATGCTATCTATACAAGGAAAATAAATCTTTTTTTGATCACTATGGAAATTTTGACTGGAACCTTGTCACGAGGACTGAAGACTGAGTCAACGGTCAAGTCAGTGAAATTTCTTACAGTTTGATCATAAGTTTTTATTTGTAAATGAAGTTAAGGCATGTCATTATAACTTATACAACATATATTATCTCCACTTGCACATGTGCTATATATGATTGCAATGCCCATGTGAACGCTCAGCATTGGGTGAGGATTGAGGCAGTTTTATTTATGGTTTACAAGCGTTTACTCCCCGTTTTCTTTGTTCAAGCTCACATGATACCATTTCTCGTAAAGAGAAGTTTAAAAGAGGGGTTATGAGATGAGCAGAGCATGTGATCATGATGAGTGATGATATATATATATGGTTAGATAAAATGGCTACAACAATTGTAGTACAATCAATGATGTACGGGGTTCAGAGGCTTATATATATGCAAGTTGTTTGGTTCGCAAACAAGGGAAGGTAACATGACAGTAACATGACGTATTATATACTTTTTTATAAGGAAGCTCAAGGATCCGTATCAAAATTTACCTCTATTATATTGGATAGACACATGTCATGATGTGTTAGTCTCGTGTTGGGCAATGGGAATTGCAGTAATGGGATGGAGCAACGTCAGTACAAAATAAAATACTACAACTAGGAACGCAAAAAAAAAAAAAAACTAGGAAGCAAAGAACACGAAAATTGGAAATGAGAGATCCACATGTTCAATTACGGAGAAATGTCTTCCTCTGTGTATCTGCTTAGTAGAATTGGAATGTCATGATCCGAGGCTCTCCTAATATCACTCTGAGAGAACTTTATTCATAGTTGTTACCTCTCAAAGTTGATACCAGTCTCACCTTTAAAAAGAGTGGGGTACTAATGTATGTTGGTTTTGGGCATCTACTGATCATGATTTCTCCAATCACTCAATTATGCCAGGCCTCTGAAGCTCTCATTAGCAGTCACTGTGCAACATTCTACTAATGGGATATAAATTTTGGGCTACTCTTTCGAGGCAGCTAGTTTTCATGGAGATCGGATGTATTAGAGTTAGGGAGAGTGATCGTTCCAAAGCTGTGTTTGCAAATATATATATATATATATATATATGAAAGAGACTGATTTTAATTGAGAAATCAGCCTTAATTAATTTTGACCGGCCAAATTGATTTTGACTTTCCAATGTATTTTGTAACTTATGCATTTCTCTCTAAATTAATGTCCAATTAAATCCTATTTAAATCCACAACAATTCAGTGTGGAGTTTGTATCAGCCCTTTCATTTTCCTTTTCATTCATAATCTCTTCCTAAAACCTCTCCCCTAATAATCATTCACTTGACGGCCACACGGTTCCCATCGCTTCCCAAAATTAAAGTTTATCAAAATGTTCCAGGTTTCTTTCATTAAAACTTCGTATAAGATTTTCACTAAAATCAAAATATTACATAGTTTCTTTCCCTAACTCATTGTTGCATTTAACCACACTCCATCAATACGTGCCAAAATCCCCTAAAATCTTTCTTACCTACTGTTTCCAATAGATGAAACTCCCAAATCACAATCACATGGAAGACTTGGAAGGTTGAAAAAGAAAATGAGAAGATAACTAGGTCGAACACTCTATAGATCTAACCGTTGAAGCCATGATGCTTGATTCCTTTGCTTTTGATCTCAGCAAAGAAGAAAGTATGCAAAACTATCGTTCCTAATCAAATTTGCATTTCATCCATTTTGTCAATGCTTATATTTCTGATCAGGTTTTGGTTCTCGTGAGATGTTGGATTTGATATTGAGTAATTTGTTCTTTAGGTTTGAGTAGTTTCTGATTTTTTATTAGTTAGTTCAATTTTTGGATATTGTGTTTTTATATTTGTTGATGAAGTGTTTTTTCTTTTTTTTTTTTTTTTAAGAAAAATTGCCAATAGATGTGGTTAATGGAATTGGAGTTTTGTTTGGATCAAGATTCTTGGCATTTGATAGTTGAAACTTCTCAAGTCTCTATATTGGTCAAACATATAGGTGTGATGGGACAAAAATGTGTAAAATAAGCCATTTACTCGTATGAATATTTTTTCTCCACATATTGGCCTCATACTAATCTCCAAAGGGTATCACACCTAATACTAATTAAAAGAAGTCAATCATTGTCCTATCCATGTTTTTGGTTGATTCTCACCAATCTCATCATTCTAGAATTTCCTTTGATATGTGTAGATTAAACTATTCTTTTTAACTATTTGAATAGATTGATCTATTCTTTTAACTGCTTTTCATACTAAATCATTTTTATTTTAAAGTAGGTTTTAAAATTTATTTATAGATATTATTTTATTTATGAAAGTTTTTTTTGAATTTTTAAGCTCAAGTTCTTTTTAATAATTATTTTTCACCATTTAGGTGAACTTATCCATGTTTTACTTTGCAGTTGTCTTTCTTTATTTTGGCTTTAGAAAAAAATATTGATTCGTGAAGAAAGTTCTTTTATTTCTTAAAGTTTAATTCTTTACGTGAAATAAAGTTTAATGGACTAATAGATATTTACTTTAAACAAATTAGAATTTTTTTTATGCATGAACTATAAACTTCAATTAAATGTATTTTGTGATTGATAAAAATTTACTAAAACATTTGCTTTTGCCATAAGAATTTATAATAGATTTTAAATAATCTTCATTCATTTCTTCGACCAACTTACTTTTTTCTTAATAGATTTTGAGGATGATAAAGAGTGTATTTGTTTACTATTGATTATTTTTTTTCAATAATATTTTACATACAACTCTTAAGTTTTAATAAATTTCTATTTTTGGGCCCGGGCCTAGCACGGGCATTTCTTGCTAGTATAAATTATACCTAACTACTATGTCTAGTCGTGAGAGTAGTGATATTAGCCGAGTATCATATCCACTGGGACAAAAATGCTAAGTTGTGTTGCTTCCCAAATTCCTAAATTAATTGTACTAGAAAACAAAGTATTGATTTGAGGTTTTCATTCCTAAATTAGCAAATTAAAAATAAGGTTTGTTTCAATCGAAGAAAAGATCTTAGGGTGCGAATTTACTCTACCCTCGTACAATGACAAGTATAGACCTACGGTTTCACTATTAACACTTTAAAGACTCGTTTTGATTACAAACATTCATAGAGTTAACAATTAAGGGATGTAGGTTTAGATCCAGGCATAACCTATCTCTATGACATAGATTATCTTAGATTTAACAACACATTCATTCAAACACCATTATATGACTGGTATTTAAATTTACAAGAATAAAATACCAAAACTAGTTAATGGATAATATTTATGTCATATACCCAAAGTGTTCAAAGTAAAACCCTAGAACATATACATCACCAAAATACAATATTAGGGCTTCATCGCAACCCCAAGGTGGAATGTTAGTTATTCATGGAGAGAGACAGACGAAGAATCTTTGACAAAATCCCCATTGACGCTCTTCTCAATCTTCTAAAATCAGCCTACAGTTCTTCTCTCCAGACTTGAATATTCTAAAAACAAGTTATGAGCTTTCTTTTATAGATTTTCGTCCAAAATCTTTTTAAAACGCGCAAGGAGTCGGACTCCACCTGTGTCTGCCGTCCGGATGCCAGCAGGCAGTAGCTTGGGAGTGTTGCGCAAGTTTTGGAGTTCGGACGCCAGGAGGCAGAAGCTGGGGAGTGATCTGCAGTGTCTAGCTTCCGAACGCTTGGAGACAGTATGTCTCGGTTCATCTGCGATTGCTCTATCTTTTCTCCAATTAGCTCTGAATTCCTTATCTTCATCTAAAACACCTGAAAACATTAGAATAACACAAACAATGTCATATACTAGCTACTGCCATCCCAAGGTGTAACAAAGTCATCATTGAGGGGCCTTAAATGTACATTTAGGCTCTTTTCAGAGAGTCGTTGAGAGGCCGAGAGATACGAGGACCTGTCCAGAGAACTTAAGAGACCTTTTTGGAGAAAAAAAGTCATTATCAGATAGTTTCGCTTCCATAGATATGTTTTCAAATAAAATAAATTGGGCATCACTATAAAAAAAAACTAAGAGACCTATTGTGGTGGATGGGATAAACTTTAGTGGCGGCTTTTATTTTCCATTGATTTTTCCGCAATTTGTTCTTAGATAGTTGATAATGAGACGATAACGGCACATTTAGCGCGGGAAAGAATTTTCGCCGCAAAAAGTAGACATTAACCGCAGAAAAAAAAAACCCGGCGCTAAATTGGTTTTTTAATTTCTACTACTAAATGTCTCTTTTTTATAGTACAGTTTTTCTTATCCATGTATCATCTAAACCTTACCATTTTATCGCTCATGAAAGAAAAACAACAAATCTAATCCAGTGGGCCATTGACATTGCCATATTAAAAAAGAGCGCATTGTGACACTGTTAAATTCTAAAAGACTCTCAATGATCACCGGAATATACATGCAATTATGGAACTCCTTTGCCTAAATTCATCAACCAATGAAATGTAACTAAACAACCCCTTCATTTCTCATTGAAAGGATTTTTTGAGAATCCTTTAAAGTAGGGTTTTCATTATCACATATCAACCTTTTGACACTCCAAAGATCATGACTATTTAACAATAAATAAACTCTATATGGTGTGCTTTGAAAACTTATACAAGTGCTATACTTCCATAAAATTTACTGTAGTTTTATTTAGGAAGAAGGATCTCAATTTATACAAATGAAACGCAAGGAGAGTTTCAAATTCAAAACTAAACCTTATCCTTTGCTCTAATCTCTAACCATTCCTATAATCTCTAACTATTTTTCTAACATGTTTAACTAAAATATCTATATATATATATATATATATATATTCTCTAACATGCCTTACCTTCATTTATAATAGTCAATCAAAACTAGCAACAACGGCCTGGGCTAAATAAATATAAAAAGAAATTAAAATTAGTGTTTTTTAAATATTATTGGGGATTTAATGGGAAAAACCCTCATAAATAACTTATTATTGAATTTGGTCACTATAGAAAACACCACACAGAATGGGCCCTTAATTGATGTTTCTCCTTTTTTTTTTGTCGTTTAGTGCTATAGTCGATATCGACTCTCATCTGTAACTACAATTAAAACCCAGCTTCGCATCTACCATTTTCCTTTTACATCTCTCGCCTCGTCTGGTGTGAGCAACCCTTCTTTGGGGAGGAAAATCCACTGCATCTCTTAAGCACTCTATTAATGGTGGTGGTTGCACTCCTTTAAAAGGTAGGTACACACATGAATCTTTATTATTGGTTTGATAGTTTCCCCAATACTTGGCAGTCACCCAACTTGTTGATTAATGTTCTTCCTTTTATATCTTACCAGCCCTAGACAAGCAATCTACGACCTTGATCTGTCCTAGAAAATGGCATCCAAGTGCGTGTAGAGTTGTAAACATTTGATATTTGCTCATAAAAAACAACTCCCATCTTTTTAATCTTCACATACGTTTTTGGGTTTAGAGTTTTATATGTGCGTTTTTTTACTGTCCCAGAGAATGACACCCAAGTGCATCTAGAGTTCTGAAAGGTGGATATATTCTCCTAAAGTGACACTGCCATCTTCAATTTTAGCAAAGTATTTTTTGGGTTTAGGGTTTTAAATGTGGTTGCATTTGACAATACAGACATCACTCCTCTTCTTTTATTTAGTCTAAACTAAAACAAAACATTCATGCCCCATGTTAATTTTTTTCGACTATTTCATTTGACAATATCTAAAAAATTTAAGGGCACATTGACCTTGTCCCATAAAATTGATATAAAAGGTGGATATGCTCCTACAGTGTCTTATTTGTTTTTCATTTCTCTCTATGGTTTAAAATGTATATAGTCTGTGCACGGCATTGTTTAACAATACAATTAGTACAACCTTTGGAATATCATAATGCATCTACTTTAAACATACCTTCTGCTTTTACCACTATATAAACTGAATAATTTTTATTAATAAACAGCATGTCAGATTGCGATATCCTAATCATATTCCACTATGATGGAAACTTTGAGTTTGACATGATGCGGCCCGTCTATAATGGAGGAAAGCAGAAGATGAGGTATTTATCAACCGACATAACATATAGGTCATTGGTTGCCGAAGCAATTGAAGCATCTAATTGGGATTCATCGACTAAAAGTTTAAGCATACAATACCTTCATCACAATGGACGTGCATTTTCACTGGCTAGCATTGAAGATGATAATGATGTAAACAGAATGATGAAAGCATCGGGTCGAGATACAAATGGGATATACTTATATGTTTCCAACAGATCGAACAATGAACAATGCATAGGAGGAGAACAGTTAAGGTATGTTAGTTTGTTGTATTCTAAATTAAACATTTCTCATATACTAATCTCAATCCCTCATACAGATTTTGTCATATTGTTGTTGCAATTGTAGGTTTCAGAGGATTGACAAGCATCAATATTATTTTGAGAAATCGAGGGATATATTGTTAAATTGCAAGGGAAAAGAAGTGAACGACGGGACAGCCGTTTCAGAGCTTCCTACCGTTAATCTCCAAGAAGATAATGACATGCATTTTTCAATTCTACGGGACATGACAAGTCCATTGCATACCTCATGTTAAGAAATTGATGTTGATATTATACAGGATGGGGTAGATTATGGTGATGAGAATGATTTTGATGAAATTAATTTGGCCAGAGAAATTCCAGTGGTTGGGATGAGCGCGAACAGAAGGAACGTTGCCGGGACTAATCCAGTCAACAATGCATGTGTTGATAATATAGAGGAAGGGACAGAGTATGGTGATGAGAATCATTTTGTTGAAATTAATTTTATTGGACAAATTCCAGTGGTTGTGATGGGCGCGGACAGAAGCAACGTCGCTGAGTCTAATCCAGCAAACAATGCATGTCCTTCGAGTGAACATTCAGGTGTTAATTTCGTCGATGACATGGTACCTGAAGAATTGAATGTGGACGTTGGAAACAATTCAGCACGGGAAATGTGGATTGGCCGTGAATTCCCTGATCGTGACACGTTTTGGAAGACTCTGGCCAAATTTGCAATTTATGAAAACTTTACTCTGAAGCACTTGAGGACCAACATGTACAAAGTGACAGCATATTGTAAAGATCAGAATTGCCCTTAGCGCATTCATGCCTACATTGTGGAATCAGGACCACAATTCAAAGTGCGTACATATAATCCAGTCCATAAATGCTCGAAACCAATGATGGGGATGGCACATAAACAGGCGTCAGCATTGCTAATTGCGGAGTTCATCATGGATAGAGTCCGACAAAATGCCTATCTGAAACCAAAAGAGATCATGAACGACTACCAAATTGAATTTGGGATAACTATTACATACAGGAAGGCACATATAGCAAAGTAGATAGCCCTGCGTGCAGTGCGAGGATCTTATGAGGAGTCCTTTCTAATGCTGCCTAGTTACTGTATTGAACTTCAGAGGACCAATCCAGGCACAGTAACAAACATAGACACCACATCTGAAGACCGTTTTAGAAGATTTTTTTGGGCATTCGGAGTTTGTCTAAGGTCTTTCATTAATACTTGTAGACCAATGATTGCTATAGATGGGACACATTTCCGAGGGAAGTATCTCGGTGTTTTGTTCGTTGCTATTACACACGATGCCAATCATAAGCTCCTCCCAATCGCTTTTGCCTTTGCGGAATCCGAGCGACGTGATAGTTGGGAGTGGTTCCTTGCAAATCTGCATATAGCGCTGGGTGAGCCTAACAATTTGACTATTGTCTCTGATCGCCAAAAAGGTCTTATTCTAGCGCTCTTGAACACCATACCCTCCGCCAAGCATTGTTATTGCTGTCGTCACATTGCTGAAAATATCAGGGTTGCTTTCGGCGATGCGGCAATTGTTATGAAATTTTGGCATGCAGCCAAAGCGAATAGGCCATTTGAGTACGATGCATATATGACCGATATACGGATGGTCAGTCAAGAGGCATTCACTTACATTGATTCAATTGGAAGGCAACGTTGGGCCAATGCATATGTAGATGGACGGCGGTATGACATGCTAACTAGCAATGCAGCAGAATGTACAAATGGCCTCTTAAAGGACACTAGAGTCCTTCCTATTACAAAATAAGTTGAGGAAATACGAGCCAAACTAATGGAATTCTACCAGAAGCGCCATCTTGAATAGCAAGCAGTTACAAGTCGTCTCACATCGTATGCGGAGAAAGTGTTGGAAAAAGAAACGGAAGAAGCCAGGCGACTGCATGTTCGTGTGGCTGGCCTAGTTGAGTTTCAGGTCCAATCAGCGGAGTACGTGGACGTCGTCGATCTTGAACGCAAGACTTGCACATGTCGAAAATGGGATATCTTGGGGATCCCGTGTGCTCATGCATTGGCTTCAATGAGAGTTAGAAACTATGATCCATATGAATTTTGGGAACATTGGTACCTCTCAAATGTATATCGCATGACATACAGTGAAGTATTGCATGCTACTCGTGACAGTAAACAATGGGAGCACATATCCGATGAACGAGTTCTGCCACCACGAGCCACTAAACAGCCAGGGCGGCCAAAGAAGAATCGGATTCGGACCGAAGACCGTGGCCGCCAGCGAAGGGTAGGCACTTGTGGTAACTGTAAGGAGAGGGGGCATAACCGACAAAGTTGCCGCAATCCACCGGCGCAAACTTGATATATTGCTGAAGACTTTTTTGAAAGGAATTTTGGTTGGTTGTTGCTGTTAATATTTTTGGGAAGGTGGATGCAAATAGTTAATGTGCAAAACTTTTTTGTAGATTGTTAATATATGGTGTGAATATACTGGAAGATGCAACCGTCTTGATAGTGTACAGTCTACTGATCAACATTTTTTAGAAGTGGGTGGTGAATATTTGGTGTGAATGTGCTGGAAGATGCGGCCGTCTTGACAGTGTACAGTCTACTAATCAACATTTTTTGGAAGTGGGTGGTGAATATTTGGTGTGAATGTGCTGGAAGATGTGGCCATCTTGACAGTGTACAGTCTACTCATCAACATTTTTTGGAAATGGGTGCACTACAACAAAAATAATTTTTCGCGGCAAATATTTCGCGACGTTTTGAAATTTTGTCACTAAATATTGTTTTTCGCGACGAAAAATTCATCTCGTCGCCTAAAACGAAAATAGAAATTAATTAACGAGGATAATTTTCAATTGACACTAAATTTTGTTGCAAAAAGTCTGGCGCCAAAAACTGGAGTTGGCGCCATGAAGAGGTAAAACTTTTCCGACGAAATTATTTATTTGGCGACGAAATTTGTTCGTCGGTAAATCATTTACACCATATTTTATTAAGGAATTTTTGCGACAAATATATGTCGTCGCGGAATCCCTTAAAAATATTCCACGACAGAATTATTTCGTCACAGAATGCAAAAAATTTGGGGCGCGCGGTCTTCTTTCACGGTTCATTTTTTGAGAACCATTGGCGACGAAATGAAATAACTTAACTCCCTCCATTTCTCTCACACCGAAACCATTACCTGCTGTCCCTCTCTCGATCTCGACCCTCTCTCTCTCTGCATCTCGCAACCCATCTCTGAGGCAGTCCCCCTCTCTGATCTTCATCTCTCTCACGCCAGCGGATCATAGCCCTTTTTTCCTCCAAGAGCAGACGGCACCACCATCACCTTCTCTCCCTCTCTCGATCTTGGTCCTCTCTCTCTCTCTCTCTCTCTCTCTCTCTCTCCATCTCGCAACCCCCTGCACAGACCCATCTCAGAGGCAACCCCCGTCTCCAATCTCTCTGCTCTTCATCTCTCTCACTCCTACGAATTGTTGCCCCTTCTTCCTCCACGCGCAGACCTCACCACCATCACCTCCTCTCCCTCTCTCTCTCTCTCTCTCTCTCTCTCTCTCTCTCTCTCTCCATTTCGCAACCCCCTGCACAGACCCATCTCAGAGGCAGCCCCCATCTCCAGTCTCTCTGCTCTTCATCTCTCTCACGCCCGCGAATCGTCGCCCCTTCTTCCTCCACGAGCAGACCGCACCACCATCACCAGCGACGCAGAGCCCCATCATCTCTCCCTCTTCTCCCTCCACGTGCAGAACTCATTCCATTCACAGGTAAGAGCCTCTCTCCCTCCTCTTTGCATCACCAGCCCACCCTGCATCACAGCATCCCTCAGCACTTCCCCTGCATGCTAGCCCACCCTCTCCTCTCATAGAGATCTCCAGATCTCCAAAAAGGATTTCTGTTTTTTTTTTTTTTTTTTAATTTTTATTCCGTGTTTTTCTTTTTGTTGTTTTTGTGGGGTTTTGGTTCTTTTTTTTTTTTTTCTGGGATGAGAGAATGAAATTTCTGCATCATAACCCAGGGGAATGAAATTTCTGCACTCCTGGCATGGGTAAAAAAATCATATATCTAGAAGGACATAAAAAGTAGATGCTTTTTTTCTAAGATCTATTAGCTTTGATATACTGTGAGTGCTTGAATGAATTCAGGAACAGGGACATTTATGATGTACAATGGTATATATGACTTACGTCACCGAGATACAAATATAATATGAACATTAGACATGGAAATGGTTATGGATATCATCATCTCCTTGATCTTTAATTTTGAAGACAGATTTAAACCTTTTCTCTTTGTTAAATTCCAAGCAATTGCTTTTATGAAAATCACCAGTTCAATAGAGCAAAACCCCATAACCATATTGGTTTTCTTAACTGCATATCTTCCCTCTGAAAGTATGAATCCATAGAGTAAAAATGTGGAGACATTAATGGCAGTTTTTCTAATAATGCTTTAGATCATAGGAGGCATTGAAGGTTCTTTATTGTTTATTTGGTTTAAATGGATAAGTCGGATTAGTATTTTTCACAGCAAGAAGATCTATGTGAAGCATAACTGAAAATTAGTTTAATTTTCTTAGTGGCAGTTTTAGAAAGACCCTTTATCTTTTAGTAGATTAAATGCTCCCCTCAAAATTTTGTTTTTCAGAAGCTATCCTTTCTTTTCAGAGGGAGTATTTGTCCTAGGGCGTTAAGCTACCCACAGTTCCTTCATGCTGCCAATCCTATTGAAGGTGCATGGTTTAGTGGTAAAGAGTAAAGACCATTAATTTGATGAGCCCCAGCATAATTAGAGATTCTGTGTCAAGATTTAAATATCTTGATGGTTTGATCCATAGCCTCAATATACATAATTAACAAGAAAATCATCAATAGTTTGGAAAAAAACTACCAAATAATGTTGTCAAAACATTACTAAAACATAGATAATGCGGGATACAGAGCAAGCAATCACAAGACTATAATAATGAAACAGAATAAAAATCTATGTGTTCGCGCTCTCTCTCTCTCTCTCTCTCTCTCTCTCTCTCTCTATGAGGGGAGAAGGATCTATTTCTTGGAAGTTTTATGTATATATTTTTTAAACTTTGAAATCCATATGTTTAATAAGTTGATATAAACCATTAGTGAATTTTACTGGATGAAGTGGGGAGTTAGATGAAAACTAGACCCAAGGGAGAGTCTTTTCTAAGGTACTTGTATTGGTGGGGAAACTTAGTCCACCTTTACTAAGTGGAGTAGCTATAAACTTGGTCTACTTTTGAAGTTGAAATGTTTTTCTTAGGTGTCAATAGATGATATATGCTGAGGATCATAGCTCCACAAGAATTTATATTTTATGCACAGGGAGGAAGTGGAAACTATAGATAATCTACTTCTTTGTTTAATAGGCTGTGTGGGAAGTTGAACCACTTCTTCAACCTATTCAAGTGAATCGGGCACTCCATTTGCTAGACAATTTTGTTGCCAACTGGCCAAATGGTGGTGGATTATGGGCTAGGAGTAATTTTTCCTACAAGATGTTACCACTAGGAACTATTATTGAGAGTGATATGAAAATAATAAACAGATCATGAGGGAAAAGAGGTTAAATCTGACATTGATTGGAATTATCAAAAGTACTAATTCAGCTATGTTCCGAATAGAGAAATAATTTGTTTACCATTTGTTCAATAACCGTCCAATCTAGTCAACTTGGTTTTGGGAATTACAATTGAAAACAAGATGATTCTGCTCAAGGGTCGTTATTACTTGGTTTGGACCTTTTGGTTTGGCTTTGATGTCAATGGCTTGGTTTCTATTGTTAGGACTCTGTCTTGGCTATAACCCATTTTCTCCCTATTTGTTTCTTATATTTGCAGTTTTTTCCACCTTTGTCTTTAAGACTCTTGACCAGCTAGCTGAAGTATAAAACAGAAAATGGTGAAATGCTTTCTATATTTACTATATATATATATATATATATATATATCTGAGTTGAATTAGTACTACTGGTTGGCTTCAGCCCTTCTTTAAAACGAAGAGAGAAGACTTTAAAAAAAATGTCTAAATCACATTGGTATCAAATGTGATGACACCGTGGAGGATTCTGGAGCTCACTCGGTGAATTAGACAACCCTTCAATCCGGCCATGACATATTTTCATATACCCTTTGGTTGAAAATGCCTAAATCCACAAATCCTAGCTCCATAGCCCAATAAACCAAACCTAAAGGGATAATTAGTAAAATAAAGCTAAATTAAAATATAAACTAAAATAATGAAAAGTTCTAAGCTAACTAACACACTACTACACCCAAAGTGCATTAACCCAAACCTAAGGGGAAAAGAGGGGCTTACCAAACAGTGAAGCTTGAAATTGGAGATGAGAGGCTCGCGGGGTCCACAAGGAAATGATGGTGATCATCGGAGGTTGTGGGGGCTCACTTGATTGGTGGCCCACTAAATTAGTGGTGATGGGGACTCTTTGGTGGTCCATTGACAAGGAGAATGAACAAGACAGAATCAAAAAAAGAAAAACAATGAGAGAAGGAATGGGAGAAAATTAGTGAGAGAGAGAGAGATGATGACATGGTGAGATGGGTCAGGGGTTACCACATATTGACAGTAAAGAGTGTGGGAGAGAATGAAATAAAGAAAAAGAAACAAGAAGGGAAACAGAGAAAGAATAATAGCAGAGAGGAAGAGAAAGAGTGAATAAAGAAAGAAAGACAAGAGAGATGGGTGGGTGATGGGAATCATCCCACGTTGGCAGCAAGGGGAGTGGAGGGAGAAAGAAATAAAGAATGAAAAGAAAGAAATGAAATGGGTGAGGAAGGGCTGATACACGTTGGCAGCAAGGGTGAAATGAGAAATGGGATGAAAGGATGAGGTGGATGGGGAGCTCAATCATGTTGGCAGCAAGGAAAATGAGCGAGGAAGAGAAATTAAGAAAGAAAACAGAGAAAGAAATAGAGAAATAGAGATTGGAAATGGGGAAATAGAGAGATGGAGAAATAGGGAAATAGAGAGGTGGGTTCGGTGCAGGAATTTTTTTTATTTATGTAAATCTATTGGGTTTCCTCCCATCCAAACAAAATAATCTCACCATGTATCCAAAAACTGGTGCAGGAATTTTTTTTATTTATGTATGCAACCTAGCACTAATGCACATAAACTCAGATATCAATTTTAAATGTTGCTTATTCAGTTAAGTTTCATATCTGAACCATTCAGATAATGGTTTCCGGATTAGAAGTAAAGACAACATTAGTTAAGATGGAAAAAAATAGAACAGACTTTTATTGTATTTTGTGATCTTAAGTGTATTGTATTATTAGCATAAATGTTCCTGCAAACAGTTATTTATGTTGTGCATACTTTATATAATTGCTTTTATGTTCCACTTATTCTGAAAACTGGACATTTTTGTCTCTTTAACACCAATAATGTGTGATATTTAAGATGAGAATAGAATGAAACTATATTTAACTGTGATGTTGTAGGTCACCAAATATGGACAAGACTTGGATGAATTGCAGGAATAAACTTCGACCGGAGTATAGAAATGGGGTGAGGTCGTTTATTAAATTTGCCAGTGAACATATGGGTGAGCATAGTAAGATTTGGTGTCCGTGTTTGAGATGCATGAATTTAGAATTGCATACTTATCCCACAGTCCAAGAACATTTGTTGTTTAACGGAATCATGACTTCTTACACGGCATGGATACACCACGGGGAGCCAATGCCTATGAATGTCGAGGGTGTACATAATGATGATTCCGACGATGAGGGGGGAAGTGTTCAGGGTGGAATCTCTGACACGGAAGACAACCCTCATGATGAGTTGCCCGAACTTTTGGAAGACATATACAAGGGGGGTTTTATGGACAATGATTTGGGGGATCTTGGATCTGGCCATGGTTTTGATAGTGTTGGGCGAGAGAATGTCCAGAACTTTGAAAAATTGTTGAAAGATGCCCAGCGTGCCTTGTATCCAGGTTGCACAAAGTTTACATTGTTGTCATTTGTCATTAAGATGCTGCATGTAAAGGTGTTAAATAACTTGAGCAATAAGGCATTCAACATGGTGATGATGATAATGAAGGATGTTATACCAGAGAGTGAGATGGTTCTGGGTTCCCTTTATGAAGCAAAGAAATTCTTATGTGAACTGGGGTTGGGATACAAATCCATTCACGCTTGTAAGAATGATTGCGTGCTTTTTAGGAAAGAAAATGAGAATCTTGAAAATTGTCCAGAATGTGGGGAGTTTCGATATAAGCGCAATGATGGCAAGGGTAAAAAAATTCCAGTCAAGGTGCTGCGACACCTCCCATTGATCCCAAGGTTACAAAGATTATTTATGTCAAGGAAGACAGCTACAGATATGCGGTGGCACAAGGAGAAGCTTGTGGATGATGGGGAATTCTCGACGCACCCCGCCGACCGTATAGAGTGGACGGATTTTGATCGGCAGTATCCTGCATTTGCCCAGGAGTCCCGCAATGTTAGGTTAGGGCTGGCTACTGATGGGTTCAACCCCTTTGGTAATATGAGCAACTCCTATAGTATGTGGCCTGTGATACTCATGCCCTATAACCTGCCACCCTGGAAGTGTATGAAAGAACCATTTTGTATGATGTCTTTGCTTATTCCCGGACCGCAGGCACCGGGAAAAGAGATTGATGTGTACATGCAGCCATTAATAGATGAGTTAAAAGAGCTTTGGAAAGACGGTGTATTAACTTATGATGCATCTAAAGGAGAGACTTTCCGAATGCATGCGGCTCTTATGTGGACCATAAACGACTTTCCAGCATATGGTAACTTGTCGGGATGGAGTACTAAAGGTTATATGGCGTGCCCCACTTGTAACAAGGATCCATCATCAGAAAGGTTGAAAGATAAGATAGGGTACGCGGGCGCTCGCCGTTACTTACCTGAAAACCACACATGGCGAAGGAGTAAGCTCTTTAACGGTAAGTCAGAGAATCGAACGATTCCGGTGGAATTGTCGGGGGAACAGATATTAGAGCAATTGGATTGCCTGACGAATGTCAAGTTTGGGAAGCATCCACTGAACATGAAAAGAAAACGCTTGCCGGAGGAACTGAACTGGACAAAGAAAAGCATTTTATTTGAGCTACCTTACTGGAAGAAATTGAAACTCCGACACAACCTTGATGTCATGCATGTGGAGAAGGATATATGTGACAACACTCTTGGAACAGTGATGGGCATAGATGGGAAAAATAAGGACACAGAAAAAGCTCGTATGGATTTGGAGGGTATGAAAATTAGGAAAGAATTACACCTACGCAAGCGTGCTGATGGGTCCTTTGAAAAGCCCCCCGCGATCTACACATTGTCCCTAAAGGAAAGGCAGGCTTTCTGTGATTTCTTGAAATCAATTAAGTTTCCTGATGGTTATGCAGCAAACATTTCGAGATGTATAAACACCAAGGATGGTAAGGTATCAGGACTAAAAAGTCATGACTGCCATGTAATTTTACAAAGACTTTTGCCGATAGGAGTACGTGGGCATCTACCTAAGGATATCTGTACCACATTGTTTGAGCTAGGCAATTTCTTCGAGCAGCTGTGCTCAAAGAAATTAAGATTGAAGGACTTGGAGGCATTACAGGACCGAGTAGTTTTAATACTATGCAAGATGGAAAAGATTTTTCCACCAGCATTCTTCGATGTTATGGTCCATCTAGCCATTCACTTGCCTCGTGAGGCCATGCTTGCTGGGCCAATGCAATACCGGTGGATGTACCCTATTGAAAGGTATTAATGCCTAACTTTCATTTAAATTGAAAGTTTAACTCTACTGCATTTTCATGCTAACAAAAAATAAATTGTTTTTTTAAGGCAACTAGCAACTTTAAAACGATTTGTTCGCAATCGAGCTCGACCTGAAGGTTCGATTGTTGAGGCTTACATTGTCAAGGAATGCCTTACTTTCTGTTCAATGTATCTACAAGGGGTAGAAACTGTATTCAATCGGGATGAACGAAATGATGATGGTGGTGAGGGTGGGCCAGGGCTGGAGGTATTCTCACAAAATGTTCGTCCTTTCGGTCAAATAAGAAATGCACCTGAGGTGTCGCAGAAGGAACGTGATATGGCTCAGTGGTTTATACTGCATAATAGCCCGGAGGTGGCACCTTATCTAGAGTATGTGATCATATATTACGCATGAGCATTACTTGTAATAGTTTCTGCTGATGCTTATAATTTATTAATTACCAATGTCGTGTTTTTAATTAGGGAGCACAAGAACCTATTAATGATGCAAAGCAGTTATGATATCGACCAGCGACAACAACAAGAGTTTCCGAAGTGGTTTATAGTTACCTCATGTATAATCAGCTTAAATTGTAGTCATTCATTATGTTATGATGCACTCTATATATTTTGGTCATGCAGATGAATGAATTGCGAAGTCAACAATCAGCAGAAGCTACAGATGAACTTTGGTCATTGGCAAATGGTCCAAATCTATTAATGAAGTTTTACTCAGGTTGTATGTGTAATGGGGTTCGATTTCACACTAAAGACCGTGACAACCGACGTAAAAGTCAGAACAGTGGGCTGGTGGTAAACGGGGATCATGACGGGAAAGCTATTGACTTCTACGGCTACTTGTGTAACGTATGGGAAATGACTTACATTCTTGGTTATCGAGTTGTCTTGTTTCGTTGCGAGTGGTTTAACCTTGGTAGTGGGCGAACTATACAAACCGATGAACGAACATTTTACATCAATCGATGTAAGAGGTCGATGGTATCAGAATGACCCATTTGTCTTACCTAGTCAAGTACACCAAGTCTTTTATGTGAGTGACCCCAAATTAGGCCCACATTGGCAAATCGTCCAGCAGATTCAACATCGAGGAATATGGGATGTACTAGAGTTGGATGATGTAGAATCCAATGATGATAGACCATCTATTCAAGATTATGCGTTCCAGCAGGAAAACACAACTGATGTGGTCCCCATCGTCGTTGAAGATCCAGATAGGATGGATCAACCACGGTATGATAGGTCCGATATTGATCCAGAGATTGTTACAAGTGGAATACTCTCGGAGGAAAATAATCGAGAAGATATGGTGGTTGATGATGACTTTATTTGCGATGACGAAGATGAGACATTGGAGGAGTATTGTGATGAAGTGGAAAATGATTTAAATGACTCTGATGCAGAATCTGATTTGTAGTTGATGTTTATTTGTATAAGAATCACTTCTTTATAATCATAGCTAAGATCATTCTTATTTTGTTCAACCTTCTTTCCTATTTACATGGATATTGGTAATATTACATAACAATTCACTGTATAATGAATTGTTCTTATATAATGGTAAGGTAACTAAATTATTATGTTTTTAGTTACTTTTTTTTTAAGCAGGACACATACATGGCGCCTTCTTCTCGACTTCGCCCTCGATCTGCACCGGCATCCGCACGATTGTCTACTGACATCGCTCCGCCACCAACTGATGTGATTTCATCACCATGCATTCCAACTCCCAGTTCTCATGCGGACTGTAATAGTGTTGGTAAGATGTCAAATCTAATCATGTAAGCTTCATGCTTTAGTGCATTTATTGTTTGTACTAACCAAGTTTTATGCGAAATTTTTAGGTTCTACATCCCGACGGGGGCGGGGGCCAACTAAAGGGTTTCGCTCCGAGCGTGCAAGGGCCAAAACCGGGGGCAAACTACTGGTTCAATTCAAGAATAATGTGCCAATAGGGATAAATGCCTCAGATTTTATGAGTGAGATTGGGCTGCAAGTTAGGAGCGTTGCCCCAGTTAGGGGCGTGAGGAGATGGAAAGAGATTCCAGCTGATGTTAGACAAGTCATCAAGGCTCGCGTATTTGTAAGTCTAAACTTGACAACTGTTTGATGTATAAGAGGTCCTCAAATAATCGTATTACTTTGAATTTCAGACAAAGTATGAGGTCGTGGATTATGACACTAGTGATGATGTGCGGGTAGCTGTTGATCGTAAGTTTCAAGCTAGGTATAGGGATTGGCGCAGCTCGATGCACATTCATTACAAGAATTGCTTGAAGAAGGAGATTGATCCAAAGACCGTACCCTTTTCAGGTGTTGAAAAGGATGATTGGGTGGGGGTGATAGAAAATGTGTACGAGGATGAGAAATTCCATGTAACAGGCTATGTTTTTCAACTTTGTTTTCAATGCTTTTTATATGTTGTGTTTCTATTTAGTCAACACGTAAAATAAGTAAAACTTTGTAGCTCACTTGTTATTCCTTGTGTACAGGAGCGCTCTTTGAAGAATATTGAAAATCGGAAGAGATTACCTTACAATCATTGCATGGGTTCCAAGTCTTTTCAAGCTGCAATGCATGCCTTGGTGAATTGTTTTAACTTATAGCTTATTAAATTTGTGGTTGTGTAATTCTGAATTTGTTATCACCTATCATGAAATCTTAATTATGTACTAACATTGAAATTTATGCAAATAGGCGGACCCTGAGACAGGGGAGGAGCCCCACATCGTTGATTTTTATAGGGAATCGCACTACAATAAGAAGAAAGACAAGTGGATGGACCAAAAATGTCAGGAAATACATGTAAGTACAATGATAAGTCCTTAAAATTCCTTAAGAACGGAAAAGGCTAAGTTTACATAATACAAATCATGACTTTAATGATCACCATTATAACCTTTCAGTTAGATTAAAAATCATGACTTTAAGACAAATCCAGTAATATTTAGAAATAGTTCTATAAAACCCAGTAGATCATTGACACAATAAAAGAATAAGATTTACAATAAAAAATCAGTAGATCATTGACAGAAATGGTTGTATGAAGGAAAGGCATGTATGGAATGAAATTGAATGTTCTGAATTTCGCTAAAATGCTGTGAGTGTTGAGTGAATTGAGTAGAGCGCCTCCATTTCCTACAAATAAGAGTCACAAGTTTTTCAACCTTGATTGGATTAACCTGCAGCCTCAAATGATGCAGGATGTTGCAACTACTTGTATGAACACAGTTATTACAAATAAATCAACTCCTCTGCCTCACTCTCCTACAATAGATACATGCATAAAACTGTTTTTTTTTTGGATGATAAGTCATTTTTTTACTGAAATCAATGTGTAGAACAACTTCTACTCTTTTTTTTTTTTTTTTTCCTTCTTTGTCTTCAATTAATGAAAACCTATGAAATTTGTGATTGCAAGTTGGTTTGAGGCAGAAATCAGGGACAATTACACAGGTAGAATGAAATGTTTGTTTTCGTGCAGTTTGGATGGACTGGTTATTTACTATCTTATTGAGGAGATTTCTGTGGAAGAAACTATCTTTGTGTGTTCTTTTCTATTTGGGCTCACTTGTTTGGTGTTTTCCTCTCAAATCAGCATCTTCTTTGGATTTTATTCGTCGGATTGGTTTGATCTTGACTCTATTGTGTAAATGAAGAATATTTCAGTGTGATTTTAGTACTTTTGTCATTGATTTATTTGGGTTCTGTTGAGTTATGTTGTGTTGTTGGTTTGTGGATTGGATCAGATTTCAACAGATTTCTTGACCTGTTTTATTTGGCAATGTTTGCACACTAGGATATTATGATATGTATAAGTAATGTATTTGATTGAATTGGATATCCCAATTGAAAAGCTTTGATGAAATTATCATATAAGAAAGAAACGGCTAAAGGCCGTTTCAAACCTCCGTTTCTGATTTCAATTTTTGGTGTAGTGTTGTCTTTAGAAATTGAGGAAGAAATCAGCTCATATATTAGGAAGTGTGCCATGTCTCAATGTGTCCACAGTGCGAAGCAGAGAAATGGTTCGATGAACCCATATTTTCTTTTCATCTGACGAGGCCCATTTGAAGGGTGACACGCAAAATCTTCTTAGATCAAGACATCCAAACAACCCAATCTTTAACCTTTCTATTTCTTCTTAAAAGTTGATTCATCAGCCAGAGATTTGATGGACAGGATTAACTATTTAAAAAAAATTCTTTAAACAGTCCATCCTAAAAGATATTCAAGATAACCACTTCTATGATACACCCCACTAAGCCAAAAAACCAACTTTTACTGTTTGAATCAGCTGGTGAGACTCTGTTTTGGAGTCGAGTAAAACTTTTACACTGTATATTCCAAGAAGATGCCTCTTGGTGTTGTCCTTAGAAAGTGAGAATTAGGATTTGGTATGGTTCTCACTGAATTTAGAGAGAGCAAGATAGAGAGCAGAGAGAATTAAAACTTGTAGCCACCTTGATTAAAACTTTAAGGCACCCACATGAGCAAGACTCAGATGAGTTGGATTTCCATCAAGTGGCAATTGGTCTACATATTCAATTGATTCTTTGATATTAACAGGACATAAGTTAGGCAAAAAGAGCCTAAAGCCATCACATAATTTGCCACTTATTAGACCAATACCAAGAGTCCATTAGTGGACTGCTATTATTGACTTTATTTTGAAAAAAGATCAAGTTGGGAAAATAAGAAAATCATATTAGAAATGTGATCATTCATTAAAAAATCAGAAAGAAGACCAAAACTAAATAATAGCAAACTGTGACACTTCCAGGGGTGTCACTTCTCAGAATCCCTAAAGACTCGTTAACTTATTCTGCAATATAATTTAACTGCAATATAATTTTGTGACTGATTTTGTTCTGTTCAACTTAATTTTTCAACTGCAATATAATTTAACTTATTTCGAATGACAGGAAAAACTTGTAGTAGAACGGGATAAGTGTACGCAGGAGGGTGCGATCCAATTGACTCAGGAGCAAATATCAGTCAATGTCCTTGGTGGTCGGTCTGGATACTTGAGAGGGTTTGGAAACGGTCCGAAGCCCACGTCCACAACTAGGAGCACCAGGACGGACTCAGAGGATGGTGAACGTGGGGCATTGCGGGCTACCGTGGAGAGATTGCAAAATGAATTGGGAGCTCGATCTCAAGAGATAGAGCAGATGAAGAATAATCAAGTAGCCATGCAGCGACAAATGGAGGAGATGATGCGGTTGGTGGCGAGAGTGACAGGATCAGACATGATGACACAAGGAGGAGTGCTTACTTCTTGGTCAGTATTCCTAGTTTCTTCTCTAATTGAAATAGAGTTTGCATTATATTTAGTTTATCAGAGACATGGAAAAACACCAATACCTTGGGTTTATCAGAGACATCTTCTATAGTAGCCATGATTGTGGGGTGAATTGCAAATGAGTTGGGTCATTTTTGTTCATATTTTGAACTTATTTTTTTCTCTATACATCACACAACCTCTCAAAATGGTCATTTCAATTGGACAGCTTGGATTATGTATCACAAGGTTTGCAAAACTGATCATAGTCAATCTACTCGTGTAGCTCTATATTTCATGTTCAAAACCTCTCCCTTGTTACCTCAAAATACCAAAATCAATTACACTATACCCTAATTAAAGAACAAACCATACATAGAGAAATCAGCAAAACTAAAAAAAGGCCAATCTGAACAAACCATAGATAGAGAAGTCATCAAAACTAAAAAGGCCAATCTTTCCAACAGAAAAGAGACCCTTAAACACCAGACATACTTAAGAAACATCAGAAATTTAAACTAATCTCCAAAAATTTGTGAGATTCTGAATAGGAAGTACTTCTTTAAGGCTTAAGCAGCTGCATAGAAATGAAGGCCGACTCCTCTGTGCATTTCCAAAAGGCAAAACTTTGTAGCACCAATGTACATGTGGCAAACAATCATGAATATTCAAGACCTGAATGATCTAAGAAGAAGCTAAAAATTTCAAAGCAAGAGTGGCAATCTTAAAACAAGATCCATGCACACAAAACTGAACATCCAACTGTACAAATACTATATAAAAGATTTATGCAACTAAAACACGGATAAATGCACAAATCCCATGCACATGCAAGGGTAGATAAATAACTACCATTATTTGGGAAGATAAGTTTCTGAACCAGATAAGGTCAATCTACAAGTAGTTTGGTCCGCTAGATAAATAGTTCCAAGTTTCTTCTCTCCACTGATCCCCCACATCATCTCCCTGCAAATGCAATTTTCAATTGGCTTCATAGGGTATATTTTAAGTCTAATCAAGACAGGAGTTCATAGGAATACAAAGTACTACTAGTAGCAGCAGCAATGCAGATTCATCATAAAGAAGTTAAGTTTATTTGACTTGATTTCCAAGTACAAGAAATGCAAGTTAAGTCATTCAACACACCTTCTTCTCATTTGTGCATATGATCTTAATCTCTTCCCCATTGACTTGTACAACTTTTCCATCTATCCAAGCTATATCATCTTCCACCCAAACAAGAGACCCTACAACTATATTGACTACAGCAACCTGCAAAGTCAACAATGATAATAATGTCAGCAACATTACAACAATTACACCAACAAATGCAAACATTAAAAAAATACCCTGATACAAATAAAATTCTTGAAATACTTAAGTTGCAGCATTTTTGTAACTTGAAGACAAATCTATCTAATTCTATATGGTAAAAGACTGGATTGCAGTCCTACAGAACTGTAGAAAACGTAAATTGAAAAGTTTTTTGTGGCACACAATACCTCACTACTGTGAGATCCAATGGATCACTATGGTGTGATCCTGCCCGGCTGCCCGTTGGACAATTTCATTATAAAGCAAGTACATATCAGTTCTCAGGCATCAACCAAATCATGATTTATATCTACAACATCTGGATTCTCTAATTTGAAGCCTTTCATCTGATGGGGTTGCTCTCTCTCTCTCTCTCTCTCTCTCTGTGTGTGTGTGTGTTATTAGTAGTGAGTTCCAAGTCCCCCACTAGCACTTTACCATAAAAACATGTCCTCATTAGCAAAAGAGAAAGAAAGGAATAAAAGAAGGGTCCCTTTTCCCATGCTTCAGCAAGTATGATCTTACCTTGGCAATCCTTTGATGCAAGTTGTTAGCTAAGCCATCTTTTGATGAATCTACCTGCATTGGCGGTGCTCAAGGCCCTGTATCAATTCCCTGTATAGATCATGTTCCAACTAGGACTGTAAACATTGTGTACAAGACAATGATTATTAGATTACAACTAAAACTACCAACAGAGCTTAGCACAACAAGTAGCACATAAAAAGGACATATGAAGCTGAAAAGTGAAACGAGCATCTGGCCAAGTTGTGGCTTCTAGCCTTTCCAAGAATCACACAAAGTAAAAAAGATCTTGAAAGCGAAGAAAAATAGAAATTTCAATAGAGAAAGATTTCAGAAATTTTATGGATTTCGAACCAGATGAATGTCTTATTTCCCCAGTAGATCTAATATATAAAGGATATATTTCTACTGTAAAAGAATTTACAGTAAATCTTGTGCATAAATTCTTGAAATTTACCTTTTCAAGAATTCCATGACAAATAAAACAAGAGGAAACATAATTTTAACAAAATTGATCGATGATGACAGCCAAAGAATAGTAATTAATCCACAAAAAATAAACATCATTAAAGAAAAATTTAATAAAAATGAAGGGAGAACTACAATCTACACTCACTATATACACTCCCGCTGTTCCCAAATTTTCTCTTGTTTGCATTGTTTATTCTAGTTTCAGCAATTACAAATGCCTCCTCATTTAACAACTAAGGCTTCCCCTTCATCCAAACTCAGTTCTCATTTACTGTATAAAAATAAAGTGAATAAAAATAAGAGATTTAAACTTACATTCCATCCATCAAGGGCACTTGAAGGGAAAGAATGGCCCACAAACCAAATCTACTGCTTTTGCACTATTAATTGGAGTCGTCGGATGAGGCCCATCCAGAGAATGACTCTTGAATTTGGCATGTCTGATTCTTATGACTCTTGAATTTGGCATGTCTGATTCTTTTTCATCTACATCTTCAGGAAAGATGTTACCCCTATTCATTATATTGGGCGACAGACACTAATGTGATGAGAAATAAATGATTCCGGATTAAAATAGCATTGATGTAAAAAAGCATACCAAATGTTTGTTTATAACTCTGAGCACCTTCTCATAATGTTTGTGCAGTTTAACTCTTTTCCACTATTTGTTAGGCATTTGAACCATTTCAATTGTTTTTCATGTATACATAAAATACAATTGCATCAGACACCAAATCCTTTGAAAGTGAAATTCTTGAAATTGTTTAGGTATTGAACTTGGATGTGAGACATTCTGGAAAATAGGTTCCCACCTTCTCGATTTTCAACATTTCTTTGTATTGAAGGGCCACTATTTATTATAAAAAAAAAAAAAAAGAACAGAGAGAACACCCAAAAGACTCTCTCTAATCTAATGATTATACCTTTTTAATATGACAGTGAAACAACAACAATAGTAGAAGAGAATGAGAATTTTCAAGGCAACTAAAAAATCTATCACAATAAAACAAATGACAGATCATTGACAGATTTTGATCAGCACACATTTCCAGCAAAATCAAACAACAAACTGTCAGTGTCAATAAAAACTGAAATGGAATTGTTAAGAGGAGAGAGGAGTACTATCATGGTGGCAGATGGTTGCATGAACTTCACCTGCATATACTCATGGCGTTGTATGGGCAGAAATTGATTATGGCAATTCTACAAACACCATGCAGAGAGAGGCAGAGAGAGGAGTCGGAAAGTTTTTTGCCTTGTTGCCTGGTTATGAAACTACAGTGTGGTCGTGTATGATTGCTTGCCATGTGAGAGAAAATGTCTTTAGATAAAGAGATTTTCCTGAATTATATCATGTTTAGTGAGATGAGGTGGGAGGGTGAGAAATTGATTCCAAAGTGGAAAAGTCAGGCTGAAAACTAATGAAATTAATTGTAATTAGAGAAACAGAATGGTCTTAATTAGAGAAATAAATCTAACCCATTAGAGGAATATGAACAGATTCATCAAAGAACTGTACCACCAGATCTAAAAATGAACATCTTAAAACTTTTATGATTAAAAGTGACAAACTAACAACAAATAATGACATAAAATAGTGACCAATCAAAGAAACATTAATCCTCAAGGGCAGTTGTATTCTAAATACCTCACATGTTAAGTACCTCACATGTAAAGTAATGCACGTGTGGATTCTTCTACAATTGACACTATGGATATCAATCAAGAAATGACCAAGTGCAGGTATAAGGAAGGTACGGTGGGGCCAACAGACAGGACTGAGATCCATCAATATGCATCCACTTATCAATAAAGGTAAAGGTAACTACACTTAGATCATTTCCTGATAAGAGAATTTTATGAGGACAGAGAAATGAAAAGCGCCATTAATGGAACATGTATTACTTAGATTGGAAATAATGCCACAAAGCAGTGCATGAGGCAATACAAAACCCCCCTTGTTTCAGACTTCTCTTAAAAGGATAGACACATAAAATGGTGAGAAAGAATGCAACCAATTGAAGCCAACTGTATGCAATTGGTTCTTAATGTTAGTGTTTGCATGTGCCTGTGTAACCATCCAATATGTGTGTGCTGTTTGTTTGTGTGTGTTTATCCATGCATCTCCAAATGGATGACTTGTGTGAGAAACATTTGCTTGCACATTGTACCTGGGAAGCATCACTCAGATCTGAACTCTTCTCCACTAGGGTGTCTAGTTTCTCACCTCATTCAAGCATGCTATCAATAGTCTTATGCTGCATCAGTTTCAAATGAGAATAGATCAGAGAAACCAATGCTGCAATTGCTTTCGAACAACAAGAATAATAATCCATAAACATCTAAAGAAGGAACCAAAACAAAGTAATTCCTTTTGACAGATAGAAGGATATGTTGTGTCTAACATAGAATCCCCACAGAAACCACCGAAGATGCTGGCAGCAATCAATTCATCCTAATGATTGACCGAAAGACCTCAAAGCTTCATTATTTTAGGACATTGCACAAAATAGTTTTTTCTTTTTTTTTTTTCAAAAACTGGTCATGATATTTAGTAAAATGAGTGTCAAACAGAGGTGAGTCCCAATTCAAGCACTAAGAGTGCGATTATGAGGGAGTTGGATTGGTGATAGATGGAACCCACATTTGTGGTAAAGTGTGGGAGTTTGGCATAATTAGCTCAGATCTCCTCCATTTGTAGTTAATGCAGGATCCATGTGTTGGCCCACATTAGCATGCACCAAGTTATGTGATGGGGTTTGTCAGAATTTTTCAGATTCTGATAACTCTTAAATGAGTGAACAAGCATCAAATCTAAAACTTCTCTTTGTTACATATGTAGTTTTTGGATACTGCATTTGCCTTGCACGTGCAGGGCTCCACTAGTAATATATAAATTTACATTATATATAGAGGAAGACCAAAATGGCCATAGCACTAAAAGTAGCAAACCAATACTGTGGGACCCACCATCCACAAGTAAGGGTGGGTTCGTTAATGTAGTTTAAAGGTGGGCCAAAGATTAGTATGTCCTAATGATCTTACCATTTATCGAAGGATCCCAAAATTGAATGGTTTTGTATGTACACTATTAAAGGCTTGTTGTCCTCTTACTTCTTATTCATTTCCTCTTTCTTTGAAAATTCTCCTTGCCATTGTTCAGATTTCATTAAGTACTTGGGTTTAACCTATATGTGTGAATGCTATCTACAGATCGCAGCTTTCTTCTCTTGAAGCATGAAGGAATCGATGGGTCTGTTTCTTTTCTTTTTGTGGATGTCCTCAGTTGCTGCTGTCACTGAAGGTGGATTTTTTGTTGTTCATAAGCGTCATTTTCTTACTGAAGGACATCACATACACATATTAACTGTTAGGATAGTGATCCAGGTTTGTGATCTTGAATCAACTTGTTTTGCTTCAAGTGCACTTTTATTTTTTAATTTTCTCAGGCTTTTATTTTTTCTCACTTTGCTTTTGATTCCCATGTTTAATTCCTAACATTTTTTTTTTTTGTACCATAGGTTGGGACTGGAGATAAACGTAATAGAGGCCAATTGCTTGACCATCTTTTTGTTTTTCATGAGAATATTATTCTTACACTATTTTTGATGCAACATCTTTACTTGAATTAGTAACGATGATGTGGCTAGACATGTGGGTGGATTTAACAGTTATATGTTTCCTAATATGTTGAAGGAGCATCTTTTGTACATTTTTAATTAGTTAAATGAGAAGACTTTATTGTACATTTTACTAGAGTTGAATGAGCAGGTTTTATTGTACATTTTGTTTGAGTTGAATGGACATGTTTTATTGTACAATTTAATTTTTGTTAAATGGGAATGTTTTATTATACATTTTATATTAGTTGAATGAGCAGGTTTTATAATATTCAATGTAAAGGAGAATTTTGAAGTAGTAGGTAGTAATTTATAAAATAAATATATTATTTTTAGCGACGAATTTTATTTGTCGTCTAATAAGAATAAATATATCTTTTGTATATTATCCCCGACGTATATAATTTGTCGCCTAAGAGAATTTATGGCAAGATTAAATATTTGGCGACGAATTAACGTCGTAGCCTAATGTCTACAAAATATGCGCAAAAAAATTAATTCGTCGCCTATTATAATTTATGGCAATTCATATACTATTTAGCGACAATATAGCGATAACTACATTTTGTCGCCAAATTCCTTTTCATCATTTTATATCCATATGAATTATAGATATTTGGCGACAAAAAATATCCTTTGTCGGTAAAAGATATAATTCAGCGAC
This sequence comes from Camphora micrantha, assembly GCA_003546025.1. Classification (NCBI taxonomy): domain Eukaryota; kingdom Viridiplantae; phylum Streptophyta; class Magnoliopsida; order Laurales; family Lauraceae; genus Camphora; species Camphora micrantha. Next base: position 235,673 of record QPKB01000002.1, read on the forward strand.
GATTACATTTTGTCGCCAAATCCATTTTCACCATTTTTTCAATGAATTATAGATATTTGGCGACAAAAAATATCCTTTGTCGGTAAAAGATATAATTCAGCGACGATTATATTTTGTCGCCAAATCCATTTTCACCATTTTTTTCAATGAATTATAGATATTTGGCGACAAAAAAAATCCTTTGTCGGTAAAAAGATACAATTCAGCGACGATTACATTTTGTCGCCAAATCCATTTTCACCATTTTTTTCAATGAATCATAGATATTTGGCGACAAAAAATATATGTTTTGCCGACATAACGTCTTGTCGTAGAAAACATTAGACGACGATGATGTGTTGTCGCAGAAAATTGATATTTAGCGACGATTAGATTTAATCGTTGGCAAAACAAATCACCGACACCTATTAGGCGACGAACGGGCGACAAAAATAGTTTCGTCGTAGAATGTATTGGGCGACGATTTTAAGATTTTCTGCGACAAATATTTGCGTCGCGAAAAATGATTTTTGTTGTAGTGGTGGTGAATATTTGGTGTGAATGTGCTGGAAGATGCGGCCGTCTTGACAGTGTACAGTCTACTCATCAACATTTTCTGGAAGTGGGTGGTGAATATTTGGTGTAAATGTGCTGGAAGATGCGGCCGTCTTGACAGTGTATAGTGAGTAGATCAACATTTTTTGGAAGTGGGTTGTGAATATTTGGTGTGAATGTACTAGAAGATGCGGCCGTCTTGACAGTGTACAGTCTACTGATCAACAGTTTTTGGAAGTGGGTGGTGAATATTTGGTGTGAATGTGCTGGAAGATGCGGCCGTCTTGACAGTGTACAGTCTACTGATCAACAGTTTTTGGAAGTGGGTGGTGAATATTTGATGTGAATGTGCTGGAAGATGCGTCCGGCTTGACAGTGTACAGTCTACTGAACAACGTTTTTCGCTGGTTATAGAAGATGTTGTTCAGACCTTGTACATCGCGTTGAAGCATTTTCTGGATGGGCATTTAAGTGTTTTTCAAACATATTTTTCCTTTTTGTAAAAGATGGACGACCCATTTTAAGGGGATGTTGAAAAACTTTTCTATATATATATTGTTGTTTGCATTGTTCCAAAATTGATATTTATATTTTCTCCACTAAACTCACTTTGTTTGTATTGTCCTAACTCTAATAGCTTGTAATTTCCAGCTAATAGATTGTCGAAATCCAATAAAAAAAGGTTAGTAAAGTATCATTTCTATAGTCGACATCGACCATAATAACAGTCGATATCGACTATGACTGTCTTTTTTTAGTTTCAGCTAAACAGTCGATATCGACTATTAGCATAGTTGATATCGACTATTATTATAGTCGATATCGACTATATTGGGTCTATCTACGTATCAGTTAAATAGTCGTTATCGACTATCACTGTTTTTTTTAAGATCCAGTTAAATAGTTGATATCGACTATGCCTATATTCCGTTAGTACCAGTTATATAGTCGATACCGATTATGACTGTCTTTTTGTAATTACAGTTAAATAGTCGATATCGACTATTGGTATAGTCGATATCGACTATTCATCTTTTTATTGCCACATAACAATTGGCAGGACATTCCTGCTAGGGTTTAGGGTTTAGACAAAAGACATTCAAAAGATATATATTCAAAAGACATTTAAAAGACATTCAAAAGACAAAACATATATATGCATTAACAAACCATTCATCAAGGTGAATGTGTTCCAACTTCATTAAAACATTAACAAAACATACATTCATATAAATCATTCATCAATGTCAACTATTCATCAATGTGTTCCCACTCCATAAATCAACAACTTTCCAAAACCAAAGTATTTCCTCAAATTCAGTGCCCACAAGTTCCACAGTTTCATATACAAAGTAAAAAAAAAATCAATTGAATCCATCCTGCATTCGGCGTCTCCGTCTAGTGCCCAAAACCTTCGTCTCCGTCTACTGAACAAACAATCAAGCATCACGGTGATCAAACCGGTAGGTTCAACAATTCAGGAAGATTCAGCCGATTAGCATTCACCTGCCAACTTCTCTTGAATAGTTCAATGACAATTCTGCTACGGAAGTAAGGGATGTCAGACTGTGTAAACGTGATCGGACGACGGTGAACACAATGCTCCGCGAATGCAACAACGAAGACTCCACAGTCATTACCATTGTCTTGATGAGGAATGTCTTCCTTGATCAATATAGGCCATAAAAATGGATCAATCCACCCAAAATGCATATACATAGCGTTCAACCACCCGATCTGTAACAATGTCAAAATGGGGGGCCAATTGTTATCTGGGATGAGGTCTTGATTTCAATTAATGGTGGCAATTTAGAATCAACCACAATACTTACAAACTGCTCCGCCTTACTCCGTGTCAAACGATCACCAGGCAGACTGTTGTAGAACTCCCACCTTCTTTCATCAACGTAACCCACAACCAACGTAAAATGGTTCCTATAGTGTAGTACAAACACTAGAGTATGACACTCTCGGGCTTCCCAGACCCTGTGGCCATGCTTACCGAATGCAGCTTCATTACTGGCATCGGATCCTTCCTGCCACCAACTCTGCATACAGTAATGCATCCACAATATCAATCAGTGGATTTTGTTAAAATTAAAGTGGAGGACTATTTAGCACATTTCTTACAAATATGCTTGGGTCCGCGATGAAAGCGGTGGGACATGCGTATCTCAGAATCTCAAAGTAATAGTACATAATATTGGTGTCCAACCAAGTTCCCTCGTCCAGTGCTTTCTTTAAATCATTGCTGGATAACATGGTACAAATGCTTGCTAATTCATCACCTCTACATGAAAGAGATGTTTGTTAATAAACAAAATTATTACAACAAATATATTAATGAAGATGGGTACAATGTGAAAAAACAGTAATGAAACATCCTTCCTTACTTTGTACTGTAATATTCATTGAAACCCCTGACCAAGAATTGCTCTTGCTCGTTTAATACATAGCCCAAATGCACCATAGAATGATAGTAATCGAAGAACTTTACGGGGTACCTTACGTATGCGGGGCAAGCGCTTGATTCTCCATATCAAAGACACAATGGTAGCAGAGGGTACTGCAACAACTATCACGGAATCACTATGAACTGACACTGGGGTGTCGAACAATGCCCTGGCTAATGGAGGGGTGTTAAGCACCTCTTCAAATGGTGGTAAGTCGCCTGGCTGACTTTTACTTGGAACTTCGTCACGGTGTTTCTTGCCCTTTCTCCTGTAAGTTTTCGCTTTTGTACTTTTCTGAGCAGCTTTCTTCACTCTCGTGTTGGAGGGCTGAGTGATATCTGGGTCAGCATCAATCTCTTTACCTTCTTCAGGGGGAATAGTATGGGATGGACCAGCACCAGTGTCGGGAACAGTCTGAGGGCAAAAATGGTGTGTTGGACAAGTATTAGTCTCGGGAACAGTCCGGGGAGAAACAGTATGAGATGGACCAGCATGGGTATCAGGAACAGTGTGGGATGGAGCATTATGAGAGGTTCTAGTGCTTCTCTGTAGTTGAACAGTAAAGAACATTGTTAGATTGCACTATAGTACCATGAAAGTTCGAGTTGCTGCAATTTACCTTCTCTACATCCTCATCAGACTCTGAGCTATTGCACTCTTCCATGTTGAAGTTTTTGAATGAATTCCCGAATGCTGCTTTAAATGTCTTAAGTTTTTTCCGGATGGATTCCGCCAGACTGGACATGCTTTTCTTCCTCCTGTCTGCCCGATCGCATGATCGCTCTAAGCGAGCAACAAGTTGTTCGACCTAATTACAGCCCAATTCATGTCATCAGTTAAAAGCAACATTACTACCGTATAAATGAAAAACGTCAATGCTTTAACATTAAAATACTTACGTATTTATGTGGAATAAATGGGTTTTCCTGCTGATCAGGGGCTTTGGCCTCGGTACCCTCATTCTGCTCGACCATGCTTATGTGTTGGACTATGTTGGCAACATACCAGGCGAGGTACTCTTTAGAATGTACAGGCTGGGTGTAGTCCTCCCTGCGCAATCCGAGTTGCCTTCTTGCAGCCCACAATCATATTATCTCTTCACCCGTATACAAGTTGTAATCAATCACCACTCTCTACACGTTCTCTTCTCATGTATGGCATACTCAAGGGAGGGGGTATCAGTTGCTTGAGACCAAATTGCTTCATGACACGCCACGTGTTATGCCGCTCAACAATCCAGTACCACAATAGCACGGTCGAGGAGGAAAAAAGATCGCGATCCCTTTTGGGTACGCTCAATCGGAATTTCTTGGGGTAGTTGGAGTACGGCTGCCAAGTGAACTGCATATGGTCACGTATAAGAAGACGTTAAGACAGATAATAGGTAACCAAATTAAAAAATATGTTCAATTATATTGAAAACCACATATATATTTACCCCATCAGCCGGCAAGTTGTTTAGTTGTTGCCTTACTTCCTTGACCGTTGCGAGGGGTGAGTGTTCCCCCAACCTCCTATGCCATGTCTTAAACAACGGAAATTGTATGTCCTTTTTCCAACTACGATTTGGTAGAGGACACCGTCCAATAGTTATTCTAGAGTAAGCCCATATCTATGATGGAAAACAACAAAATGCAGTCATAAGTTAGCTTTTATATAATGAACCAAAAATGGTATGCTTGAAAATTAATCACCTATAGAAGCTGGAAAGGCCCCGTGGGTGTCCTGCAGGACTTACTATCCTCCTCTTATTGATCTTTTCCTTTTCCTTCAGCCACTTGCGGATCTTGTCCCCACCAAGTTGCCTTTGCAAGCATTCTATAAAGATTTGCAAGGCACGCTGGGGCCCATGCGTAAGGCTTGAATTCTTTAAACAACTCAAGCAGAAAAGCAGGACCCCTCGCACCTGAAGTCTGTGTGAAGATTTGCCCGGCCACCAAAAAGAACAAATATGCACGAGTGGCTCTAATCTCATCATCTTTGTTAATCTTAAAATCCTCATCCTGCCAGGCAGAAGGCTTGAAGTTGTCTTCAAGTCATTTAAATTTTATCGTTATCCCAACATAGTCTTGCTTCTTTTGGGGCGTGATCCCAAGCAACTCCTAGCACACTGGCTCTACATACCTGCTAGGGAAAGTCTGACCGGTAACGACCGGGCCATCGATTGGCAAGCCATAAATATAAGCAACATCTTCAAGTGTTATGGTTGCTTCCCCCGATGGCAGATGGAATGTATTTGTTTCTGGACGCCACCTCTCTATCAGCGCTATTATCAACGCATGGTCTATGACCATACGATCTATCTCCGACAAGTTGTGTAGTCCCGTCCGTCGTACGTATTGCTTTTGAGTGTCTGCAAGCACCCATATATCCTTGTCAGGGTTTGTTGGGATACATCTCATGCGACCAAGTTCCTGTAAAAACAATAATTATTGAGGTGACTCTAAGGAGAATAAAATCCAGCTAAGAGATTGAAATTATAGATAGATAATTGATATCTATTTACGTTATACCTCTCCTTGACGTATGCCTTCTGAAATATGATTTGTTTGTGAGAATAAGAGTCATCTCTCAGCATCATTGGTGTTTTCTTCATGAACCTGTAAAGAAGAAAGTGGAATGTGGCTGTGTTTATACAGAAGCATGTAGTTCTAAATTTTGATAATAATACAATTGATGCCAAGGTCTATTATGAGTCCTTATCACTTATGGTTTATGATTTACCTCACGTTAGACCTAGAGAGCTAATGTACAGAGGAACCCATGATTTTATATCATTGAATAAGATATCTGATATCAGAACTATATATGTGCTCCATGTTCATTGTTGTGACTCATATTTAGTCAAATTTGCTTTTTCGTCTCTCAAACTGTACCAGTAAATATTGACGCCAAGTTGACTACATTGGCATGCCTAGCATAAAAGTATTTTCAACATATTTGTAAAGTATATTGGATGTTGAGAAATGAGGTCTTATCTTTGTTCATGTACATCAGTGCCCATATTTATTGAACATGAATAAAGAAAACCCCAATTACTTGGCTACAATTGATGTTGATCCAAGTTCACCTACTCTATTGAAAAGTTATTCATATAACTATGAAAGTAAAATGAATCACACACACAAAATGCATAGCACACACATATGTAAAGAGTTTTGGTTGTGGAGAATTCGAGTCATGGCGTGGTTCCCATGCTATTGATGTACAACAATGCTCATGTTTATTTTCTAAGAGGAATATAATTAGAGAATGTTGATTACTTGGATACAATTTATGTGGATACAGGCTCACCTACCTATTCAAAAGCACATGAGTGATAAGATCTTTCAACATTTAAGTTGGTTCCAGATATGCCATTGAACTGTGCTGAAACCAACCCATTTGTATCCCTAAACAATGTTGTCCATGGGTGCCGATTTAATGTATCTTGATGGCTCCTAATAGTGCAGAAACTTTGCTATGCAAAGCTTTCTAACAACCTTTTTTATGGCCTAGTTTCAGGTCTGACAAGTTCTGATTTGTAAACCATGATCCTCCTGATATGATGTTAATTTTATTTTAATTCCTTAAACAAAGAGCAACAGAAAACTCACGATTTTTATATTAGATGAAATTACTATATGATATAGAAGATGAATACAAAGGTAAACCCCAAAGAGTAGATTGATCTAATGCCCTGGCTTTCAATCCTTGCAGGGGACAATTGCCCCTTAAATGAATAAATAAAAAAGAGTCCTATTCCTAAAGCAACCCATCTATTATTACATTTTTTTGTAAATATAAATTAAATAGAAATCCTAGTAGGTCTATGCCTTGATTTCTAAAGGGAAATCCATTTTTTGGATATGACTTCTGGTACCAACCCCGCCACAAGACCATGATTAGTTCATCATGGGGGAGCTCCTTCGGCTTTCACTAAAGGCTTCAACCCCCACTACGTTGTCTTTACAAGAGACAGTTATATTAGTTTGTAGGGGCACTTTTTACACATTGGTTGTTGACCAAGCTTTAGTTTTTAGGTGTTTATTATCCCCACATAAATTACCAAATATAAGTAGCGAATAGAGGTTTTAGGGACCTTTAATCCTTATTGGCAATAGTATTATATTATAGGATTTAATAGGACCTTTAATCCTTATTTGCAAAGGAAACAGGTCATCCTCATAAAAAGGTTAGCACTAAAGATCATTATTTAAAGTAGAACAATTAATCTGAACTTCTCATCAACGACATGATAGGTCAAACTGCATCTTCCTTAATCTAATGAAAACTATTGGAAAGATGCTCTTCTTGCCGCCCCACCCACCTCCACTCCCCACACACCATATTATAATACTCTCTATGGGTAGCTATGGGTATCTCACATATTAATTAGTTCCGTATTACATCACTCTCTCTAGATTGATCATTAACAAACCACCCCATGTAAGTGGAATGGCCATATATATAAAAACACATAAGGACAAAAAAATGAACAATGGGAACAAAACATCAATGACAGAGAACAAACCACCCATATCTAACCTTTGGTGCACGTAAAAAGTAGTCGTACATTGTGATGGAGAAGGATTTCGATCCATAAATAGGTATGAACCAAAAACTATAATTCTGCAACTAATTAGCCATGATGTAGTAATGATCATGGATATATAAATCTTTGTTTGATTGATAATGCAGTTGGGTTTCGAGTATATGAGGAGGAAAAAAAATATCCACTGCATGTTTGGGGAAGTGATGTGTCGTTCCCATCGACTGTGATCGTGCACAATTAAGAGATCATGTGTCATTCCCATCGACTGTAATGGTGTCCAATTAGTACTTTCTTTAGGTGAGTAAATTGCACGTGCTACATTTGTTGCTTAAAGATGATACAATCACTGTAAATACAGAGCATGGATCCTATGCTTCAATGAAACAAAATTTCTTTCTCAAACCTGAAATTACTTCACATTTGCTATTTGGAATCTAGTTGGTAAATTCCATTAAAATGACTATTTCATTCAAAACCCATTCACTATGATTCAGAAAACCCAAAAAAAAAAAAAAACCCAAAAAGGGCAGCGCTGTCAGTCGGTGCATCCCTTTCTACACGAACAAACTAGAAACTGTGAATAGAAACGCATTTTAATTAAACTAAAAAGTTAGAATTCGATTATAGGCCAGTCCCTTCCGAAGGATCAATCCCATCGAAAACCAATATATCTCACTCCAAATTTAGGGCACAAATACGAGAATGACAATAAACATACCTCCATGTGCGTTCAAGGGTGTAGAATCTTTTAAAAGTTGGAGCAAATGTGATAGGGGACCACCGTTGTCGGTTGAGGGAGAACAGTCGCCAACCAACGAGGATGAAAGTGAAAAAGGAAAAAGAAGAAGAAAACAGTGATAGTTACAGCGGTTTCGTGGGTTTTTTATGGAGCAGGAATAGTCAATATCGACTATAGCACTAAACGACAAAAAAAAAGGAGAAACGTCAATTAAGGGCCCATTCTGTGTGGTGTTTTCTATTGTGGCCAAATTCAATAATATATTATTTATGAGGGTTTTTCCCGTTAAATCCCCAATATTATTGCAATGATGAGTGCTTGCAAGACAATTATTAAACAATTTCTTGCTAGTTACTGTAATAATAAGCTCCTTCAGATGCGTAGATTTACTTACTTTTGATTAGGTTTTTTACACTCGTTGCACATCATCCACAAATGATTTTCTACAAAAATCAATCATTAGAAAAATAATATAAAAATAAATAAGATATATGTATTCAGAGAATGAAGAAGAAGGATTGCATATATTATTGAACAAATTACTTACGATGAAGTATGAAATGAAAGGAGATAAGAGAAATAATATGCCTTGTGCCTTGAATGAGGAGAACTAGGAGTTCGGATCCTCTGAATTTTTAGCTTTTGATGAAATTTGAGAGAGATTTAAGGGATTTAGAAAGTAATTTCAATTTGAGTTTCCAAATCGATTTATTACCACAAAATTGAGATGGTGGGTCCTGCTTTAGAGTGGAACACACAAGAGAGAATGGGAATTGAAACTTGATAGGATGGTGGGGCTCACTCAAGTGGGCCCAAATGCAAGAAACCGGTGCAATAGTAGCATCGCCTACAATTAGAAACCAAGTACTTATTGATAGTGGACTACAATACAAGGTCATCTCATCAAGTTTTTACTTTTACGATTTTCTAATTTTTTTATTTTATATTTTTTATTATTTTTTTAAGGACCAACTCCTTAATTAGCTGGTCATATAAAAAAGAAGAAGAAGAAGAAAACTTATACAGATCATAGCAGAAGTGAAGCGACAAACATATCCAGCAAGGTCCCTAGCTCCCTAAGGTCATAATTCTATGTAGATGTTGGACCCACAATCCTAAGGATCTAAGAAACGCAGACAACAACACGTTGAAATCTGACATCAACGGCCAACATGGGGAGAGGAGCACACATTCTTCATCGGTTGAAGAAAGATTTCACACGAATCCATGTTTGAAAGAGTTTTTAGGGTACGTGAGAGAAAAGATTAGAAGAATGGACCCACGTACATGCTCCCATCAAATTCACAAGCTACCTACAATCTCCCCATCATCATCCTTGATAGAAAAATATAAAAAAAGGAAAAGGATCTACCCTTTGGACTTTTTTTTTTTTTTTTTGTTTGGAAGACAAAGGTAAGTTTGAATATGGGTTTGAAGATATAAAAAAGTGGAAAGTGTTAAAAGATGATGGAAGCTCAAGTGACAAAATGAGTTGGTGAGTTGGGGCAGAGGACATGGTTGGAAAATATGGATTGGTCTTGAAGGCATTTGCTTGTTTAATGACAAGCATTACTAGCCCACATGGGTGTAAATTGGAGGCGGCCTTTAGTGGAGGTTTTTCCCATCCCCGCCGCTGGTAGATATATATTTTGAGTTTTTAGTGGCGGAAAATTTCTTCCGTTGCTAAAATGGAAGGAAAATCTTCTGAGCCCAAAACAACATTTTTAGCGATGGGAAAAAACCGCTGCTAAATGCTTTTTGTCTTCCGCCGCTAAATATCACCTTTTTTGTAACACACAACGGCCAATAAGTTTCAACCCTTAGAATTTCTATCTTTTAGTCCAACAGTGCAATCCATTCAGATGGATATAAAAAAGGGAGCCCGATGATATTTGGAGGAGCGGGTCCCGACGTGTGTTGTCTATTCGAATTGAGTCATTAGGTGGGCCCCATTATGACGTGTTCGAAAAAGAAAAAAAGGTGGGATGATATATGATCATTTACATATCATCCAAGAACATTTTCAAAATCATGTGGGCCCATTTCTTGTTGGTCCAGATAATTGAATGAATGGGGCCTTCTATATATATTTCTATATATATATATATATATATGAGAGATGCTCCTGTGAGAGCATCTCTCACCTTATTATGGGAGATAAGGTGGGGGCCCTTACATCCATATCCAATGCCAACAACTTAAATGTGAGGGCCCCCACCCTTATATCTCATAGTAAGATGAAAGATGGTCTCACGGGAGAATCTCCCTATATATATATATATATATATATATATGGGAGCTACTCTCCTACACTACAGTTGACCCTATTATCAGCTGGGATCGTGTGGCGGAACGCAGCGTGCGGGCGGAAGATAAAATGCAATCAGGTGAGTTTCGTTGGCCCGCTCATTTTTCATTTTCCCCCTTCTTAGACCTACCCGCCCCTGTCTCTCACCTCTCTCTCAACGAAGCTCTCTCTTCCTTGCCGGTCTCTCTCAGCGGCGAAGTTCTTTTTCTCTCCTCGTTCTCAGCTCGATCTCTGCTCTCGATCTCTGCTCTAGCTCTCAGATCAATCTCTCCCTCTCAGTATCGCTCGTCGAGATCTCTGGAAGCTCGCCAGTAGCACTTTGCTGGCCCGTGCTTTCCCCTTTCTCTTCCCTCTTTTCATTTCCCCCTTCTTCGCCAGACCTAATCGAGGACTCCCTGCTGCTGCGCTCCTTTCTCTCTTGCCTAATCTCTCCCCTCGCTGCTGCTCTCCTCTCTCTTGCCTGACCTCTCTCCCTCGCTGCCCTGCTCCGCTCATCTCTCTCCCTCGCTGCCCTACTGCTGCTCTCCTCTCACTCTCTTCTGATCTCTCTCCCTCGGTGCCCTGCTGCTGCGCTCATCTCTCTCGCCAGATCTCTCTCTCTATCGATGCTGCTGCGCTCATATATATATATATATCTCTCTCTCTCCCTCTCTTTCTGTTGCTGCGCTCATCTGTCTCTCTCTCTCTCGCTGCTACTGCGCTCATCTGTCTCGCTCTCGCTCTCGCTCTTGCTGCGCACATCTCTCTCTGCTGCTGCGCTCATCATCTCTCTCTCGCTGCTGCTCTCTCCCATCTCAATCTCGTTCTCTCCCTCTCTGCTGCGATCTGTCTCTCGCTGCTGCTCTCTCCCAGCTCGATCTCGTTGCTGCGTGACCTCTCTGTTGCGATCTCTCTCTCCCCCTCTCTGCTACGATCTCTCCCTCTCTGCTGTGTCTCTCCTCATCTCTCCCTCTCTCGTTGCTGCAGGTTATTGTTAATGTTGTGTGGAAGTTTATGAATGGATGGAAGTTGTCTAGGAATGTTGTCTAGTCATGTTGCAGAAATTTTGTTGCAGAGATTGTAATGCACAGTGAGACTTTTGTTGCAGAAATTGGGTTTGTTTTAGCTAGTGCAGAAATTGTAGAAATACTTTTTTTCCAGTTTTAGATAGTGCAGAAATTGCGTTTGTTTCAGCAAGGTTCTGTAATTTATTAATGTTGTGTGGAAGTTTATAAACGGATGGAAGTTGTCTAGTCATGTTTTTTGTTTGTCGAATGAGTGTAAATTGTTTCTTGAGTGTTTCCTTGTTGAAAATTATGGAATGGATGGAATGAATGGAATTTGTCTAGGAATGTTGTCTTGTCATGTTGCAGAAATTTTGTTGCAGAGATTGTAATGCACAGAGAGACTTTTTTTTGGCAGAAATTGTAGAAACACTTTTTTTCTAGTTCTAGATAGTACAGAAATTGCGTTTGTTTCAGCTAGTGTAGAAATTTAGAGGCCAAATTTAGTGCAGAAAATAGCAAAATACCCACACTGCAATCCAATTCAGTCTCAATATATCAAATAAAATCCATTGACCAAACTAAACCACCAACATGGTAAGATAATAATCATAGTATTCTAAAATCAAATTGAACACAAAATAATGCTAATTGGAACAACATAAAACCTACAAGCGTACATATATTAAAAGAAAAAAAAAACAAAGTTTTCCTCCAACAAGCAATGACTCACATGTAATCCCACAATATCAACAAGGACCTTGTTTGGGCATTTCTACACTCCCTCGCTCCGATATTAAATCCCACAATGTTGTCCAATATGTTTCAGCAAATTGCACGAGTTGAAAACTCGGAAAACGAGATTGATTCCTACCCAAAAATCGCAAATTTGAAGTTCATCATATGTACCTCAAAATCCCCAAATTTCGTCCAAAAACGCTCTTGGGAAGTGGGTTAACTAGTGCCCCAAACAGGGGTACTCAGCAAGGTTTCAGCAGATTTGGCCGATAGAATAGGAAAAGTGCGCTAGTTGCAAATGCGGCAAATGCGATTGATTCCTACCCAAAAATTGCAGATTTGAAGTTCATCATATGGACTTCGAAACCCCCAAATTTCGTCCAAAAACTCTCTCGGAAAGTGGGTTAACCAGTGCCCCAAACAGGGGTACTCAGCAAGGTTTCAGCAGATTTGGCCGATAGAATACGAAAAGTGCGCTAGTTGCAAATGCGGCAAATGCGATTGATTCCTACCCAAAAATTGCAGATTTGAAGTTCATCATATGGACTTCGAAACCCCCAAATTTCGTCCAAAAACTCTCTCGGAAAGTGGGTTAACCAGTGCCCCAAACAGGGGTACTCAGCAAGGTTTCAGCAGATTTGGCCGATAGGATAGGAAAAGTGCACGAGTTGAAAACATTGCAAATGTGATTGATTCCTATCCAAAAATTGCAGATTTGAAGTTCATCATATGGACTTCAAAACCCCCAAAGTTCGTCCAAAAACTCCCTCGGGAAGTGGGTTAACCAGTGCCCCAAACAGGGGTACTCAGCAAGGTTTCAGCAGATTTGGCTGATAGGATAGGAAAGGTGCGCTAGTTGAAAACGAGGCAAACGAGATTTATTCCTATCCAAAAATTGTAGATTTGAAGTTCATCATATGGACTTCGAAACCTCCAAATCTCGTCCAAAAGCTCCCTCGGGAAGTGGGTTAACCAGTACCCCAAACAGGGGTACTCAGCAAGGTTTCAGCAGATTTGGCCGATAGGATAGGAAAAGTGCACGAGTTGAAAACGTTGCAAACGCGATTGATTCCTACCCATTGCAGATTTGAGGTTCATCATATGGACTTCGAAACCCCCAAATTTCGTCCAAAATATCCCTCGGGAAGTGGGTTAACTAGTGCCCCAAACAGGGGTACTCAGCTTGGGGCACTCAGCAAGGTTTCAGCAGATTTGGCGGATAGGATAGGAGAAGTGCGCTAGTTGAAAATGCGGCAAACGAGGTTTATTCCTAGCCAAAAATTGCAGATTTGAAGTTCATCATATGGACTTCGAAACCCCCAAAGTTCGTCCAAAAAGGCCCTCGGGAAGTGGGTTAACCAGTGCCCCAAATAGGAGTACTTAGCAAGGTTTCAGCAGATTTGGCCAATAAGATAGGAAAAGTGTGCTAGTTGAAAACGCGGCAAACGCGATTGATTCCTAGCCAAAAATTGCAGATCTGAAGTTCATCATATGGACTTTGAAACCCCCAAATTTCGTCCAAAAACTCCCTCGGGAAGTGCAAGGTTTCAGCAGATTTTCTTAACTAGGTTGAAAAGGTGCCCGATTCTCAGATTATCTTCCCTCTTTCGTAAAACGCTTTGTTTGATGGTGTTTCTCTGAAAAGAAGAACGATCTCATTGAGATCTTCTTTGCTATAATTTATTCATCAAACATCCAAGTTGTGCATTAAACAAAATCATTTTTCTCATGCCAATATGCCATCTTCAAGCACTAAAAGTCTTCTTCCATTCTTCATTTATAGATTTGGGTTTTTTACCCATATTTCAGGTTTGAACCCTTTCTTTGCATATTGAAGCAACCCATAGTCATCCACAACACATCAAATGAATCCCACAATAAACTTTTATTGACAAGTTTATATTAACAAAAGAGCATTGAATACAACCGTAAGTTAGCCAATAATGGGTAATGACCAAGATTTAAAAAGTTCATCAATTCATCATTCATCATCCATAGTGTCTTCCAAGTTCGACTTTGTTGCATACATTAAGTCAGCCAATAATGGTTATTGACTCAAGATTTAAAAAAATCATCAATTAATCACTTATCATCCACAGTGTCTTCTAAGTTGGACTCCACTCAAAATGCTCTAAGGCGCACTCTCCAAGTAACCTTCATGAGCTGAAGTCCTCTTTGAGCTCTCAGAGGTGGAGGAAGACTTTCACTCTGCATAGCATAGAAAAAGAAAAGAAAATTCAACACAAACAATTAGAAAACAAAAATCCATTCTTATTGCATTAAAACCACATCACAGAAAAAGAAACTAAGATGAGAGAAATTAACATCAGTCCACATTCAATTGCTCCTGAGTTGTTGTTTGAAGCTAACCACCCATTAAAAAATAAATCTCAGAAAATAAATGAACCAATCAAACCCAAAAATTGGAAGGAAACACAACAGATTTAAAATAATAAAACTAAGAGACACAAATTGAGACGTACAGAATACCGAAGCAAACCCCATTAAAACTCAAATCCAGATCTCCAAAATGAATGAAAACAAGACAGAAAAACAAAGGAAGCCCAGATCATAAAAAATAATAAGAACACCTAAAGCCAAAATTGCAAAAGAAAGTGTAGAATCACACAAAACATAGCAAGTTTTCAAGTGAGAGAGAGAGATAACTGGTTTCTTGGCAAATGGAGAAAATCCCAAATCCATGGTATGTGCAGGTATGTATTAAAAAGAAAGGGGAATGATTCAGATAAAAACTGAGAAAGAACTCCAATACCCCATTAACATTTCAATTTAATGTGTAATGCATTTAAATAGAAAAAAGATCTCCTCATACACGGGTGCCTCACTATAGAAAGAGATAAGGAAAAGAGAAGACGGTCCTGCTGTATATTCTCCTTAGATTGATTGGCAAAGAGAGGATAAAGATTGAGGGCAGGGAGCGATTTGGACAAAGAGGAAGAGCGTAGAGAGGGACGGGGGACGGAGAGAGAGATCGCGGTGAGAAAGAGAGAGCACCTGCGAGATGGGAGAGGGCAGCAGCAAGAGAAAGAGAGAGATCGCAGCAAGAGAAAGAGGGCAGCAGCAAGAGAGCGAGGCGAGAGAGAGAGGGAGAGAAGCAGCGAGGGTAGAAGAGCTCGATGAGATCGGGAGAGACGACGCGCGAGAAGCTGACAGTAGCGAGAGAGAGACTTCAACGAGAGAGGGAGTGCAGAGGCGAGAGAGCTCGATCGACGAGAAAAGAAAGTTGCTGGCAAGCTTCCAGAGATCTCAACGAGCGACACTGAGAGGGAGAGATCGAGAGCAGAGATCGAGCAGAGAGCGAGAGCTGAGAAAGAGGAGAGAGAGAGCTTCGCCGCTGAGAGAGACCGGCGAGGAAGAGAGAGCTTCGTTGAGAGAGAGGTGAGAGACAGGGAGAGACAGGGGCGGGTAGGTCTAAGAAGGGGGAAAATGAAAAATGAGCGGGCCAGCAAAAAACTCACCTGATTGCATTTTATCTTCCGCCCACACGCTGCGTTCCGCCACACGATCCCAACTGATAATAGGGTCATCAACTGTAGTGTAGGAGAGCAGCTCCCTATATATATATATATATATATATATATATATGGAGATGCTCCTATAAAAGATATCTCTCACTTAGAGAGATAAGGTGGGAGCCCTTATATTCATATATAATACCAATAACTTAAATACGAGAGCACTCACCCTAGTTATTATAGTAAGATGAGAGATGCTCTTATTAGTAAGTTGAAAAGATCCCACCTATGCAAATGACAAATAGCTTATTAGATGAAGAGTCCATATTAGCTTGCTTCCATTATCTAAGTATAACTTTGGTTATTATTTGTCTCTCGGGTAGAACTTACAAAGGGGACTCTAGTCTTAAGATTAATGAATCTCATTCCTTTCAAACAGTGAACCAGATTTTATAGTCCAACATCCAAATCACAAATAGGTCATGTGATAACATGGGCCTGTCACATCAATTGCCCAAAACCATGGATGGATCTAAAACCTAGTTGCTGATTAAACATTGGCAGATGCCACCACCTCCTAAACAGACGAAACTCATTTTCACCCACCAGCTGCTGGGTTGTCTTGTCTATTCACTGATTACTTAAAAGATGCATGGCCAAACTCAACCCGACTTGATGAATTAGCAACATTGATTACTAAATTGACGTACGCTAGTTCCGACTGGCCCGAGCAGAGCCCACTTGGGGCAGGACTTTGGTATGGGCTTGGGCCTAATATTCAGGAGTCGGCTAGGGATCAGCTTGATAGCCCAGCTTGGTCCAACCTATTTGACTCATGAATGTGCGGTCTGGACATGGATTTCAGGTCTGAGTGCTGACATCCAAATTTAGATGTAAATTTAGCCTTACCATCCAATGGTCTGGAACGGACCAATGCAACTAAATTGTCAGTTGTGGCAAGTATCTTGCTTGGTCATTAAAACTTTAGCCGTCTGATCTAGGGCAATGAAATTAGGATTAGATTGAACTGACCAAACTTCATCCTAGATTATATATATATATATATATATATATATATATTACTCATCACTTCACCGGGGCTTTTGCTCAAGCTTGCACTTTGGTTCAGGATAATTAATTTGGGCTCAGGCTCATGCTTGGGCTCCATTTTTTGGATTTGGGTTCCAACCAGACAGGTTTCCATCTGAGTTTAGGCTACTTGGGCTTGCCCACTTTTTTGTATGGATGGTTTGGCAGTTTGCGACTCGGATCTGGACACCTTGTTGGATCCGTATGGATGGATTTGGCTCGACATTATGACGAGGTTGAGTGGATGTGGTTAGCGTCATGTGGAAAACGGTGTACCAACTAACTGATAGCTATGGTAAATCTGTTCAAACTAACAACCGACTGATGAAAAGCCACCAGATAAACTGCCTCATTGTTAAACTGTGACCATCACAAAATCCAAAGGCCCCATCAATCCGATGTAGTTGTTATTCTGTTAGGTCTTCCATACAACACCAGGGCTGTGAATTGTTTCAAGGCTCCGACTTGGAGAAATCCTGAGTTGGAGGCTTAGAAGCCACAGTGGGGGGTCCTTTCTATTGAAAATTCAAGCTTCTCATAATGTTAGTAGTCATCACCGTGAGATGTTCCCAAAATTTACTCCAACAGAGATTGGCAACTCCCACTAGATTGAGCACATGACAAATAAGGTGATTAACACAACTTTAATTATACTTATAAATCATGTCATTCATCAAATGGTGGGATTAAGTCCATGTTTGGCATCTCTATTTCAAGCCTCTATTTCTCTAAATGTCTAAATCAGACAGAGGTTTGAACAATTAGAGCGTTTGGCACAAGATTCTAGACTCTGTCCAGTTTAGACATTTAGAGGCAAATCCTCTAAAATCCAAATGCTCCAAAAGTGGGCAGATGAGAAATAGAGCTTTTGAGTCTTAAAATATAGAGGCGAGGTCTTTAAAATAGATTCATGCGTTACCAAACGCGTTTTTTTTTATTCTAGCCTCTTTTTTTTATGGCTCTTTTTTTAATGGCTCTATTTTAGATGGATCTATAAAAAAAAGAGTAGAGATACCAAACAAGCCCTAACTCTTATTGGAGTAAAAATTATGACACATTATCCCTAACAGCGAGGGAATTCATTGCGGACCACCTTATTATGGGTTTCACTCGTTCAATTCAATATTTCTCCGGGTCAAGGATCGTGATTCTCCAAATGTAGATTGCTTGAACAGTTTAGATCCATCGATCAAACAAACATCCACCCATGAATCGACTCCTGCGTGCATGCATGCAGGTGTTCCCCTCCCTCTCCAATGTCTGTGGAGGTCCCAGAGACAAAAAAAAAAAAAAAAAGAGTATAAAATCACTCATGGTTTTTTTTTTCCTTGATAAAGGGTCAGACGCTTTGATGGTTGATTTGCCTTCCATCCAATTACAACAGTGGAAGTGGAACCAATCCATGTCGTTTCCTCAGAAAAAAAAAATAAATAAAAAGACAACAGAGGATCAAAAAAGCTACTTTACCATATAACTAATATAAAACCTTTTCATCCTCAGCTCCAGAACCCGGAGGATCCAGTTTAATTTTTGGAGACAAATAGAGATGTTACTCTATACTTATTAAATCTTATAACCCGGGTTCTGTTTTTTATTCTGTTCCTCTACTGCCAACTGTATCATAATCATCCTGATCATGGGCCCCACACTTTTTTGAATTCAATGTGCGGTCCTTAAACTGCCACGTATGGTTTTAGGTTGCATCTCTATTTTCTCCCTTTTATTGTCTAAAAAGGCTGATTCAATCAGATTTTAGTGTGTTTGTGAGTTACATTTATTGTGCCCTTTTCAAATAACCTTAAAACATGATTTGTCTTTTTCAAAAAGTAAGCAAAAGGGGAACAATCCAATCAGACAAAATTGTCTGAAGCGGAAATACCCTTATATGAATAGTGAAACATGACATTATTTTTAGCAGGTCGTGTTTCTCATTCTTTATTTAACTTTTGGGCCCCTAAAGCAAGATCCACACCACTGACTAGACTGAGAGGGTAAAAAAAGGCCACACGTCCAAATTGCAACCGTTGGATGATCATATAATTTTAAATATTTATAAAAAAAAAAAAATCATATCATTAGATTCATGTTTTTTACATTTGTGGACCCCAAACGAAAGATCAGAACCGTTAGTCCTCTTTGGATGGATAAATATGGCTATGAGATCAATTTGTAGTGCCTAATTCATTGTAGATTTCTAAAAATCAAAGAAAAACTCTGGGCGTTGGTGCACTATCCATTACTCACTAGGTGATCCATGTTTTTCACACATTCCGCTGTTTTTCATTTTTTTTTTCTAGTTGTGGGGCCCTAAACTATCATCTGAACTGTACAAGTTGTTAGGATGACTAAGAACAAGTACCATATCAAATATCAACCATTGGTCATTTCCCAATCTTGAGATGTTTGTAAAACAAAATGAACAATTGAAGTTAAAATTTTGACTTTGTGGGCCTCTTTATCAAGATCTGGACCATTGAGCCTCTTAGGAATGCTATAAATAGCCATGTGGTCAAGTATTAACCAATGACTCACTATGTATATCAATAAATTTATAAAAAGAAATATCAACCATTGAATTAAAAGAATCTGTTTGAATCGATTTTAAAGTGTTACCAAACAGCCTACTCCTACAATATCTATTTCAAACAGGCCATTTAAAATAGATCTATTTTATAGAGATTTGTTTCATACATATTAAGAGTCAGCCAATCAAGCCCTTAATCTCCAAAACCAAAGAGACCTTCCTTTGATTCTAGTTACATTCACCAAAAAAGAGATCTTCCTTTTTATCTAATCTACAAATATAAAAGTAACTACCAACCCCATCTTGGCAGCTTCCCGTTTATTCACTCTACCCTCTCCTGTTCAAGTTTTTGTTTTTTTTGTTTTTTGAAAAAAAAAAAAAAAAAAAAAAACTAATGATAACGATGATGCTGTTGGTCACCTGGACCTGCATATAATAGTAACTTGGGTTTTTTGATCTGAGCATTCTCAACAACACCCATTTCAGAAAACCTCTTGGTGGGGGTGGTTTTCTAGGGCTGTTTTGAAGAGATGGGTTTGCCTTGGCCGTCAGATGATGAGGTAATAATCTTCAATATCATTATTGGTTTCTTCTTCTCTCTGGCATCTGTTCATAAATGGGTTCTTGTTCTTCTCCTGAAATTTGCCGGGTTTCCTATTCCTGCCGGGTTATCCATGGTGCCTTTTCTGTGTTTCCTTTTGTTGCCGTGGTTGGTTTTTCTTGATTGTTTTTTGTTTTTTGTCTGTTCTTTTGGACGTCCATTCCGTTCTGGTTTTGGATTTGATGATTGTGAATCTGAGAAAGGATTGCATGTTCGTCTAAACATTCCGTGAGGTGGGGCCCGCCTGAAAGCGATCTATACAGTTCATCCAGTGGACCCCACCACAGATGGGTGGGTGCTGTGCCGTGAAAATGTGACACCGGTGGGCATGTGAAAATGGGCGCAAATGCCTGCCTGTAGTACTTGTTCATGTTGTTGGTGATGTACTTTTCAATGGATTGGTTTAATGATTTATGAATGTGGCTAGTGGTGTTAAGTGGCTTCTTTGCTGATTTTGTTGGATTTGTCTCAGTTACACAGAATTAAGAAGATTGTGGCTGAAATGAGCGGAGGAAAAATGGGGAATGTTAGAGTGGCTGTCTCTCCCTATAGGATATGTCCCTTGGGGGCCCACATTGATCATCAGGTCAGTTGGTGATCTTGTATCTCAATTGCATAAAATATATATATATATATAACACTAAGTTTTATTAGTCTTTCTTAACTCATGTTATTAGATTTGTGAATATTTAAAGATTTTTTTTTTTTTTGGGTTGTTATTGTTTTTTATACTGGAATAGTTATGATGATATAAATTAAAGTGAAGAATTGCAGTATTTTCCTATTAAAAATGTTACTTGACTTTTAATAGTTACATTGGTTATTATTTCAAGCCGAAATTAAAAAATGGATGTCAGCACGATTTTTGACTGATTATTTGGATAGAGTGGGAATCCCTGTGTTTGGGTTTCTCTTTTTGTTTAAACTCAAGTATTGCAATCTAAATCGATTGTGCATCAAAACACAGCCTATCCTTTTTATATTATTAATCTTTCTAAAGATCATTTTTATTTACAATGGTTGACTTGAATTTTGGGTGTCTTCTAGTTAGTGGCTTCTTCTTATCTTCTTGTCCCAATAGACATGTTGGATTTACTTTTTATTTTATTTACTTAATGTGATGGGCAATGAGTTACAGATGGTACTAAATGTGGATTTCCTAAGCTTTCTCACATTTTAATTAGATCTGTATTTTTGAATGTTGAAGATTGCTAGTTGTTCTTGTTCAGTTTGTTATAGTTGGTAAATGGAGCAACTGAGAACTTCTAATTTAATGGCATCTCCATTTGCATGGTGGCAACCATCCACCACATCATGGTAAAACCAATATTTGGTCCTGATGTCTTGATTTAGAGAACCCATTTTTGTCAAGCCAATTCATTGTAGTTTTTCCGTCTTTCTCTTTTTGATGATTCAAAAATTTTTATGATTGGGGAAAATCAAGGCCATGGACACCAAAACCTTTTTTATTTTATCTTTTATTTAATGGCGAGGGTTTCCCTATGGTATATAACCTGACGGGACATTCCTCTGGGTGCACGCATGACACCCACACATATGTGCACTGTGCAAGTCTAGGGCGGGATTCGAGCACACAACGTGGGGAGCAAACCCACACCTTATGCCACTCACTTGACAATGAAACTTTATTAAATTAAAATTCATTTGATTTTTTTTTTTTTATCATTTTGCAACATTTGATCTTGAACCTAAATTGTAGAATCTGAATTATTGGTTTCTCCTATTCGTTCATTGGATGTGATGAACACAAATAAATGCGTGTGGTTTTTGATCTCCCGCTTTATTAGAATTCATATGCATTTGATTGATCTTCTAAGAATATGACTTACACCTGGTTTCAATTTCATTTCCTATGATTCAACAAGATGTCAATTTCTTTTGTTTCTAATTCATCATCATCAAAGCCTTGTCCTACTCCTAATTATGTTGGGGTTTTTGCTCTCCCGCTTTATTAGAATACATACACATTTGATTGATCATCTAAGAATATGACTTACACCTGGTTTCAATTTCATTTCTTACGATTCAACAAGATGTCAATTTCTTTTGTTTCTAAGTCATCACCATCAAAGCCTTGTCCCAACCATGTTGAGGTTGGCTACATAAATTCTATTTCTCCATTCCGATCTATCCCGAGTCAAATCCACGGATGGGTTGCGTTAGGCGGGTTGACAGCCACCATACAACTTTTATCACAACCCAAATGTGAATTCTTTTGTTTCTTCTTCTTCTTCTTCTTATTATTATTATTTATTGTTTACAGGGTGGAACTGTTTCAGCAATGACAATTAACAGGGGAATACTTTTGGCATTCATTCCTTCAGGGGACTCTCAGGTTCGTATGTGTCAATCATCAGGAGGAATCTCCAATCTCATATGCAGCTGAACAAAGAAAGAGCTAATAGTATATAAACTGATGAAGGCAAAACATTTCAGGAAAATATAGAGATGCTCTTCAATCTATATTGTTGCAACCACAAAGGTTTCTGGTTTGAATCAGATTACTTTAAAAAAGACTCTTGGTTATGACCACATAAGACCACTTTTGGATATGACAAAAAAGAGGGTACCTTTTGGATGAACTTGGGTCCCCTGCAGTCAAGTTAGCCGTTACTCTAATTACGTGTGTGTCTGGTGCCTGTAATTGGTTCATCACCGCCGCCGCCGCCACCACCACCATCACTGAATCCTTATTATAGATTCATATTTATCCGGTAGCCTTGTGTTTTCTACCTTTTCACTCCATCCTTTTTAAAGCCATGTTCAAACCATCCCAAACCATTAGGTTACCGGTAATTGGTTAAGGGAAAAAAATTGTAATTATGGTAATTCAGGTTATCCAAACCCCTGAACTGTCATTTACTTGTAAACCGAGTTACCTGCTTGAAAAACCAAATGGGCCCAAATGATTTGGGGTTTCATATTTGTTGACAAAAATGTAAAATGGTGATCTATTGAGCTGGACTCATGTATTCTAAGATACTTGTAATTGATTTATGGGGAAAGGTAGGGTATCTGGAGTCCTGGGCTTCACCTAGTGTACAGTTTATTGACTTCACAGTTGTGGTCATGTGGAATTGTGGATCAATTATCAGGAATTCTGGTCCAGTGGGCCCTCTATATCAGGCAACCTTACCCTATTATCAGTGGCATGCAAAATGCAACTAGACAAATAAGAAGAGAGAATAGCAACTCTTCAGAAGAGAAAGAAAGGACAATAAAATGAAGTGAAAGCCCTGTTTTGGGTTCTTGAATCTTGGTTGCCATGCAATTTGTTTTTGTTCTTTCTGCTTTATAATCAATTGAAAACTCATGCTGTAGGTTCTATTACGATCTGGACAATTTCATGGAGAAGTGAAATTCAGGTATCAGGGTTTTCTCTTCTTTAAAATGCCATATATCCTCTGATATACAAATTGTTAGGCAAATATAATAATGCATTCCAACTGTCATTATCTTTTTCAGTCCTTTGACCCAAACATTTTGTGGTTGCCATTTTCAAGAAAGGGCTCATCATCTGTAGCAATAATATTTGAAGGTGAAACATATGACTTTTGCATTGTCGATCTGATCAAACACGTTGATAGCATCTGTTTACTGTGTGGTATTTTCTCTTTGGTGACTTTAATGTAAGGGGTTCTTCTTTTGTGAATGGTAGGAATTGAAAATCCTGCACCATCCTTGTGTGTGGCTTTGGTAGGTGAAAATTTTGCATGATATCAGTAACCATAGAAAGGAAGATTTTCACCTATGAGCGGACTATATACCATGTATGTGGTCCTGCTCATGGGGCCCACTTGGATGCATTCCTACAATTGGGGGTAGGATAGATAGAAAGGTCTCTTTACGGATAAAGGTCATGTAAAAAATTAGTCCCATCAGATTATCCTAGCTCTTGATTTACCAGCCTTAAAGTTTAATGGTCTTTTAACCATATACATTTTTGAGATTCAATCCAACTTTGACTAAATGTTCGATGAGCATAAAATTAGGCATGGTGCTAGATCTTTTTTTTTTTTTTTTTTGTGGTGGGGGTGGTTTCGAGGAGGCATAAGAGTCTGGAAGTGGCTACAATGATCAAAGGTGGGCTCAAGTGGGTCTTGAAGTTTGGACTGTACACACAGTCTGCTTGTAGGAGAAATTCTCCACCATAGAAAATGTTAAATCCAATTGTCAATTTGTGGCGACCAAAAGGTACTATGATTCTTTAGTCATATCATACGACTCAGAACTTTCCAAGAATATGAATTTTTAATGGCCTGTTACGAACCCCATTAAGTTTCGTGTGTACTGGTTTTCCTGCTTTCTCAGTAGTATGGATGGTTTTTCAGATCACCTCTGATTCTTTTTGTGATATTGATTGCTTTGATTTGAAATTGATGGGTTTTACAGTGTTAATGAAGAACAGTACCCTCTGGGAGATAAAAAGATAAATAACACAGAACATGCACGTGTTCCATCTGATGCCTGTGAAGACTCTGGTTGGGGAAACTATGCAAGGGGTGCCTTATATGCATTACAGAGAAATGAATATCAGCTTAACACGGTCATAAATTTTTTACTATTTCTATCTGCCCTTTTTTTTTTTTTTTTGCTATTGCTGCGTCGTGCATGGTCATTAGCTATTTAGCTTTATTTGAGTCATGTGGTTGAGCCTCATTTCATACTGGTTTGCCTTATTGTTATTAACATATAAGCCAATGCTGAGATCACCACTGATGCATGGACAAAAGTTTATTCCAGTTATTCTATAAATCCTAACATCAAATGTCAGTATGCTTCGTCAGAAAGGTTTGATTTGGAATTACAATTCATAAGCTATATAGGTGGCCCTGCCGAGCAGGGTTATCTTTTCCTCATTGTTATGAATAATTAATGTTGTTCCATAATGGGTATCCTCCTTTTGTTTTTTAATGAATGACAGTAATTTTATTGCTCACTAAGAGCAAAAGTTTAATGTAGGATTTAGCTAGGTGATGGATCCTCTTGCAAACATAAAAATGCTTACAGCTTACAATTCCACTTGTGGCAATGCATTTCCAACATAAATGGAGTCCTGTAAGACTACTGATTTAGACAAAAGGTCCACCTACATGTTAGCCTCCTTGTGAACCGACAACTACTTCAATTTTGTTGAAATCATAGTAGAATCTCCATGGAGTCTTTTCTCTTCTTCATCTTATTGCATTTTTTTTTGGGATTTCTTCAACCATGAGAAGGCCTAAAGGGGATAATCCAAGGAGTTACGATTTTGATGGGAAGGATGCAAATGAAGCTGAAATGTTTGCTCTTCTAAGTGGTTGTAGGGAGTTGTCGAGATTGGATGGTTATAAGGCTATTATTGAAGGTGATTCCTTTTCGGTGATTCAGTGGGGTTTGGGAAATCTTCTCATCCTTGGAGGATTGCAGATTGAGTAGAGGAGGTGCACTATATTTCTCAGAAGTTGGATGTTCAATTTCATCATAGTCAAAGAGAATTCAATGTCATGGTGGATAGTCTTGCTAGAGAAGGAGTTTTTCGCTCCTCTTTCTTATGATGTTTAGTTCTTTCTTGTATTGTTAGTTTAGGCGCCGTGTGTTTTTTCTTGAGGCTGGGTTAGCTTTACAGTTATAAAAAAAAAAGTTCCAAGATCATCATTATCGTCAAAGCCTTCTCCCAACTATGCTGGGGTAAGCTACATAAATTCTTTTTCTCCATTAAAGTTTCAACCCTTCTTTCAAAATGAGAACTCAAGCCTATTAGAGTGACCTACTACTCCCATGACCCATCATCCTGGAGAAGGTTAGTCTGATATCGTGTCTATGGTCTCTACTAATTCATCTGACCACTTGACCCTGGTAACTTATTAAACTTCCAGTAGAGGGGTTTCATTCTTCTTGTCCCAGCATTTATCCAAGATTAGATCGTGATTAATTAAATTTCATATACTATGCCATTAACCAAAACAGTTCACACAGATTTAATTGATTGATCTTTTGGAAGAGAGTTTGGTGTTATTTTTTAAATTCATTTCGAGTAAGCTGGGTCATGCCACAAACATTGGAGGAATTTTGGGCTTGGCAGTTTGGTCATCAAGCCCGTATGGTTGGTATTCTAGGGGCCCCTTTGTTTCTGTGCAATTCTTCGGTCTCTAAGGGTGGAAAAGAAATGATTGGACTCTTCAGATTAAGTCTTCAAAGTCTATTCTGGTTGCTCAAGGACATATTCGAAGGCAATAACATATTTTAAAGCCTAATCATGTATTTTGAAACTTTCATCAATCCAATAGTGGGTCGTCCATGGATTGGATCACTTAGAACCAATTCTAAGTACATGTGCTCGATCTAGATTATAATAAAATGGGCCCTATATTGATAAAAATGAATTTATGTAGAGTTATTTTCTCCTCCTAATTGTAAATGTTAATGTTACAAGCTTCAGAGAAAAATAAGTCCAAGCTTTTGAAATTATACATATAGAGAAAAAGAGATGGGCAAAAGTATCATTTCACTCTAAAAACTTATGATGGTTGTAAGGCTACTAATTTTGGGGACATGAAAGGTATTAAAATGAAAAGGCCAGGGCCTATTTACAAATACTAAAACCACAGGGTTCTATTTATATATAAATCTTAAAAACCTT
Organism: Camphora micrantha; assembly: GCA_003546025.1. NCBI lineage: Eukaryota > Viridiplantae > Streptophyta > Magnoliopsida > Laurales > Lauraceae > Camphora > Camphora micrantha. The sequence continues at coordinate 262,295 of QPKB01000002.1, forward strand.
AGGTGGTTATATACAAAAGACTCTATTCGGTGCCTTTGGGATAAGTCACTTCAAACAAGGCTAAAGTTATGGGTTTACTGGCGGAGTGAGGGTGCTTAAGAGCTTCGTTTGATAGGCTCATTGGTGGAAGGCTATCTTATGGGCGTTAGGATTGAGGAGGTTTGCTCAATAGCAGAGGAAGGTCTTTTTCAATTTTCTCATATTGGCCATCAGGCCAATCGGTTACCTCAGGATGGAGCTCATCGAGCTGCTGTATAGATGTTGCTTTCTTTCCATTTCGAACTGGTGATATTGGTACGCAAATATTTTTGAGTGATTATACTTATGAGTTGCAATATATTTTTTCTGTGCCTATACCTTGAGAATGTGTGATTTTATGACTTCACTTAACCCAATCCTTAATGTAACAGATGTCCGTCCTCATAGTTGAGAAACATAGACCTTATTAAAGTAGTCAAATTAAAATACTCATGGTCGATCAATTCTAGCAGCAATAGGTATCCGTCTCGTTCTTGGGTACATGTCTTATTAAGAAAGAAAAGTTAAACTTGTGGTTTATGCATTATCTTGGAGCACCTCCTCATAGTTTAGACTGTTCGTCTAGGACCGAGCAAGGATTTCTGATAGCGCCCATTGCCAATTATAACTTGAATATGTGACAGTTTTGAGCAATGTTCTGATGGTCGAAATGGACCATAAATCATATCACAACTAAAATCATGAATTGTAAATGGTAAAAAGAAAAATGGTAAGTTTCTTTAAAGCTTGTGTATAATATGATATTATTGAAGCCATATCCATTACATTACCCTTCATTGATGCAAAGTACATCTAATTTCCACCTTCAATTTTCCTTTTTAAGAGTCTAGTTCTAGCTTGAACTTGGGCCTCTTCTGTTGAGTAGTTTTCCCCTTTGTTTGAAACCAACACAAATTAAGCCCTTTCCTTCGTTTGAAAGTTCAAACCAACAAAATTTAAGCCCTTCTCTGAATGCCTAATGGACAAGAAGATATAGTTTGGGTTTTCAAATGTAAACAAATCTTCAAAACAGAAATTTAAAAAAATTGAAAAATAAAAAGGTGAATCCCATTGGTTACCTTTTTTTTTTACAAAATCATGACACTTGCTTTTTTGAGGAATCACAATAGTTGATGTAATGAATTTAAATTGCGAAAAGTAAAACTTGCCATGGAAAATCTTATGATTCTAGTAAAAAGAAATTCAAGCATAAGATCTGAATAATTTTCCATAAATCTGACTCAGTTCTTTTTTTTTTTTTTTTTTTAACATAAATCGCAAAATTTTACAAACAATGGTTTTAATTATCTCACCGCCAACCTGAAAATTGACATTTCTAAAGAAAAAAAGGTGCAATGAACAATTTATATTCAATGAATGACAATCCTCCTGCCAAATGGCTAGGGCTATTGATTTTAGTGAGCTTTATGGTAAGGCTAATCCATGGAAATGGCCCAACTTGGGTCTGCTCTGTTTAAATGTGCTAATGGAGTTATTCCATTTTATTTAAGTTCAGGTGGGGGCAAGTGAGGCAAAAAGAAATGAAAATTAAAAAGAAATACTTGAAATTTTAGAGACTTTACACCTTCAATTATGCTCTGAGACACTCTTATACCTACGCGTGCTTTTCTTTTGTGATGCAAGAGCATGTATATTTCTATTAATTAATATATCAATTGCCATTACTGATTAAAAAAAGAAAAACTATTCTCTAGGAGGCTTTGGTCGTGTGATGAACATGGCTAATTCCCAAGGTAGGAGTTATTTTGAAGATTGTGAGTCTCACTGGTCAATCTTCTAGAGGAATTTTGTTATTATCATTTTTTCATCACAGCAGCACTCCAGATAATCCACTTAAGTTATTGAAGAGTTTTGAGAGTCTCGTATCCTTTAAGATGCTTGACTTCTAAACAAGTCGCTTAGCCAAATTTTTTTATGGCCAGAGCATAGCAGAAATAGATCTTTTCTTATCAGTGAACTTTTGCTAGTTTGGTTGAATTACCAGGAAAAGTACGAGATATACTGATCATTGTATATTGTTATGCATCAATGTTTTAGTATAAAAAATTTGTATATTTGTATGCAATTAGTGCATGTATGTTGGCCAGTTGGCCATGCGCCTTCGGAAGCGGAGATGTTTTGTGTTCGACACTTACCTTCGTTGGCCACCTCCCATAGTTTTACCCTGTGCATGTGGATAGGAGGGTTTGCATGTGCCCCTAGGGATTAGTTCTCGGCTGTCTAGAATAGAGTGTCCCTTGAGCTCAGGGCCAAGTCTCCTGTGCTCAGCTGGGCGGGAGATACCCTGGGTTATAAAAAAAGAACACAGTTCTAGGAGGCTTAGAACCCCTTGACGGGCAATGAGATTGGAACTTCTGGTTTTCTTTTCTTTTTCCATTTTTCCTTTTCTTTTTGGATATTGGATATTCTAAAATAGTAAATTCTGAATATAAGAATCTGTGCTGGTTTTGTTGCAGGGAATTGTTGGATACATATGTGGTTCTGATGGACTTGATAGTTCAGGACTTAGCTCTTCAGCTGCTGTAAGTTCACTTTTGTATTAATATGTACGTATCAGCTACTCTGTGTGATACTTTAACTACTAAGATAATCTTTTAGAAAAGTCTTGCCCCAAATATGCCATTGTGGCTATGGCTCATCAATAGATTGTGCTGAGAATACTAGAGTGCATTTGATTATTGAAATGCTCAGTGGTGGGATTAGTTTTTATGCATATGTTTTCATACTTTATTCATCAGAAAACTAAAGAAAAATAAAAATGTGTTTCATATCTTACTGGGGAAGCATGGCTGTTTTTTAGGCAGAAAATGGAAGCCCACTCAATGCAGTTTTTGCTTTCCCTGCAGCTCCAATTTTAGTGTCATCACAATTGGAGGTGGTGTCACTGGCATATCTGTCAAAATCCAAATTTCTATGCACATGGAAACACATCCTTAAAAGGGCCCGTTTGGCACTTTACTAGATTAGTAAAAGTCAAGTAAAGCCTCCATTTTTCAGACAAAGGGTCACATCAATAGCACTTTAATTCAAAACTCCCTCTATACTTCAAATGATATATGTATTCAATGGATTCCATGAAAAAAGATAAACTCCATTTGTTGGTATCCTCTAAGAAACAATTTTGTGTTTGCATCTATCAGGAATATTAGAAGTCTCATTTTAATTTTCATTTTTGAGATTTTTGTGACCGATATGCGTCCTACCTTAGGTACTTGCATTTCAGACTAACATTTCATGCATGTTCCACCTTTTAAGTTTCTTTTTCTCTTTCTTGGTAAAAAGCTCTTTAAGTTGAAGTGTACAGTTTACGTAAGAATGTAAGTTGAAGCGTACATTTTATGGAAGAATATATGCTAGCTTTGTCAGACAATGCATTTATGTGCAGTTCTCTGGGCCTTCAAAACAAGTTGTTGCAGTACATTTTTCTCATGTGCGCAGAAAATCTCATGTCCTTTTCATTGTAATTCCTTGTAACTTCTTGATTCACAGGTTGGAGTTGCATACTTATTGGCTTTGGAAAGTGCCAATGATTTAACAGTATCTCCTACAGAAAACATTGAATTGGACCGGTAAATACATCTTGCATGTTTCATATTGTCTTACATCATCAGAGTAGTGGAAAGTCATTTGTTACTGGTTGTGAACAATTCTGACTGTCCATTGGTGTTCAAACGTTAGGAACCTCTCAGTAGAGAATATCTCATTTCTGTGTAGCTTTGAGAGGAAACAGTTGTAGAGCAAAATGATGCATAGATTTTGCTTCTTATTTCTTGTCATTTATGAATTCATCCAACTATGTACAGGTAGATTTCAATGCTGTCTTCCACAGTTCAACTTTGTCAAAACTTATCCACCATGTATGTTGCCGACCCATGGAGCCAAAATCTGGCACTGCTATAGATGGAGTATAACCTCAAAAATGGGACTGATCTGATGATCTTAGCCATCTAGTCGTTTCCATGAACTATGTTATGTGTTATAGAAGAAAATGGTTGACACTTGATAGAATGACAGTCCAGATTTAGTTGGAGAAATCATAGTGAGGATCATCTGATCAGTGATTCAGGACATCAGCCAACCAAAAAAGATCCATTATTTGACCAAAATGGATTCTTCTAAGCTTGTGCCAATTTACTAGGTTTTTGGAGTACTCATAAAATTATTTAAATTATGTGGACTTTTTTTTGGAGACTTTTCAATACTTATTGTTTAATTGTTGCTGGGGTTTTTGCAATGGATGATAGTTTTCAATGCAGAGGCTTATGGTGGGTGAAGTGTTACTTTAAAATTTTTATTGGTAAGAAATTGGGTGTGAAGCTTGCAAGTGTAAATTTTGATGAGCTTGTCAACTTGAATATATGACTGTTGTCAATTTCGTTTCAAACACCATTTCGGTTGACAGTCCAAACTGAAACATCTAGGCTGATTTTGTTTTTGGTGTTTCATTTTGAAGTTTCTCTTTTGAAAATATTAAAAAAATAATCATCATATTATTATCAAAGTCTTGTCCCAACTATGTTGTGGTCGGCTACATGAATTCTGTTTCTCCATTCCAATCTATCTTGAGCCAAATCCTCGGATATGTTGCACTTATTCAAATCTATTGCTACTACTTCCATCTCAAATTGATAATATATATAGATTTAGGAAAATATGAAAAAAATTTAATAGTGAAAATAACATATAGACTATATTTTTAATTTATATTCTATTAAAGAAATAATAAAAAGATGTTATTTCTGCATGCCAAATGAATAATTTATAAGCCATGTGTTTGTGGCAATGTGAAATTGTAACGTGCATTCTGAATCCTCAAATTATTAATGTCATGGCCAAAAATAACATAAGAAACATGGATTCTCAATATTTAATAATTTCCTCCGCTAACCAATCCTCTACTAAAACCTTGAGGCTTTAGTAGAGGCAGCGGAAATAGGTTTCAACACTCGCTCTTGAGTGGAACCCGGTTGGCACACTTTTTAGTGCCGAGTCATACCTAAACTTGTGACTGGTTAGTTCTGATACCATATTAAATTTCCTTTGCTAATCAACCCTACTAAAACCTCAAGGCTTTAGTAGAGGCAGCGGAAATACTTTTTGACACTCCAATTACTAGTTAACTACACTACAATAAAGTAGTAGCTCAACCCTTAGTGAAGAAGTTCAAATAACATAACCATACTAATTGTAAACCTAGATCTGCTTAGATATAGGGTTTTATTCTACACTGTCCAACGAATGTGAAAAATGAAAGAAAGAGAATAAGAGATGGAAGACGAAGAATTAGATGAAGCAATATAGGAATCGAATAATCTCCTAGGTTAATCGATCCTTATTATGATGCTATTTCACTAATTCTAAAAATTACAAAAATGCCCCTTGAGTTTCAAGTATTTACATGAAGGCCCTTGGCTCACTGCATATTATAAATAAGTCCTATTCTTTGACTTACAACACCCCCCTCAAGCTGGTGCATAGATATTGACTATGCCCAGCTCGGACAAGACAAATTACAACTTAGTTTTATTTATCGCCTTTGTGAGAAAATCTGCTAGTTGATCTTTAGTAGGAACCTGCACCAGCAACACATCCTGCTTCTCAATTTTTTCATGGATAAAATATCAGTCCACTTCCACATGCTTTGTTTTTTCATGGTAGTCAGGATTGTTAGCCAGTTTAGTTGCTGATTTACTATCAGAGTAAATAAGCATTGGGCCACCTTGCTGGAACCCTAGCTCATCCAACAATATTCTCAACCACAATAACTCGCAACAACCATGAGCTACAGCTTTATACTCGGCTTCTGGACTAGACTTAGCGGCAACAGCTTGTTTTTTTACTTTTCCATGAAACTAGATTTCCTCCAACCGTCGTACAGTATCCTGTTGTAAACTTTCTATCTGACAAAGATCCAGCTCAGTTAGAGTCTGTGAAGGCTATAGCCTTTGCATGTTCATGTGACTTGTAAAGAATTCCTTGACTTGGTGATCCCTTCAAATATCTAAGAATCCCATGCACTGCTGTTAAATGATTGGTTATGGGAGCGTGCATAACTGACTTACCAAACTGACATCATAAGAAATATCAGGCCTGGTAATGGTGAGATAAATTAGCTGATACATCTTTTTATCTTCAAGCAGTTCTCCACTTTCCAAGTGCAGACCATGGTTCCGTTCTATTAGAGTATCTGCAGGTTTCGCACCAAATTTTCCTATTTCCTCAAGAAGATCAAGGATATATTTTCTTTGTGATATGACAGTTTCAGTCCTTGACCTTGCCATCTCAATTCCTAGGAAGTACTTTTGTAATCCTAGGTCCTTAATTTCAAATTTTATTTTGAGGAATCATTTTAGTTTGAAAATCTCAACATCATCATCTCCTGTGACAACTATGTCATCAACATACACCACAAGTATAACTACCTTGTTTTTCCTCTTTATAGAGATAGTATGATCTGCATGGCACCTTGTAAAGCCAAATTTAATCATAGCTCTACTGAATCTTTCAAACCAGGCCGAGGTGGCTGCTTTAGTCCATATAACAACTTTTTGAGCAGGCACACAGCACACTTTATTTTCATGCTTCCTAACAACAAATCCAGGAGAAACACACCACATCGATAAAGCACACCACACAACACCAACTGATCATGAAGCACAACTCAATTGATGAAGAAACACACCACATCAATGCAAAAACCAACCTAGCTGAACCTTTTTTTAGGTTCGGCTGAGACTCAGAGCCTCCAAACCTCGATTCTTCTTGAAATCTAAACCTTTAGAACTCTTCGTATGACCCTCTTCCACCAACAGGTAAGCTCTAATACCAAGTTGTAAACCTAGATCTGCTTAGATCTAGGGTTTTATTCTATAGTGTCCAACGAATGTGAAAAATGAAAGAAAGAGAATAAGAGATGGAAGAGGAAGAATTAGATGAAGCAATGGAGGAATCATATAACCTCCTAGTTAATTCTGAAAATTACAAAAAAAGGCCCCTTGAGTTTGATGTATTTACATGAAGGCCCCTGGCTCACTGCGTATTGTAAATAAGTCCTATTCTTTGACTTACAACAACTACAATGTAGTTAAAAAGCATTAAGCCACATCACATCATTCTGGTCCACAGCCATAATGTTTAAAGAAATTACTCCCATTATATGGCAAGGAGAAGCTTGAGCTGCGTAGGAATTGAAAATGAAAGAGCAAAAAAAGGTAGAAAGAAAGAATGGGAGGAGAAGAAGACAAACAGTTGGGTGAGCATGAGAGAAGGTCATGGGTTGGAAGGAGATGAACCCTGCGGTCCTTCAGAGTTCAATGGCAAGAGGAGGAGCTCTGTAAGACTCCTGTTGCAGTGAAAATGAAAGAGTGTCTTTTCTACTAGCCAAAAGAGAAAAAAAAAAATGAAAAAAAAGGAAAGAAAGAGGGCATTTCCTCTACTGGGGCTTCAAAGCTGAAAAATATCATAAAACTTAGAAGCCTATGGGTTCCAACCCCACCCCATCCCACATGTTGGTCGAAATCCTAGAATTCAGTACTAAAAGCCATGATTTCATCTGAACAGATCCAAAATCCTGGGTAAAAAGCTACCAAAGGCCTCTTTGGTTTTGCCAGTGGGCCAAAATGAAACAGGCTGACCAAAATTGACTTAACTGATATATGGTCTTTTTTTAATCAAAGCCATTTGTCCGATGGCCTTCTGCAACTTCCTAGTGTTATAATTCCCACAATGCAATGGCAGTGTTCAGTTGTAGAGAATTAAAGTGCCCACGAAGAAACTACTATTTATACACACACAGATCAGGAATTTTGAGCATTGTGCTTCCAGAACTAAAATCTACAGCCATGATTTCTTCCAAGAAGTAGGTATTTATTCATTGTAGCGCAGATACTAATGTTTACAGTGCCATGGACAAAATAGATATTTCTGCCCTGGCATCGTAAATTTGTCTAATATCGTTCAATATTGCCGATGATTTTTGTGTTCAGGATAATTGAAAACAAATATTTAGGTCTCAGGAATGGTATTCTGGACCAGTCAGCAATATTGCTTTCTAGTAGTGGCTATCTCACCTGCATGAACTGCCAGGTAATGTGTGCCTTTGTTTTGCTGTTGTGATTCATTTAGCATCGAGATAGTAGTATCTCCATTATTTCAAGACCCAATTTTAATGTCATTTTTCTGTTGCAATGTTGCATTTGTATACCATTTTAAAAGCATATTCAGAAAAGCATTTCTCCATAAAAATAGTACAATCTGCAAATAGTTTCTCACCTCATTATGCCATACACAGTGGATCTCTCTCTCTCTCTCTCTCTCTCTCTCTGAAATAAAAAATAGACAACAAAAGAAAGCTAAATGTCAAATGAAATGAATAAATGATGCACTCCCTCCCTTGCTAGAGCATCCGCCTCATAGTTTACTTCGCGAAGAACATAATGAAATGTAGCTCCGGGCTGATCCTATATGTCTATAATTTCCTTCACCAAATGTGCCAAAAGGCAATGGAAACAAGACCTTCCGGAACCCCATTGAATTGTTGAGAAAGAATCTCCTTCAATGATTGCATTATAACCTCCCAACTTTTGTTAGTCACGGCAACCAACCAATAAAGCAAACACTTCAGCCCCGTTAGAATCCAAAGAACTCACTGGCCCCAAATATTTTTTAACTATCATCCCTGAAGAGTCACGAATGACACTGCCAATGCCTCCCATATTAATGTGCTGAAGATAACAGCCATCAAAGTTCAGTTTAAGAAGACCAACTGGAGGACTCCTCCAAAAAGACTTTTGGAAAGACTTGGAATGCCAACCCCTTGAAAATGGGCTGCCCAAGATCTATTAAGATCTTCCAAAGATACACCTACAAATGCAGCCTTCCAAATTGCCCATTCCAAAACATTCCACACAATTGACTGAACAATCTCATCAGAAGTTCTGCATTGGTTATTAAAAATTCTGTTGTTCCTTTCTAGCCTTAACTTCCAAAGACCAGCATAAAAAGTTAACCTCCACAAATTACACCCACAAATAGAGTTACCCCTATAGATCCATTGTGCAAAAAACACCTTAATAGAACAAGGCATAACCCAATAGACGTCAAACATATTAATAATGGAGCACCACACTTAATGCACACAATTACAATAAAGCAACAAGTGATTCTCCCTTTCCTCACCTTTTAGGCACAAAGGGCATCCATTCACAATGATATACTTTCTCTTTCACAGCTGATCCATAGTAAGAATTTTATTCAAGCTTGTCACCCAACAAAACACCAAATATCTTGGAGGAACTGAATGATCCCAAAATGATGCAGGCTCTAGGGTTAGGGCTTGCGTGGAGTACTGAAGCACGTGTCCGCAAACACCTCAAATCATCTCCATGGAGACTTCAACACGAGGATGCACCTCTCCTAGGGAAAACCCACAATTCAATTCAATAATCAAAGTCTGAGATTCTCATCTCTATAATGTAATATAAATAGGCAAAGTAAACTTAGGGCCTAAGCAAATCCAATCTAATATTGGAAACTATCCTAATTACAATTAGAAATATACTAACTAATAATTAAGGAAAATAAAAGGAAATAAATATATATTCCTATGCTATCTTTGGTGGGACCCTTGAGGGCCCGTTCTGCATCATTCCCCCCAGGTTGAAAGAAGAGTTCGGCCTCGAACTCGGGTCTTTTTCATGCTGCTTCTGGAGACATGATGTAGGTGAAGCACTTCCTTTGTGGCATGGGCCTTGATCACTTCTTCGGTGATTTTGGTTTTTTTGGATAGAGTGTAACTTCTTTTCCACCGTGCATCTCGTGTACGTGTTATCGCACATCCTATGAGTTCCATTATTGTCATGCATCCACGGGTGGCCCAACAAGATATCACCACTATCCATTGGTAGCACATCACACCAAATTGTATCTTTATAATCATCACCAACTGCAAAAGTAACTTGACATGTATGTCACACATGCGCTTCATCACCTATCATTAGCCATTTGACAAAGTAGGGACGATTGTGCTTGTAAACTTTCAACTTCAAGTGATCAACAATAGTTTGGGAGCTGATATTTTCATAACTTCCTCCATCAATCACAACTGTACATTTCTGCCCATATATTGTACCTGTGGAATGAAAAATATTTTTCTGCAACTAATGCAGGCCAGACTAATGGGCCACGTTTGAAGGTTTATTCCAGAAGACCCAAAGCCTACAAGCCCAACAGTGACAACATCCAATCCAAGATTCTCTCCTACGATAGTTTCTAATCTTTATTCTTCCAGAGGATTTCCTCAATTTAGTATATTTTAATGATAATTAGGCACTTTCTAAATTTCCCTAGATTCTTAAAATTAGGTAGTTTCTTCTTTAGTAGGAACTGGTTGCTAAATTCTTGCTTAGACCTTATTATATAAGGATGTAATCCCTTTTCTTGGGATGTACAGAAATTAATTGATAATTGAGTTCTCTCAATCGTGTGTTCTCTGTCTTTGGTGTGATACCTAGACACCCTACCATAAGCCTTCTGGCTTGAGGAATAACCCGTTGGTTTTCCTCCTTTCCTCTGCGCTGCTTCAACAACCATCTCTTCTCAACAGTGGGTGTGTAATCCTGGAGGACCGAGAGAGCTTCACAATCATTTTCGGCTTCTATTTCTTTCACCACCTCCGTACCTTCATCTTTAGGATCATCTTGTGTTTTCGGTTCATCGCGTGCACCTTCCATTAAGTGTATTCGTTTTGGATATTCAAACGAACGGTGCCCTTTTTGCTTACAATGAAAACATGTGAACCTATTCTGATCTTCAAATTTGGACGAAAACTTTTCTAAAGAACTAGCACTTGGATTACAATCTTGCTTGGATGGGACTTTTTGTGCAGGCCATTTAGACACCGAATTTTCGGGCCTGATAATTTGCAATATCTTCGGCTTTGATGGCATGTTGGACAATCTCATCAACATTATCAAAATTCTTAAATGTAAGGATATGCTGTATGTCAATTCTCAATCCATGAAAATACCGATGAACCAACACATCATCCTTATTCAAGCCACAACGAGCTTGCATGGTCATAAACTCCTCAGAATACTCAACAACTATCTTGAATGGAGATCTCTGAGTAATTGATTGAAAGGAACTTTTGTTTCAAAAGATTTTTCATTTCAACCCATGTGTCAATGGGGTCAATATTTTGTTTCTTTCTCTTCTTTTGCAACTCGGCCCACCAAATTGCAACATAACTACAAAATCGAGTTGCCACTAAAGTAACTTTATGGCCATCAATCATTGGGTTGTATGCAAAAATATTTACCACGCACACCAATCCATGAATTCATCTGTCTTTAATTTTCCATCGTATTCAGGAATCATGAGTTTTTCCTAAATCACGATCAACATTGACTGCCTATTGATCTCGTTGTCTTTGTGCTGATGATACTGGGCTTCACTTGGAATGAGTCAACTTGGGTCGGACTTGGATGGCCCAAACTAACTTAGATAAGTGGGAATGTGGGGGATTGGATTTGTCTCGGTCGTTGGGCCCAAGAAAATGAAAAGGGCTGAAATCCTTCTTGTTCCGTTCTTCCCAAAGGGGAGTAAGGAAACCCCCTTCTTTGGCCTCTTTTGCTCTTTGAAGATGACGAGAAGAAGATGGAGCCTGGGTGATGGAGTGAATGGTTCCTGTGCACTCAACGATTCAAGGGAACAGTGTTGCAGTGGTGCGGATTGTGTGTTGGCCGATGGTGGAGGAGGCTAAAGCTCAGGTTGAGTTGTAGTGGCACCAAAATTGAGCCCAAACTCAAACTGGGCTTATATAGGTTAGGGCTTGCGTGGAGTGCCGAAGCAGGTGTCCGCAAACTCCTCAAATCGTCTCCACATTGACTTCAACACGAGTACACACCTCTCCTAGGGAAAACCCATAATTCAATTCAATAATCAAAGTTTGAGATTCTCATCTCTACAATGTAATATAAATAGGCAAACTAAACTTAGGGCCCAAGCAAATCCAATCTAATATTGAAACTATCCTAATTACAATTAGAAACATACTAACTAATAATTAAGGAAAATAAAAAGGAAATAAAGATATATTCCTAAGCTATCTTTGCTGGGACCACTTAGGGCCCATTCTGCATCACAAAAGCTCTTCTAACCAAATGCCCTACCATCCTCTCCAATCTAGATATTTTAAAAAGGCTTAATGGTAAACTTACCTTTAGCATCAGGCTTCCAAATCCTTTTCTTGTCTTGGACAGGTAAATCTTCACTAGTAAGGATAACAAACTTACAACCTCATTGACTTCAAAATCAAGCAAATTATGCCGGAAATGAAAATCACAAACTATAGCCCCGCTCACAAATTGATAATTTTCAGTTACAAAAGCCCAAGGCCTCCTATCCAATATAAACAGATTTGGAAACTGATTTTTCATAGTAGTATTTCCACACCAAACATCATGCCAAAAAAATATTTGTTTCCCATCATGAACCTCATACCTAATTCAATGATTAAAAATCTTCCCTGACAGAAAGAATAGACTTCTATAAACCTGATGCCTTATAACTTTGATCTGGCACATCCCAACCATCCCTTCCCACCTTACTATACTTATCAATAAGGATTTGCCTCCACAGCCCTTGAGACGCATCACCCACCCTCCACAACCATTTTCCTATCGACACTATATTTATTTTTTCAATTGAGTGGATACCCAATCCTCCTTGAGCAGTAGGTCTACAAATAATCTCCCACCTTACCAAATGAAATTTCCTTCTCTCCACAGAATCGTTCCATAGGAAGTTTCATTGAAATTTCTCAATCTTCCACAGAAAACTCTTGGGACACTTGAAACAAGACAAAAAGAATATAGGAATGCTTGAAATAACTTACTTCAGAAGAGTAAGACGACCACCCAACGACAAATACCGCCCTTTCCATGAACTAAGTTTCTTATCCTGCCTCTCCACCACTGGATCCCACAAACTTTTCTTTGGCAGCCCCAAACACAAAGGTAGACCCGAGTATGTAGTTGGAAGCCTTCCAACCCTACAACCAAAAGCATCAGCCAAGTTTTTTACATAATTTCCCTCCATGCGAATACCAATAAACTCACATTTCCCGTAGTTAATCTTTAGGTCTGATAACATCTCAAACCACCGCAAAATATATTTCAAATTATCCACCTGTTCTGAAGAAGCATCGTAAAAGATAATTGTATCATCAGCAAACTGTAAATGGGTTTCCTCATAGTCCGCATTATCAATAGAGAAACTTGAGATCAACCTTGATTTGATTGATTGGCTCTTTCCATTAACACATTGAGGGCTTCAGCTACCAAGACAGAAAAGCATAGGAGGGAGGGGATCTCCCTGACGCAAGCCTCTTGAATTATTGAAAAAACCTTTAGGAGATCCATTAACCAAAATGGAAAGTGAGCAGTCGAAACACAACTATGGATCCATCCACACCATTTATTACTAAATCCCATTCGAGCCATCATGTATTGCAAAAACCCCCAATCGACCATATCGTAAGATTTCTCAAAGTCAAGCTTGCAAACCAAACTAGGACGATTCTGCCTATCCCTTGAGTCAATACACTCATGTGCAATAGGCACACTATCTAAAATCTAGCGACCATCAACAAAAGCCCCTTGGATATTTGAGATAATCTCTGGCAAGACTTTCCAAAGACGATTAGCCAAAACCTTAGCTAAAATCTTGTAGAGACTTCCAATCAAGCTAATAGGTCTTAAATCCTTCAACAAGAGACTTTCTTTCTTACAAATCAACGCTATAAAAGAGGCACCCGGCTTCTTCGTTGTAACACCATGTTGGTGAAATTCATTGAAGAAAATTTGCAACTCATCTTCTAACAAATTCCAAAAATGTTGGAAAAAAAGCAATGGGGAATCCATCTAGACCTAGAGAACGAAAGAGCGCCCTTCCAATCAAGCTAATAGGTCTTAAATCCTTCAACAAGAGACTTTCTTTCTTACGAATCAACGCTATAAAAGAGGCACCCGGCTTCTTCGTTATAACACTGTGTTACTGAAATTCATTGAAGAAAATTTCCAACTCATCTTCTAACAAATTCCAAAAATGTTGGAAAAAAAAAAGCAATGGGGAATCCATCTAGACCTAGAGAACGAAAGATTACCCCCCCACCCCCACCAAAAAAAAAAAAAGACTAAACACTGCAGTTTTAATCCCATCCTTAGAAAAGGTTGCTTCCAAAGAAGAAGCACTACCCAAAGACATGCACTTGAAAGTAATACCATTCAACCGAGGTTTCAATCTGTCACGACCCGGAATCCGGGGCCCTTCAGATTCCGTGCCGAGACTCATAAGCATCACACATAGGTTAAATCAAAAATCACATAAAGATTTAGGCATTTACCAGTTTAAACTAATTTGTAATAAAAATCCAAAATCTTTAAACAAATATAACATTTTTCAATAGAAATAATTGCAATGTCTATAAATTGAAATAATCCGAAAAATCTATTAAATCTAAATCTTCTTCATCTATGTGGCTTCGACGCTCAAGTACGCATTCCAAAGTCTATCTCCCGGTCATCATGGTTTTCCTGAGTTGCTAAGTTCTGGTTACCTGGATTGGGGCAAATCCACAAAATATCAGTACAACTGAGTGAATAGATATTCTAATCTATTTGTGCATTTAGACATGTACTTAGATAAGATTACACAACAAATTAAAATAACATCCAAAGTCTCATTCAAGCCAAAATTGAAATTGGGTCAAACAAACGACAACCTCCTAGCCACCTGATAGCACCAGCCCATATAAAACCGACCACAAAGGTCTAACATAAAACCGACCACCAGGTCCAAAATAAATCCGACCACAAAGGTCCAAAACCATCGACCACCAAGGTCCAGAATAAATCCGACCACAAAGGTCCAAAACCATCGACCACTAAGGTCCAGAATCCTCACAAAATCGGCCATACATGCTCGTGGTCTAGGGGTGTCCAAAAGTTCCTCCAAACAAACAAAATCACCGCATCTCAGTTTTCCAATTCAAATAACAAATATATGTCTTAACAAAATTATGATATTTAGCGTATCCTCAACATTATAAATGGGCAAATTCCATAATCAACCCCTTCTCCAATTATGTGGATTCAAGCTGCCCCAGTCCGAATCAAAATTGGTGTACGAGATGAGAGAGGTCAATTACATAACTCACCCTATACAGTTTTGAGGGAAATATTCAATTACCATTTCAACCTCAAGATATACATATATAAACCACACAATCTACCATAAGTGATCCCCAAATAATCAAAGACATAAGTAAATTAACCCACATACACATTTCAAGTCACCATATATTTAAATAACAGTTCCCAACATACATATTTGACCAATCAAGAACTAAATGAAACCATTTAAAACGATTTGCAAATAACAACGGTGAATAACAAGCCTTTGCTTGCAATTTGAGAAAATGAGGACCTCATCCATACCATTCTCCATATTCAATAATTTATTTAAATAAGCCAAAGGGGTTTAAATCATAATTTCTTAAAACTGGAAGGACCTCCTTACAAATTCAGACTTCATATAAGACTGAGATTTATGCCCTGAACCCTACCTTAGTTTATTCCCCAAGAAAATAAGTCATACGGGCCTAATTGTGTTTATTAGAAACTAACAGGGCCTATTCCAAATTTTAGAAACTCATATAGGCTCAATAATACTTAACAGAAATCTAATAGAACTCTATTTTTTTTTTATTGATGGGCCTCACGTTTGGTAAACTCTGAATGGTTAGATAGTGGGCCCCACTGGTCCAGATCATGATCAGGTCTACTATCTAGGGTTGCCAAGGAATAGGATTTACTTTTAATGAATTGGATTCATCATCAGACATCGTTACTGGGGTCCAGGGTCTCAACAAATACAAATAAAAGTAATGATAACCTTTAGAGTTTAACAAAATTGAAGTCTCTGGGTAACTGGTCAGATGGAGCCCTGGTCACATGGGACCACCCACCATTCAGACCGTCCCTGGGCCCTCTTCAAAACGTGGGGTCCCAATCTCTGATTGGTTAAGGTAGTGGGTCCCACCATTGATGTTGACATTCAGCCCTGTATTCGTCAAAATTCACGTCAAAATTCATTACACCTCTTGAACAGTGGGACCCAATGGTTAAAAGTCCAGATGTCCAACTACACAATGGTCGACCATGGGTCCCCTTAAAGATCCCTGGTCCAGATTTCTAATCAGGTGGGCCATGTGGTCCCACAACCACAAACGACCCAAATTGGGTTTTGTCGTGCTGGAACTGTAAAGTCCAGTTTGACTGATTCCTCTGTTGCTGATCCCACTCTTTTCATCTTGTATACATGGGTTCAGGAGCATATTAATTATAGAAATCATATTACAACATCAGAACCTGAATTTCATTCCATCAAACATCTAATCCAGTGTCTGAATTGTATTAAAGCATCACCGAACAGTTGGTAAATTCAGATTTAGCAGTCATCTAATTCATAGTTTGGAACCGAAACAAAATTGCAATAAGATTAGAGATTTGTAGCCAAGAATATCAACCATAACATCAATTCCAAGAAGATGCAGAATTCTACTCACTATAAAATAGAGAAAATAAAAATATACACAAGAGCAAGGCCAGAAATTCATAACCACGCCATTAGATTAGAATTTCTACTCACCTGTTATGTTATGGATGACTAGAACTGGTTCTTCCTCTTAATTTCTTCAAGGGTGATACTAGGCTTTGGGTTGATGGAAAAGTGGAAAAGAGAGAGAATGGCTTGAGAGAGGCTTGGTTCGATCAATATATAGAAGCTAGAGTTAAATCCTTCCCAAAGTCCTCTTTCTAATTTTTATTATTTCCTTCTCACATGCCAATCCTAATCCTAATATTGCTAGGAGTCTTTGGTGTAACCAACACAAGTCCAACTCAAATTCCTCCATCAAACTATGGGTCCCAATACTTCTAAGTAAAAACCAAGACAATTAAATATTAAATATCAGAAAATAATAGAGCCCTTATACTAGGCCCAGGATATTACACAATCTCTTATCTCCCATATAAAGTTTTTTAAAAAACGGAATAATTTCCTCAATATTATTTTTGGACTCCCAGGCTCTTCCTCTAAAAACAATTCGATTAACCTGCCGACGGGCACTTAGCAATGGCATGGAAGAATGTAGCGTTATGGTCTCCACCTTTCAGCCATTTTTTTCTAGACCGTTGTTTCCATTTGACTTCATCTTGCAGAATTAGCCTACAATATTGCTCTTGAAGCAACGCTCTGTTTTCTTGATCCACGGCATCTAATTGCCCAAGTCGTTCTTTTTCATCAATACTCTGGATTTTAGCAGTATAACATTCTTCCTTTCTTGAATACTACCGAAAACTTCCCTGTGCCAACTTTTTTACCAGTCCACCACTCTTCAACACACTTAGAAAAATCTTTCTCATAGAGCCACATTAATTCAAACCGAAAAGGATGAGGGCCCCAATCTTCCGTACCTGTTTCAAGAAGTAAAGGACAATGATCAGACACCGGCTGCACCAAAGCTTTTTGAACACTGTCTAGGAATAAATCTAACCACTCAGTAGACACTGAGAACCAATCCAAAATGACTCATCACCAGATCCTCCTGGTTATCTCTCTAATGTAATATTGTCTTCTAAACTTCATCAAAATAAGGAAGATGCAAGAATTGCCAGAAGAAATTGATCACCATCATGGTGATTGGTCCTCTTTCTTATATCCTCCAAGTTTCCTTGAAGCAATATACAAATAGGAAATCCCTAATTTCAAGGAATCCCTCTAAACTTAGAAATCATACAACGATTACAACACAACTACACACATGTGGACCCCTGCTCCCTACTTATCACCCCACCCCACCCCCACCCCCCAAAGTGATTGAATTCACCAACATGAATTTTTCTACGAAGAATTGATGTTTGATACGTGGAAGAGCTTTGGTGAAGACATCAACGACTTGAAGATCAGTAGTAACATGAGGAAGAGCAATGAGCTTGCTAGCAAAAGCTTCACAAATATAGTGGCAATCAACTTCAATATGCTTCGTTCTTTCGTAAAATATTGGATTCTTTGCAATTAGAAAGGCGCTTGTGTTATCCCCGCATGCAAGGGAGTAGCATTTTGTTGTGGGAAGCTAAGTTCATCCAGCAAATGCTGGATCCAAACAACCTCAGAACAATCCGACGACAGTGATATTCTGCTTTGGTAGATGATTTTGAATCTCTCTCCTATTTCTTACATCTCCAAGAGATAAGGCCATATCCTATAAAGACACACTATCCTTTTGTTGAACGAGTATCTGGACATCCAGCTCAATCGGCCATATCCTAGAAAGACACCATCCTTTTGTTAAACAACGAGTATCTGAACATCCAGCTCAATCCGCATCACAATATGCATTAAGGTTCAAATTGCAATTAGCTGGAAAGAAAATCTCACATTCCAGAGTCCCAAGGAGATAGCCAATGATGCGCTTGACAACAACCATATGATGATAATGGGCTGATTCATGAATTGACCGACAAGATTGACCGAATGAGAGATTTCTGTCCTGGTGATTGTCAAGTAAAAGAGACCACAACCAGTTTTCAATGGATAGTTGGTTCTACAAGAAGGGAGTTGTAAACCTAGATCTTAGATCTAGGGTTTTATTCAAAAATGTTAAAGAAGTTCGAGAAGAAAGAAAGTGGAAAAATAGGAGAACAGAGAAAGAAATGGAGAGGGAACAAAATGGTCCAATAACCTATTGGGTTAGGCAACATCTGTTATGATGTTATTTTACTATTTCTGAAAATTACAAAAAAAAAAACCTCAAGTTTCTATTATTTACACAAAAGCCCCTAGTATTTACATAAAAGCTCTTGACTCACTACAAACTTTAAATAAGTCTTAGATTGACTGACAACAAAGGGTTCCATCATCAATCGAGTATTTCACATTCAATTCTAATGGAGTATCAACAAGAGTTGAATTCTAGAGGCATGCTTGGACAATGAAGCTGTGTTACGAAATTTGTTTCATTTCGTCCGAATTTCCCAAATAATTTCGGTTCGGTCCCTCTACCGAACCGAATACCCTTCTGGAAAAAATTCGTTTCAGAATTCGGATCAATTCGGGCGAATTTCCGCAAATTCGGATCGAAATGGAGTAATTCGGCCAAACTGGGCGAATATATGTCTGAATTCTTTAAAGCGCCTTAAAAATAGAAAAAATAAAACATGAGGGTGGTAATCACAATTTTTAAATTAAAACTGAAAGGAAAAAAACTAAAGGGGCTAAAACATAATTTTTCCAACTTAAAAGGTCAAAGTAAAAGACCTAGCCCAAAGCCCCTTTTCCCTTTCCTTTGATGATGTGAAAAAGAATGAAGATGGCTGCCATCACGATCTGCTGAATCGGTAATGAAGAAGAAGGGGAAGTGGCAGCTGCGAAATATGCTGCTGCTGCTCAGCACATCTGACGAAAAAAAAAAAAAAAAAACAGAGAAGAAGAAGAAAGAAAGAAAGGAGAAAGAGTACCTCTTGCTGCTGCCCTGGTCGTCTGCTCCACCCAGCTGCTGCCAGGCACTGCCGCTCCACCTAGCTGCCAGCTTTTTTTTTTTATTTATTTTTTATTCAAGAATCAAGATTGTTACTGCTTTTTTATTCTCTGCTGTCCTACTTTTCTCTCTGCAATGCTGCTGCCTTTTCACTATTCATCGCTGCTTTTTGTCTCTGCAGTTCCGCAGTCCTGCTTTAATTATTATTATTTCTGTTTGTTACGGCCTGACTGAGTGACCCACTTCTTTTTTATTTATACTACTGCTAATTCAAAATCCAGACCCACCTGCCTCTTTTCCTCCTTTTGGACTGGGCTTCATTCATGGGTGTTTTTTTTTTTTTTTTTTTTCAACTGTTGCCTGCTGGACTGGTTCAACAGTTTGTCTGCTGGGCTGAGTATGTTTTTATTCTTCTTCTTGATATAGAAACTAAATGTATGAAACCGTATTTTTTATTTTCGATATTTATCTTATAATTTTCTATATGTATTATATATTTTTAATTTCATAGTTTTTTTTTGAAATATAAATCCTAAACATTTCACCGAGATCCCGAATCGGCCGAAATATTTCAATTTGGAGGCCAAACCGAAACGACATCCGAAAGAATTTCTCAACACTACAATGAAGTCCTTGGTGTACTTATGTTGATTAATGAATACTCCTCCCTTGAATGTGTGCGCTTCAAGTCCCTAAAAGTATGTGAGAGGACCTAAATCTTTCATGTGGAAAGAAGCATTAAGGACCTTTTTACAATTTCAGAATACCATCAGGATCTGTGCTAGAGATAATTATGTCGTCAATGTATACAAGTAGGATTGTGACCCCATTAGAAGTCATCATCATAATCATCAAAGCCTTGACCCAACTTTGTTGGGATCGACCACATGAATTTTGTTTCTTCATTCCGAACTATGCTGAGCCAAATTCTCAGATAAGTATGTCATTCCCACAATTGCAAAATACAAGAATGGAACGAGAGCTCTTGGAAACTGATTTGTATTATGTTCTGTCTTCCTTTGGAGAATGATCACCAATATATAGGAATATACATGCCTTAATCAAGGCTCTTACATAGGAAACTAGCTAATTACACTAATTACTAATCTAAGTTAGGAAAGCAATCAATTACTAAAATATGTACAGTTGTTGCTGGACTGGATTGACTGATGGGCCTTGGGTTCCTTCATGGGCCATGGGCCAAGCTTAACAGGCCAAGCTTAACACCCCCCCTCAAATTGATGCGGGGGAATCAACGAGCATCAATTTGCCAATCAAGAATTGATGGCGTGGTCGGGGAAGACCCTTCGTAAGAATATCAGCAATCTGAAGCTCAGTGGAGACATGTGGAAGACTGATGACATCACGTTTAAGCTCATCACGTATGAAGTGACAATCAACCTCGATGTGTTTAGTGCGTTCATGAAAAATCGGATTTTCAGTAATCCGAATTGCACTTGTATTATCTGCATAGAGAGGGGTAGCTCCTGTTGCTGGAAAACCAATGTCAGAGAGCAGACCGCGGAGCCAAAGAATTTCAGAACATGCAGCAGACATGGCACGGTACTCAGCCTCAGTAGAGGATTTGGAAACTTTTTCATGTTTCTTGCATTTCCAGGAAATGAGACTATCACCCAAAAACATGCACCAGCCTGTTGTCGATCTGCGAGTATCCGGACAACCAGCCCAATCAGCATCGGAATAAGCTTTGAGAGATAGGGGATTGTTGGATGGAAAGAACAACCCCCGAGTCGGTGTGCGAATAAGGTACCGAATGATGCGGCGAACAGCAGCCATATGAAGATGACGAGGAGCAGTCATGAACTGACTCATTAGGTTGACCGCAAATGAGATATCAGGACGGGTGATCGTGAGGTAGATCAAGCTACCCACTAACTGGCGATATGTGGTAGGATCTGGAAGAAGGGCACCCTCCTCTTTACTGAGCTTGACATTTAGTTCGATCGGTGTATCGACTGGAGCAGAAGAGGTAAGGCCAGCCAAATCAATAAGATCAACCGTGTATTTGTGCTGATTTAGAACTATACCCTTAGGCGATTGATGAACTTCAAGACCAAGGAAATAATGTAAGGGGCCTAGATCCTTCATTTGAAATGTCTGATGAAGAGAAGCTTGGAGTACCTGAATCATCTGTGCTTTGGGACCAGTAATGACAATGTCATCCACGTAGACTAGGAGCACAGTAATCCCGGACGGAGCATGATGTAGGAACATGGAAGGATCATACTGGCTAGGATGAAAATCCAAACGGAGAAGGGTAGCTTGAAATTTCTCAAACCATGCGCGAGGAGCTTGCTTCAGACCATAGAGAGAGCGACGAAGCTTAGCAACCATACCCTTCCCAGAGGAGGACCCTGGAGGTAGACGCATATAAACATCTTCTTTGAGATCACCATGAAGAAACGCATTTTTTACATCCATTTGATAGAGAGGCCAGGATTGAGATGCAGCAACAGCAAGGATGATGCGGACGGTGGTCATCTTGGCGACGGGAGCAAAAGTCTCATCATAATCAATGCCATATTCCTGCTGATTTCCGAGAGCAACAAGGCGCGCCTTATACCGATCTAGAGTGCCATTTGATTTTAACTTGAGAGAAAAGATCCACTTGCAGCCAATAGGTTTGACACCCACAGGAGAGGGGACAATATCCCACGTATGATTTTTCTCTAAAGCAGCCAATTCATCTTGTATAGCCTTGTTCCAACATGTATCCTGCACAGCCTGAGAATAGGATCGGGGAATGGAAGAAGACAAAGTGGCCATTAAGGAAGTATGAGAAAACCCATAGCGGTCGGGTGGGACCAAAATGCGAGTAGAGCGACGCAATGAAGGAGGGCCAGATGGACCAAGTGCCGGTTGTGGACCGGATGCCGGAGGAAGATCAGGAGGGGGATCCCTGGGAGGCACTTCTCTGTTCCGTCTGTGATACACAAAGTTAGGATGAAAACGAACAACTGACGGGGTGTCAGAAAAACCAGGTAAAGACACGAAAGAGGAGTCAGGAGGATCAATGTGTTTTTGAAAAAAATACTGTTGTTCAAAGAAAACGACATTCCTAGAGGTACGTAAACGGCGAATGTGAGGATCATAACAAATGAACCCTTTCTGGAAGGGCGCATAACCTAAAAACACACACTGAGCTGATTGTGCGGTTAGTTTGGTTCTCTCAGAAGGAGGTAAGTGCACAAAGCAAGTGGAGCCAAAAACATGAAGATCTTTATAGGATGGATAGGTCTTGTACAAACGGTAATATGGGCTTTGATTTTCAATGGAGGTTGATGGCATACGATTGATAAGATGAGTTGCTGTAGCCAGTGCTTCAACCCAAAAAAGGGTAGGAACCGATGATTCAAGAAGAAGGGAACGAGTGATATCAAGGAGATGTCTATTTTTCCTTTCAGCGATGCCATTCTGCTGTGGAGTATAAGGACAAGTTCTTTGAGAAATAATGCCTTTGTTTTGCAAAAACCGTTGAAAATCGAAGGACACATATTCCCCGCCTGAATCAGATCGCAAGATTTTAATGCAGGTGGAAAATTGATTCTCAACATAAGCTAAAAAAATTTTAAAAACATTAAAAACATCAGATTTGGAATGCAGAAAGTAGACCCATGTGAACCGACTAAAATCATCAATAAAAGTCACAATATTTATAGTGAGCGTGGGAAAGAGCTGGAGCAATTCCCAATACATCACTATGAACTAAATCAAAACACTGAGTGGTGAGAGAAGTGGAATGAGGAAATGGAAGAGTTTTGCTCTTTCCCAATTTACAAGTAGCACAATCAAAAGACACACAAGAAGATAAACCAATAGATTTATTGAATAAACCGGAATTGAACATAAGGGACAAAGCCTTGGAATTAGGATGTCCGAGTCTATTATGCCACAATCGGCAGTTATCGCTAAGAGAAAAACAAAACACATTATTGTCAAATTGATTCCTAGAAATTTTAGAAAAATCTAGCGGAAACAAGCGTCCACACTTAGGCCCCCTTGCGATCTCCTTCCCGGACATCGGATCCTGCACAACACAACCAGAAGAAGAAAAAGAGATGTTACAATTATTTTCAACAAGTTGCCCGACTGACAATAGGTTGGAAGTTAAATTAGGACAAAGGTAAACATTTTTCAATGGCATGGGACCAGGGATGTCACCAACAGCAGTAATGGGAACATGACCCCCGTTAGCAGTTTGTATTTGAAGAGGGCCAGTGTATCTTCGCACATTGGAGAGTGGTGCGCAGGAAGACGTCATGTGATTAGACGCCCCGGAATCAAGGAACCAAGGAGAAGATGGAGGGGATGTACCTGAGAGACCAAAAGCAGAGAGCATTGACAATCATCTGTTGAACCAATTCAGGAGTGAGAGAG
Organism: Camphora micrantha; assembly: GCA_003546025.1. Lineage (NCBI taxonomy): Eukaryota > Viridiplantae > Streptophyta > Magnoliopsida > Laurales > Lauraceae > Camphora > Camphora micrantha. Next base: position 286,332 of record QPKB01000002.1, read on the forward strand.
GATGAGGGCCCAGGCTGTGAAGGTGCAGATGTAGAAGCAGGCATAACCGAAGAAGCAACATACGCATGCGGAGGCTGATATGGTGGAGTCTGATACTGTGGAGTCTGAGGCTGTGGTGATGGACGTTGTGGGCGGCGGCGACATTCAGAGATGATATGTCCCGACCTTTTACAGTAATTGCTGACCTTCTGTTTGCATTGAGTTGCAATGTGCCCAAATTTTTGACAACTGTAACATTGCGTTTTGCTCAAGTCGCGTGGCGGAGGCTGAGAAGTTTTAGTAGCTGAGAACGCAACTGAATAAGTCTCTGTCTTTTGTTGCGCTATATGAGCCGAGGTCGCAATGCGCTGTTCTTCGCGTAGGAGTTCATTTAAGCAAACATCCAAGGAAGGTAATGGCGTCCGATTCATCAGGGCAGATCGGACACTTTCATATTCACTGCGCAATTTCATCAAAAAACTGATCCCTTTGACTAGAGGCCTGAAGATCTTGTATCACTGTTAAAACATTGTCAGCCACATCCGCATATTTAATACTATCGTATTCCGACCACAGTGTACGGAATCCTAAATAGTAGTCTTGTATCAACAAGGTCCTTTGTGCATATTCAGCAATGGCGCATTCAAGATGAAATTGACGCGCAGAGTTGTCTTGATGGTATACTTTCTTCAAATACCCCCACATGGCTTTAGAGGTTGAGTAGGGCTTGAGATTCATAATCAGATGTGGCTCGACGGATCCCAGAATCCATGATTTGATTTTGGCATCTTTAGTATGCCAAGAGGATATCTTCTTTTCATCCTCAGTGGGTTTAGGGTCAGCACCAGAAACAAAACCCCACAATTCCTTAGCTTCTAGGTAGATTTGGAATTGGAAAGACCAGGCAGGGTAATTTTTTCCAGTGAACTTGATCAAAGTTACCTCAGATTTTTCCATCTCAATGTCAGATTGGAAAAAAATTGGAGTGAAACAGTAATTAAAGCAAGCAAGAAGTGGATGAAAAACAGTTTGAGTGCAAAAGAGCTGATACAGTCATTGTGGCACAGAGAGAAGTCCTCAACAGGACTGACGACCAAAAAAAATTGGGTTGGGTTTTGGACGTGGGCCCCACTAGAAAATCAATTTGCAAATCAGATGATATGGATGAAAGCACAGAAGATTTACGCAACTTATGGAAGAAGATTCATCCAAAAACAGTCCAGATCCAACTTTTTGGATGGCTGAGATGAAAATAGATTAATAAACTTGATGATTCACTGAATGCAGTAGAAGACCGACCTGGGAATAGAAAACAATTCTTGAAAAATCACCAAAATAACTGAGAATTCCAGTTGACCAACTTGGGCTGGTTCCGCAGAGGTGTTGAAGACGATCTTAGGTGGGCCACGCCTGATCTGAGATGATCGGAGACGATTGGAGATGATCGGAGATACACCAAGAGCTTCCAGACGTGGAAGCAGGGAGGATCTATAGGTCCTTGAGACTTGGGGAAACTTAGAATGCTATGGCATGAATCAGTAGCTCTGATACCATGTCATTCCCACAATTGCAAAATACAAGAATGGAACGAGAGCTCTTGGAAACTGATTTGTATTTTGTTCTGTCTTCCTTTGGAGAATGATCACCAATATATAGGAATATACATGCCTTAATCAAGGCTCTTACATAGGAAACTAGCTAATTACACTAATTACTAATCTAAGTTAGGAAAGCAATCAATTACTAAAATATGTACAGTTGTTGCTGGACTGGATTGACTGATGGGCCTTGGGTTCCTTCATGGGCCATGGGCCAAGCTTAACAGGCCAAGCTTAACAAAGTAGACTTCTTTAGATCTATTTTTACTGCCTCTATCCACGTCCTCTTCGGCTTACCCCTTTTCTTTGGTGGGCCATCAACATGCATAGATAAACATTTCCTTACCGATGCCCTTGCTGGCCTGCGTTGGACATGCCCAAACTATCTCAAATGGGTCTCTTTAATTTTATCCCTTATTGATGCTACCCCTAAATGCTCTCTAAAGAGTTCACTTCTAATTTAATCCTTCCAAGTTTTATTATGACCCCATTAGAAGTACGGCGAAGAAATAACGAGGGATCATACTGGCTTCTTGTAAACCAGCATGTAATAAAGTTTGTTGAAACTTCTCAAACCATGCTAGCGGAGCTTGTTTCAAACCCTAAAGAGACCAACGCAAGTGACATACCTTATTTCTCGATGTATTTGGAATACCAAGTAGAAGTCGCATGTATACCTTTTCCTGAAGATATCCATGTAGAAAAGCATTCTTGACGTCTATTTGAAACGAAGGCCAGGATTGGGTAGTAGCAAGAACTAAAAGAATTCTTGATTGTAGTCATCTTAACAACCGGAGCAAAGGTTTCATTATAGTCGACCCCATATTCTTATCAATTTCGTAAAGCCACCAGGCACGCTTTATTTCTATCCAATGATCCATCAAGCTTTAGTTTGATAGAGTGAATCTATTTGCAACTAATAGGTTTAGCACGAGGTAGACAAGGAATAATGTCTCGCGTATTATTTTGCCATAGAGCAGTGAGTTCTTCTTTCATAGCCTGCTGCCAGCAATCATACTTTACAACTTGCGAATAGGTGTCAGTCAAGGATGAAAATATCGGCAGCGGCTGGTGTAGCGTTCAGTTGCCAAAATGCTACGTTGAGGGCGATACGTTAGTGGCATAGCAGTGTGATTTGAACAAGTCGTAAAACAAATCCAAATTTTTTTTTAGAAAATCTAGAATATTGGAAAATGCTAGAATCTATGGTTTATTTACAAAATAAATAAGACAGGGAGGCGTAGTGGTCTCCTCATTACATGAGGTCCTGTATTGCCGATAGTATTGATTTATTTCTCTACACACATTCATTTTTTTTTAAGAACTTCTCTACACATATTCATGTTGATTAGTTATCATATATTGACTTATAAATTGATAAAATGCTTATAATCAAATAGTCTTCAAAGGTTCATCACTATTATACTATTCAAAATTCAAATAAGCAATTTAGCACAACTGCTTATAACATATTACTATTAGAGTGAAAAAATTTTAGGCTATATGCCCTATTAGAGTAAAACTCGACGAGGACTCTATTTTTTATTAGAGTAAAATTTATTGTTTCTACCATAGTGAAATTTGGCTGAGGGCCTATTTCTTATTAGAGTGAAATTTGGCTAGGCTAATTCCTATTAAACTGACATTCGGCTAAGGCTCAGTTTCAATTAAAGTGAAATTTGGTTAGGGCCCTATTTTTCTATTTGAGTAACATTTGGTTAGGGCCCTTATTATTCGAGTCAAATTTAGAGTAGGGACTTAGTTTCAATTACAATGAAATTAGTTAAGCCTATTTTATGTTGAAGTAATTAATGGTAGGATTAATAATGTATAATATTTTGTTAGTCAATATTAGAGATGTATAATATTAGAGGAACCTGTTTGAGATGGTTTGGGCATATTAAGGGATCGTTTGTCTATACCCATTTACGTATGTAAATGGTGAATATGCGTAATATTTACGCATCAATCATGTTTGTCTACAAGTATTTACGCATCTAGTGTGTAAATCAGATGTGTAAATGGTGTGAAAATGATCCCATTTTCACACCAAGATTTGAACACCTTGTTCAGGTGAGAAAAGAGAACACTAGGCCACATGTGATTTCAAAGAATACTCGTTGGAGGCGGGGTTTGGTTTTGGGGCAATTTCCGTTAGAGAGGTTCTGGGTTTGAAAGCCCCCTCCAACGCATTTAGAAAAAAAATAATAATAAAAGAGGCATTTCCATCAAAGAGGTTCTGGGTTCGAAACCCCCTCCAACGCATTTACAAACGATAATAAAAGTTGCGTCAAGACCGATGAAACCTATGAATGAAAACCCTCTATGCATCTCATCCCATTTTATGAAGGTAAACTCTCTATTTCTCTCTCGTGCCTTGGTATACCAAAAAAAAAAAAAAAACTTTATAAAATCTATTTTGATTAATATTAGTATAACGTTGGTGAGATGCATGGGTTAAGTTTTATGCAAATTGAATAATGAATTAAGATAATATAGAACTAAATATTAATTAATAAAAATATTAATAATAATCCTATTTCTTAACCATCCGACTATAACCTCATATTTGTTAATGTTGGAGTTCCCAGCCCAAACTCGCAGGCCCATTCAGGCCCATTCATTATATTTATCATTAGTCAAAGCCACATGTACATACTAAAGTTGTTAGCTAATTGTTAGGATCTAGATTGATTAGATAGTTAGCTAATTGTTCGGATCTAGATTGATTAGATTCTGTAAATTGATTAGGGCATTCAGTCCCTATTTATATGAAAGATGGTAGACCCTCAAAAGGGACGTTTTCAGCACAATACTATTGTATTTCCGTCTCTCTTATGCCTGTGTCTCTTCTCTCTAAATGACATGGTATCAGAGCCCAGCCGATCACCTGTGATCCTCTCCAAAGACATCTTCCAAGCATTGGAAGCCCTCTGAGATAATCTGTGATCATCCTCTTTAGCCAGATCATCTCTGATCATCACAGATCACCCGTGGCCCACCAGAGATCATCATACCAGAAACTGCCGGAATCAGTCACCAAACTCGCCTATTATTCCTCTTATTTATCAAAATTTTTCCAGCATTTTTGTCTCATCAAAGGTAGGCCATATAGCATTTTTTGTGATATTTCAGTTTTATCACAAAGTTTTCATCACAGCCGTCCAAGATTGTGGATTTTGATCCGTTTCTAGTGGAACTTCTTCCAATAGTTACGAAAAATCCTTGTTTTTTCATCCCCAACCTCTGATTAGATCTCTGATCATCCACTGGGGCCCACGTGGACATCTTTCCACTGACGTGTTGCACGTTTCTGCTTCTGGTTGCTGTTTTCTTCTTCCTGTTGCTGTTATCATCTTCTATTTGTTGCTGCCTGTTGCTGTACTATTGTTTCTGCCTGCTGCCTATTGCTTACTGCTGTTTCTGCGTGCTGTGTTACTGCTGTGCCATTTTCTTCTCTGCTTCCGACAATTTTTTATCACTGGGTTACTGTTGCTGCTGCTGTTTGCTCAATCATTCCCACTCTCTGATCTATCATTCTGAGGATCTCTGCATCTCTGTTGTGGTTTGGTTCTTGTGGTTGTTGTTCACATTTCTTCTGTTATTGCTGTTCCTATCTTGATAATCATTCTGCTGGTTCATCTGCATCATTATTATCAATGGAGAAATCTGACATCACCTTAATCAAGTTTAATGGCAAAAATTACCCCTCTTGGGCTTTTCAATTTGAACTTTACCTAGAGGGTAAAAAGTTATGGGGCCATATCTCTGGCACTGATCTAAAACCAACAGAGGATGAAAAAAAAATTCTGTCATGGAACACAAAAGATGCTAAGGTCAAAACTTGGATTCTCAGCTCCATGGAACCACAATTCTTCATGAATCTGAGACCTTACAAAACTGCCAAAGATATGTGGGAATATCTGAAAACTGTGTATCATCAGGGGAATTCTGCTCGACAGTATCAGTTAGAATTTGAAATTGCGAATTATATGCAAGGGACTTCTTCCATTCAGGAATATTATTCTGGTTTTCAGAATTTGTGTCATCGGGATCAATTTCTTATGAAATTAAGGCCTCAGTATGAATCAGTCAGATCTAATCTCATGAGTAGGGTCCCTTCTCCATCACTGGATGACTGTCTCAATGAATTACTACGAGAGGAACAGAGACAATTGACGCAATCTGGTGTGCTCCACCAAGCTAGTTCAGGTGCTATTGATGTTGCCTATAGTGTACCCACTGTCTTTCAATCACCAAATTCATCCGTAAATGTTACTTCTTCTTCCAAGGGGAAGCAACCAAACAGAGATATGAGTAAAGTGCAGTGCTTCAAGTGTCAAACTTTTGGCCATTATGCAAATCAGTGCAAGCAGCGGATCTGCAATTATTGCAAAGCATCTGGACATTCAATCAATGAATGCTGCAAACGTCCTCAAAACAGAAATCCGAAAGCTTACCAGGTGATTACTGCTACTGACACTATTGATTCATCTTCCACATCTTCTTCGGCACCTGCTTCTGCTGCTCCAGTCTCTCCTGAAATGATCCAACAGATGATTCTCCAGGCTCTTTCCACTCTTGGTATATCTGGTAAAATTAAATCTCCCTCTCACTGGTATTTTGATTCTGGTGCCTCCAATCATATGACATCATCCTCCAAAAACTTCTCCAAAATTAAACCATATGATGGATAGATTCAGGTCCATGCTGCTAATGGTACCACAATACCAATTACCTCTGTTGGTGATATTTCTCATTCTCTACCGTTACATGATGTTTTTTGTTCCAAAAATCTTTCTACCAATTTAATCTATGTTGGTCAATTGGTTGATAATAACTGCAATATTTCTTTTTCCTCCTCTGGTTGTGTGGTGCAGGATCAGGAGACGGGGAAGGTAATAGTGAAGGGGCTTAAGTGTGGGCGTTTGTTTCCTATTCACATAGTAACACCAAATCCAGATATGTCTTTGTTTGCTTTATCAGTTGTCTCTAGGAATAATGTGCAGTTGTGGCACAATAGATTAGGCCATCCCAATTCAACCATTTTGTTATCTTTGTTAAATTCTGGTCATATTAATAAATTGAAGTTTTTATCATCAGATGTTGCTCTTGATTGCATCACTTGTAAGCTGGGAAAGAGTAAAAACTTTGCCTTTTCCATTACATGCTTCTTCTGCTACCAAAAGTTTTGATTTAATACATAGTGATGTTTGGGGTGTTGCACCAATTATTTCTCATTCACAATATAAGTATTTCGTAACTTTTATTGATGATTATAGCCGTTTTACATGGATTTATTTTCTACATGCCAAATCTGAAGTCTTTGATGTGTTTAAAAAATTCTTGAGTTATGTTCAAAATCAATTTTCAACATGTATTAAGGCTCTTCGGACCGACTCAGGGGGGGAATATGTGTCCAAACAATTTCAGGAGTTTTTACAAGACAAAGGGATTATATCCCAACGGACTTGTCCCTATACTCCCCAACAGAATGGTGTTGCAGAACGGAAAAATCGTCATCTTCTAGACATGGTCAGGTGTTTATTATTAGAATCCTCCGTTCCACCTAGATTTTGGCCAGAAGCTTTAACCACTGCTACCCATATCATCAACCAACTTCCTTCTCCAAAACTTCAAAACACATCTCCACATTTTTGTCTTTTCAAAACGGAACCACAATACACAAATTTCCACACTTTTGGTTGTGTTTGTTTTGTTCATCTTCCCACACATGAACGTTCCAAGTTATCCGCACAATCTGTAAAATGTGCCTTTCTTGGTTATGCTTCCCACCAAAAAGGTTTTGTTTGTTATGACCCCACCTCCAAGCGTATTCGCATTTCTAGGAATGTTGTTTTTTTTGAACATCAGTACCTTTTTCAGTCTTATCCTGATTCATCTCCAGAAATCTCCTTTTCTAAAGTACCATCCTTTGATGATGAATGTCTTCCTTCCCCTTTGCGATTTCATCCGGACAAGGTGTATACTCGTCGACAAGGAACAAATGCCACTACTTTACCTTTTTTGCAAGAACCGGTCCTGACTCCTGCTGCAGCATCAACTTCCACTCAACTTGCTATTCGTCGTTTTGCTCGCATTTCTCGTCCACCGGATCGATATGGGTTTTCTCATTCTTCATATTTTGCTACTTTATCCTCTGTATCCATTCCTACTTCTTATTCACAAGCAGCAAAACAGGAATGCTGGAGACAGGCTATGGAAGAAGAACTTAGTGCTCTAAAGCAGAACCAAACATGGGTTACTGTTCCCTGCCCATCTTCGGTTAAACCTATTGGGAGTAAATGGGTTTACTCTATCAAATTAAAGGCAGATGGTACTTTGGATAGATACAAGGCAAGGCTTGTGGCCCTTGGCAACCGACAGGAATATGGCATTGACTACGAAGAAACTTTTGCGCCTGTTGCAAAGATGACCACTGTTCGCACCATTCTTGCCATAGCTGCATCTCAATCCTGGCCTCTTTTTCAATTTGATGTGAAAAACGCATTTCTTCATGGTGATCTTAAAGAGGAAGTTTACATGCGATTGCCTCCAGGTTTCCCAAAACCATCAGAAGATCACGTTGCTCTTCTGAAACGATCATTGTATGGGCTAAAACAAGCACCAAGGGCATGGTTTGACAAATTCAAAGATGCTTTACTCAAGCTACAGTTTCAGCAGAGTCCTTATGATCCATCTTTGTTTTTGCATCACACATCAACAGGAATCACCATTCTTCTCGTCTATGTTGACGATATCATCATCACTGGCACAGATACAACCACGATTCAGGATCTCCAAATTTCTCTGCATCAATCTTTTCATATGAAGGATCTGGGTCCTCTGCAATATTTTTTGGGATTGGAAGTTCATCACTCTGAGAAGGGGTTGATTTTGCATCAACATAAGTATACTATGGATTTAATTGAATCCGCAGGTTTGTCAAACTCCACACCAGTGGATACTCCTCTGGAATTGAATATTAAACTCCATAGTGACAGTGGTGATCCCCTTTCTGATCCGACATATTATCGCCAGCTTGTCGGTAGTCTTATATATTTGACTACTACTCGGCCTGACATCAGTTATGCAGTCAACTTGATGAGTCAGTATATGACCAAGCCCCATCATCTTCATTTAGCAGATGTTCGACGTATTATTCGTTATCTTCTTGGCACTTCTCACAGAGGCTTGTTTTTTCCTGTTGGCTCTCAGATGACTTTGTCTGCCTATTCTGATGCTAATTGGGCAGGTTGTCCTGATACTCGTAGGTCCACCACGGGCTGATGCATGTTTTTAGGTGATGCTCTTATTTCTTGGAAAGTGAAGAAATAGGACGAAGTTTCCAAATCATCGACTGAGGCAGAATACCGGGCCATGTCTGCTGCATGCTCAGAAATTATATGGCTTCGTGGTCTTCTTGAGGAACTTGGCTTCTCCCAGAAATCTCCCACACCATTACATGCGGATAACACCAGTGCCATTCGGATTACTGAGAATCCAGTCTTTCATGAGAGAACTAAACACATCGAGGTGGCTTGCCATTTTATCAGGGATGAATATCTACGCGATGTTATTTCCCTCCCGTTCATCTCCTCAAGCCTCCAGATTGCTGATATCTTTACCAAAGCACTTCCTCGACCACGTCATCAATTCTTGACTGACAAATTGATGCTTGTTGATTCATCGGCATCAATTTGAGGGGGGGTGTTAATGTTGGAGTTCCAAGCCCAAACTCACAGGCCCATTCAGGCCCATTCATTATATTTATCATTAGTCAAAGCCACATGTACATACTAAAGTTGTTAGCTAATTGTTAGGATCTAGATTGATTAGATAGTTAGCTAATTGTTAGGATCTAGATTGATTAGATTCTGTAAATTGATTAGGGCATTCAGTCCCTATTTATATGAAAGATGGTAGACCCTCAAAAGGGACGTTTTCAGCACAATACTATTGTATTTCTGTCTCTCTTATGCCTGTGTCTCTTCTCTCTAAATGACAATATTTCCTTTACCAAACATGTTGGAATGCATATTGTTTAAGGTGATCATTGATAGAAATATATATTTTTGAAAAGTATATTTCATGTTGAAAGACATGTTCTTTTTTAAGGATCTAAAATGCGAATGAAAACTTTGATATAAATTAGACCTTTTTTTGTCTCCTTTTCATATCATTATAGTAGAATATAATTTAATGATTAATAAGTATCATTTACAAAATCGTTTAATACATATACATATATCATTGAAACAAACATAGAAAAATGAATCACATGTGTAAATGATGCGAAAATAGTGTTATTAGACAAACGTTGTAAAAAGAAACGCATGTATAAACATTACATACTTAAAATTTAAATATTCATCATTTACATGTGTAAATTGTACTTATATATCCCACGTGTAAAAGACAAACGACTCCTAAATGTAAGCCGGCAATGATGCCGGTAAGGAAAGGTTTGGCTATGAAGGTTGATGGCCCACCTAGTGTTTTTAAAAGTGAGAGGCGCATCAAGGTACTAAGGTCTCCTGGGGCTTAGGGGCTTCATTGAAGCGAGGCGCACATTGTAAAAAACAGCTGCAAAAAAAAAAAAAAAAAAAAAAAAAAAAAAAAAAAAAAAAAAAAGCAGCAGAAACAAGCAGAAGCAGCAGCAGCAGCAAGAACACCATCAACACAGCAGCGGAGACCACCAAAACAAAAAAATAGAATGCAGCAAAAGCTTAAAAAAATTACAGCTGCAGAACAAAAAAAAAAAAAAAAAGCAGCTGCAGAAAAAAAAAACAGCAGCAGAAATTAAAAAAATAGCAGCAGCAGCAGCTAAACAACGTGCTGTAACAAAAAAAAAAAAAAAGCAGAGGACGTTACCGAGAGAGAGAGAGAGAGATGAATGAAAACGTATGAGTAAGATGATGATGATGTTGTGAGAGAGAGGAGTTACCGAGAGAGAACAACAAAAAAAAAAAAAAAAAAAAGCAGCAGAGCAAAAAGAAAACAGCAGCGGAAGTTGGGATGAAAAAAAAAAAAAAACATACTGGTGGGCGCCGGACGTCACAGCTTCTTCCTCTGGACATGAGAGGCTGCAGCAGAGGTCGCCGGACGTCGCGGCTTCTTCTTCCTCCTCTTTTTTTATTTCTCATTTTCCCCCTTTTTTTTTCGTCTGATGATGCAACAGAAGCTAGGGCTTCTGCCCTCTTTTATTCAAGTTAAAAAAATTCCATTTTAGCCCCTTCCATTTTCTTCTATTTTAATTTAAAGCTGTCTGCTGAAAAAAATCAGGCACACGCCTGCTGCGCCTCGTGCCTGGACATTAGGCGCGTGCCTTGTGCGCATATTCATCGTCCGTTCGAAGCCACCTCGCCTACCCATACATGAGGCGCAACTGTTGCAGACAGGCAGTGCGCCTCATTGCGCCTGGTGCCTAGGCGCACGCCTTTTAAACCACTGGGCCCACCAAGGGGAAGGGGTAGGCCAAAGAGAACGTGGTTGAAGTAAAAATAGATATGAAGAAATGTAGCTTTTCTCAGGATTTGACTCAAGATAGATCGGCATAGAGAAACATAATTCGTGTAGCCGACCCAACATAGTCGGGACACGGGACAAGGCTTTGATGATGGTGATTTTTTTAGTCAATATTGTTAGTTCCATAGTCATATATGCACACCTTTTGGTTGTCAATTCCATGTCAAGTAGTCCAAGACCTTACCTCTAAGTGTCTCTCAAGGAAGATCATGTTCGTAGGCATTGATTTAAGTCTTGGAAGGCCCAGCTAAGAAATGGCCCCTAGAACCCTTAGACCAATTGGTTAAATCATAGGGTTTAAACTGGTAAAATTGAGCCTTAAATTAGCTCTTGAATAGAGCAGGGGGTCGGCTAACCGCAGACATTTACAGTCAACTCGCGGTCAGTTTTCCAGAAGCTAGACCTGAAAACTGCCTTGTTCTTTGGTTAGCTTATGGATAGTTCACGGCTAGTGATAAGTCCCCTATGGCTAGTCGTGAGCTCGCCGTAGTACAAAAAGGCCTTGTTTGACTGGGGTCAAACTAGCCATTGGGACCTAGCGGTTAACCTTGAAAAAGCTGGAGGCTAACCACCAACTAGCCATTGGAGAGCTTTCTATATATACTTGAGCTCATTCCAATGTGATTAGAGGCGTCCCTGTGTGGTTGCCTCAATATAGTGGAGCCAAGAGTGGAAACTCTTGAGAGTGGATGTAGGTCTGGGACCGAACCACTATAAATCCTTTATGTCATTATCTCTCTTTGCATCATTGCCATTTATTTTTATTGTGAGATACATGTGCTAAGATAGGTGTATGTTTGATTGAATTGACACAATCACACTTGTCCTAAATTGCATTGATCCTATTGATATACTTAGTGTTTAGCCCACACATCTTGTTTAGCACTTCACTTGATCACTTGATAGCATTCTTTACAGTTATACGTTGTTGGTTATTTCAAGGGTGTTAGTGATTGCTTTTAATTGGATTAATTAGTTTAATTAAGAAATTTTGAATTAGTCCTATTCAACACCACACCCCGCCCCACCCCCGAGCTCTAAATTGCATTGATCCTATTGATATACCTAGTGTTTAGCCCACACATCTTGTTTAGCACTTCACTTATCACTTGATAGCATTCTTTACAGTTATACATTGTTGGTTATTTCAAGGGTATTAGTGATTGCGTTTAATTGGATTAATTAGTTTAATTAAGAAATTTTGAATTAGTCCTATTCAAAACAAACCCCCCCCCCCCCCCCCCCCCCCCGCTAGGACACATTGGTGTAACCTGGACTTTTAAATATTATTAAGGATGATAAGCTTTGGGACTTGGGATCATCATTAGGTAGGCCCCACTCATAAATGTTACCTATGATAGTAAGCGTCTAATAGTGCACTTGCGGTTCAGGTCATTAAGAGGGCATTTGCCTCTTTTTATGACGGAATGGTTGAGAAAGTCAAAAGGGCACATGGAACCCTTTTTCTTCTTTTTGCCTCGGAGGTTGAGAGATGCAGAGAGAGGGAAAGGAAGAGAGGAGGAGGAACTAAAAGAAAAGAAAAAATAAAAAAAATGGAAGGAGAAGGAGATCGTTGATGTTGCTGGTGTTTTGCTACTGTTGGATGGGGACAATGATAGTGGTGGTGGTGCTAGTGCGCTGTTGTTGTTGTTGGATGCTGACGGTGGTGGTGTCGGCGTGCTGTTGCTGTCTTCTTATTCTGTTGCCTTTTTTTTCCTTTCTGCTGCTATTGCTACTTCTTCTCTCCTTTTTTTTTTCCACCAATTGAACCCAGCCTGAACCATGGTGGCCTCCACTGCAATATAGCAACCACTATGGGAATGTATTGGCCGATACGGTTGTGAGCTCTGATATGTACATGGCCACTACACTCAATTTATCAGTTGATACTCTCTATATCGGTCACTTTTCATCCATGGTGTCAAGGATGTATATTGAAGGTAAAGTGGCAAGTAAAGAGGAATGAGAGAAATAACCATAACGATCTTGTGGATGAATGGAACAAGTGGACCTTCGAAGCACCGGTGGATCAGGAGCAGGCACCAGTTCAAGAACAAGTGAAGGAGGCCCATTTGCAGGAGTATTTAGAGTCTGATGCCTTGTGTATACCAATCTAGGTTTAAACATTGTTATAAAAGGGAGAATCAGAAAAGATGGGTAGAAAGGACATGTTTTCAACAGTGGATGAATGTAGGTAAGTTTCAAAGAAATATGATTTTAAAAAAATATCACATTACGAGAGATGCAAATGTGTCGAACTTGAGGATCATAACAAAGGAAACCTTTTTGAGATGACAGAGAACCCGAGAAAGCATATTTCACCGACGGTGCAGCTAGCTTATCTCTCTTATATGGAGGAAGATGGATGAAACACACACAACTAAGTATGAAGGTGAGAATAAGTTGGATGCACATCATGAAGTCGAAAGTATGGAGATTGATTATGAAGTTTAGGTGAAGGAAGATAAATAATCAGATGCACAACTATGGAAAGGGCTTGGTTGGTATAGAACATTTAAGGAGTAAATGTTTAGTAGTTGTTTGTGCAGTTTCCTATCACTAATTGGTTTTGGGATTACTGGCTAGCAACTTTGTCATGGTATCAGAGCCAGAGGTCTTTAGTTCGAAACCACGCATGGCAAAAATGCCCATGCCGCATTGTGTGTTTGTGCCGGCGTAAGTGCGCAGGGCAAGCAAGCCCCATGTCGTGTTGTAGTCTTGTGCGGGCGTGTGCTTCGGATCCGGGCTGTGTCCCACTTGAAGGGGGGTGATAAGTAGTTGTTTGTGTAGTTTCCTATCACCAATTGGTTTTGGGATTACTGGCTAGCAACTTTGTCAGTAAAGTCTAAGCAACATCAAGAAGATGACGATTTTTCTGCTCAGCCACCCCATTTTGTTGAGGTGTATATGGACATGTATGTTGAGAAAATATGCCTTTGGGTCGAAGAAATTCTTGAATTTGTTTTGACACATATTTCCCCCTCTGAGTCTGAGTGCAAGATTTTGATGATTTTAGAAAATTGATTGGTAATGAGGGAAAGAGATTTTTGAAAAGCATCACATACTTCAGACTAAGCATGTAAAAAATAAACCCATCTAAATCTGTTGTAATCATTAATGAATATAACGAAGTATTTGTGATGTGTGTGTGGAATAGGTGGAGTCGTTTCCCAAACACTGTGTGAATCAAGTCAAAGAAATCTTTGATAATCTCATCATAGGTGGGAAAAGGAAGACGTTTCCTTTTTCCCAGTTTACAAGTGGGACAATCCAAATGAATATCTTTAAATGAGCATGCAACTTTATTCATGAATAACCCATTGTTAAACATAAACCACAATTTTTGAGTGTTTGGATGGCCAAGACTCTTATGTGATAAACGAAAGTCATTATTCAAAGAAGAGCTAAACCAAGAAAATAAAGGTCAACCCTTAGATGGTGTAGAAATGTAAAGAGGAAATAGCCATCCACATTTAGCCTCCTTCCCGATCACCTTCCCCAATTCCTGATCTTGCACATGACAGCCGAAGGAGGAAATTGGAATGGTGCAAATATTTTCAACTAGTTGGCAAACAGAAGGAAGATTAGTTACTAGATGAGGGGAATAAAAAAACATTATGCTATGGCAAAGAATGAAAGAAATGACCAATAGCAGTAATAGGAAGATTTTCACCAGTAGTTGTTTTAATGTCCAAGTTACCATCAATCATCATACTTTTGAATACTTGCAAGTTTGTTAGATGAGTAATTCATGTGGTCAGATGCTCCATAATCCATATACCGCAGAAGTCTTGGGTGACTTACCAGACGAGCCAAATGCAGAAAAAGAAGATTGAACCAGTTGTTGTACATTTCAGATGTTAAGTTGGAGGCAGTGTTACGAAATTTGGTTCGTTTTGGCCGAAATTTCCGAATAATTTTGGTTTGTTCGCTCTACTGAAACGAACAGGACCCTATAATTATTCATCCCAGAATTCGTTTCAATTTGTCCGATTCGGTCCGAATTTCATGATTTCGGCCGATTCGTCCGATTCATCCAATTGTTCGTCCTAGTATTTAGGTTGCGTTTAAAAGAGAAAAAATGAAAACTGAAGGGGCTAAACATATTTTTTAAACTTAAATTAAAAGTAAAATTACCTTTTTTGGCCTTTTGGCTTAGAGAAATTAGTGGACTCTGTGGAGCCGCCCGTCTATTAAAATCTAAATAACTATATGGGCCCTATCGCCCTAATCAAAATTTATTCCAATAAAAACATTTTATTATGAATAAGCTAGCCAAGTTTCACTCTAATATGAAATGTCCCATCAAATATAAATCGACATATTGCATTCACTTAGTATAATAAATCAAATGTATCATATATTATTTTTTACATTTTACTGTATATATATAATATTTCTTTCCGAAATATTTCACCAAAATCTCCGAATTGACCGAAACATTTCATTTAGAGGGCAAACCGAAATGGCGTCCAAACCAAATTTCGTAACACTGGTTGGAGGTTGACTGTGCAGGCATGATTGTGGCAGGCTGCTGTTAGAGGTCGAATCATTATTGGAGGAACTCTCAGCTGCAGCAGCATATGCTTTATTGTTTCTATTTTGTGGTCGCTTCTGAGATTCGGCAAAGCACATGCCCTTGCTCCTTACAGTAATCAGAGACCTTATGCTTTCCCTGGGTGGTGATGTGCCCATTATCCTTGCAACTAAGGCATTGGGCTTTTCTCATATCATAGACTTTGAGTTGTGCCACATACACGACATCAGATGTGGTCGTAGAAATCCCCTTTTGGTCCATAGAAGCTTGATTTAAGAGATGTTGCTCTTCCCAAAGTAACTCACTATGACAATCTTCCAGCAAAGGAGTTGGTACCTTAGTAGTTTCATTAGGAATTGGTGTCTTTGGGTATCTTCATGATATTTTTGAAGAGTTGGCAGTCCATCAGAAATAGTAGTGTGAACAACTCCTTAAGTTCAGTCCACAAATCCATAAAACCAGAGTAATATTCTTGTATGGATTTATTTCCGTGGGTATACTCAGAAATTGTAAGCTCAAGTTTAAATGTACGCAAAGCATTTTCATCTTGTCCCAACTATGTTCGGGTCGGTTACATGAATTATGTTTCTTCATTCTATATTTCTAACCATTTTCTTGGTTATAAATACGTTTCAAATAGTCCCACATCTCCTTCGTGGTTTATGAGGCCACAAATTAAGGACAAGTCACTGATCAATAGACCTCAGTATAAGTCATGATGCTATAATCAACTTCCCACTGAGTCAATTTGGTAGTTTCTGAGGACTCTTTTGAGGAAGTGGGTTTGGCATCAGAATCATCATCAATATGTCCCCAAAGTTTTTTACCTCTTAAAAATATACGAAGTTGAAATTCCCAGCCAAAGTAATTTTACCATTAAACTTTATGGGAAGCATCTCTGATTTTCCAGCCATTGAAAAGAGGAAGCATGCACAGAAAGTCTAAAAAAAGACGAAATAGGTCCAAACACGGCTTGAGTTTGAGTGATGGAGTTCGGCTGAAGCTACACCAAGCAAAGACCACTCTACCTATGCAGAAAAGGATGAAGGGAAAAATCCAAGTCCCTTTTTTCTTTCGTCAATGAAAGATAATGCCAGAGACTTATTCTTACTTCTTGTAGTATTCTCAGCAACTTGGAAAATTAAAAAAATAAGCCTCTTTGCATAGGGTCCCTCTGTTGTTGCCATTTCCTCTCATCTTTTGGCATGCTGTGCCTTTTATGCATCTGATATTTCTGAAGGGGACTCGTCACATTATGCCTTGTTAGGCCTTCCACTTTCATCTATTCCAAAATCTTAGAAAGGATTGCATGGTCAATTCCCAGCTGCTCCACTGCCTGCACGAATCATCTATGCAGGTCCGGTATCCAATCCACCTTAGTCTTCTTTTTATTGGTCAGAAAACTTTCCCATATCAAAATAAGGACGACCCAATAATTGCCAGAAAAACTGAATCCCTATCTTGGTGATTGGTCCTCTTTCTTATATCCTCTAAGTTTCCTTGAAACAATATTCAAATAGGAAATCCCTGATTTCTAGGAATCCCTCTAAACATAAAAACCATACAATGATTACAACACAACTGCACACATGTGGACCCCTGCTCACTCATAGATCTTATGTTAATAAGCTTAAACTATGATTATGCTTTATTTTCATTGCTGAATGGCATGGTAAATTCTACTTTGCTTTGTAACCAATTTGTTATTATGTCCTAAATTTCACCTGAATATACTGTTTGACTTCCAAATCCTGTTTGGCTTGTGTAGACAAAGCAATACAGGCTTATACCACCCCCAAAATTATACAAAGACCAATACAAGATATTATTGGCATTCTCGGGCTTGAAGCATGCTTTGACAAACAATCCTGGATATAACTGCCGAGTTTCTGAGTGCCAAGAGGCTGCTAGAGTTCTTCTACTGTAAGATTTTTTTTTATTTTTTTATTTTTTACTTTGTTCGCTCAATTTCACATAGAAGACAATGCAACACCTCAAATAAATCTTGCTGATTTGATAAATTTGTTTGCTGTCTCTTATAATATTTAGAAGGAAAATTTCTTTATGGTTCATTGATAAAGATATGACAAGAATCGTGTGGAAAAAAACAAGTTTGAAACAAAAGTGATGATCTCATCAACTATGTTAAGTCTTAATATGGATTATATGTAGCAGATAAAAAAAAAAAAGAGACAAACTGAAGGAAAAATAGACGAAGCCAGAGGCATTTTTCAAGAAATCAAGCAATGATAGAACAAGGAAAAAGAAGCTAGCATAACCTAGGCTAAATAAGTTGGACGTGGTCAATGTGATCAGTTGGGCATTATAGCCAAGTGCTAGATGCATGGGACACTTAAAACTTTATGTGCCAACATATCTTTGCTGATATATTAATTTTAAATGTATTAATAGTTGATAAATTAATTTTGTAAATGCATAAAGATAAAAGAAAAGATATATGACTTGGAAGTATGTGTAGGTATGTAGCATATAAATACTACTAGAATACAAGTCTAAAAGATGATTTGATGTTTCCCCTAATAATGTGTTGACTAGAATTTTTAGAAAAAGGAGGATCATTGTTACAGTCTTTGGGATTGCCAATTTTTAGAAACTACCCTTGCAGTATCATGGAATATTACATTGATGTTTTCCATAATAGATGTGTTGAGCAGCAGTTTTTCTGTAGTAAAAGGGAGTATCTGCGTTTTTAATAGCCCTTGGGAATTGGGATTGTCAACCTTTGCGAGCTGACCTTGCATTGTTCCAACCATCAAAGAACGTGTCCTTTTTGATTCATACTTTCAACTTCTGTGTTCACTAGGTACCTTGGAGTTGAAGCATTTGTGATGATGTTTTGAACCTATTGGATTCTCCAAACAATGTTTTTTGTCTTGTTTAGCAGGAAAGAAGCTGGTGGATGAGGTTGTCCAAGGATTGGGCTATCCTAACCCAGCCCACTTAGAGGTGATTTTGGGATGAGTTCTAGGCCCATCAGGTTTGGCCTTGGCCAAATAAAAGTCCTATCAATGCCCATGTGCCTGTCTGCCTGTCCCGGCTCTCCATATTTAGTATAGTGCCTGTCTGCCTGTCCCGGCTTTCCATATTTAGTATAGTATCCTCTCTCTCTCTCTCTCTCTCTCTCTCTCTCTCTCTCTCTCTCTCTCTCTCACACACACACACACACACACACACACAAAACTCTCTCACACATGGCACATACACAAGCATAGAACAGCAAGGCCTGTAGCACCCACCCAGGCCTCCTACAAAGGGTCCACACCTTCACACTCACTACCTCCTTAGAATCAATACTCTCCCAGATTTGGCATTCAAGCTTTTGTAAAGCCTGGCATTGATTATGCAAATTGACACTCATCCAATTTTGTCTAATGGCCAGGTAGTACTCAACTTTGAAGCCCTGAAGTCTGTGTTACCAATGATAAGATGGTTCTAATTTTTTGCATAGAGATAGATCTATTCCCCTACCCTTCATGATCAGTATGCACCCAGATAGGTTAGCACAGTAGGCCTAGCTCTATCTTTAGAATGGCCAAGCAGTTAGTAAAAAGTGGTCCTATATATATGCTAAATTCTTCAAAATGCTCTCCCTTATGCCCTTCTTCTGTTTTGCGCCCACCTATACGATCAATCCAATCCCTTGACCCACACCTACTCCACTTGAATTGCTATTGGTCCACATTTGACACTGAACTGGAGATTACTCCGTACTCACCATTCGGTTTTATCACAATAAGTTTGGATGTAATATAGTTGAGTTGCTCTCTCTCTCTCTCTCTCTCTCTCTCTCTCTCTCTCTCTCAAAATGAATCACTTTAGTCATTAAGGCCACCGTGCGGCTGTGCCCCCCTTGGTCCATTCTAAATCTATCCATCCTACTGATTGTCTTGCATTCACGTGGGTTATTATAGAGAGAGAGAGAGAGAGAGAGAGAGAGAGAGAGAGAGATCTATTTGTATTTTTATTTTTAATAGGATTATACCTGGACGATGTAGCATATAAAATGGGATTTGGTTTTTATTTAAAGAATAATGATGTGGCATAATGATAGAATCCATGAAGAAAGAAGAAAAAGAAGAAAATCTCTGAGGCTTATTTCATTCTTTTCTCATTGAAGGTGAGCCTGACGGCCCTGACTTACTAAGGGCCCTGCCTCAAAGTGAGCCTCGTGCCTCAGGCGCCAAAAGTGCCGCCTGCCTAGCTCAATGGACCTTTCTCCTCGACTACTGAGTTAAGGTTTTCTTGCTAGATTCTTGATGAGGGTAGGTCGCATGATTTTAGGCTAGGCTTTTGGATTGTTCTTTGGGCCCTAAGGTTCTAGTTTGAAAGGGCATGGTAGATAAAAGGGCTGAATGTGAGGGTTTGAGGCTTAGATTTCATCAAATAAGGGAAAGGGAATTAGATCAACTACCGCTAGGTATCTGATACTGTTGACATAGTCTAAGAAGCAAGAAGAAAGGATTAGGAGCTATGATGCCCGGATACTTTAAAATAGGCAACATATCATATCATATTGTATCCAATATTTTACTTTTTATGTGAATCCGTGTCCCTGTCATATCATCACAGACTCACTCCCGAGGGCATCACACTGATGTGATTTTCTAAAAAAAAAAATCAGAAAATGATTTTTTTTTTCTTCTTCGATGTTCCCTTTCATCAACTCAAAGGGGCGGCATCCCTATAAACTTAAATAATTAAGACAATAAGAAACAAAAGCCTTAAAGCAATTTTCCCGAGCTTTAGCTCAGCTGGTTAGGGATATGGGTGGTATTAGAGTGTGTGAATTTGAGTTCTCATGTAGCGCGTGCGCGCACACACAAACACACACACACACACACACACACACATATATATATATATATTTATATAGCCATAGACCAATCTTGACCCTTGGGACTAAATCTAATCCTATCCATATTTTTCTGCTTAAGCTAATGAAGAAATAAATAAAAGAGTCTTAATTAAGTTGAAATACTTATTTAATGAAAATTATTAAAAATCCTTGAGGCTTGTGCTAGTCTTTCAAGTGGGACCCAGCTATCATGTGTCATCATCAAACCAAGCTTGGACCCAGCCATAGACCAAAATTGACCCTTGGGACCCAGCATAAAATTATTTGTTGTTTATGTTTTAGTTTATCAAAATAGAACCAAGCTTTTCCATGATGCAGCCTTACGGTCCCAATTGTACAATTCTTATTTCTTGTTTTAGGGTGAGAAGTGCGTGAATCAAACTTGATTTCTTTTTTCCACTTATTATGCAGTGAAATGATATTTTCTTTTCCTGTAAACGAAACTAAAATAGTTAGATTTTAGCGTCTGTTATGCCAATTTTCTTTCACAGATGTTGGTTATAAAAGTAATAATGGTTGGATGCTTTCAAAAATAGCTCAAATGTTTATACTCATTGTGATTAATTTAACATCTGCTACTGTATGCATTGTGTTTTAAGAGAATATTAAACAAGATAAAGTGTTTACTTTTTTTTTTTTCTTTAATATGTTAGTATTTAGCACGATAGTCCCGTTCTGATTTGATCTCCAATGTTTACAGCGCATCTGGGAAGGAAATTTTGGAGCCACGTCTTTGCAATGGTCTCTCTCTCTCCCTCTCTCTCTGTGTGTGTGTGTTTTCGTCTAGTCTACAAGTACAATGTTTGATTGCCTTGTTCTCTTGTCTAAACAGTTGATCCAGATACATATGAAGCTCACAAGGTATTAATATTGCCAGAAAATTTATCCTGAAATGATTTTTACACTGGATAAGAGTTTTCTTTGCCTCGAGTATTAACAAATATTAAAATGAGGTTCATTTCTCTGTGTAACTTATGAGATCAGATCACCAACAAATATGCTTAGAATCTATATAGAGGGATGATCTGGTCTTGATCATTTTGATTAGCAACCATATGGAGATTTAATTTTTTTATAGTTTTAGCAATAATAATAATAGCACCATTCCATGCCTGTGGAGTGTGGATATGCAGACATCCATGCCTGCATTCCTGATAAAGTTATCCTCTTCCATGTCTACTTCAGACTGATTGTTAGTTCCAATACCAAAATTTTTGCAAACCAATTACTGACTAAGAAGAATATGTTCATTTCTGTCAAATGTTAAATATGAGGGTGCCTATTTTCATGTTCATTTTCATTTCTCTTTCTCCTGCCCCTTTTGTAGGAAAAATTAGAAAAACATCTAGCTAGAAGAGCAGAGCACTACTTCTCAGAAAATATGCGGGTTACTGAAGGTATTGCCAATATTTACATTTTTTGCAATTGTTTTTCTTTTCTTTTCTTTTTATTTTTCTGCTTACAAGAACTCAAACTGTCTTAGGAATTAAAGCATGGGCTGCTGGTAAATTGGAAGAATTTGGAAGGCTAATTTCTGCTTCTGGTCTAAGTTCGATAAAAAACTATGAATCTGGTATGTTTCACAAAAGCAGTTGTTCTATTAGATTCATCATTCATGCACATTACATTACTCGTTGCTCTCTTTTGTTTCCAATGGAAGGTTGAATTAGATAAAATGTAATAGAAGAACTAGACCGACATTCTGTTGGGAGTACTGTCATATTTCGATGTGAAGTAAGCCAAAACATCAAGTTTCCTACAAATGCTTTAGAAGTCCTAAATAGAAGCAAATAAAATCTGCTGGCGGTCTCTTTATTAGCGTTTTCATTGGGCCCAGGTACAGGCATGGTTTGACTGCGTCCTGGGCTGGATCTGTGGCCTTGTGCACTTGGTCCTGGGACTGCCCCGGGTTCAGCTCATTCTGAGACTGGGTTGGGTGGACCTGCCACAGGTTTGGTTTGGCTGGGCCTTTTGGTGTAGACCTTTCAAGATAGGTTTCACCAATTTATCATTCCAAAATCCATGACAATCATAGTCAGATGGGCAAATTGGAGCTTCCAAAAAGACATTTTCTATTCTTCATTTTCTTATGACGTGGATTTGCAGGCTGCGAGCAACTGATACAACTGTATGAGATCCTTTTAAGGGCTCCCGGCGTGTTTGGAGCTCGATTTAGTGGTGCAGGATTCAGAGGCTGCTGCGTGGCATTTGTTGACCCCAACCATGCTGTGGAAGCAGCTTCATTTGTGAGGCATGAATATCAAAAGGTTCAACCGGATTGGGCCAGCCGCCTTAATTCAAACATGGCTGTATTGATTTGTGAAGGTGGGGATTGTGCTCGTGTTATTTGATGGAAGCTGGCTGTTCTTTCTTCTCTTCTTTTATTTGTTCATTGCTAAATCGGCAGAAACTAGGGCAGCCCTCATGAACTCAATCCTTGGAGTGGTCCCTATAAGGATAAGGCCTTGGCCAAGACTTTCTTCATGTGGCTTGTTGACCACATATTCTTTCATGACTGTAATTCA
This sequence comes from Camphora micrantha, assembly GCA_003546025.1. Lineage (NCBI taxonomy): Eukaryota > Viridiplantae > Streptophyta > Magnoliopsida > Laurales > Lauraceae > Camphora > Camphora micrantha. Next base: position 309,375 of record QPKB01000002.1, read on the forward strand.
ATTCATCTCCTTTTAACTTTTCTTTTTTGAACACTCTTTAGAACTGACCAGAAGAAACAAATTATGAGAGTTCAGGTGTTCAGGATCACCATTAGTATTGAGCTTAACTCAGGTTTCTAAAGAGTTGCCTTGAGGGGACAGATGCAAATCTCCGGCCCCCTAAACTGGTTAATACTCAAAGATTGTGGACCCTTCTTTGTGGAACGACCTTGATGCATGCTAACCTTGGGGTTCAGTTAGGATTTGATTTGGGTCTCTTTACATGGGTAAGGGAAATTACAATATTGGCGGGATCTGATTATTGCGACCATCTATGCAAAGGCCTAAAAAATTAGAGGCCTATGGGCCTAATATCAGAGAAACATGTGGGCCCACAAAGGGCCATCAAAGTACACCACCTTGTAGGTTCCCACCAAAACCTCAAGTCTGAAAGGTATTGTAAAGATGATCGAGTGCGCTATGAGATATCTGCTATGCCCAATATTTCAAGCCATAGCATGATCTCTACAGGATATATCATTCCCCATAGCATGATCTCTACAGGATATATCATTCCCCCACTTCTACTGGCATAAAATCTTGAAGGCATCTGCATATACCTCTACTAGCTTATCTTCAAATGACACTGGAATATGTTAATTATAGGGCCTTTTTCTGTTGCAACAACAATTCGAGATTCTACACTCGATTTATGCATGCTTTTGATGAGTCCGAATCAATCCAAAGTGGAGAACCCACTACCCGTTTTATTTAATGCCCCTAGTTGAAAATGCACCCAATATTATTGAGGCTTAAAGTTCGTAGAGCCATCATGTGCATATTGTAGAGTTTTATTTTATTATTTTTTTAAAAAAGGGTATAAGATACGAATTAACTGGCTGAAATTAGTAACTAATGACATTTACTGTCTCACTTTTTTAGACCACCCTAGGCTCTGACATGTGACCATGACATTAGGGCTGTCAACTGTAAGTTTTGGTCAAGGTTTGAGTTTATGAATTTACAGTAAGCCAAGCTCTCTCCTCAATTGACACATCAAATTAATCATCAAGCGCTTCAAATCAAAAGCTGAAACCTGAGCTTTGTAGACAAGAAAATGCAGTGCTTGTTAAAGATGAACCATTTTGCATTGGTTGGAAAGAGGGTTCACCTACTACCCCTTCCAAGAAGTCTTAAAAGTCATGTGGGCACTATGAATAAAGAATAAAGAATAAAGAATAAAGAATAAAGAATAAAGAATAAATAAAAAAAAAAAAAAGAGAGGGCATCTAACATCTTTAGTTCTGTAATATTTCTTTGACCCAAGAAATTAATGCCGTGAGCTTTGTAAGTTGTAACAGTGCCACAGTGGTCCCCCAGGCATCGAATCCCTCCCACTCTAACCTCCCATCCAATCAATCATGCCCTAATAATTATTTGAATTGAATTGATCATCTAATACTGAACCATGGCATTGGGATTGCTGGCACGCGTCTCCACATGGGACCGGAAGTACCCCCTCCGATGATGATCAAGTGATGGCCTACCACCACGTGGACGGTCCTATGCAACATTCCAATCTCCAAAACTTTGTTTATAAATTGTAAAAGAGGGGAGGAATGAACCTATCTATCTAGGGCTGAATCTCTGGATGAAAGTCATGTTAACCAGATAGATTATCATATAGTCTATAGTATAGATATAACTAAGAAGAGGAGGACGACCATAACACTGGGTAAGTATACTTCTAATTAATCCCAAGGAATATGCATGCTGTGTTGTTCGACTTCCATTTGATGTCTCTCCTATGTAGATATGATCTGAGGAATAATACTCGTAAATATTTTGACCAGTCAATAGGTACGTACCATTGCGGCTGTAAATGGTCGTCATCTGATTTCAGTAGGTTTTTTTTTTTTTTTTTTTTTTTAATATGGCTGTGTGTATGCTTGGATAGTATATGACAACCATAGAATGCTGCATGATGGAATAATCTAAATGAGATCTACCTTATGTGAAATTCTTCAACTTCATTAGAACTTCATTAGACTATCTATGTGGAATAATCACTCTTTTTTTTTTTTTTTTTAAATTTCAATCCAACGATGAGTAAAAGTTGAATGAGTGTCAAATTTGAGCTTTATGCCAATTCATAGGGGTAGTATGTGTGAAATGATTGGATTGACTCAAGGTGGGCTCCATGCCTTAAAAACATAGGGGAGCAAAAAAGGGGAATTTTTAAAATGGGGAGTTTCTCTTAGAATTCCTCTCTCTCTCTCTCTAAATTCCCAAGAAGAACATTTAAAAAAAAAAAAAAAAAAAGGTTACGACTAATCCTCAAAATTGGTGTGATTTTCTTTGTCTCTGCACTTTCAGTTTATATATATATATATATATATATATATATATATATGGGGGGTATTCAAGTGCATCTATCCCTCACCATGTGTGGTGAGGGACACCCATTTTGGGGAAGTTTCTATATATGGGGAACATTCATGTGCATCTATCCCTTACAATAGTGTGAGGGACACTTCCATAAATGGAGATTTTCAAGTACATAGGGTGAGGTACACTTTCTTGTCTTCATATGCAAAAAGGGAAAGTGCCCCTCACCTTATAGTGACGTATAGATGCACATGAATATTCTCATATATATATATATATATATATATATATAAAAGCTAGGACATGCAAACCAACCATCAGTCTGTTCCTTCTGTTCCCCATCATAATTTTTATCCAACGACTGTGGCTCTCGTTCATGGATGCGTGTTCAGTGACCTTCTGAGCTCTGGCAGCAGATCCAGCTCCCTGTATCACAAACCACGTACTTGTCTCGTACATTTTCCTTACACGCTTCAGTTTCACTTTCTCATCGGAGAATCCAATCCAGTGGCTAAGAAAGTGATAGATAGGTTAGTAGAAAATATATAACACCTATATTGTCAACCTTGAAAAGAGGTTGACAAGGGAAGTAAATAGAAACGGGCAATGCCAGTGGCTTTGAGTTTATTTTTACATCCCTAAAGCACCACAAAAAACTATTTAACATAGGTTGACAATAACATCAATTAATACAAAAGGCACATTATTGGACCCCAGGATAATCTTCCTTGTTATATGTTTACGCAATAGATTGGCATCTTCTTCTTTCCTCAGTCTCTCTAATAACGAACAAATAAATATTTCAATTATTGTTATAAGCCCCTACGTAAATGGGCCAATGATCCTTCAAATGAGCCACTGTTCAGAAATACCCAACATGGGACTCTGATGATACAAAAAAATCCCAATCTGTAAATAAAATCGTAAATTAAAACCATATGAAATTGAATTATGATCATTCAAGACTCTTCTAGGTAGTCAAGAATCACAATCATATTTTACATAAATTATACTGAAACACAGCACAGACCCATTAAAGGGAATAAAGAAAGAGAAGAGCACCCATGAACAAACTACTTCAAAAATTAAAAAAGAGGAGCACCCATGAGCATCTAGAAGAAAAACTTAACATGGGATTATTATCGTGAAAAATCCAATCCGAATCTATAAACAAGAAGATCTCACAAAAACATAGGATTCCAATCAAGCAAATAAAACTCAAAACAACACAATCCCCTATAATACCTGGACAGAGCACACATACCCAGCAAAGCAAATAGAACTCAGAATCAACAGACAACATTCACAAGAAAAACCCCAAATGGGAAAACAATCTGAAGAGAGAGAGGTACCGGGAGCCACCTGTAGTTTTGGTGACCCTGAGCCTGGACTTTTGCCTGGTACTTGATCTTGCAAGGAAATGCAGATTTGATGTTTATCCGTGAGAATGGAGATAAGGGTATTATTTAGGGAGAAGACGAGCTGACCTGGTGGTAATTAATGTTGGGGGAAATTTGCTTTGTCGTCTTGAGATCGGTAGAGAAGAAGAGTCGAGTAATGTCGAGATAGAGAAAGAGAGTTAAGCCCGAAATCAGGAGGAAACTATGCATGCTCCCGAAGTTTCCATCAATCTCCACATTCTCCGGCTTTAGGTGAAAAAGTTGCAAAAAACAGCTGCTCTCACCAGCTTATTTTTAAGAGGTTAAAACTGCTAATTAATAAAAATAGGTTCTAAAGTTGAAATGTAATTAGTGTTTTATCAAACACTTTAAATTATCAATAAGCTCTAAATGTTTAAATAAGTGTTTACTTTTAGAGTTATCAAACAGGCCTTGGACTGTAGTTTATTTGATGTGTGCAGCAGCTCCAAGTCTACTGTGGTAAGACTGATTGTGAGTTTTTTTTCGGTAAACGGCTGATTGTGAGTTGGAAAGCTTTTCAACCCCAGAGAAAGAAATCAATTAAAAAATAGAAAGAAAGAAAAAAGAAAAAAGTAAAAGAAAGAAATCAATTCAAGATTCATACCCAACCCCCAAAAAAGAAGTCTGAGTCAACTCAGTAAGCTTTACGTGGAAACTCATAGAATATTTATCAAATGCCTCGACTATCCTTCTTGGGACCTTCGCATGTGATTTTGTCTGACTACCAGAGCCAAGCAAGGAAGGTCGTTAGAAGGGGAAATCATCGAATACAATCCTCATACTCATTTCTCGAGAATTCCCATGTTTTTTTTCTTTTTTTTTCTAATTACCGTAGGCAAGGCATTAAAGCTAATAATAGCCCCAAAATAGTCGGGAAAGTATATATTTACAGCAAAACTGTTCGATCCGTATGATATTGTAAGCTACGATATTTTAGGAGTGTAGGATATCCCAAAATCAAAATCGTTGATCTATCACGGTTTTATAAAAATTTGCAAAAAAGTCACGATGTTCTGCAAATTATAAGAACAAATTACAAGCCACGTTTTTTTTTTCTTCAAATTTTTGGATAATCATGATAAATTAACGGTTCAAAATTGGTGCGATATTAATTCTTACACTCATACAGCTATCCAACGATTTGGATGGTGGTTTTGTGGTCCCACAGTCAGGGAAAAAAAAAAGACAATTTAAGTCTTCTCGTTTCTGATTATAGAATATCCTACACCCCTAGGATATCGCAGCTTCGATATTCTATGGATCGAACAGCTCTGCGGTAGATTTTCAGACTGTTCTAAGCTATAGCTTTAAGACCTTCCGTACGGTAATTGTCCCTTTCATTTTCCTGCAGGTGCGCCCCCCCCCCCCCCCCCCCTCGCTCTCTACTCTCTCTCTCTCTCTCTCTACTCTCTCACACAGAGAAAACGTAACCCCCCAGTAAAAAGGAATGCTTCTCCTATAAAAAGCCCACATGCGAAATTCGATCAAGTTCTCAATTCCCAGCTCTTTCAACCCCTCCTCTCCCATCAGAAACCCAGAATGAAAACGTTCGCTTGCTTCGGCAAAAAACTGCAACGTGTCTATAGTTGTTTTCGCGTTCCCATTCCGTGTTCGTATAAGTTTTTACTCTTCCATGTCAGCCCAGTTTTGATTCAGCTATGCTATTTTATCTCTATTTCTTGTGTGGGTTTTCTTGTCTTGAAGGTTCTGAATCCGAGGAGTACTGTCTCTTATAGGCCTAAGAACTTAGACGTGTTCTTCATGTCGGTGTCCGCGACCACAGTCTCTAGCATGGGGACCATCGAAATGGAGGTTTTCTCAAATGCCCAGCTCGTAGTCTTAACTCTTTTGATGCTATTAGGTGGGGAGGTCTTCGCTTTTATGCTTGGTCTTCGATTTACCATCGCCAAGTTCAAGAAACAAGATACCATTGAGAATAAAATCGATCCAACTGACGTCGAACTTACCTCTGTAAACTCCACAGAAGTGGGGGAGATTCAAACAGGAGTAGGACTGCCAATTAGAAACGATGCAGGTTCAGAGAAGTTTGGTAGCGAGGGTTTGAGGTATAGATGTCTAAGGTATTTGAATTCTGTTGTTCTGGGTTTTCTTCTAGTAGTTCTTGTGGCCGGTTCCTCGTCGATTTTAGTGTATTTGAGTCTCGTTTCGAGCGCACGAGAGGTGTTGAAGAAGAAACATATTCAGATGCAGATATTTGCGGTTTTTACAACAGTCTCTACCTTCACAAATTGTGGGTTCATTCCAACAAATGAGAACATGATAATCTTCCAGAAGAACTCGGGTCTGCTCCTTCTACTTATCCCTCAGGTTCTTTTTGGAAACACTCTCTTTCTACCATGCTTGAGATTGGTGATGTGGTTGTTGAGAAGGTTGACGAAAAGAGTCGAATTTGATTACATTTTGAAGAATCCTGGGGAGTTTGGATATGACCATTTGCTCCCTGGTGTTCAATGCCTTTTCTTGACTTGTACAGTTTTTGGGTTTATAGTGGTGCAATCTATACTATTCTGCAGTTTGGAGTGGCATGCGGATGCCTTGAGTGGGCTCAGCTCTTATCAGAAAATTGTGGGTGCATTGTTTCAATCGGTGAATTCAAGGCATGCCGGCGAATCAATGGTCGATATATCGACCCTTTCCTCGGCCATCTTGGTGCTTTATGTGGTCATGATGTAATACACATGCTCTCTCTCTCTCTCTCTCACATATATATATATATATATGCTTCTCTTTCGATCCAATGACCCATATAACCCCTCACACAGTGCTATCCCCTTGAATGTTATAACAGGATTTACACCAATAAAAAAAATGAGACCTCTAAAAACCATTAAACTTGAAGATTATGAATCAAGGGATTAGGAGCATTTGATGGACTAGAAGTTTTGCACATCGGCATCAATAGGAAAGCATGACCTTATATTTATTGAAAATAATTTTTCTTTTAAAGCAATAAGCTTCTCTACTTTTTTGAAAAAAGTTTTTTTTTTATAAGAGAAGAATTTTTCAAATTTGAACTCCTAGCTCTATTATTTTGAGTAATATGAGTTTCAGTGCAATGTTATTAGATGGAGAGTATTGAAAAGTGTTTATGCCATCTCTATTAACACCTCAAGATTTTTCTTTTTCTTTTTTTTTAAACGGTGCCTCGAGGTTTTAATATGAGATATAACATACAATACAAGCGCAGATGTTGAATTAAATAGTCCACGGCGCATATGGACAAGCATATAAAAATAGTTTAATTGAATTAACATACAATACAAGCGCAGGTGTTGAATTAAATAGTCCACTGCGCAAATGGATAAGCATATAAAAATAGTTTAATTGAATTCCACTGACAAAATAGAATATGATGTAAAGTACGGTTGATTGTGGTCAGGTACACATCTTCAGCTCACATGCCTGCGATCCAAGTTCAATAGGTGGACCCCAAGTGTACGAGCAGAATGTATGATTAAAAATAAAAAAAAAACAAATCATCGTTCATCAATATTCAACATAGAGTTGCCTACCAGAGGATTGGATTGGCTTATGTAAACTAGGGTTTAGGGTTTAGAAATAGAAACAAAAGGGGGATCACCAAATGTGTAGAAACAAAAGGGGGGTCACCTTTTTTCTGCCCCGGTGCTTTCACCAAATCTGCGAATGGATTAGGTCAAGCTGCAGACCCAACTAGTACCCTGCATGTGGGACTAATCTAGTCATTTTATTTTATTTAAGTATTGATTAATTAAACTTTAAAAAAAATTGATGAAATGGTGAATGTTTTAGAATCTCAGTAAAAAACCAAAAAAATTTTCCTTCTTTCTTTACATTTTCTCTACTGACCATTGAGGTGGGTCAATTGATTTTCAGGTACCTTCCTCGTTATACATCATTTTTGGCAACTGAAGAAGATGGTGAGGCCTCCTCCTGGGAGAATGGTCAGAGAGGCAGTGAAATAAGAGGATGGGCAAAAAGCCTCCAGTTGTCCCAGCTCTCTTACTTGGTCATCTGTATCGTCCTCATTTGCATCATCGAGAGAGAGAAAATGTCCCGAGATCCGCTTAATTTCAATGTCTTGAACATAGTCATAGAAGTGATCAGGCAAGTTTCAACTCCCATCTCTAAAAACTTTCCATTGATATATTTTCACCCACAGGAACGCCCCTGTCACGCCTCCGCTGATGAGCACGGGGATTATGAGTGAGATTAAGAGCCAATTAAAAATTTTCTTAATAAACAACCATGTGGCCCCCAATTAATGGTCCTAAACGATCGAAGTCCGTGCTGAGATATAAACATTTCTTCGGTTAATAATAAAACATGGTAGAACAAAGCGAGAAAAGAATCTTTCACACACACAAAAAAAAAAAAAGGGAAATGGATCCCCTGTTTAGTCCCAAACAAGGAAACATGTTTAAACCAATGAGGGGGTGTCACATGGGAGAGAGTCGCATCCCATCTCCTGAAAAAAATCCATCTCCTCAAAAAATAAAAAAAAATGCAGTTTTCCATGTGGCACCCCCTGATTGGACCAAACAGGATTTCCCTGTTTGGTCCAAACAGGGATCCGGATCTAAAAAAAAAAAAAACTACCGAACATCATCTTCAATTTCCACATGTACTGCATACTTGTAATATTGAAGTGGCACACCCACTCAATATTCTAAGTAATAATGAGCCCACTGCTTATCTTGTCAGCATCCAATTCCAATGTTGTGAGATGTCTCCTTCAACCAAGTTGAGTGGGTTTGCAGATTCCACAGTAAATAATCAGGAATTCTTTCATGGCTTAGGAAAAAAAATCTTTGGGGTCCCACATATCCAAAAATGCATGTAGTTTTCAAAATAATATGTAGCATTTTTGAGAATTTTGGGTTCCATATGTAAAAATTTATAAAATCTGTTAACGAAAAAAATAGGTTTTCAAAAATTTTGGAAGGGTCATATGTAAAAATCCATAAAGTTTTCTAAAGAATCAAGGGGCTCTTAGAGATTTTGGAGGGGCTATCTGTAAAAATTCATTAAAGAAAGAAGGGGTTATTAGATAATGGAAAGAAAATAGAAAGAAAGAGGTCCGTGGGAATATTATATAATGGAATTATTGGCACTAAACTAATGATTCTTTCCAGTGTCATATGCATAGAGAGATCATACATGGAATAGAATAGCCTTATAGTTATAGATGTCATTCATTTAGACAGATCCATCGTATTTTCTCCATTAGTTATTCACTGTAATGGGTAGTGGGGACGACTCAAAATCATTTTTTAGTTATGTAGCAACAATGTTAAGACCCCCACCCCCAAAAGTAACACAATAAATGGACGGAGTGTTGGGGTAAGTTTCTTCTTAAATTTGTATTCGCTTCATGTAACGACTAGTATGCTATTAGAGAAACAAATTAAAAATGACACCAAATTTGTTAATAAGACGACAAGAATAGCTTCTACCCAAAAAAAAAAGTCAAACAAGAAGAGCCACAGGAGCAAGAAAAAGTTAAATGAATCATACTTCCTCCTTTCAGAACTGAACTGGAACTTTTGCAATTGACTGCTGCAGTGCATATGGGAATGTGGGGTTCTCAACAGGCTACAGTTGCCAACGGCAACTGAAGCCTGATAGCTCCTGCAAAGACGCATGGACCGGTTTTGTGGGAAGATGGAGCAGCCAAGGGAAGTTGATCCTTATCTTTGTGATGTTGTTCGGGAGGCTGAAGAAGTTCGGCTTTAAGGAGGGGGAGCTTGGAAGCTTCTTTAAACAGAGATACATGATACCTCATAGTCCAATAATGTGCATGGCCCCACGGCTTCTGTACTAGAGTAGTGTTACCTGACAAACTTTTTGATCAGAATTTTGGACAATCCTGTGATATTTCAAAAAATTTGTCCAAATAGACTTTTTGTTTATACTATACTAATGTGTACTAAAAAATAGCTATCTGTGCTTTTTAACTGCGACAGCAATAAATACAAATCACAGTAGTTGAGATGTGGTAGTAGTCTTTAGCAACATGATGAAAGATGACAGACCAAAATCCCATCAATGATTTATTGCAGCAACAGCTGATATGAAATGCTTTTGAATTCAATTTAGTAGGCCTCGATATGCATCGCCAAGTACTGCATTGCTCTGTGCAAGATGCAATAACTAGACACCGACCATTGTAATCACAAGGCTGAAATAAATATAAAAAAAAAAAAGGGTTTAGTTAAAAGAGGTTTACTTGGGCGTGATACAAGAAAAGTCCTGACTTGCAAATACTTCCCAAAAAGAAAAAAAACAGCATTCACTGCGGCCCATCCACCTAACAAGTTACGCACTGCACAAGAATTACTTTCATGGAAAGTTTAGTTCCCTCTCAAGTGTGACACTAACATATGTGAGCGACAGCTACAATTCTGAAGGAGATAGTCCTCATCAAATCGTCATTCAACTTAATTGGCTGTGAGTATCTTTCCAAGTATTTTATAAAAAAATTTGAATATATATATATATATATACATATACATATACATATACATATATTATGAATGAGACCAGTGCGCGACGAGGCCTTTCATAAGGCTTTATATATATCTATATATATTTGAAACTTACAGAAAATTGTTTTGAAAAAAATTATTTTCAAATTAGGAAAAAAAAATAAAAATTGAACACATTTAATTTGTAAGGGCCAACGAGTAGGATTTACAGGTTAATAGGTAGTGTAGTGACATTCACCGAGTAGACGTACAGAAATTAGTTAATAATTACTTTCAGCAATTTAAAATCACTTAAAAAAAACATTGTAAAAAGATCAATAATGACATTCACTTTTTAGGCCTCATTTCTATAGCAGGATTTTTTACATGAATTTGCAATATTGCTGGAAATTTCTGGACAACAATGTGAGGGCTGCCCCCTTGCATTTCCAAATTCCATGTTTCTCTTGTTGGAATCCTGAATTGAGTTCCTTGAAAGAAACAAGCCCATAAATAGTCATGAGAAATTATCGATAACCCTACATATATGTGTATGTGTGCGTGTGTATGTGTTTATCTTTAAAAAGATAATTTTAGAAAATAGGGTTAACCTAAGATAATATTAATCACATGATGACACCTATTTATTAAACTGACATGAGAAATTAATAAAATCATTCCTTTTTGCATAAAGCACTCGTGTTGGCAGCAAAAGGGTACTGGGCGGGCGGGTTGTAAATTTTTTAAAAATATGCTAAATTAATCAGAAGCTTTTTAGCTGTGTTATATAACATTTTGGAGATAACTATAAGTGATTTCCAAGAATAAAAAGGACAGAATAAGTTATTAACACAAAAAGTTTAGTTTCAATACAATAAATAAGAAAAGAAAATGCTAATAAAAAAGTTACATGAATGCATCACAGACAGCTGCTTCAATGATGCGGTTCTTTATAAAATAAGCATATAAAAATTATTTTAAAAGTGTTTTAAGGTAGTAAAATAACTAACTGCCTTTTAGGAATGCCATTCAAGAAGAGAATTAAAAGGTTGTTAGTAGTATTCCTCAATGTTATATACATATATATATATATGTATGTATATATATATATATATATATATATATATATATATAAAGAGAAAGGGGGGGGGGGGGTATCTCTCACTTTAAAGAGAGATTGTGTAGGAGCCCTAACATCGATATCCAATGCCAACAACTTAAATGTGAGGGCCCCCACCCTTATCTCTCATATAAGGTGAGACATATCTCTCATAGGAGCATCTCCCATACATGGGGGACATTCATGTGCATCTATCCCTCACCATAGGGTGAGGGCATTTTTCCTTTTTACACATGAAGACAAGGAAGTGCACCTCATCCTATGTACTTGAAAATTCACTTTTGTACTTGAAAATTCTCATTTATGGAAGTGGCTCTCACCCTATGGTGAGAGATGGATGCACATGAATATTCTCCCCCATATATATATATATATTAAATTAAAGTGGATTAAAAAGGTTTACAATAGAGTCTGTTAGCTAGTCTTCCATATATGAAAATGAGTTCTTGCCAACAATAAAAATGCCAAAAATACGTCATTAGCCACACCACAAGTTTGTCAATGAGATTAACCAAAAAATCCAAAATACCCATTAAAATGGGGCAAATACATCATAACAACTTCAAAGAAGCATGTTTTTTTATATGTAAGTTATTAAAGAACTATTTTGAATTAGTCAAAAAATATTCACCATTTTCGGAATGTCATTCGGGTAGGCTTAAAAGGCATGCAGTGATTAACATATCGCCAAACTTCTTAGTATCATAAAATGGATTGAAAAGGTTTATATTGGGGTCATTAATTTAGTCTTTCACTAATGAGAACAAGTGGTTTAAAGAATAAAAATGCCAAAATAAGTTATTAACCGCACCACATGTTTGTTTCAAAGTAATTAATATAAGAGTTAAAGACCCATTAAAAATGAGGCAAATTCATCATAATAGCTTAAACTATGCATATTTTATATAAATAAAAGGGGGATTCGGCGAGAGGTCCCTCAAAGTATGATTTTAATGCAAACAGTCCAAAAAAATTAGTCATGCAACCAAAGGTCCCTCACACACATTCTCATACCTAAAATGTCCAATTTGCCCTTTCTTTGAATCATATCCTATGATTAGTGGTAAATCTCATTAATTGCCCTAGATTAAAGGAATCATATCCTGTCATTTAATTGCCCATGATTAAAGAAATCCCATTAAGGATATTTTCAAATAAATTCTAAAAAAAGACAAGTACATTTCAAAATAACACAAATAAATTTAAAAAAGCGCAATAATTGAAAAAAAAAGCAATATTTTTAAAAAAAAAACAATAAATTTAAAAAAAAAGTAGATAAATTTAAAAAGATGCAAATAAGTTTAAAAAGATTGAAATAAATTTCACGTAGACTGTTCTATAGTAATACCAGATTAGGAGGAGCAATAATAGCATCCATAGGAGCGTTGATACTTATAGTAGTCATTAAATTTAGGAAAATTTAAGGTATAAAAAAGTCAAGAAGATAACAGGAGAAAAACGGTACAAGGTCTTGTAATTGCAAGAAAGAAGTCTTTGAATTCTAGATCATCTTGGGAGGGTTTAAGGCATCTTTGGCATCGTGCTGTTGAGACGTTCTAACCTTACCACGAGACAAACAAATACGGAACACAGCTTGGTAGAAATTTTTCATTACTTTATCTTTGTAGGCGTTTAGTTTGGAAAAAAAGACCTTTTCTTCAGCCCAACACTCTCTTCCATTTTCCCTAATAACTTCTCTCTCCCCACTACCAACTTACCGTCCATCCATACCTCTTTCTATCCTAAATAGATAGAAAAAGAAAACCACCCAAACAAACAAACCAGAAAGGAAAACTAAGAAACTCATTACACAAAACAATAATACACAGTCAAATCTTAAGTAATCAAAAAGATGAAAAGGAAGGATGTGACTGGTTGTCACATCCCGGTCCCGAATCACCCAGATCTAGGGTAATCCCCAAGATATGTCATACGTATTCCCGTGTACTGTAACTATCTCGAGCCAGACACAACACACGAAGGAGAAAACACTAAATACCTTAAAGCAAATAACATTAACGGAAGCTGTATTTCATTCTAGTGAAGTATCAATTTCTCATTCGGTCCAAATAATATTTCAAGTTTAATATAAAAGAATTATAAATTATGTACATTGTCTAACAAAAAATGTATAATGAAAACCCTATACAATATCACTACCAAAAGTATAAATATCACAATCCAAGTGTGGTTTATGCAAAAAGGGGCTACCCACACTCAAATTCCAAAACCTTCAAAGCATATCTACACGCACTCCGAGACTAAGCAGTCCTGGGCTCAGGCCACTTGTCTAGTCCTGAAGGTACCTTTGAGGTAGCATTCTCTCCCTCCTTGGTCTCCTCAGGACCGGAGGCTGCACCTGTGATTGTTGCACCAAGGGTAGCATCATGAATACAACGAATGAGCAAGTATAGGCAATAATACGGGAGAACATAATGTATCAATCTTAGATTAAAGACGGATAATTTACTGAAGATTAATAACATGTACAAACTAGACAGGTTGTGCAACTGTAATATAATCCATGCATTATGAATCAAGTATAATGGGAACATACAAATTGGCTACTACTTTAAGCTCATCCTCTCATTGAGAGCAAATCTAGTTGGGATGTCACCAACTGTCCGGCCAAAGGCTAACTGGCTACCCGGGCTTGGAGTTCCGGTACTCCATATGATTTACTGCAGTAGTCTTTAAATAATTAAATAGAGTTTAACCCCATCGGGTATCACAAGATCGAAGCTAAGTAGTGCTGACTCGATCGAATTAATTGATAATCGGATAACAACTGGATTGAGTAAATTTATATTCTTTTATTCAAAATTCAAATCGAATACTAATCACATTGTTTACGAATATTCACTCAATCCATATTTCCGGTGAATACGAATTTGGCATGTAATACTGACAGTATGAATTAAATATAAACCTTTGGATCTTAATAGAAACGAGTGGTATAATAATTTACAGATCAGAATTGATCGTCACTAAAATTATGCTCCGATATAAAAAATGATAATTACAGGGATTCAAGGTAATGTACGAACCAACACTAAACTATTAAATTTAGTCATTTACTGTCCAATACAGGGTAAGTTTAAAGCTCAACGTACTCCTACTTCTTTAGGTGTCACTAATTAGGAAAGATACATTGAAGTCACCAAACCAACCCTCACGGCATAGCATCAGACTAATGAATATTCATTGGTCAAAATTTTAATGGTTAAGGGTTCCTTCTTAAGGTTATAAGTCTCAAAGTTTCCTAGTTTCCTATGGAATAAGGGTGAGCACCCTAATTATCATTTTTGGACATTTAAGGTGGGTTAAGATAGATTAAGGGTAGTAATCCACCCAAAATTTGGGTTAAAGAGGGCTCAGTTACAGCATCAGGTTCGCTCGAGCATACCCTAAGTTCGCTCCAGCGGACCCAATCCAAAGGGTGGGTTGCTCGTGGGTTATAACTAGTTCGCTTGAGCGACGATTCCAACGAGGTGGTCGCTCAAGCGGACCCTTGTTTGCTCGAGCGGACCTATCCAGAGAGTTGATTGATTGAGCGATCTCTTTATTCGCTCGATCTTAATTCCAGAAGATAATTCGCTCAAGCGAAGTGTCCAGTTCGCTCAAGCGAACTGTCCAGAATTCTAAGATTCAAAATTCTGAACTCTTTTCTTCTTTCTTCAAATCTAAACTCCCTTTCACTTCATTATAATTCCTGCATAATTAAAGCCTCCTTGCTCCCATTTCATGTCATGAAATTCCCATTCATTCCATCATCCATAACCCTAAAATATCATTTAATCCATTCATTTAACAAGAGTTATAAGCATTTGACTTGGATTTTCATAAAATCAAGAAGAACAATGTGTAAATCTATACTAGTGCTTATACTTGCCTCACTAATGCTTTGCCAAATCTTTACTTCACTCTTGATCCAAGAAACCCAAAAATCCCCAAATGTAACAAACCCTAATCACAAAGTTTATGAAAAAAGGAATAAATATGGATGCATGACTAATTAGGAGTTCATTGACTCTAATGCACTCTTATAAACACAAAAGAAGGTATTTTGACTCTTACCTCAACAAGGATTTGGAGTTGATAAAGATGGGAGAAATAATTAGGGTTTTCTTGTCCACAAGAGGAAAAAGGGTTGAAGAAGAAGATGGTGAAGATGAAGTAGGATCCACTTTTAATCGTCAAAGGCTCAAGCTCTCTACCCTTACTTTGGTTGAAGGAGAAGAGGAGAGTTGAAAAAGAAAGGCAGAAGAAGATGAAAAGGAATGAAAGAGAAAGGGAGTAAGAATATTAATAAGGGATGGGGGTTGACATTTTGCAAGAAGGCCCACAATTCTCATATTTTCTCATTTTGAGTCAAACAGAGGTCCAATTACTCATTGGTTAGTCAAATAATGGAGGGCCTAATACGAGAATCGACATACTCATCAAAATGCACACGATGATGTCAAAATGACGTACAAACGATGTAAAATACGAAAATCCATTTTTACGAAAAAGCCCTTGACTCAACTCAATTGAGTCAACTCGGTCCCCACTCACCTCTATAAGGTTCAAGACTCTTTTAACTCAGGCTATAAGGACCAATAAACACTAATCACCAAATTAGCAACTAACACATAATTAATTTAGTTATAACTCAATTATTAGCACTAATCAAAATTAAATTGGGTTGGAGTGTAACACTGGTGATGGTGAAAATGTGTGAAAATCTTAACTTCGCTTTCTTCTTTTCTTTTCTTTTGGCTCGTTTTTTCTGTCTCTGTATATGGTATTATCCTTCATCCCTTCCTTCTTTTCTTTCTTCTATTTCTAATTCTGTTGTTGTCGAAAGTCTGGTCTTCTTCTTCTTCCCTGTTGATGTCGATGGTCTGGTCTTTTATCTTTTCCCATGATTCTATTTTTGTCCCTTGATTGAAAATAGGGTTTTGTTGGCATCAACTAAGAAAGAGTAAAGCTGTAGGAAAAAAAAAAAAAAATGGGGGAAATTTTGGCGGGAGGTCCTTGGCTGATATTATAACAATTTGGAGGCATCAACTATGGTTATCCTATTTAAAGAAATTTTTTTAGTTAAATATCCCTATTTCTTTTCTTCCCCACGGCACCGGAATTAATATTAAAATCGCAAAACCATCAAAAACAACATTTCACATGTAATATTAACACGACCTACTTTCAATATTTAGCTGTTGCATTAGGTGTGGGCCCTATGGATGACATTCAAGAGACATCTTGTGGGTTCAAGATGATCGAAATGGAAGGTCAGCGGTCTATACATTAAATCCATTTTTCCATTCCAATCAATTTTATCTCCTGCGCTAAATCCATTAATAAGTTAGACATCTTCATATTTATCATTACTATTTTCATCTTTGGCAGGGCCATCAATCAGTATAGAAATGTTTTTTTCCCATTTGTGTTGTTGTTGGTCTATAATTTTTTATTTTTATTTTTACTAACGGAGGGTTCCCAACCATTTGGGAATGACTAAATCTCTCCAACCAGGTGGTGGCACAAGTGGACTTAACCGATACCAAGACCTTTAGCTCTAAACGAGGGAGGACCCGTGATCCTGACCACTCGGCCAACCCCTTGGACATGCAGAAACCATTTCAAACAAGTGCCTTTTAATTTATCCCTTATTAATACTGCCATCAAATTTGATTTGGGTCAACCAACGCAAGCCATTGGCATCCTACATTTGTCCTCCACCAATTCAATGGCCAGTAGTGTCTAATAATTTTTATCCAACGACTATGGCTCATTCATGGATAAGGTATTCAGTGACCTTCTGAGTTCTGGCAGCAGATCTAATTCCTGTATCACAATTCACAAACCATGTACTTGCTCGTACATTCTTGTTACACACTTCAGTTTCTCTTTCTGAGTAAATTCCAGGTCCTCGGCCGAACCAATAGCTAGGAAAGTGAGAGGTTAGAAAATACAAAATACCCATATTGTCAACCTTAAAAGGAGGATGACTAGGGAAGTATATAGAAATGGGCAATCATGGAAGCGTGGCGGTGGCAGTACTGGGCTTTGAGACGTTTATTTTAACATATCCCTAATCAATGATTTGTAGTATCCTAAACACCACAAAAACTATTTAACTTAGGTTGACAATAACATTAATTGATACAAAAGGCACATTATTGGACCCCGGGATGATCTTCCTTGTTATATGTTTATGCAATAGATTGACTTCTTCTTCTTTCCACAGTCTCGAATGACGAACAAATAAATATTTCAATTATTGCTTAAGCCCTACGAGGGAAACCTAGTCCTTTTCCAAGGAAGGTAGGTTTTTTTTTTTTTTTATTTAAATCCTTGGGGGCTCCTGATTTGGTTTTTTATTCAATGGACCAGTGGCCATGTCCTTTTAAATATAACCAATGATACCCTCTACTGTCTTCCCTCCTCTTCAAATTTTCTTTTTTGAAATACCAATCATGCTCTACAGCCTTTTAAAAGAACAAAAGAAAACCAACCTCCCCTGTGAAAACCATTTGATCGAGTGCAGTTCATTGTTATAGGGCGGATTGCAAAGGTCTCATCATATATAGTTTAACAGGTTAGCTCCATATGTGCACAATATATGATTGATGATCACAACGATCTGGTTGGATGTAGGCGGCCTTAATTATGTATGCACTAACAAGGCCGTTGAATGTAGGGGCCTTAGCCTTAATTAGATGGTCACAATCATCATATAGTGCTCATGTGGGGCACATGCACTCGTCTATAATGAGAAATTCAATCCTCATAAGTCATACCCAGTGATATGGTTAGGCAAGGCATGTAGGTGTGTGCCCGCTACATCAAAGAGTTGGGGACATTTTTCATAGTAAAATTAGCAAAAGAGGCCCTCATATTACTTTGCGCTAAATCAAAGAGTTGATGACATTAGGCATATATATATATATATATATATATATAGGAGATACTCCTATGAGCGATATATCTCACCTTATATGAAAGATAGGAGTGGGGGTCCTTACTTTTAAGTTGTTAGCATTGAATATAGATGTGATGGCCCCAATCTTATCTCTCATAGTAAAGTGAAAGCATCTTTCATAAGAACATCTCCTTATATATATATATATATATATATATATATAAATATACGTGTGTGTATGTATGTGTGTGTGTGAAGCTCACTATATATCCATCCAAATAAGATAAAAGTTGGGTGGATATTATAAGCTATTTGCAAAGGCTTGCCCTCTTTGATGATCGGATCCTGAGCACTAAAATCAAAGATGATGAATTTAAATTATTTATCGTTTTCTTCATCAGTTACTGTCCAATTTAATTAATTTCCTATAATCGAATGGCGAGCACTTGGTAGTCCAATCTTTTTAGACACCGATCTAGCTAGAAAGTTCTGTATTCATGATTGAGAAGCATGTTCGGTCTCTAGTAGTTGATAAAAGTGAGCATGGGGATCTAACATTAATTCAACAACTGGATCAGTCAGTGTATGATAAAAGCGAACTAGCTTTGCTGATCGATATAGCGGGGGAGGGGGAACCTAGCCCCTAGATATAACAACTCATGTGTGTTATCTATCCACCATATCCCAATCGAAGGTCATAACTAAATGCAGAGACAAAATAGAAACCTCTCCATGATAAAGATGTCCACGGATTTCACGGCCTTATATGGGTGGCTACTCTAGCACCTGCTTGCAATTTGTATCAAACAGTACGTACGTATGATTCTTATATATAGATGGCTGATCTCCAAAATGAACAATCAAAGTAGAAACTTCTTTCTTGATTAATTTCATAGCCTAATTAGGCGATAGATGGGCGGGCAGCAAGTCCCATGAATCTGATCTTCTTTTAGACTGCTAAACACACAGCTCTGTGTCTAACTAACAGCCTTAATTTGATTAGACTGGACAGCTAATCCCAAAGCCCTTTTATGGCTATTTAGGATAAGTAGGCTCTAGGCCCAGAAATTAACCCGACAGTGAAATATGATTCATTTCGTTTCCTTTTCATGGGAGACCTCAATAGGAAGATGCAAAAAGGAAGGGCATATATATATATATATATATATATATATATATATATATATACATATACATATATGGAGAATGTTCATGTGCATCTATCCCTCACCATAGGGTGAGGGACACTTTCCCTTTTTACACATGAAGACAAGGGAGTGTTGAATCCTCATTTATGGAAGTGCCCCTCACCCTATGGTGAAGGATAGATGCACATGAACAATCCCCTATATATATATATATATTCTAAGCTCAAGCTTAGGATAAAATCTTATAAGCGCATGCTTATAGGGCCCACCTTTGGTCCATCCAAATGGACCAAACATATGACCCCTCTAAATTGCACATATCCACTAACTTTCGGTTAGATCCGAATTTAGTGAACCGTTGGATCGACTATATATCGATCTAAATGGACTATTGACCATTAAACCTTTGGGCCCATATGGAGATGATAGAAATAACGGTTGTGGCTGATTTTTAACGAAGTGGAAGATCTTAGGGAGTCCTTTAAATCCCCCCCACCCTCATCCCCATGTGGGTCCTAAGATGAACCCCACTACATACTTGAACTTACCTTATCCTAAGCTTGAGCCTAGGAGAGCTGGCCCCATATATATATATATATATATATATATATATATATAGGAGATGCTCCTATGAGAAAGAGAGAGAGGATAAATGCTCATGTACAAGCTTTCCTTACGGTCTTATGGGTTTTGATAGATCCGATTAGAGCAAACCGTTTGATGAATGGTCGATGTTATTATTTTATATAAAGTCATTAAACTTGTGGATCACAGATGAATGGGTTAAAAGTGTTAGATTGACTTTAAATTTGATATCTAGGTTGGCCCCACTTGGATCTTTCTATCTCCCCTTGCTTCATGATTTGTCGGGTCTCTAGTAGGCCCCACTAAATAGCTTATATAATAAGACCATAACGAAAGTTTGTACAGGAGCATTATATATATATATATATATATATATAGAGAGAGAGAGAGAGAGAGAGATGCGTTTGCTTGCTTAAGCTAGAAGCGCATTATTGGGCATTTTATAAGAATGAAAATTAAGTGGCCGGTGTAACCAAAACGTGTGTGACGCCAAATCAAAGACCACTTCATGAATTACCTCACCCAAATAGCTCTCTCAAATTTCAGGTCTAACTAGGGTCAGTTTGGTAAGGGTAATATGCATGAAGGAGACCCGTGGTCTGTTTTTTTAGGTGAATTTCTTAATGTAACTTGTGGGCGTTGGTAATTGAAAGACAATGATGCAAATGGCTGTTCTTTGAAATTTCATAAATCCTTCTCAGGCGTGGAGGATTGAGAAAAGGCAAGGAGATTGAAATCCTAAGAATTTCAAAGGCCATTTTAGACCTTTTAGGTCAATGAGATTTAAAATTCTTGCAAAAAAACATGGCACAAAAATGGTTTTTGTTTGACTTTCACTTGTTTTGGAACATGCACATTTGATTCATTGATGCTTGTTTAGTGATTGTTTAAAATCTGGAAGTGGATTTACCGTTTGCACATTTGTTTAGAGACTCAAATACAATGTCTGTTTGGAGTTTTTCTCAAAAGAATGAAACAGCCACAATGGTTTTTGTTCACTTGTTTTGGGACATGCACATTCAATTCATTGATGTGTGTTTGGTGATTGATTAAAATCCGGAAGTGAATTTACATTCCCCAAACATGCATTCTGTTTATGGAATGTCAGTTCTGCGAAAACGTGCAAGTACAGAAGATGCTGACAATTAGAGATGAAAAAAGGAGGTTTCAAAGGCAGGTAAATATAACGAAGAGTGACGATAGCGTCACTTAATTTCATATCAAACTATGCTATCGTCACTCTCGAAAAATCCTTTTAAAAAAAAATAGAAAAGTGGCGGGAGGAACTCTACCGTGGTGAAAGTATTCCGAGGAACTAATGAGTGCAACGGCCAAATACTGGAAATTTTTCAGTAAAATCCTCATTAAAAAAAGAAAAAAAGTAAGTAAGAAAGTTAAAAAAAAAAAAAAAAAAATTCAATATTTATATCCAACCCCAAAAAATAAGTCTGAGTCAACTGAGTGAGTTTTAGTTGGAAACTCAAAGAATATTTATCAAAGGCCTCGACTACCCTTCTTACCTGCGCATGTGATTTTGTCTGACCACCGGAACCAAGCAAGGAAGGTCGGAAGAAGGGGTAATCAACGAATACAATCATCATACATGCCACGTGGTCTCACCTCATTCCTCCAGAATTCCCATGAGATTTCGTTGACACGGACCGGCCACTAATAACTAAATTTCTACACGTTTGCCTCTCCCTGTCTTTTTTTTTTTTTTTTGTTTTTTTTTTTAACAAAGAGGAAGAGTAGTAGTAAACCCGCCTAAAAAGGTAAACGTTCCCCCGGTATGGATGAAAATAGCGGCCACTACGTACCGGGGCTGCTACAGGCTGCTACGAGGTGAGAAAAATTCCTACTTTCTAATTTTTTTTAAGATGCATAATATGACTTATTTTTTTCTTCTTCTTTCCAAATAACATTTCTACACAACTCTTTTACTCTTTTATGTTTAAAAGAACACCAAAAAGCACATGATCTTGTCAAATTACAGTCAATACAAAGAGTTCGTTTCAATGATTCTGCTCTAAGTACATCCTATTACACATCCCCTTTGGTAGATGTATTTTTTTTCTCTAGGTACTCTTAAGTCTTAACTTCATAACATAGTTTTTTTCTTTTATAAGCCTTTCATTGGTTTCCAAGTTAGCATAACTAAGCAACATGAACACATGTGTAAAAAATGATCATTACTATTATTTTCTATTTATACAGCGATACATGACCTTATACAGTGAAGGGACCGCTACACCCCCTTACCTTAATTACTTTTGTAAAAAAAAAAAATACATTTTCTCTCATTTTCCAATATTCTAGATTTTCTAGAATTTTTTCATATTTTTTTGACGATTTTTCCAAATCGCACCGCTATGCCGCTACTCCCGCCGCTTCCGCTATTTTCATCCTTGACTCCAGTAAAAAGGAATGGTTCTCCTATAAAAAGCCCACTTGCGAAATTCGATCAAGTTCACAATTCCCAGCTCTTTCAACTCCACCTCTCCCATCAGAAACCCAGAATGAAAACCTTCGCTTGCTTCGGCAAAAAGCTGCGACGTCTCTGTAGTTGTTTTCGCGTTCCCATTCCGTGTTCGTATGAGTTTTTGCTCTTCCATGTCAGCCCAGTTTTGATTCAGCTATGCTATTTTATCTCTATTTCTTTTGTGGGTTTTCTAGTCTTGAAGGTTCTGAATCCGAGGAGTACTGTCTCTTATAGGCCTAAGAACTTAGACGTGTTCTTCATGTCGGTGTCCGCGACCACAGTCTCTAGCATGGGGACCATCGAAATGGAGGTTTTCTCAAATGCCCAGCTCGTAGTCTTAACTCTTTTGATGCTATTAGGTGGGGAGGTCTTCGCTTTTATGCTTGGTCTTCGATTTACCATGGCCAAGTTCAAGAAACATGATACTATTGAGAATAAAATCGATCCAATTGACGTTGAACTTACCTCTATAAACTCCACAGAAGTGGGGGAGATTCAAACAGAAGTAGGACTGCCAATTAGAAACGATGCAGGTTCAGAGAAGTTTGGTAGCGAGGGTTTGAGGTATAGATGTCTAAGGTATTTGAATTTTTTTGTTCTGGGTTTTCTTCTAGTAGTTCTTGTGGCCGGTTCCTCGTCGATTTTAGTGTATTTGAGTCTCGTTTCGAGCGCACGAGAGGTGTTGAAGAAGAAACATATTCAGATGCAGATATTTGCGGTTTTTACAACAGTCTCTACTTTCACAAATTGTGGGTTCATTCCAACAAATGAGAACATGATAATCTTCCAGAAGAACTCGGGTCTGCTCCTTCTACTTATCCCTCAGGTTCTCTTTGGAAACACTCTCTTTCCACCATGCTTGAGATTGGTGATGTGGGTGTTGAGAAGGTTGACGAAAAGAGTCGAATTTGATTACATTTTGAAGAATCCTGGGGAGTTTGGATATGACCATTTGCTCCCTGGTGTTCACTGCCTTTTCTTGACTTGTACAGTTTTTGGGTTTATAGTGGTGCAATCTATACTATTCTGCGGTTTGGAGTGGCATGCGGATGCCTTGAGTGGGCTCAGCTCTTATCAGAAAATTGTGGGTGCATTGTTTCAATCGGTGAATTCCAGGCATGCCGGCGAATCAATGGTCGGTATATCGACGCTTTCCTCGGCCATCTTGGTGCTTTATGTGGTCATGATGTAATACACATGCTCTCTTTCTCTACACACACATATATATATATATATGGAGATGCTCTCATACTCTCTCTACACACACATATATCGAGATGCTCTCATACTCTACACACACACATATATATATGGGGGACATTCATGTGCATCCATCCCTCACCATAGGGTGAGGGAACTTTCCCTTTTCGCACATAAATATTCTTTTTATGCATATAAATGTCCCTCATATAAATATATATATATATATATATATATAAACATACACATGTACATATATATATACACATGTATATATATACCCTTTCATCCTTAGCCCACAAGTTTAATAGCTTAATGTTCAAAAAAATATTCAACCATCGATCCAACGATTCAGTCCATTCGAATGTGTATCAATCCTTGGGATTAATGCTCATAAGGGGGTTCCCTATTGGTCGCTAGGCTTGGATGTTGCTAGTTGGGGCCCGCAAAAAAGTTTTCATATAATAGGTGAGAACTAGTTCTCGCTTGAATATTTTCATATACATATATATATATATATGGAAAATACTCTTATGAGAGATACCTCTCACCTTATATGAGAGATAGGAGTGGAAGCCCTCACATTTAAATTGTTGGCGTTAAATATGGATATAAAGGGCCCCACTCAATCTCTCATATAAGCTAAAAGATATCTCTTATAGAAGCATCTCCCTATATATATATATATATATATATTTATAGTTATATATGCTTCTCTCTCAACCCTATGATCCATAAAACCCCTTACACAGTGCTATCCCCTTGAATGTCACAACTGGAGTTATATCAATATAAAAAATGAGACCTCTAAAACCATTAAACTTGAGGATGATGAATCAAGGGATTAGGAGCATTTGATGAACTTGAAGTTTTGCACATAGGCATCCATAGGAAAGCATGACCCTATATTTATTGAAAATGGCTTTTCTTTTAAAGTAATAAAATCCTCTATTTTTTTTTTTAACAAAGTATTTTTATAAGAGAAGAATTTTCAAATTTGAACTCTTAGCTCTATTATTTTCAGTAATATGAGTCTCAATGCCATGTTATTAGATGGAGAGTATTAAAAAGAGTTTATGCTGCCTCTACTAACACCTTAATTTATTTATTTTTTATTTATTTTTACGTTACCTCTTAGTATGAGATATAACATACAATACAAGCGCAGGTGTTGAATTAAATAATCCACGGCGCATATATATATGGATAAGCATATAGAAATAGTTTAATTGAATTCCACTGACAAAATAGAATATGATGTAAATTACGGTTGATTGTGGTCAGGTACACTTCTTCAGCTCACATGCCCTGCGATCCAAGTTCAAAAGTTGGACCCCAAGTGTACGAGCAAACTGTTTAATTAAAGAAAAAAAAACAAATCATCGTTCATCAATATTCAACATAGAGTTGCCTACCAGAGGATTAGATTGGCGTATGTAAACTAGGGCTTAGGGTTTAGAAATAGAAACAAAAGGGAGATCACCAAATGTGTAGAAACAAAAGGGGGTCACCTTTTTTTCTGCCCCGGTGCTTTCACCAAATCTGCGAATGGATTAGGTCAAGCTGCAGACCCAACTAGAGCCCTGCATGTGCGACTAATCTAGTCATTTTATTTTATTTAAGTATTGATTAATTAAACTTTAAAAAAAATTGATGAAATGGTGAATGTTTTAGAATCTCAGTAAAAAATCAAAATTTTTTTCCTTCTTTCTTTTCATTTTCTCTACTGACCATTGAGGTGGGTCAATTGATTTTCAGGTACCTTCCTCCTAATACATCATTTTTGCCAACTGAAGAAGATGGTGAGGCCTGCTCCTGGGAGAATGGTCAGAGAGGCAGTAAAATAAGAGGATGGGCAAAAAGCATCCAGTTGTCCCAGCTCTCTTACCTGGTCATCTGTATCGTCCTCATTTGCATCATCGAGAGGGAGAAAATGTCCCGAGATCCGCTTAACTTTAATGTCTTGAACATAGTCATAGAAGTGATCAGGCAAGTTTCAACTCCCATCTCTAAAAACTTTCCATTGATATATTTTCACCCACAGGAACGCCCCTGTCACGCCTCCGCTGATGAGCACGAGGATTATGCGTGAGATTATGGACCAATTAAAAAATTTATTAATAAACAACCATATGGCCCCCAATTAATGGTCCTAAACGATCGAAGTCCGTGCTGAGATATAAACATTTCTTCGCTTAACAATAAAACATGGTAGAACAAAGTGAGAAAAGAATCTTTCACCTAAAAAAAAAAAAAAGGATCCCCTGTTTGGTCCCAAACAAGGAAACATGTTTGAAGTAATGAGGGGGTGCCACATGGGGAGAGAGTCACATCCCATCTCCTAAAAAAAATCCATCTCCTCAAAAATAAAAAAATTCATTTTTCCATGTGGCACCCCCTAAATCCTGTTTAGTCCAATCAGGGATCCGGATCCAAAAAAAAAACACTACTGAGCATCTTCAATTTCCACATGTACTGCATACTTGTAATATTGAAGTGGCACACGTACCCACTCAATATTCTAAGTAATAATGAGCCCACTGCTTATCTTGTCAGCATCCAATTCCAATGTTGTGAAATCTCTCCTTCAACCAAGTTGAGTGGGTTTGCAGATACCACAGTAAATAATCAGGAATTCTTTCATGGCTTAGGAAAACAAATCTTTGGGGTCCCACATATCTTTGAGAATTTTGGGTTCCATATGTAAAAAATTATAAAATCTTTTAAAGAAAAAAATAGGTTTTCAAAAATTTTGGAAGGGCCATATGTAAAAATCCATAAAATTTTCTAAAGTATCAAGGGGTTTTTAGAGATTTTGGAGGGGCTATCTGTAAAAATTCATTAAAGAAAGAAGGGGTTATTAGATAATGGAAAGAGAATAGAAAGAAAGAGGTCCGTGGGAATCTTATCTAATGGAATGTTTGGAACTAAACTAATGATTCTTTCCAGTATCATGGGGCATAGAGAGATCATACATGGAATAGAATAGCCTTATAGCTATAGATGTCATTCATTTAGACAGATCCATCGTATTTTCTCCATTAGTTATTGACTGTAATGGGTAGTGGAGACGACTCAAAATCATTTTAATTCCTAAAAAGGATCTAGTTTTAGTTATGTAACAACAATCTTAAACTGTCTGAACCCCAACCACCACCCCCCCCCCCCAACCCAAAACCCCAACACACACACAAAGTAACACAATCAACGGACGGAGTGTTGGGTTAAGTTTCTTCTTAAATTTGTATTAGTTTAATGTAACGACTAGTATGCTATTAGAGAAACAAATTAAAAATGACACCAAATTTGTTAATAAGACAACAAGAATAGCTTCTACCCAAAAAAAAAAGTCAAACAAGAAGAGCCACAGGAGCAAGAAAAAGTTAAATGAATCAAACTTCCTACTTTCAGAACTGAACTGGAACTTTTGCAATTGACTGCTGCAGTGCATATGGGAATGTGGGGTTCTCAACGGGCTACAGTTGCCAACGGCAACTGAAGCCTGATAGCTCCTGCAAAGACGCATGGACCGGTTTTGTGGGAAGATGGAGCAGCCAAGGGAAGTTGATCCTTATCTTTGTGATGTTTTTCGGGAGGCTGAAGAAGTTTGGCCGGAAAGGAGGTAGAGCTTGGAAGCTTCTTTAACAGAGATACATGATATCTCAT
Organism: Camphora micrantha; assembly: GCA_003546025.1. NCBI lineage: Eukaryota > Viridiplantae > Streptophyta > Magnoliopsida > Laurales > Lauraceae > Camphora > Camphora micrantha. Next base: position 336,738 of record QPKB01000002.1, read on the forward strand.
AGTCCAATAATGTGCATGGCCCCACGGCTTTTGTACTATACTAGTGAGTACTAAGCAATAGCTATCTGTGCTTTCAGCCCTGCTACTTGGCCTGACTTTTGGGACCGATCCATGGACCGGTCCCAAAGTCAGGTGGCAAATATCATCGGACCGGTCCCAAAGTCAGGTGGCAAATATCAGTCCCAAAAGTCCCAAATATCAGTCCCAAATATCAGATGATATTTGCCACCTGACTTTGGGACCGGTCCATGGATCGGTCCCAAAAGTCAGGCCAAGTAGACTTTTTGCTGTGCTTTTAACTGCTACAGCAGTAAATACAAATTACAGTAGTTGAGATGTGGTAGTAATCTTTAGCAACATGATGAAAGATGACAGACCAAAATCCCATCAATGACTTATTGCAGCAACAGCTGATATGAAAGGCTTTTGAATTCAATTTAGTAGGCCTCGATATGCGTCGCCAAGTCCTGCATTGCTCTGTGCAAGATGCAATAAGGAGACACCGACCAGACCATTGTAATAACAAGGCTGAGAAAAAAAAAGGGTTTAGTTAAAAGAGGTTTACTTGGGCGTGATACAAGAAAAGTCCTGACTTGCAAATACTTCCCAAAAAGAAAAAAAACAGCATTCACTGCGGCCCATCCACCTAACAAGTTACACACTGCACAAGAATTACTTTCATGGAAAGTTTAGTTCCCCCTCAAGTGTGACACTAACATATGTGAGCGACAGCTACAATTCTGAAGGAGATAGTCCTCATCAAATCGTCATTCAACTTAATTGGCTGTGAGTATCTTTCCAAGTATTTTATAAAAAAATTTGAATATATATATATATATACATATATTATGAATGAGACAAGTGCGCGACGAGGCCTTTCATAAGGCTTTATATATATATATATATATATATATTTGAAACTTACAGAAAATTGTTTTGAAAAAAATTATTTTCAAATTAGTAAAAAAAAAAAAAAATTAAACACATTTAATTAATTTGTAAGGGCCAATGAGTAGGATTAACAGGTTAATAGGTAGTGTAGCGACATTCACCGAGTAGACGTACAGAAATTAGTTAATAATTACTTTCAGCAATTTAAAATCACTTAAAAAAACATTGTAAAAAGATCAATAATGACATTCACTTTTTAGGCCTCATCTCTATAGCAGGATTTTTTACATGAATTTGCAATATTGCTGGAAATTTCTGGACAACAATGTGAGGGCTGCCCCCTTGCATTTCCAAATTCCGTGTTTCTCTTGTTGGAATCCTGAATTGAGTTCCTTGAAAGAAACAAGCCCATAAATAGTCATGAGAAATTATCAATAACCCTACATATATGTGTATGTGTGCGTGTGTGTGTGTGTTTATCTTTAAAAAGATAATTTTAGAAAATAGGGTTAACCTAAGATAATATAAATCACATGATGACACCTATTTATTAAACTGACATGAGAAATTAATAAAATCATTCCTTTTTGCATAAAGCACTCATGTTGGCAGCAAAAGGGTACTAGGCGGACGGGTTGTAAATTTTTTAAAAATATGCTAAATTAATCAGAAGCCTTTTAGCTGTGTTATATAACATTTTGGAGATAACTATAAGTGATTTCCAAGAATAAAAAGGACAGAATAAGTTATCAACACAAAAAGTTTAGTTTCAATACAATAAATAAGAAAAGAAAATGCTAATAAAAAAGTTACATGAATGCATCACAGACAGCTGCTTCAATGATGCGGTTCTTTATAAAATAAGCATATAAAAATTATTTTAAAAGTGTTTTAAGGTAGTAAAATAACTAACTGCCTTTTAGGAATGCCATTCAAGAAGAGAATTAAAAGGTTGTTAGTAGTATTCCTCAATGTTATATACATATATATATATATGTATATATATATATATATATATATATATATATATATATATAAAGAGAAAGGGGGGGGGGGGGGGGGGGTATCTCTCACTTTAAAGAGAGATTGTGTAGGAGCCCTAACATCGATATCCAATGCCAACAACTTAAATGTGAGGGCCCCCACCCTTATCTCTCATATAAGGTGAGACATATCTCTCATAGGAGCATCTCCCATACATGGGGGACATTCATGTGCATCTATCCCTCACCATAGGGTGAGGGCATTTTTCCTTTTTACACATGAAGACAAGGAAGTGCACCTCATCCTATGTACTTGAAAATTCACTTTTGTACTTGAAAATTCTCATTTATGGAAGTGGCTCTCACCCTATGGTGAGAGATGGATGCACATGAATATTCTCCCCCATATATATATATATATATTAAATTAAAGTGGATTAAAAAGGTTTACAATAGAGTCTGTTAGCTAGTCTTCCATATATGAAAATGAGTTCTTGCCAACAATAAAAATGCCAAAAATACGTCATTAGCCACACCACAAGTTTGTCAATGAGATTAACCAAAAAATCCAAAATACCCATTAAAATGGGGCAAATACATCATAACAACTTCAAAGAAGCATGTTTTTTTATATGTAAGTTATTAAAGAACTATTTTGAATTAGTCAAAAAATATTCACCATTTTCGGAATGTCATTCGGGTAGGCTTAAAAGGCATGCAGTGATTAACATATCGCCAAACTTCTTAGTATCATAAAATGGATTGAAAAGGTTTATATTGGGGTCATTAATTTAGTCTTTCACTAATGAGAACAAGTGGTTTAAAGAATAAAAATGCCAAAATAAGTTATTAACCGCGCCACATGTTTGTTTCAAAGTAATTAATATAAGAGTTAAAGACCCATTAAAAATGAGGCGAATTCATCATAATAGCTTAAACTATGCATATTTTATATAAATAAAAGGGGGATTCGGCGAGAGATCCCTCAAAGTATGACTTTAATGCAAACAGTGCGCAAAAAAAAGTTATGCAGCCAAAGGTCCCTCACACACATTTTCATACCTAAAATGTTCAATTTACCTTTTCTTTGAATCATATCCCATGATTAGTGGTAAATCTCATTAATTGCCCTAGATTAAAGGAATCATATCCTGTCATTTAATTGCCCATGATTAAAGAAATCCCATTAAGGATATTTTCAAATAAATTCTAAAAAAACTCAAGTACATTTTAAAATAATACAAATAAATTAAAAAAAAGCAATAAATTTTTTAAAAAAATAATAAATTTTAAAAAAAAAGCAGATAAATTTAAAAAAATGCAAATAAGTTTAAAAAGATCGAAATAAATTTCAAGTAGACTGTGCTATAGTAATACCAGATTAGGAGGAGCAATAATAGCATCCATAGGAGCGTTGATACTTATAGTAATTCATTAAATTTAGGAAAATTTAAGGTGTAAAAAAGTCAAGAAGATAACAAAAGAAAAACGGTACAAGGTCTTGCAATTGCAAGAAAGAAGTCTTTGAATTCTGGATCATCTTGGGAGGGCTTAGGGCATCTTTGGCATCGTGCTGTTGAGACGTTCTAACCTTAGCACGAGACAAACAAATACGGAACACAGCTTGGTAGAAATTTTTCATTACTTTTATCTTTGTAGGCGTTTAGTTTTGGAAAAAAGACCCTTTCTTCAGCCCAACACTCTCTTCCATTTTCCCTAATAACTTCTCTCTCCCCCTACCAACTTACCGTCCATCCATACCTCTTTCTATCCTCAATAGATAGAAAAAGAAAACCACCCAAACAAACAAACCAGAAAGGAAAACTAAGAAACTCATTACACAAAACAATAATACACAGTCAAATCTTAAGGAATCAAAAAGATGAAAAGGAGGGATGTGACTGGTGATGGCGAAAATGTGTGAAAATCTTAACTTCTCTTTCTTCTTTTCTTTTCTTTTGGCTCGTTTTTTCTGTCTCCGTAGATGGTATTCTCCTTCATCCCTTCCTTCTTTTCTTTCTTCTATTGCTAATTCTGTTGTTGTCGATTGTCTGGTCTTCTTCTTCTTCCCTGTTGATGTCGATGGTCTGGTCTTTTTTCTTTTTCCATGATTCTATTTTTATCCCTCGATCGGAAATAGGGTTACGTTGGCATCAACTAGGAAAGAGTAAAACTGTAGGGCAAAAAAAAAAAAAAATGTGGGAAATTTTGGCGGGAAGTCCTTGGCTGATATTATAACAATTTGGAGGCATCAACTATGGTTACCCTATTTAAAGAAATTTTTTTAGTTAAATATCCCTATTTCTTTTCTTCTCCACGGCACCGGAATTAATATTAAAATCACAAAACCATGAAAAACAACATTTCACATGTAATATTAACACGACCTACTTTCAATGATTAGCTGTTGCATTAGGTGTGGGCCCTATGGATGACATTCAAGAGACATCTTGTGGGTTCAAGATGATCGAAATGGAAGGTCAGTCTATACATTAAATCCATTTTTCCATTCCAATCAATTTTATCTCCTGCGCTAAATCCATTAATAAGTTAGACATCTTCATATTTATCATTACTATTTTCATCTTTGGCAGGGCCATCAATCAGTATAGAAATGTTTTTTTCCCATTTGTGTTGTTGTTGGTCTATAATTTTTTATTTTTACTTTTACTAACAGAGGGTTCCCAACCATTTGGAAATGACTAAATCCCTCCAACTAGGTGGTGGCACAAGTGGATTTAACCGATACCAAGACCTTTAGCTCTAAAAGAGGGAGGACCCGTGATCCTGACCACTCGGCCAATCCCTTGGACATGCAGGAACCATTTCAAACAAGTGCCTTTTAAATTATCCCTTATTAATACTGCCATCAAATTTGATTTGGGTCAACCAACGCAGGCCATTGGCATCCTACATTTGTCCCCCACCAATTCAATGGCCAGTAGTGTCTAATAATTTTTATCCAACTACTATGGCTCATTCATGGATAAGGTATTCAGTGACCTTCTGAGTTCTGGCAGCAGATCTAATTCCTGTATCACAATTCACAAACCATGTACTTGTCTCGTACATTCTTGTTACACACTTCAGTTTCTCTTTCTGAGTAAATTCCAGGTCCTCGGGCGAGGGCGAACCGATAGCTAAGAAAGTGAGAGGTTAGAAAAGACAAAATACCTGTGAGTAGTTCTGATCCAGCCCAAGCTCAAGGATAAGATCGGTTGGCTATTTGGCTTATCCTAGATATGCACAACTTCAAATACATTGAAATCCTTATCAGATAAGGACTTTTCAAATTCAAATGTAATAGAGATAATTCTCTTGTAATCTATATATACATCATAATACAAAGACAAATGCAAGCTTGCAAATCATCAATCTCCACATGGTATCAGAGCTATACGGTTCTTCTTCCTGTTACTGACTTAACAAACCGAGGCTTACTATATTCAGTTTCTGGGCTTCTAACTATATAGTCAAATTTGATTTGCTTAGCCCTGTCTACACTTTGCATTGGTGTCGAGTACTGCTTCTGATACTCGGGGTTCACAATTCTCTCAATTGCATGCTGATGTCTGGGGTTACTCTCCGGCTTCTTCAATTAGTGGATGTCGCTTTTATGTTATTTTTATTGATGACTACAGTCGATATTGTTGGATGTTCTCTATTCAATTTAAATCTCAAGTGTTTGAAATATTCGTGAATTTTAAAGCCCTCGTTGAAAATATGTTTGAGCGCAAAATAAAATCATTTCAATCTGATGGTGGTGGGGAATTCACTAGTTATAGGTTTAAAAATTTGTTAAGCCAACATGGAATTTCTCCCCGTATTTCATGCCCTCACACACCAGAACAAAATGGTGTGGCTAAGCGAAAACATCGTCACATCGTTGAAACAGGATTAGCTCTTTTAGCTCAATCTGGCGTCCCTCTTTCTTTTTGGGATGTGGCGTTTGACACTGTTGTTTTTCTCTTCAATCGCATACCTACGCCTATTCTTCAAGGGCTTTCTCTTTATGAAAAACTATTTCACAAAACACCGGACTATAAAATCTTTCGATCTTTTGGCTGTAGATGCTTTCCCTTTATTCGTCCCTACGTGACAGGCAAATTGTCATTTCGCACTATTCCGTGTGTATTTCTTGGCTATGAACGTAATCATAAGGGTTACAAGTGTTATGACCCGGTGGCTAAGAGATTTTATATATCTCGTCATGTGGTTTTTGATGAGACAATTTATCCTTTTACCATGACTAACAATTCTACCCCATCAAGTGGACCATTATCTTCAGCTGAGCATGTTCTTCTAGGCCACATTCAGTTGCCTGCCTCCACTACTACTACCCAAGGCCCTACCCAATCTACTGCTATGCTGCCATCTATTATGGATCCTGCACAAATGCCATCTCAAGTCACCAACACTACATTACATACTCCTATTAGGTGCCCAGCAAGGAAGCTCCCTAATGCTGACCCAAGTTCCCATGAACCCAGTGTGGGCCATATGCACTCTAGGCCGGTTGTCCCTGCTATGCCCCTTCCACTTGTATCTACTAAACAAGGTTTGGGCACTGTTGCACATTGTTCTCATAGTGCAGATGTGCCAATTTCAAAATTCATTTCAGAACCAGAATCCAGCCTCCAACGTACACTTATACCTCAAATTGACGTTGGACAACAGAAGTCACCAGGGTATGCTGCCACCATTCGGTGCCGATTTTCCACTAGTGGTACTAATGATGTGCGACCCATTAGCGATCCTACTGATCAATACTTATATAATCAGCCCCAAGGATCAAATGATGCCCATGCTCCTTCACTACACACACATGTTATGCGGACACGAGCAATGGATGGCATCTATAAGCCTAAGATGTTGATGGCGACTAGGTATCCCTTACCTACTGCCTTACAAGCTGCTTTAGCCCCATCAGAACCCACATGCTACTCTCAGGCGATAAAATCTACAGAATGGCGAGCAGCGATGGCAATGGAGTTCGATGCACTACAACGTCAAGGGACTTGGACTCTAGTTCCTTTTAAACCCAGTTCCAATGTTGTTGCGTGTAAATGGGTGTAGAAGGTAAAGCAACGATCTGATGGTACAATTGAGAGGCATAAAGCCCGTCCTGTGGCTAAAGGGTTTCACCAACAACCCGGGATCGATTATGGGGACACATTCAGTCCAGTCGTCAAACATACTATGGTACGATTGGTGTTGTCTATTGCTATACAATTTGGCTGGCCCATTCGCCAGCTTGATGTTCACAATGCTTTTCTTCATGGGGTTCTCTCGGAGGAGGTATATATGGAACAACCCCAAGGTTTTGTAGATCCCAATCGACCTACCCATGTGTGCAAATTACATAAAGCCATCTATGGGCTCAAGCAAGCCCCGTGGGCATGGTATCTCCGGCTCACAAATTATTTACAAAGTCTTGGATTCATTGGGTCCAACGCAGACACCTCTCTCTTTGTGAGACAACTTGGTGGAGACTTTATAATTTTGCTCATTTATGTTGATGACATTGTCATAACTAGCAATCATGTTGCAGCCACACCAAAGTTATTACGTGACCTTGGTTGTTTGTTTGCTATGAAAGATTTGGGCCCGCTACACTATTTTCTTGGAATTGAGGCATGCCGGGTGTCTTCCGATCTATATCTCACACAAACAAAGTATGTTTGGAATCTCCTCCATAAAACTCAAATGCATGATGCTAAACCCATTAAGTCACCGGTACAGCTTGGGTTGAGACTTTCCAAAACTGATGGTGATCCAATAACCAACCCACAAGAGTACCGTAGTGTGGTTGGTGCCCTTCAATATGTCACATTGACTAGGCCTGACATTGCTTTTGCAGTTAACCAAGTCTGTCAATTTATGCATGATCCACAGTCCACACATTGGATGGCAGTTAAAAGAATCCTTCGCTTTCTTAAGGGTACAATTACCCACGGACTCCACTTCCGCAAAGGCCCACTTCAATTTACTGCTTACTCTGATGCGGATTGGGCAGGGGATCCCGATGATAGGCGGTCTACATCTGGATATGCCATCTTTTTAGGATCTAATTTAATTTCATGGAATGCAAAGAAACAACCCACTGTGTCCCGCTCAAGCACTGAGTCTGACTATCTCTCTTTGGCACTTACTGCCGCAGAATTGTTTAGGATTCGAATGGTGATGAAAGATCTTGGAATTTTTCTCAAAATTCCTCCACTAATTTATTGTGATAATATAAGTGCAATTGCACTAGCATCAAACCCAATGTTTCATGCCCGAACAAAACATGTGGAAGTTGATTACCACTTTATTCAAGAAAAAGTTATCCGTGGCGACATTCAAATAAGATTTGTAGGCACGATTGATCAATTAACAGATATTTTTACAAAGGGACTCAGCACAACAAGGTTTCAATTGTTGATGAACAAGCTTCACGTCGTGGCACGACCGCTTAGCTTGCCGGGGCCTGTGAGTAGTTTTGATCCGGCCCAATCTCAAGGATAAGTTCGGTTGGCTATTTGGCTTATCCTAAATATGCACAACTTCAAATACATTGAAATCCTTATCAGATAAGGACTTTTCAAATTCAAATGTAATAGAGATAATTCTCTTGTAATCTATATATACATCATAATACAAAGACAAATGCACGCCTGCAAATCATCAATCTCCACAATACCCATATTGGCAACCTTAAAAGGAGGATGGCTAGGGAAGTATATAGAAATGGGCAATCATGGAAGCGTGGCGGTGGCAGTACTGGGCTTTGAGTTTATTTTAACATATCCCTAATCAATGATTTGTAGTATCCTAAACACCACAAAAACTATTTAACATAGGTTGACAATAACATTAATTGATACAAAAGGCACATTATTGGACCCCGGGATGATCTTCCTTGTTATATGTTTATGCAATAGATTGACATCTTCTTCTTTCCACAGTCTCGAATGACGAACAAATAAATATTTCAATTATTGCTTAAGCCCTACGAGGGAAACCTAGTCCTTTTCCAAGGAAGGTAGTTTTTTTTTTTTTTTTTTAAATCCTTGGGGGCTCCTGATTTGGTTTTTTATTCAATGGACCAGTGGCCATGTCCTTTTAAATATAACCAATGATACCCTCAACTGTCTTCCCTCCTCGTCAAATTTTCTTTTTTGAAATACCAATCATGCTCTACAGCCTTTTAAAAAGAACAAAAGAAAACCAACCTCCCCTGTGAGAACCATTTGATCGAATGCAGTTCATTGTTATAGGGCGGATTGCAAAGGTCTCATCATATATAGTTTAACAGGTTAGCTCCATATGTGCACAATATATGATTGATGATCACAATGATCTGGTTGAATGTAGGGGGCCTTAATTATGTACGCACTAACAAAGCCGTTGAATGTAGGGGCCTTAATTAGATGGTCACAATCATCATATAGTGCTCATGTGGGGCACATGCACTCATTTATAATGAGAAATTCAATCCTCATAAGTCATACCCAGTGATATGGTTAGGCAAGGTATGTAGGTGTGTGCCCGCTACATCAAAGAGTTGGGGACATTTTTCATAATAAAATTAGCAAAAGAGGCCCTCATATTACTTTGTGCTACATCAAAGAGTTAATGACATTAGGCATATATATATATATGGGAGATACTCCTATGAGAGATATATCTCATCTTATATGAAAGATAGGAGCGGGGTCCTCACATTTAAGTTGTTAGTACTGGATATGGATGTGATGACCCCCACCTTTTCTCTCATAGTAAAGTGAGAGCATCTTTCATAGGAGCATCTCCCTATATATATATATATATATATATATATATATGTGTGTGTGTGTGTGTGTGTGAAGCTCACTATATATCCATCCAATTAAGATAAAAGTTGGGTGGATATTATAAGCTATTTGCAAAGGCTTGTCCTCTTTGATGATCGGATCCTGAGAACTAAAATCAAAGATGATGAATTTAAATTATTTATCGTTTTCTTCATCAGTTACCGTCCAACTTAATTAATTTCCTATAATCGAATGGCGAGCACTTGGTAGTCCAATCTTTTTAGACACCGAACCAATCTAGCTAGCAAGTTCTGTAGTCATGATTGAGAAGCATGTTCGGTCTCTAGTAGTTGATAAAAGTGAGCTTGGGGATCTAACATTAATTCAACAACTGGATCAGTCAGTGTATGATAAAAGCGAACTAGCTTTGCTGATCGATATAGCGGGGGAGGGGGAACCTAGCCCCTAGATATAACAACTCATGTGTGTTATCTATCCACCATATCCCAATCGAAGGTCATAACTAAATGCAGAGACAATATAGAAACCTCTCCTTGATAAAGATGTCCACGGATTTCACGGCCTTATATGCGTGGCTACTCGAGCACCTGCTTGCAATTTGTATCAAACAGTACGTACGTATGATTCTTATATATAGATGGCTGACCTCCAAAATGAACAATCAAAGTAGAAACTTCTTTCTTGATTAATTCAAAAGCCTAATTAGGCCATAGATGGGCCGGCAGCAAGTCCCATGAATCTGATCTTCTTTTAGAGTGCTAAACACAAAGCTCTTTGTGTCTAACTAACAGCCTTAATTTGATTAGACTGGACAGCTAATCCCAAAGCCCTTTTATGGCTATTTAGGATAAGTAGGCTGTAGGCCCAGAAATTAACCCGACAGTGAAATATGATTCATTTCGTTTCCTTTTCATCGGAGACCTCAAAAGGAAGATGCAAAAAGGAAGGGGATATATATATATATATATATATATATATATATATATATATATATATATTCTAAGCTCAAGCTTAGGTTAAAATCTTATAAGTGTATGCTTATAGGGCCCACCTTTGGTCCATCCAAATGGACCAAACACATGACCCCTCTAAATTGCACATATCCACCAACTTTCGGTTAGATCCGAATTTAGTGAACCGTTGGATCGACTATGTATCGATCTAAATGTACTATTGACTATTAAACCTTTGGGCCCATATGGAGATGATAGAAATCACGGTTGTGACTGATTTTTTACAAAGAGGAAGATCTTAGGGAGTCCTTGAAATCCCCCCCACCCTCATCCCCATGTGGGTCCCAAGGTGGGCCCCACTACATACTTGAACTTACCTTATTTTAAGCTTGAGCTTAAAAGAGCTGGCCCCATATATATATATATGAGATGCTCCTATGAGAAAGAGAGAGAGGATAAATGCTCATGTACAAGATTTCCTCACGGTCTTATGGGTTTTGATAGATCCAATTAGAGCAAACCGTTTGATGAATGGTCGATTTTATTATTTTATATAAAGTCATTAAACTTGTGGACCACAGATGAATGGGTTAAAGGTGTTAGATTGACTTTAAATTTGATATCTAGGTTGGCCCCACTTGGATCTTTCTATCTCCCCTTGTTTCATGATTTGTCGAATCTCTAGTGGGCCCCACTAAATAGCTTGTATAGTAAGACCGTAACGAAAGTTTGTACAGGAGCATTATATATATATATATATATATATATAGAGAGAGAGAGAGAGAGAGAGAGATGCCTCTGCTTGCTTAAGCTAGAAGCGCATTATTGGGCATTTTATAAGAATGAAAATTAAGTGGCCGGTGTAACCAAAACGTGTGTGACGCCAAATCAAAGACCTCTTCATGAATTACCTCACCCAAATAGCTCTCTCAAATTTCAGGTCTAACTCGGGTCGGTTTGGTAAGAGTAATATGCATCGAGGAGACCCGTGGTCTGTTTTTTTAGGTGAATTTCTTAATGTAACTTGTGGGTGTTGGTAATTGAAAGACAATGATGCAAATGGCTGTTCTTTGAAATTTCATAAATCCTTCTAGGGGTGGAGGATTGAGAAAAGGCAAGGAGGTTGAAATCCTAAGAATTTCAAAGGCCATTTTAGACCTTTTAGGTCAATGAGATTTAAAATTCTTGCAAAAAAACATGGCAGAAAAATAGTTTTTGTTTGACTTTCACTTGTTTTGGGACATGCACATTTGATTCATTGATGCTTGTTTAGTGATTGATTAAAATCTGGAAGTGGATTTACCGCTTGCACATTTGTTTAGAGACTCAAATACAATGTCTATTTGGAGTTTTTCTCAAAAGAACGAAACAGCCACAATGGTTTTTGTTCACTTGTTTTGGGACATGCACATTCAATTCATTAATGTCTGTTTGGTGATTGATTAAAATCTGGAAGTGGATTTACATTACCCAAACGTGCATTCTGTTTATGGAAGGTCTGTTCTGCGAAAACGTGCAAATATAGAAGATGCTGACAATTAGAGATGAAAAAAGGGGGTTTCAAAGGCGGGTAAATATAACGAAGAGTGACGATAGCGTCACTTAATTTCATATCAAACTATGCTATCGTCACTCTCGAAAAATACTTTTAAAAAAAAATGGAAAAGTGGCTGGAGGAACTCTACCGTGGTGAAAGTATTCCGAGGAACTAATGAGTGCAACGGCCAAATACTGAAAATTTTTCAGTAAAATCTTCATTTAAAAAAAGAAAGAAAGTAAGTAAGAAAGTTATAAAAAAAAAAAAAAAATCAATTCAATATTTATATCCAACCCCAAAAAATAAGTCTGAGTCAACTGAGTGAGTTTTACTTGGAAACTCAAAGAATATTTATTAAAGGCCTCGACTATCCTTCTTACCTTCGCATGTGACTTTGTCTGACCACCGGAACCAAGCAAGGAAGGTCGTTAGAAGGGGTAATCACCGAATACAATCATCATACATGCCACGTGGTCTCACCTCATTCCTCCAGAATTCCCATGAGATTTCGTTGACTCGTACCGGCCACTAATCACTAAATTCCGACACGTTTGCCTCTCCCTGTCTTCTTCTTTTTTTTTTTTTTTTTTTTTTTTGTTTTGTTTTGTTTTGTTTTGTTTTGTTTTGTTTTGTTTTTTTTTTTTCTAACGAAGAGGAAGAGGAGGAGTAAACCCCCCCCCAAAAAAAAAAAAATGGAAAACGTGCCTCCGGCATGAATAAAAATAGCGGCCGCTACGTACCGGGGCCGCTACGGAGACGCTACATGCCACTACGAGGTGAGAAAAATTCCTACTTTTCAAATTTTCTTAAGATGCATAATAAGACTTTTTTTTTTTCTTCTTTCCAAATAACATTTCTACACAACTCTTTTACTCTTTTATGTTTAAAAGAACACCAAAAAGCACATGATCTTGTCAAATTACAGTCGATACAAAGAGTTCTTCTTAATGATTCTTCTCTAAGTATATCTTATTAGACACCCCCTTTGGTAGATGTATTTTTTTTCTCTAAGTACTCTTAAGTCTTGACTTCATAACATAGTTTTTTTCTTTTATAAGCCTTTCATTGGTTTCTAAGTTAGCATAACTAAGCAACATGAACACATGTGTAAAAAATGATCATTACTATTATTTTCTATTTATATAGCGATACATGACCTTATACAGTGAGAGAACCGCTACACCCCCTTACCTTAATTACTTTTGTAAATAAAAAAAAATACATTTTCTCTCATTTTCCAATATTCTAGATTTTCTAAAAAAATTTCATATTTTTTTGACGATTTTTCCAAATCGCACCGCTATGCTGCTACTCCCGCCGCTTCCACTATTTTCATCCTTGACCCCAGTAAAAAGGAATGGTTCTCCTATAAAAAGCCCACTTGCGAAATTCGATCAAGTTCACAATTCCCAGCTCTTTCAACTCCACCTCTCCCATAAGAAACCCAGAATGAAAACCTTCGCTTGCTTCGGCAAAAAACTGCGACGTCTCTGTAGTTGTTTTCGCGTTCCCATTCCGTGTTCGTATGAGTTTTTGCTCTTCCATGTCAGCCCAGTTTTGATTCAGCTATGCTATTTTATCTCTATTTCTTGTGTGGGTTTTCTAGTCTTGAAGGTTCTGAATCCGAGAAGTACTGTCTCTTATAGGCCTAAGAACTTAGACGTGTTCTTCATGTCGGTGTCCGCGACCACAGTCTCTAGCATGGGGACCATCGAAATGGAGGTTTTCTCAAATGCCCAGCTCGTAGTCTTAACTCTTTTGATGCTATTAGGTGGGGAGGTCTTCGCTTTTATGCTTGGTCTTCGATTTACCATGGCCAAGTTCAAGAAACATGATCCTATTGAGAATAAAATCGATCCAATTGACGTGGAACTTACCTCTATAAACTCCACAGAAGTGGGGGAGATTCAAACAGAAGTAGGACTGCCAATTAGAAACGATGCAGGTTCAGAGAAGTTTGGTAGCGAGGGTTTGAGGTATAGATGTCTAAGGTATTTGAATTTTGTTGTTCTGGGTTTTCTTCTAGTAGTTCTTGTGGCCGGTTCCTCGTCGATTTTAGTGTATTTGAGTCTCGTTTCGAGCGCACGAGAGGTGTTGAAGAAGAAACATATTCAGATGCAGATATTTGCGGTTTTTACAACAGTCTCTACCTTCACAAATTGTGGGTTCATTCCAACAAATGAGAACATGATAATCTTCCAGAAGAACTCGGGTCTGCTCCTTCTACTTATCCCTCAGGTTCTCTTTGGAAACACTCTCTTTCCACCATGCTTGAGATTGGTGATGTGGGTGTTGAGAAGGTTGACGAAAAGAGTCGAATTTGATTACATTTTGAAGAATCCTGGGGAGTTTGGATATGACCATTTGCTCCCTGGTGTTCACTGCCTTTTCTTGACTTGTACAGTTTTTGGGTTTATAGTGGTGCAATCTATACTATTCTGCGGTTTGGAGTGGCATGCGGATGCCTTGAGTGGGCTCAGCTCTTATCAGAAAATTGTGGGTGCATTGTTTCAATCGGTGAATTCCAGGCATGCCGGCGAATCAATGGTCGATATATCGACCCTTTCCTCGGCCATCTTGGTGCTTTATGTGGTCATGATGTAATACACATGCTCTCTCTCTCTCTCTCTCTCTCTCTCTCTCTCTCTCTCTCTACAGATATATATATATATATGGAGATGCTCTCATACTCTCTCTACACACATATATCGAGATGCTCTCATACTCTACACACACATACACATATATATATATATATATGGAGGACATTCATGTGCATTCATCCCTCACCATAGGGTGAGGAAACTTTTCCTTTTTGCACATGAATATTCTTTTTATGCATATGAATGTCCCACATATACATACATACACATGTATATATGTATATATATACCCCTTCATCCTTGGCCCACAAGTTTAATAGCTTAATGTTCAAAAAAAATATTCAACCCTTAATCCAACGATTCAGTCCATTCGAATGTGTATCAATCCTTGGAATTAGTGACTATAAGGGGGTTCCCTATTGGTTGCTAGGCTTGGATGTTGCTAGTTGGGGCCCGTAAAAAAATTCTCATATAATAGGTGAGAACTAGTTCTCACTTGAATATTTTCATATATATATATATATATATATATATATATAAATGGAAGATACTCTTATGAGAGATATCTCTCACCTTATATGAAAAATAAGAGTGGAGGCCCTCACATTTAAATTGTTGGCATTAAATATGGATGTAAAGGGCCTCACTCAATCTCTCATATAAAATAAGAGATATCTCTCATAGAAGCATCTCCCTATATATATATATATATATATATTTATATATGCTTCTCTCTCAACCCTATGATCCATAAAACCCCTTACACAGTGCTACCCCCTTGAATGTCACAACTGAAGTTACATCAATATAAAAAATGAGACCTCTAAAACCATTAAACTTGAGGATGATGAATCAAGGGATTAGGAGCATTTGATGAACTTGAAGTTTTGCACATAGGCATCCATAGGAAAGCATGACCCTATATTTATTGAAAATGGTTTTTCTTTTAAAGTAATAAACTTCTCTATTTTTTTTAACAAAGTATTTTTATGAGAGAAGAATTTTCAAATTTGAACTCTTAGCTCTATTATTTTCAGTAATATGAGTCTCAGTGCCATGTTTTTAGATGGAGAGTATTAAAAAGAGTTTATGCTGCCTCTACTAACACCTTAATTATTATTATTTTTATTTTATTTTTACGGTACCTCTTAGTATGAGATATAACATACAATACAAGCGCAGGTGTTGAATTAAATAGTCCACGGCGCATATATATATGGATAAGCATATAGAAATAGTTTAATTGAATTCCACTGACAAAATAGAATATGATGTAAATTACGGTTGATCGTGGTCAGGTACACATCTTCAGTTCGCATGCCTGCGATCCAAGTTCAAAAGGTGGACCCCAAGCGTACGAGCAAAATGAATGATTAAAAAAAAAAAAAAATCATCGTTCATCAATATTCAACGTAGAGTTGCCTACCAGAGGATTAGATTGGAGTATGTAAACTAGGGTTTAGGGTTTAGAAATAGAAACAAAAGGGCGATCATCCAATGTGTAGAAACAAAAGGGGGGTCACCTTTTTTTCTGCCCTGGTGCTTTCACCAAATCTGTGAATTTATTAGGTCAAGCTGCAGACCCAACTAGAACCCTGCATGTGGGACTAATCTAGTCATTTTATTTTATTAAAGTATTGATTAATTAAACTTTTAAAAAAAAATTGATGAAATGGTGAATGTTTTAGAAGCTCGGTACAAAATCAATTTTTTTTTTTTTTTCCTTCCTTTCATTTTCTCTACTGACCATTGAGGTGGGTCAATTGAGTTTCAGGTACCTTCCTCCTTATACATCATTTTTGCCAACTGAAGAAGATGGTGAGGCCTCCTCCTGGGAGAATGGTCAGAGAGGCAGTAAAATAAGAGGATGGGCAAAAAGCCTCCAGTTGTCCCAGCTCTCTTACTTGGTCATCTGTATCGTCCTCATTTGCATCATCGAGAGAGAGAAAATGTCCCAAGATCCACTTAACTTCAATGTCTTGAACATAGTCATTGAAGTGATCAGGCAAGTTTCAACTCCCATCTCTAAAAACTTTCCATCGATATATTTTCACCCACAGAAATGCCCGTCACGCCCCCGCTGATGAGCACAGGGATCATGCGTGAGATTGGGGGACGAATTAAAAATTTCCTTAATAAACGATCATCTGGCCCCCAATCAAAGGATCGAAGTCCATGTTGAGATATAAACATTTCTTTGGTTAACCGTAAAACACGGCAAAACTTCAGCTTAGACCGATGGTATGATAATAACATTTCAGAGTATGCACATCTTTCTTTACTTTATTTTAAGTTGACAAAAGATAACAAAAGTATATTAATTAAATAGACATTTATCAAAACCTAGGCGAACAGAAAAATAAATGCAAACTAACCAAGAGTATAAAGGCACTCATATATAAGTCATGACGACAATGTCATCGGTACACTATTCATACTCACCATCAAGCTAAGTCAAACATTGCCTTTTTACGTACGGGACATCACTTCACGGATCCGGAAGGAAGTGTGATCCTCAATACCCATTAATTACCTTGGTGCATAATCAATAATTGGGTATCGTAGAGTCTCACTTCATTCAAGGTCCAAAGTAGTTCATACACTGTATGTTGTCCGACAACATGTGAGGGTACGTGGCTCAGAACGTCCCTCACCATGGCCCACTATTTAGTCCATATTAAATGGTCCCGAAGGTACCAATCTAAGCCTCAAAACCCTAAGGGCATGTTTGAATGTACGGTGAATTGAAGTGTTTTGTTTTTAGTTATTTGATATAAAAAAATTTTGTCTTTTTATATAGAAAAGTAGAGTTTTCCCTTTTTTTTTTTTTTTTTTTTTTTTTTTTTTTTTGGAGAAATGATGGTTTTTTTTTTTTTTTTTTACTTTTTTTGAAAAATTTAAAATTTTAAAATTATGTAATTTTGACATGACCTCTTGTCATTTCTTATTTGGATTCATTTTACTATAACTAGTTAATTGCTAAGTAAATGAACCATGCCTTGGGGGGGGGGGGGGGGGGGGAGGGTTTGCACTACAGCTACCTTACGGCTCACCGTAACTCCCAAAAAAAAACTGGGATTCGAGCTCCATTTGGTGTACAATCATATACTCTTCTTCTTCTTCCTCATCTCAATCAAAACATAGGGCCTTGCCCTCTCCAATGTGGGTTAGACACCCACCAAACCATCCATATCAGCATCTAATCGAACGATAGGGCCAAGCCCACTACGTATGCCATAGACATCCTCCATCCAAACAATCCATGCATTCCGTTAACCTAATCTATTCCATAATTAATTGACCAAGTAGGGTAGCTAATGGAAGCATTAATCCATGGAATTTAATAAAGAGACATGCATAAATTGTAAACATTAATATCCACTTGCCTTTGGTACGAAAGAAAATCCCCAAATGAGCAAGCCCTAGCTCAAATGCCCAAAGATCCAAACCTTGGGAAAATAGTCAAATCAAAATTCAAAAAATCAATAGAATGGAGAGCCATAAACTAATCCTATCCCAATTCTAAACCCAAAACACATCAACTTTAGCCTAGGGGAAGAGAGGAGCTTACCAATAGATGGGTGGAGGGAGTGGTGGCTTGAAAATTGGAAGGCGGAGATCGTCGGACCACGCTGTTCCATTGAATGCAAGAAGGAAGAAAGAGAAAGAGAAAATACTAGAGAGTGAAGGAAGGAAATAAAAGAGAGAGAGAGGAATGGGGAGGTGGAGGTGTTTCACGTGGCAGGGAGGAGTGAGAGAGGGAGGAGGTAAGAGAGATAGAGAGAAAGGAAGAAAGAAAGAAAACAGACAAGGGAGGAAGAGAAAGAGCTAAAGAAAGGGAGAGAAATAGGGAAATAGAAAGAGAGAGATGGGCTGGGGGTTTGGGTGGTGGTCTCCGACGGCGACGGCGGAGCTCCGGGACAGTGGGCAGCAAGGGCTGGGAGAGTGAGAGAGAGAGAGAGAGGTGGGACGGCAGTGAAGTGGGGAGGAAGAAGGGGGTCCGTTGGAGGTGGTTGTCGGGGCCGGCGACGGCGTCCGGTGGCAGCAGGAGGCGTGAGTTGGAGAGAGTGAACGAGAGAGATGGGGGAAGTGGGGCTGGGGGTTGTGACCTAAAAGCGGAAATGGGGAAAAATGGGGGAGATGGGAATGAGATGTGGGGATTGGATTGGCTGAGGCTCACGAGTCACGAGGGTTAAGGTGCGGGGTGAGGGACATGATGGGAATTTGGACATTTGTCCAAAATGGCCTTGGGTCGGGTCGGGTCGGGTTTTAGATATGGTTCAGGGATCCGGTCCAGGTGTGGCCGAAGGAAATTGTCCGGAAAATTAGGTGATCGATTAACAGGACTTGTTTGGCTTCTAAATCAATTTAATTAGCTAAAAATATAATTAATTAGACCAATTACATTCTTGAAAATCCGGGACCTTAAAACCCCCTTTGATTTTTTTTTTTTTTTTATTTTTTTATATTCATCCAGGACACGTGGGCCCCTTGATCCATAATCAAGTGTGATTCATAGATGATTTTCTTAGGGAACAATTGCACTTCTCCTTGTTAGGCCTTTCATATCTGGTTTGTGGAAACCGACGATGTGTAGCACTAGCGAAACATGTCCTTTCCCCAGAGCTCAACGAGTGCTAACAAGAAAAATGGCACAGGAACTCCAAGTCTGGTTTTGTTTCTAAATTCAGTCAAAAAAAAGATGATACTAAGAGAGAACAGAGTGAGAAAAGAATCTCTCTCTCACACACACACAAAAAAAAAAAACCTACTGAGTATCTTCAATTTCCACATGTACTGCATACTTGTAATATTGAAGTGGCACACCCACTCAATATTCTATGTAATAATGAGCCCACTAATTATCAGAATCCAATTCCAATGTTGTGAAAAGACCACTCCTTCAATCAGGTTGAGTGAGTTTGCAGACACCAGTAATCCACTAGCATCAACAAGCATGTCATTTTTAACCAAAAAGAAAAAAGAAAAAAACATGCCTGTCATGTGGTACAGATCTCTTTTAGGAAGTTAGTAGCTCTCATGCCCTTACAATTAAGAAATCCACCCCACCATTGTAGCTTGGACAATTTTAGTAGAGAACATGGGTAGGTTTCATTCTATCCTCTTTGTTGGCAACAATCTAGATTTCCACTGCTCGTTTCATCTCAAATCGATTGTGGGTCAACGAAAAAAATCTAAACCATCATTCCCAGGCAGAAAACAGAAAGAAAGAGGTCCGTGGGAATATTACATAATGTAATGATTGGAACTAAACTAATGATTCTTTCCAGTATCATATGCGTAGAGAGATTATACATTGAATAGAATAACCTTAAAAGTAATAGATGTCATTCATTTAGACAAATCCATCGTATTTTCTCCATTAGTTACTGACTGTAATG
The DNA here is from genome assembly GCA_003546025.1 of Camphora micrantha. Classification (NCBI taxonomy): domain Eukaryota; kingdom Viridiplantae; phylum Streptophyta; class Magnoliopsida; order Laurales; family Lauraceae; genus Camphora; species Camphora micrantha. Next base: position 356,903 of record QPKB01000002.1, read on the forward strand.
GGTAGTGGAGACGACTCAAAATCATTTTAATTCCTAAAAAGGATCTAGTTTTAGTTATGGCAACAATCTTAAACTGTCTGACCCCCAAGTAACACAATAAATGGACGGAGTGATGGGGTAAGTTTCTTCTTAAATTGTATTAGGTCCATGTAACGACAAGTATGCTATTAGAGAAACAAATTAAAAATGACACCAAATTCGTTAATAAGACAACAAGAATAGCTTCTGCCCAAAAAAAAAAGTCAAACAAGAAGAGCCACAGGAGCAAGAAAAAGTTAAATGAATCATACTTACTACATTCAGAACTGAACTGGAACTTTTGCAATTGACTGCTGCAGTGCATATGGGAATGTGGGGTTCTCAACAGGCTACAGTTGCCAACGGCAACTGAAGCCTGATAGCTCCTGCAAAGACGCATGGACCGGTTTTGTGGGAAGATGGAGCAGCCAAGGGAAGTGGATCCTCATCTTTGTGATGTTTTTTGGGAGGCTGAAGAAGTTCGGCCGGAAAGGAGGTAGAGCTTGGAAGCTTCTTTAACAGAGATACATGATATCTCATCGTCCAAAAATGTGCATGGCCCAACGGCTCTAGTACTATACTAGTGAGTACTAAGCAATAGCTATCTGTGCTTTCAACTGCTACGGCAATAAATACAAATTACAGTAGTTGACATGTGGTAGTAATCTTTTGCAACATGTTGAAAGATGACAGACCAAAATCCTATCAATGATTTATTACAGCAACAGCTGATATGACATGCTTTTGAATTCAACTTACTAGGCCTTGATATGCATCGCCAAGTACTGCATTGCGCTGTGCAAGATGCAATAGAAGGAGACGAGAACTGACTTGCAAATACTTCAAAAAAAAAAAAAAAAAAAACATTCACTGTTGCCCATCCACCTAACAAGTTACATGCTGCAAAAAAATTACTTTCATGGAAAGTTTAGTTCCCTCTCAGGTGTGACACTCAAATTTGTGAGCGAGAGCTACAAATCTCAAGGAGCTGGTCCTCATCAAATCTTCCTTCAACTTAATTGGCTGTGAGAATGTTTCCAAGTATTTTATAAAAAATCTGAATACTTAAAGTACATGAATGAGACAAGTGCGCAATGAAGCTTTTCATAAGCCTTTTATATATATATATCTATATATATATATATGGGGGCTCCTCTCCTCAGCTGCAGCCCCCCTCTATCCTCAGCTGCAGGCATGTGAGGAGGCCTGCAGCTGCTCTCCTCACATGCTTGCAGCTGAGGATAATGAGGGCTGCAGCTGAGGAGAGCAGCCCTCTATATATATATATATATATATATATTGAAACTTACAGAACTTTGTTTTGAAAAAAAAAATCATTCTCAAATAATAAAAAAAATTAATTTGAAAGGGCCAACGGGTAGGATTAACATGTTAATAGCTAGTGCAGTGACATTAACCGAGTAGACATTCAGAAATTAGTTAGAAATTACTTTCATCATTTTAATTAAATTCGCTTAAAAAGCATTGTAAAAAGATCAATAGTGACATTCACTTTTTAGGCCCCCTTGCAATTTTCCAAATTCCATGTTTCTTTAAAAGAAACAAGCCCTTAAATGGTCATGAGAAATTATTAATATCCCTTTATATATATATATATATATATATATGGGAATATTCATATGCATCTATCCCTCACCATAAAGTGAGGGGTGCTTTCCCTTTTTGCACATGAAGACAAAGAAGTGTACCTCACCCTATGTACTTGAAAATTCACTTTTGTACTTGAAAATCCCCATTTATGGAAGTGTCCCTCACCCTATTGTGAGTGATAGATGCACATGAATGTTCCTCATGTATATATATATATATATATTTATATATAAAGAGAGAAAGACTCTCCTAAACTGCAGCTTAACTTATCCTAAGCTAAAATAATGCTAATCTCACAAATCAAAGTCGATTATCTCTTTTTTCAGCATGATGATTGTCTCCAAAATCAAAATAAATCAAATCAAAAATGAATTTTTCAGTTCCATCATGCCAAAAGCAGAGTAATCAACTTTGATTTGTAGAAATAACACCATTTCAGCTTAGGATAAGCTAAGCCGCAACTTAAGAAAGCCCTACTCGTATATGTATATGTATATGTATAGGTATATGTATATGTATATGTGTATATTTTTCTTAAAAAGATATTTTAAAAAAATAGGGTTAACCTAAGATAATATGAATCACATGATGGCACCTTTTTTGTATAACTAAATAAATGGAAAAAATTGGTAAAATCATTCCTTTTTGTAGCAACCACTCATGTTAGCAGCGAAAGGGTAGGTGGATGGGTTGTAATTTTTTTAAATATGTTAAATTAATTAGAAGTTTTTTAGTTGTGTTATATAACATTTTGGAGATAACTATAAGTGATTTTCAAGAATAAAAAGGACAGAATAAGTAATTAACACAAAAGGTTAGTTTCAATATAATAAATAAGAAAAGAAAAACTAATAAAAAGTTGCACGAATGCATCACAACTGCTTCAATGATGCGGTTCTTTATAAATAAGCATATAAAAATTATTTGAGAAATATTTTAAAGTAGTGTCACGACCCGAGCCCGAAATTGAATTACTCAAGGCTAATCCTGCGTCGCGAGATCATCATACTTACTCCCGTAGACTCCGAATTAACCGAAGTTAAGACGAAATCCACAAGGGATCAACCATGCGTACCTGACAGATGTACATTTTTGCGGAATACATATATACATTGACAATTGCAGAATACATATAAGTACTTTACATTGAAAGCAAAGTTCAATATACAAATTTCATTTCCTAACAAGTCAACCACTACATATTCAAATACAATGCAAGTGACATCTACATACTATTTAAAATGAATATACAAAAGTGTTTACCAAAACGTTCCCATGATTAATAACAAGTTTATTCTAAAATTTCCAAAATAGTTTTCAAAATGTTCTAGTTCACTCGCCCTCCGATCTATGTCCATTCAATTAGACCTCCTATAGGAATCAGATTGGCCTCCTCTACTGGCGGAACGGCCTCTGCTTGATCGGGACGAACAATTGGGTCTGTAATGTCATCAATAACACTGTGAACACGACGATTCAACAATGTATAAATAGATCTTTGATGGTACATGCTATCATTCACAATAACCCTATTCAATTTAACCATTAAACAATCCTATACAATTCCATAACCTGTACATTAGAATCCAGTGGAGTCAAGTAATATCAATTACTAGATGGCAACTACAATAGCATGTATTTCATTCAATTCTTCTCAAAAGGAAGCATTTATTTATATTCATTCATTTCATTGATTTACAGTGAGTACTCATTATTAGATGGCTTATCATTCAGTGACTTTTCAGTATAATATATATAGGATCTACCAGCGTCTTGATCAGAGATCGCTGGCATCACTACGGAGCTCCGGAACACACCATCCATCTACTGCAGTAGGATTATTCATTTCATTGTTACCTTTAGTAACTATTATTCATTCATTCATTGTATTATTCAGTTCAGCTCAGTAACGAGCTTAAAAAATTACTATGTAGTGCCAGACTCGGGAATTACATCAAATCTATTAATTCTATTCAAGTTCGTAATCAAATTTCTAAACCAAACAAATGGGTGAAACGCTCGTTATTGAATGTACGTGTTATTCTCAATGAACATCACTTTAATAGTAGTTTGTATATTCGATAACCTTAGCTAACACCTATGAAGGTTTAGATAACACAATTTTAGATGAATATCACATTGTTTAGCTTCAAGACTAAGTTATAGACCTATTTACACGCAAGGAAATAGTTTTTTATTCAAATAGAATCACCTCAGTAAGGACTCATTTTAAGTCATCCAATCAATCGGGACTATAGACTGTTAGATTCTACGTTCCAAGAACTTTCCAACGGTATATAGAACTCCAAAATCCGACGTATGGATAAAAAGTTACGGCCGTTTGAAAATCTGTCAAGTTCAATGGTCTGCCAAGAGTTCGAACGTTCAAGCAACAGTTCAGACGTTTAGGGCAAGAGTTTGAACGTTCGAGTGCAGAATGCTACGAGCCAAAAACCAGCAAGATCAAGAGTTTAAACGTTCAGGCCAAGAGTTCGAACGTTCAGGCAAAGAGTTCGAACATTCAAGTGCAGAATTTTCAGAACAGAACCTGAAAAATCTTGTTTCTGCATTGTTTAATTTCCCACCTTTTCTACTTACTTCTAAGCTTTTCCAAAGGCCATTTAAACATAATTTGAGTCTCTAATACTCCATAAATAATTTAATCATCATACTATAACCATTTCATATGAAATAAAATTCTAAAACAAATAAAAATTGTTCACAAAACCAAATTTATGAACAATTACAAATATTTACTATAAGAACTGATTATACTTGCCTTGTTGGAGATAATTAACAAGAACCCCTCTTTACTTAGCTTGTCTTGAGATTAAAATCCCCAATTCAAACCCTAAATTCCATGAAAACACGAAAACCATATCTCTATAAGTTATTTGTGCTAGCTACTACTCCAAACCACTTAATTGAACATCATAGTTCTTAAAAGGATCTAAGTACTCACTTGTAGCTTCAAGAAAAGAAATTCTTGAGTTCTTTTCCAAACTTTATCACTCCAAAAATGGAAAACAAGTTGAGAAAGAAGATGAAGAAGATAAAACCTCTTCAAAAATCACTTGAATCACTCTAATCTCACTCTTGATGAAGAAGAATGGAAGAAGAAGGAAGAAAGGAGTCTAGGGTTTGCTCTTCACTTCTCTTGTGCTGGAAATGAGTTGAATGAATTCATTTGAGTTCAACTTATCCCTTATAAGCCTCACTTTTACACTTAGGTCGACCTCTGCTTCCTTATTTACATTTTAAGTCAAATGAAGACTCACTTGGTCCATTTCAAATCAAATGTAATCAAGTCTATTATGAATGCACTCTTTGAGATACATGTGTTGGTATCAAGAGTTAACGTATCCGACAAAATACGCGAAAATTCGTATTTATGAAAAAGTCCTTGTTCTTTTAGTTTGAGTCTAAAACTCATTCAATTAATCCAACTTCCTTCATTATCATTTCATTAAGCCTAATTCATTAGTTCTAGGCTAATTCAATTCCATTTGGTCATAAAACCATCATTAGCTCAATTAAACATAGTTAATTAGCATTAATTATAATCAATTAGAGTTAATTTTGATTAACTCGAGACGGTGTCTAACAAGTAGTAAAATAACTACTGCCTTTTAGGAATGCCATTCGAGTAGAGAATTAAAAAGGTTCTCAGTAGTATTCCCCAATGTTCTTTCTATATATATATATATATATATATACTAGTGGAGCCTTGCACGTGCAATGCACGTGCACCGAACACACAGTTTTACTAATAAAATCTTTAAAAAATAAAGTTCTTAAAAAATTCAGTAGAAGCGTCAATACATTTTTAAAAAAAAAATTCAACAAAAAATGAGTGATTGTAAATTGCAAGGCCCGTGCAGTGTCCAAATACAGCTGACACTATTTTTTTTTATACATTTGAAAACTATAAAATAATAATAGAGTGAGAAAAATGAGATCTCAAAAGACAATCGATATGGAATTTATATAACTTTTTGAGGATATAAATAACATATTTCTAGATATTTTATCATGAATGTGTACAAAAAAAATTTCAATTTACTTTATTTTGACCCATTAGGTAAACTTATCAGTTTCCTAATAGACTTGACCTGCTAAAGTTGGAGTCCAGTTGAAAACATTGTTAAATTGATAGCCTACAGTTTTATAAAAAATAAAAATAAAATACAAACACATGATCAAAAGAGAAAATAATATTTAAAATTTTTTTACTGGTAACTTGCATTAAAAGAGAGAAAAAAACAGGGCGGATATAAAATGAGTTTAGGTTTGTATATTGCACTTTCTTATTTATGATATTTTTTTAGTTGCTACTTTTTTCTAAAAGAGAAAAAGAAAAAACTAAACATAAAGCAATAATGCAAACGGAGTACCTATATATATGGGACGTGCTTATAAGTTTTGGAGGTCCCTATACCTTTTTCAAAGGCCATAATAAATAATATACAACTGAATGACCATCAAATTATAAATATTTAAGGTTAGTGTACAAAAGATTAAAGGGTTAATATTTAAAAAATAATAACAAAGGGTTACATCCATACAAAGAAAATAATCTCATATCTTTTGGAAACCTCCCGGAGCCTTTTGATGTTCTTAACTTTCAAAATTCAAATACAAATACCATTCAAGTATCTTTTAGTTATACCAAAAAATAAAAATAAAAATAAATAAATAAATAGAAACTATTTTCACAAATAGCATTGTTTTAGATAAAAAAAAAAAAAAAAAAACAGAGAGAATGTTAATTCTCTTGTGTGTAGTCAATTTGGTATTTGAATTATAACACAACCACCAATTAGCCACCAACAACAATAACAAAAGTAGCAAGCTAGTTAATACCTTTTGTCGTGACTTTTAAACTGATGGCGAAGTATTTAAAGTGCCCACAAAATTATAAATATTGAACACCAAAAGGTAGTAAGTAAAATACACTTGATTGCTTTTCTTTTGATCCATTATAAAATACACTATTCATTTTCTCTTTTATTTTCATCCCATCTTAGTTCAAGGTTTATCATTGAAAAAGCACATGGCATTTAAGTTTTCAGAGTTAAAAGGCAGTTTGTACACCATGAACCACATAATGGAGTAAATAGTGCATAGTTAAAATCTTTTGTTTTTCCCACCTTGCCTTGGTTTATTAATCGAGGTGGACAAAATAGTGCCAAGAAAGACTAAAAAAACTTTTTGAATGATAAATTTTGAAATATTTTTCCTTCGAAATGATTCTTTAATTGCACCATATCTCACAATTAATTTTACAAAAGACAAAAAAATGAATAAAAATTTGAAAATTAGTGAACAAAATGGTTCAATGAGAACCACGAATGAATGCTTATTGGTCTTATCCCACTCTTGATGGGTTAGGAGGGTGACGATTGAAGAGGTATTGGTTTAAAACGTAAGAATTTAACTAACATAAACTAAAATAGGAAAAAGAAACAAAATAAAATGTTAGATTCTTATACAAATATGGATTAAGTTTTTGGCCTTTTGAATATTAGCACCTGTACTACTTAAAAAAAAAAGTCATTCCCATTCGACTCTATGGAGAACGAAAATAAATTTTGACAGATAATTGAAAGTTTTTTCATACCTCACAGCATCGTCCTTTTAGTTATTATCTACTTTGCTTTTCTCAACCAGGACACTTTCTGTTTGAGTTTTTCATTTTCCTATCTCAGATAACAAAACAGTATCAATTTTACATTTTTAAATGCTATGCACAAATTCATATTCCAAACACAGAGTGAGACTTAAATTCAAAGTTCTACAATAAGGAAACACGAAACACGTACAATTTGAAAACCTGCAATATCATTAAAACAGACATCTAATTAAAACTATCGGAGCACGAAGGCTATCAATGGGCCTAACTTTGGCCCAAACAGGAATGAGAAAGAAAAAACTAACTCTTCATCATCATTTTCTTAACTCTGGTTGCACCCATTTTTCTTAGAATGAAGATTTTATTGCAACATTAAAAAAATTTATAGAAGAAGACACAATCAAACAATAATAATTTCATTGGACAGTACTCACTTACATGTATGAAAACTCCTTCCATGCCAAAAGAAGCTAAGAGTCAATGAAGAATCTGTAAAAATATCATGTTCTTCCTTACACAATTATTCACAGAGGAAAAACCTCATACCCACAAAATTCCTTATATTGAAAATCTTGTAGTATCTGAATAAGAGGAATGTTAAAAGAAAATTGAAAAAAGAAGAGGGAAAAAAAACAACATTTGAGATATTGATTTGAGATAAATTCTAATTTTATCCACATTTTCCTTTTCTTTTCTATACCACCTTAAAAAAAAAAAAAATCGAAAAAAAAATTACTCGATTTATTGGAATGTATTAAAAAGAAATTTTATTACGTTTAAAATATCAACATCTACTCAATATAAGAGATTAAAAAAATTATTTAGATCGTGTGTGCCAAGTTTGGTCTGTATCCGAGTTCATTTGGGTATAGTAGGGAGGTAGTTAGCAATTTTCCAGAGAATTTAGGGGTTTTTTTTTGTAATTTTAGATTTTTGAGATTTTGGTACCGTTTGGTAGATAATTTTAATTCCTAAACTTTAGTCTTCTAGATCATCTTGATCCGGATCCTTAAAACCCCTTTAAATCCAAGCCTGACCCAAAGTCTATTTTAGATAAATTGGAAAATTTCCATTATGTCCCCATCTTTATCCATACATAAAATACATGTACATAATAAATATATATAAGGATGGGCCCCATAACTTGCATTTTATTGGGTATGGAAAAAATAAATCATCTTTCTCTTTTTTTTAGACATTTTATAAGAGTAGAAGTTGGAAAATTCCCATTATGTCCCCATCTTTATCTATATATAAAATACATATACATAATAAATATATGTAAAGGTGGACCCCACAACTTGCATTTGATTGGCTATGTGTGTAGTGAAAAAAGGACACCATCTTTCTCTCTTTTATAAGAGTATATATATATAGATAGATATATATATATATTATTTTTGAATTAAAGTGGATTAAAGAGGTTTACACTAGAGTCTGTTAGGAGTAATTTCCAACAATAATAACGCCAAAAATAAGTCTTTAGCCAAACCACAAGTTTGTCGATGAAATTAAACCAAAAAATCCAAAATTCCCATTAAAATAGGCCAAATACATCATATAACAACTTCAAAGAAGCATGTTTTTTAAAATAAAATATATAAGTTATTAAAAAAATTATTTTAAAATAGTCAAAAAAATATATATATATCCCCATTTTTGGAATGTCATTCGGGTAGACATTAAAGGCAGTAATTAACATATCGCCAAACTTTTAAGTATCATAAAATGGGTTGAAAAGGTTTATACTAGGGTCATTTTGCCTTTCACTAATGAGAATGCTCGCGGTTTAAAGAATAAAAATGCCAAAATAAGTTACTAACCACGCCACAAGTTTGTTTCAAGGCAATTAATCAAAAAATTAAAGACTCAATAAAAAAAAAAATGAGGCAAATTTATCATAACATCTTAAACGATGCATATTTTACATAAATAAAATTACAGAAACTATTTAAAGTTTATTTTCAAAAAGTCAGTTTTTTTTTTTTTTTTTAACTAACTTTTTCTTAATGTCATTCCGGTGGTTAAAAGGTTGTAAATATGATATCAACAAACTTTTGTGTGTCTTAAGTTGGATATAAAAAGCTTATACTAAGGATCCTTTTGTATTTCACCGATGATAATCGGTGATTTTAAAGAATAAAAATGCCACATGTTCGTCTCAAATAAATTAATTAAAAAAATCTAAAATACCCATTAAAATGGGGAAATTCATCATAACAACTTCAAAGAAGCATGTTCTTATAAATAATATATATATATATATATATGTGTGTGTGTGTGTGTGTTATTAGAAGAACTATTTTAAAATAGTAAAAAAATATATCACCATTTTTGGAATGTCATTCAGGCAGACTTAAAAAAGGCATTGATTAACATATCGCCAAACTTTTAGTATTATAAAATTGATTGAAAAAGGTTTATACTAGGGTCCTTTAGTCATTATAAACAAGCTTTTTTTTCATTGTAATTAAAAAAAAAATAGTAAATTTTCAAGAAAGCATAAATATTTCTTTCGATCAAGTCCTCTTCGTTGAGATTTAAGAAACTTTGAAATGTGATAAAAAAATTTACCTTCATATGACAAGTCTTTGCCTTTTCTTAACCTTTTTTCATCCCCAAAACCAATGCAAAGATCACTTTATGAGCCTCATTGATCAAAGGTTTATGGTAGGGTACCTTCTTTTGATGGTTTGGTAACCTAAGAAAATACTATAATTGATAGTGGGGGGCGATCTTTTATCTGGATTCTCATATGGCCCACGTTTTAACTAGATTTTGATGATCACAACCATTTAATGAAGCTGGTTTTTCAATCATTTAGAATCCACATGAACCCTTCTTTTTTAACCATCTATTTTCTTTTGATTATATAGGTGTGTGAGCATCATAGGCACTCAGGCCTTTATTTTATTATTATTATTTATTTATTTTTTTGGTAAAGAAGAAAAAAAAAACATAGAGATTACGTAGGCACTCAATAGGGGGTTAATTTTTCTTGTAACAAATTAAAAAGAGATTAAAATCTTATTTAAAAATATTTAAACAGTTAAAAGATTAAGCACCCTCTGCAAGGGCAACACTATATAGGCTATGGAGCATATACTAGAATGCCGATTTCTCTTGTTCAGCTAAATTAGGTGGGGTAAAAAAAAAAACATCTTAAAGAACCTTTATACTTGAATCCCATGCCTTAAAAGGGATGTTTGTTTGCAAGAACTCTAATAGGATTTTCAACTGTCGAGGATTCTTCGAATTTGCAAGCGGTATGCATGGGATTTCAGAAATGGTGGTGGAATTTTGAATGGTAGATGAGATCCTAGCATTTGGGGATTAATTCATGTTGGTGAGGGATATCCGGCTTTCCCACGAGGCATGGGAACTCAGACGGTCAACCACGATTCAACCAATTTCATCTCCAAAATATGAGTAGGAGCATTTTTTTCCCTTTCCGCTGCAATCGATTTCTTTTCATCTATTTCTTTTCATTTTCGTTGTATGGTTTTGCAGCTTTTTTTTTTCTTTTCTTTTCTTTTTTTTTTTTTCAGAAATTAGTTTGTGTATGATAGCTCTATGGGGATTTTCTAGTGGAGTTGGGGATATTGGTTGGCTTGTGATAAGGGTTTTTTTTTTTTTTTTATTTGGAGTTGTAGAGATTGGTTAGAGTATGATGCTCTACGTATTTGAAGGTAGGGGCAGGGTTGCCCTTCCTTCTCTCATCATTCTCATCAGCATCTTATAAAAAAGAAGGAAAGGGCTCCTCTAGCAAAGAAAAAGGAACCCATTTGAGAAAATAAGTGGGACAAAAAAGAAGGAAAGGAGTCTTCGGAAAACTGGACTTGAGAAAAGAAGAACCAATTTGAAGAAGTGAGTTTAGTTTTCTAAAGAAGATGTGACAAATACGGGGTCATATGGATATAGGGTTTTGACTTTTGAGTGAAAATGAAGACTGGGATGGAAGATTATGATGGCTGGGTAGCAACTTTTATTGAATGGTATTTTAGCCTTTCAGCTTTTGTTGAGTAATCTGTTTTTTTATATGTTTTTAATATCTCGGTGGGTACATGTATTTGCATAAGAAATCAAGTTGTGCACACATCAAGCACTTTGTTTTGGTTGATGAAACAGATGAACTGAATTTTATGTGCGTATTATGTGTATGACTGATATTTTGTTCAGTTGATCTCAGTGGGCATATGTATTTTCATTTGATTATATAGGTGTGTGTATTGTTTGTATGACTGCAGTTGATCTCAATGTGTATGTGTTTGAAGTGGAAATGAAGTTGCCAATCCACATCAATTCTCTGTTTTGGTTGATGCAACAGGGGAAATGAACAAATAACTTGCTCAGAGAGGACGTTAATCTTACAGAATATTGCTCTATATGATGGGGTTGGAAAATTGTAAATGATTCAAAATTTGAGAGATTTTTAATTATAAGCATTTGAGCATTTGATTGTAACAAAATTTAATAGAAAGAGGCAATTAATCAACAAACGGCGGTGGTTATATTAGTGAGGTTTTTAGTCAGAATTCTCATTGAATTATCAAATAGGAAGTTTTTAGAATTTAGGCTAGATTGAATTCTCAAGCATTGAATCAAACAGGACATTAGAATTCAAGAGAAGTTAGCAGGCACTCTAGATTCCAGCATTGGGCCCCATAGAATTCTTCAAATTTATAAAGGCCATGATATATTATTAAATAACAAGTTCTTTTCACATAGTTATTATGTTACTGAAATAACCATAAAAATGAGGCCAATTTGGCATCATTCTGAGAATGAATGAATGAACTCTCTCTCAAAATGGATACCAAACAAATTTTCCTTCACAGAACGAAACATTCACAAAATGATTCCAAATATCTGAGGCTTCTTTTATGTGATAAAACTTATAAATTTATTTAGAAATAAGAAGTCTAGTAGTTATCACACCAATTGGCCAAGCTTAGCCAGAGCCTGGCCAAACCCACGGGTGTGGCCTACTTAAATATCAGACCAGAAAATTAAGTATGTCCAACTTAAATGCCAAAAAATATGCCCCAGATTAGCCCCATGTAGGGTGATCAGAGCCCAAGGATTACTTCAAGCCAGCCCGGCTCACAAACACCCCTTAAGTTACAAATGAACACAGGCAAAAACTTGTAACTGCAACCCTCTTGGCTTCTGAGATTAATTCATAAACGACTTGCCAAAATAACTCAATCTGCAATCAACTTTGATTGTCTGTAAAGTATAAACCCAAATAAGCAGAGGCAGGAATTTAAAAAAACAAGAAAAAAAAAAAAAAACTATGGCAATCCCTTCCTGAGGATGTCCAGAAAGAAATGCTAAAAACTTAGAAGGTTTTTCTTTTTAAAAAGGGGACAAAGAGGAACGCACTCAGCAAAACCAGGAAGTTGAATTGAGTACTCCTAATCAAAGAGAGAGAAGCCCATGTCGTCATCGCTTTCTTCCTTCTCTTCCTTCTTCTCCTCAGCCGGGGGTGCCTCAGCAGCTGGTGCGCTGCCTGCCCCTCCTGCAGAGGCAGCAGCTGCACCTCCTCCGATGAAAGCACCACCACCGCCACCTCCAACGATCACCTACATTGAACCCACAACCAGGCTACCGATTATAAGAAATGATGGAGAAACCAAAATGATGAAGAATCAACTATGAGGCAGAAAAAAAAATCCATCTATAGGGCCTCTTTGGTTGAAGAATCAATAAAAGTTTGTGGAAGGGAATGATTATTTGTGGCGAGAAATTGAGGCAGTTTGTTGAGGAATTAAGGTGGGTGGTTTTTATTTATTTATTTATTTTTTTATTTTCAAATGAAAATCACTGTTTGGTTGACAGAGGGTCATTTCATTATCACTCCAGAGGATTCCTTAGACCAAATCGATGACAATATGATGCGGTGGTGGAAGGAATAAATTCCACTCATGGTTTCCAGTTTCTTGCCAGTTAGGATGATTCTAATCCAAGTAATTCTTCAGTTTAGAGCGCCCCCCACCCAAAAGTCTAGAGTTAACAAGAGATGGGCCATTTGAAGCCACTGCTACCAAATAAAGAATAACCATCGTGCACTTGAGCTGTAAGAAATGTTGGGTCAATAAGATTTACCATGGATCCAAACAGCAATACTCTTATTGACTGCAAATTCCACATGTACTTGGATTATAGATAATCAGATTTACTTCGCAGCCAAAGTTGTTTATTTGTTTATTTATTTATTTTTAAATACAGGGATCATTCTATCCATCCATCCATCCATCCAAATGGGAGACCGAGAGAGAGAGAGAGAGAGTAAATCTCTACCAGTTGGAACTCAGTTACTATATGTAACAACAACAACAACAACAACTATACATTACGGTTTGGTTTACCGTGGGGGGTGGTTAAAGGCAAGCAAAAGGAGATTGGTTCTCGTTGGAAGCTGTAGCAAAACGTATATTCTAATAACAAACTTTTAAGAGGAGGTCCATACGGAAACGAAACCCCATTCAGATTCAGATTGACCATGAGAATGAAATGAAATGAAATGAAATGAAATGATGATGGGGAAGGAACGAACCTGGAAGACAGCAGAGGAAGGGGTGATCATGGAGAAGGAGGATTGGACTCCGCCAGAGGAATCAGAGGAGAGAGCTGCTTGAACCAGCCTCCTCTGCAGCTCGAACGTCGATGCAGCCGAAGCTTCGAGATCCCCACCAGACAGCTGCTTCCCGCTCCATTCATCATCGCCAGAGCTTCTTCTGCAAACGAACGTGAATACTCCCATCTTCTTCTTCTTCTTCTGCTGCTAACACTGAGACACAACAGATATAGAAAGAGAAAGAAAAACCAAAACCCTAACACTAACCCTAGTTTGGATGCTAGTATCGATGTTTTTGGTCTTCTGCTGCTGCTGCTGCTCTTCTCAACTCAATATATTGTAATTGATATTGAAGTGGTAAACACAACATATCATAGGATAGGGGGATGAAAGAAACCCTAACCCTAACCCAGCAAAGACTTGAGTTGTTTGTTTCTTGGACGAGAATACCCCCGCAACTCAAGCAAATCCTTGATAAGTTTCAAAACGGACGGCCACCGACTAATCAACATCTCCACAGTCACACAAGTAACAACTTAGCCATAAATAAAGTAAACCCATTACATTACACGATGGATGGATGATCCATCGATCCACTTGGTCTTCATCAGGCGATGGATGGATGATCCATCGATCCACTTGGTCTTCATCAGGACCGTCCATCTCCACAATTCTGGGACACCGAACCTAACCTAACCTCCCTCCCTCAGGGACTAAAATATGATCTTATTTAGGAGGAGAAAAGAAATATGGGGGCCCACCGCATACGTCAGTTGAACTGAAGGAGAATCTATCTATCTATAGACTCATGTTACTTGGACGGACTTTTGAGACCGATCCGTGGACCGGTCCCAAAGTCCCAAACCAAATATCTCTAATATTTGGTTTGAGACTTTGGGACCGGTCTCTAATATTTGGTTTGGGACTTTGGGACCGGTCCACGGATCGGTCCCAAAAGTCCGTCCAAGTAGAATTTTTCCTCTCTATAACTATAATATAATATTTGTTTCGTCCGTTTCTACTATGGCTTATTGAAGGCTTTGGTTGAGCAGTGAGCACGGTCTACTCCTCCAAAAAATAAAAAATAATAAAAATAACAAATAATAATAATAATAAACCATTAATTATTTTATCATTTTGCATGTGATTTCACCAACTTTAGGATCAAAAAGAGCTAGACCCATAGTTGTTAATATCGTTTCGGACCTCATTTCGCTCTGGCCTGCAAAATGAAAAGTTTCGGCCAATTCGGAATTTCGGCGAAACTTTTCAAAATTACATTTTGGAGAAAATATAACATAATATATATATACATATATAAGTAAAAAAAAAATAGAAAAATTAATAAATATAGATTTAATCCATTATGGTAATTTTTTTAGAATTATATTTTGTGAAAATATAAGAAATACAAAATATATATGTGTAAAAAAGTAAAAAAAAAAAAAATACTTATGTAAAATTCCATTTCGGCTGAAAAGTCACATTTCGGTCGAAGCCTAAATCAACCGAAATTCAAACCGAAAAGTTTTGGCCGAAACGAAACTTGACCGAAACGAAAAATTTCAGGCATTTCGATTGAAACGAAACGAAATTAATATATGGCTAGACCACGAATGATTCGACCTGCTTATTCCAACTAAATTAACAATATAAATATGAATAAAGAAATTTTAAAAAATCAGTGCATTGATCAAATGCAACACATCCACAAACTCTCATCATCCAAATCTCGGACTCTCTCTGAATCTAATCTCTCTTATCATATTGGATCAAGCATCACTTCAATCCAATCCAGATTGGCATTCAACATTGGATTGGATTCGAACCGAATATCATACCATATCGCGTATGTATTAGCAGAGCACAATGATAGACGATAATACCCAAAGCTGACCGACCACTTCCACTTGTGCTGTTGGGGGATAATTTTCCAACAAAAAGAGAAAATTAATTAATTAATTAATTAATTGTAGAGATTTCTGGAGGATACGAAAAAAAAAAAAAAAAAAAAGATTTCACATAGGGATTGTGGGGAGTCCATTGAGGATGGTGGTACAAGATTTCAATCCCACCGACCCCTTTTTTTTTTATTGAAGGGTGGAAGTGAAGGAATATTTCTCCATGGATTTATGTTGCATCTCTCAACTTTTGAGAGATAAGGTGGAGGGCCCTCAAATTTAAATTGTTGGCATTGAATATATATAATTTGTTGGTAGGAGCGAGTCCAAGATGTTACCTAAAACAACAACAACAAAGCATAGGAAAACAAAAAATTAAAAAATAAAAAATAAAAAGGGTTGGGGTTGGGTTGACAGCATGGTGGAGAAGCAACTTCCTCTCCACAGAACTAACCAAAAATCAATCCCCCATATTGTAAATCCTAGGTTAATGACTTCGGTAGTGTATGTGTGCGCCCAAGCCCGTTAGTATTTACTAGAAACTAGAAGGGAAGGGGAGAAAAGTACACTTCTTTTCTTTTCTTTTTTTAGCTCTGTTGGTTTACAACTTTTGCAAGCCGGTGAGTATTTACCCAAGGAAAAAAGTAAATAATTTTTTTATCATCCCCTGTTGTAGCTCTTTTTTTCTTTTTCTTTTTCTTTTTCTTTTTTTTTTTTTTTTTTTTTTTTTTTTTTGTTAAAAAAGGCTTTGGTAGCGTGTATGCAAACCCGTGAGTATTTATTTCACAAGAGAAATAAAAGTGTACTTCATTTTAGTTTCTTTCTTTCTTTCTTTCTTTTTTTTTTTTTTTTTTTTTTTTTTGGGTCTTTTCTTGTTTTAATGAAATGCAACCAGACTCCAATGCAGCATCTTTCTATGTATTACAGCCCATGAGAAGAATCTTCTTCAAAAATCCCAAATCATCTTACAGAAGTCGGAGTGAGCCCAAATGTCAGAATAATCATGTTGAAGATTTGAGATTTGAGTCATGTTACCCATAATAATATAAAGTCATGCAGAGAACAAATGTTAAATTATATTTTGATATTTCCACGTCTCTCCTTTAAAATCTGAAATGAACTTCATTGACTGATAATTGTGATTTTAACCATTCAATTTAAGGGGTCTAAATTTCAAATGTAATTGCTTATATGTCTAAAAGGAATCTTAAATAGATCCCCGGTGAAAAAGTTTTCAGTATGGTTAGGGGTGTAACGGTTCGGTTAACCGGTTATTTTGGGAAAACCGTTAACCGAACCGTAACCGCGGTTTTCTGTATTTGAAAACCGTAACCGTAACCGTGCAGACAAAAACCGTAGAAAACCGAACCGCGGTTAACCGTATAAGACGGTTCGGTTACGGTTAATAACCGTGGAAAATTTTAAATATTAATTTCTCAATTTGCATCTTCTTTTTCGGTTTAATATAAAATAACTTCTTAAGTCCAATCAATTTTGTGAAAAATTTTACTTATGTATTGCGAAAATTTTCATTTAGCCCCCCTTTTTTTTTCCTTTATTTTATAACGGTACGGTTAACCGTGTGCGGTTAACCAAACCGCATTTTACGGTTCGGTTCGGTTAACCGCAGTGAATTTTTATGGAAAACCGTAACCGAACCGAACCATGCGGTTTTTTGATTTCATTAACCGTAACCGTAACCGAACCGTGGAATACGGTTATTAACCGCGGTTCGGTTCGGTTCGGTTCGGTTCGGTTAGACGGTTTCTCGGTTTTTTTTTACACCCCTAAGTATGGTTGTAGTTTCAACACACGATATACGATTTATTATCTATGGGTTTATTTACGGAACAGAAGATTTAGATTAATTGATTTATGGAGGCTGAAAACAGTTCTTAAACAATGCTCAAGGCTGCATGATTCCTTAGGTAAGTTTCCAATTCAAAAGCTTTACAAACTTTAAATGCAAATCCAAGTTTCTAAACCATGTTCATATAGACCCAAATTCCCTTTTTTTTTTTTTTTTTATCAAGTCAGTAGCAAACCAGTCTTCTCTTCGTATGCTCATCAATCATCTCCAGAAGCCCTCTAAAATTCAAAAATCCCTGATTCCTCTATACACACCCCGCTTCATCAACTCTAGCCTCAATTACTATATGGCTGGCTTCTGTCTTGAACCATGTTTCTGCTTCCATTCAGGCCCCAACATCCATTTTTGCTAGATAAAGATAATGCCCGACTCATGACTCAATTCTCTGTTTCATACAAGGAAAGATACAGTCCTTGTTGCATCACTGCAACATCTACTACATCTGCAACCAACCACAACAGAGAGTACAACATAATCCAGATCCCCCAAGAATAAACCATTATCTGCAAATTCAATCTGGCAAGAGTCTTACCCTACTCACTAGACAAGGGTTCGTGTCAAGACCACACTACCAACATTACATTTTAAACAGCACTAGAAACGTGCACTACTACCATTAGTTAGGTAACATTGGCTTCCGACATTACGGTTGGCAACTCCAGGGATGACTCTGCAATCCTTGCAAGTCGAAAGTAGACTATGTCATGAGATGTTGTTATTCATTTTTCTCAAAGTACATGTCACCTATCGCAATATCAAAAGCCTACGCATTTTCCCTGTCACCCTGTCAATATGTAGATGCATTCTAAGAGGCCACTTCAATTTGAGGGAGAACCTGCCCTTAATTACTGATTCGGAACTCCTGGCTTTTTATCTAAAAATACACTCTTGCGCAATTGTTGTGTGTTTACTTACTTCTTCACATGTCACCGTAGTCAATCCTCACACAATGGTCACTATAATTGAGAGCTATCACTGCACATCACTTCCTCGAGAAAGCTCTAAACATTAGGGTTACTTATATTACTAATAATATATGTATAACTGAAAGGGACAAAAAAAAAAACAGGGGGTACCTTTTTACTATTTAAATGATTATGGGTAGAACTCAAAATGAAGTGTGCAATTCCAATATGGCCAAATCTTATTGTGGAAAGTGACTCGGCTAATGCAATTATTTCTTGGATGAAACCTTTGAGAGCGCCATGCAAAATGCAATTCTTATTTAATGAAATCATACATCTAGTTTTTGAGTTGCAAGTCCCATTTCAACATGTTAGTAGACCTACAAAAGGAATGGCAGATTGTCTAGCGAAGCAAGGAGTAGATCATTCATGTAATTTGAGTGCTCATGTGATGTTGTGATTGGTGGCTGGTACATGTCTCTAGTACCAGTACACCTTAGAGTGGTGATCAGATGTATGCTATAATCTGGGTTGTATTGTTTCTCTTTTTAATAAAATCATACTTAACTGATCAAAAATATAATAATAATAATCAAGTGTGGAAACTTTTTATAGTAGACTGCCAATCTGATGCCAAGGGAAAAAAAAACCTCAGACTTGAGACCTAACTCGGTCAGGGCCAAGTCCGAGTCAAGTTGGGCCAAGTGTAACAACCCGAGCCCACTGTCCACGTGATATTATCCACTTTGGCTCATGGGATTTCAACTCAATCTTTTCGAACGCTTTTAAAAGGCCTCATGTGGGGTTAAGGCTAGGACTTGCATGTTTCCGATGTGGTGGAACACAGTCTTTTAAAGTTTCACCTACCCTCTCTCTAGGCAGATGCTCGCCGGACCCAACGCCCTTCTACAAGGGGGCCACAAGCGCGACATACTCTCCCACCGAAAAACAAAGCCGTTCTTGGCTCTAATACCATCTGTAATGACCCAGACCCACTGTCCACACGATATTGTCCGCTTTGGCTCATGGGATTTCAAAACAATCTGGTGGGATTAAGGCCAGGCCGCACTTATATACCCAAGATCAAGACTTACATGTTTCCGACGAAAGACTTATGCACCACTGCATACCCAGTCCTTTAGAGTTTCCCTCTCTCTGTCTCTCTCTCTTTGGGAATGCTCGCCAGACCCAACGCCCTTCTACAGGGGTGCCACAGGCGTAGCACCGAGTCCCAATTTAAAATAACATAGTTGACAAGTCCGACTTGGCTGACTCGGCCGAGTCCCACCAGAGTCCTAAAGGACTAGGCCAAGTAATAATTTGAGTCCGAGTCCCATAGGACCCGACTCATTTAGGGCCGATTCCAAGTCAACTTGGCCAAGTCAACTTGGACTCGGCTGATTTTTTAATCCATGTCTGACGCAACCTCCCTCCTTTATTTAGTCAAGGGAACGGCATATAACAATAAGCAGCAGATGGCAGGAGAAAAGGCAATGCAGTAATACTAGACAGTGATGATAATAGAAATATAGAATCTAGAAATCAGCTGTCTAATCAGTAGCAATGCATAAAATTTAGAGTCAACTACAATATGATTAGTCATTCCTAACTACAATATGAATGCAAATGGATTCAAATTCAACAGAATTGAAATACACAAACTGAGGGGAAAAACAATGCGCTTAAATGTCCAATAGTAGATGGGTATAAGCTAGATGGCTAAATTAATATGAAGAAATTTATATAGTAGAATCTAGAAGAGTACAATTTCAGAGAAGTGTACCTGTTTCAGGGAATATGCCATCAATAAGAATAATTGCATAACTAAGTTTCTATATCTATATCTGCATTTGTCGAATGCTGTCGTTTTGTTTAGTGTTGCAACCGGAGAAAGGCGATAAAGGTTTCAAAACTCAGACTTGGGGGTGAGTCGGCCACCCTCAAATCGAGTCCAATCTGGCTGAGTTCGGGTTCAGACTGAGTTGTAAAAAGAACAAGAGAAAATTATGTCATCCGGGTTTAAGCAAAATGTGGTTTCATTCTTTAGAATGAATTTATGAATTTAGGAAATAATAGGTGGCCATAGTTGATATTTTCAGTCAGGCAGATGAATATCACCATTGATCCTTAATCCTTCAATCTTTAACAAAATGTGGTTTTGATCTTCTAAAATTAATGTAATGGACCCTAAAATTCTCCAACATCTTTTCACAACAAGAAAGAGAAGAAAATTTCTATTTGACCTTTTCCCCATAGGACTTGGGGGTGAATCAACTCGGTACTCATTTGATCAGTCTACCCCATAATCTTGCTCGCACACTCCTTTCCCCACCTTCAACCCCTGCCCCCCACCCCAAACTCTTGTTCTCATTCTTCTGATAGCAGGCTCAATTTGACAATTACCTCACCTTGCACATAGCAGATTCAATCTCAAAGGAAAATAATAATAATAATAATAATAATTCCATTTCAAAAAATAATAATAGTAATAATAAGCAAATAGTTAAAAGAGAAATTAATTTTGAGGCATTATATCAAGAGTAAAGATAATCTGATTGAGCTGCTTGAGGCATTAAAAGACAATCCTAATCCATGATAAGACTTCCCACACACACCCGAAACTACATATATGCATGCATGAACCCCAGAAATAACTGCATATTCATATCCTGCACGATCCTCACAAAGCAGTAATGAATGAAAATATAACGAAAATCACAAAGACGTTAATAATAATCTGCTTCCTTCTAATATGATCAACAGTGAGTATTTAATCCTACCCAGCAGCACAAAAAAGCTAGAACCCCAGGAGAAGCTTTCATACACCTACTATAAGGGAAAGCAAGGTTTTAAAGATTGGACTCATCGTTGAGACGAGTCAACTTGGCTGTTCAAATGAGTCAGCTTGGTCGAGTCCCATGAAACTAGGTTGAGTCCGACCCAGTCAACCCCAAGACCAATAAAATGTTCATAAAAAAAAATTCATTAAAAAAAAAAAAGCGAAAGCTAATAGGCTATAGATCTTAAAAAGTTTTGAGCTTCATTTTCATGTTAGGATGAGTATAAGCATTGATCTTTATTTATTTAATTATTTATTTTAATGGTATAAACATTGAACTTTATCTAATTGGATCTTGCAAAACAATTAGCTTTGATCTTTGAATCTTACCCAGAAACCTAGTCTGAGATGTCCAACATCCTATCCAAACCGGAAAAAAAGTGGGGGAAAACTCCATGCACAGGATTAGGGCACATATGGTATTAAAGGGTAACTCGAATTGCTTGTGGCCAAGTCTTCTTTAAAAAAGGCAAAAAAAAAAAAAAAAAAAAAAAAAGAAAAAAAGAAAGAAAGAAACACGAGGAAAAGCTACTCCAAAAAAATCCCTACCTTTAACCAACCAATCACACTACAGGAAGTTTTAACAAAAAACATACCTCTAGAATCTTGCAACCCGCTAATAGATATCAGACCCCCTTGGAGGAATAAACAAACCTTCCATAGTAGCAAGCAATGAAGCAAACGTCTTTATCTCATAAAGCAGCAACATTTTTCCAAAACAAGGTTGTGCAAACAATTTTGCCACCTAATCTTTGGTAGTAGTCCATAGCCAAAGAAGTCTTATTAGTAGCAAAAGAAAATAAAGAAGGATAAACATCACGAACTGGCTGCCATACCAGAAATATTCAAAAGATTTGTTAAAAGCATCATGTTATATCCTGTATTGGAGCATGCCATACCAGGAAACTTCCAAAAGTGGAGTTTAATTGTGTTCCCCAGGTTCTTTGTCGGGGTCTGATTGAGGTGTGGAGGATGTCTCCTTTCTTTGAGTGCGGTGAGATCCTTTAGAGGTTTGTTTCTCTTTGCTATTTCTTGGTCAATTGGACAAGACAAATGACAAGATTTTCAGGGGTGCGACGATGTGTGCTGGCCAAATGGGCATCCTCGAGGAGTTGGAAGGCTACTTGTTTTGTGGTCTTTCCAAGGTGAAGAAAGTGTGGCATGGTCTACTCATCAGGAAGTTGTATTGAAGTTAAATGTTGGAGTCGCAAGGGGAAAGCCAAGGCCAGCAGATGGTGCAAGCCATCTTCATTAGCATGTTGGTTTATTGGATTCCAAAGAGGTGGAAGTGTTAAGTCATCTTAGAAGCTCTTTGGATTGCTGTGCCATGCTTTCATGATAAGCTAGTAGTGATAAATTAAGAGATGAGAAAATTGAGATGAAAGTGTGGTTAAAAATCGGAATGATAGTCAGAAATGATCACATTCAAGAGCATTTAGGGGTAGCATCAATAGATCATAAATTGAGACAATCATTTCAGATAGTTTCGATATATCCAATGCAAGCTAACAATGGTGCAAATGAGGGAACATTTCTCTATGCAAGTTGATGGTGCCCAAGGAAAAGGTGCAGGCCAAAGAAGACATGGATGAAAGTAGTAAGGATGAAACTAAAAAAGGGCAACCTATCTAAGGATTCAGCTCAACATAGCTGGGACAAGTCTTTGATGATTATTTGCATGATAAGCTAGTGGAGGAGAGTGATTCGATGACTACGGTCTCTTGGTTTCTTCTTCCATGATTCACACTTGGGAGATTTCAAATTCAATTTAATGAGATCAAATCCTTATCTTCTATGATTTAAGTGGAGTTGACGAGTATTGGGCCGTCGGCCAATGCCATGGCAGACACCTTGGCTAAACAAGGGGTGGATAGATCTTCCCCTTTAATGGTTTTATCTTTGTAGCTTTGTGGTTAGTGGTTTTGGTATATAAGGCTTTTATACCTTTATAGTCCAGTCGAATAATTGGTTGTATTGCTCTTCCTTTTTATCTTCTTCCCTTTAATAAATCTTACCAATAAAAAAAAATGCTTGAGATGATTTAATTAAATTAGTTCTTTCCCCAAACGACAATTACACTCTCTTCCAAGTTTAAATCCTCTACAAAATCACTTAGACAATTTAGAGAGGTCCAGATTTCCCCCACAACTATGCTTCCACCCCTATAACGAAGCTGGATCTTCTTGTCCAATCATTGCCACCTACATAACCCAATTATAAAACAAATCTAAAATGCTCCCAACATAATGAAATCAATAGACAGAACGGCACCAAATGGCCACGGTAAGAAATATCAAACCATGTTGCTGACATATTCAAGGCCAAGGATCAAAATAGCGGTTGCGGTGGCCGTAGTGGCCGGTGGCCAAAATGCTACGTAGCGGGTGATACGTAGCAGTTGCGACGATACGTAGAGGCGTAGCAGTGTAAATTTTTTAAGTTGTCAAAAGAATTCAAATCTTTTGGAGCAGACAATCTTGTGTTTTTTTAGTGATCTGAAACCATATAAGGGTAGAGACAACTTTCGGAAAGGCTATTGAGGAGGAAAAAATAAGAAAAATAATGTTTTAAATTAAAACTTTTTGGTTTTATTAGGTTTTAAACTGTAACGCCGCTGTTTTCAAAATAGCATAACAGCCTCAACCGCTACTGCCAATAATGCGACCGCCACGTAGCAACCAAGTACAAGGCTTAAAACCTAACACCAAATAGACCTTTATTACCAAAAGGGAAGGTTCAATCTAGGGTTCAAAATAACGGCTGTAACCGTTTCATAACGGCCATTATGAAACGACAACGGCCCTTACCGTTACGTTATATTGAATATAATAGTAGATAACGTTTAGAAACAGTCCAAAAAATTGCCAAAATAACGGCCAATATTTTCAAGATATCAACCGTTATAACGGTCCAACGACAACTTTTTTTTAAAACCGAAATTCTTTTTTCTCTATAATTCATTTCCTCTCCAAACCGACTGTTGACCCTTTGATAACCTCTAAGCCTTCCAAAACCTCTTCCCAAGAAACAAAACTCAATAGTTTTGCAAGATTTGGGTGGATTTCTCCCTGGGAAAAACCAAGGGAATCAAGGATAATTCTTTGGTAAGCTATTTTTTATTTTTTTGAGTTTTTTTCAAGATTCAACCTCAAAATGACTTAGAAATCCATCTTGATGTGGTAAATGTTACTTGAAACCCACTGTCAATTTACCTGATGATTGAGTAATTAAGTATTGCACTACTACTAGTAGGTTCTTGACTTTAAGTGTCTAACACTAATGGTTTGTTCAAAATTATGGTTGAAATTGCATTATGTGAAATTTGTGATATTTCAACTTATTTTAGTATATATCTATAAATCTATTTAATTCAGACTAGACTTTAGAAGTTTCATAAAAGGCAGCGATACAGGATGTTATGACTTAAGGGGGCCGTTATTTTGCTTTAAAGTGTTTACTAATGGAAAAGAACATTGTTTTCTAGCATTTTACAATATTCTGATTTTCTTGGTTATTTTCTTGGGTTTTTTGCGGTCAAATAAAAATTCGCACCATGATAACTATAAAACGTGATGCGACGCGATGACTGCGACCGCAATTTTAAACCATGGTCCCGAAACCACCACAAAGATAGCCAAAGAGTCCTTCCACGGGATTAGCCTTCGACAGATAAAACCCAACCATAACCATCCTACATTTGCTCATCAGATAAAGAGAACTGAGTCCCCATCCATCAGAAAGGTAAGCAATGCTACCAAGATCCATAAGCAGAGATCCACACCCATAAAACAATTGTATCAAACTAAGGACAACATAGAAATAAATTACACTACCCTCAATCACAACAATTTTTTGAAAACCACATGCTAAACCAAGAATGACAATGCTGGCTTTGGTAAAACACAGATTCATGTAGTCATCAACAGGCAAGACCAATGCATATAACTATCCAAAATGCTAAAGCAGAGTAAATTACTGACATAAGAAGCAAATGGAAGTACTTATAGCAGAGGAAAAGAAAAAAGGCTGTTCTAGTGACCCATGGAACTTTTAATGCAGGGCAGTATTACCATAAAATGAATAGAATGCATTCTGGTCGTGTTTGTATTAAGGTGTTCTGCTCATTTCACAAACAACCGCTATCTTTGTTCATTTGTTTAAATCATAGGTTTCTACTACCCAATTTAAATAATTTCTGCATCGAAATGCAATATGTAAAACATGTAAGAAGATTTAAGTACATTACTGCTACAAGACAGTCATGCACAATTACAATGTCAAGAAAAAACTGTTTCTAAACTAAAATTATCATTGACGATAAAATGCTAAAACAGACAGATCAGTGAAAGGAAAAAGGAGTATAAAGCTCTATAGAACAATGAACTGACGAATCATCCCTAAAAACTGTGAAGGGAAATCCTATAATGAATAATTCAGTAACTAGAACCCTGAAAAGCAGAATATGAGAGATCCTATGTAGAAGTTATGAAATAAAACCCTAGAGACTGATCCTTTCCACCCCTTTCATCTCCACCATTCCTCCAGGAATACCCTTCTAAAATGGGCAGGTCAAATGACTTTGTAGTGTACATACAAAACATTATGCTACTGTGAAGATGTCCACTTAGATGAACAATATACAGAAAGCATTCAAGGAACAGACCCAGATCCCTTAAGAATGAGAAGGGTTGGAAAAGAAGGTTTGGTAATGGGAAGATTTGCGGCTATAGCTAATCCCACCACTATTACCTCCCTGATCTGGAAATGACAGAGGCGGGAAATCCTCATCCTTCAACCGATAGTTCCTCTGTGCTGCTGATCTGACAAAATAATCAAATCTACCTGTTAAGATAATACATTAACAGCATCACAAGCGATCCCAGTAAAGAATATTCAGAAATAGATGAAGGAAAAATCAGAAACCACAAGAAAGTAACAAGATAACACAATACAAGGATGTGATTGAGTGTACACCAAATCACAGTCAGTTTGAATATTTTCACTGAATGGATGGTTCCATTTTCCTGTCCTACTGTGCTTAAGTGACATGCATCAGATTCACATTATGTCGTTGGGCTCGTTGTTTTGGACACTGATCCAATCATCCAATGCAGCTGGTGTATGGAGTTTTCACCCACTTTCCAAACAAAAAAAATAGATGTTCCAATGTGGATGACATCCAAATAATTCATTCATCAGGTCCCGCCATAAACACACTTCAAGAAAAGGCAAAAAAATAAATAGAACAATAACCAGACAACCCAGACAAATTAATCCTTGCAAAAGCAGTAAAAGGCAGCCCATCATTGAGCAAACTCCATCATTAGGGTGACTGAGATTATTAGAGATTGAAAGGTAATGACTAATGCCAATTGCCGATTCAGGCCACAAGATAAAAGGTTAGGGTCCCAACACAAGATAAAAGGTTAGGGGCCTAACACATGCAGCATTGTATCAAAAAAAAAAAAGAAGTGATTCACTGCAGTAAGAGAATTGGACCAGCGACCTGTTTTTCCAATTATTCCAATTCAATTGCAATCAGAGATCAGCTTTGAGATGATTTGGGTGCTTTAGCACAGTCTAAGCAATCTGTATGGGCAATCCTTGGTGATCCATCTCATGGGTGTGAGGCAAGGACAGGCAAAGCACCAAAAGTCATGCCCATTGAACCATCCCAATCATCTGATTACAGGATTTTTACTGTTAAAATGGACCATAAGCTCCATTTCATTCAATTTTTTTGCTTTTGAAATTGACAATAAGATCTATTTGGTTCTAGTTAGTCATTTTCAGGCTATAGTATATGGCTAGTTCATCAATCTTTGGAAGAGTTGTTTCATGCTGTGGTCCTGATAATAGTGAAGCAGGTCATAGCTATGGAGTTCAAGCATCAGAATTTAGATAATATCTTGTTTAATTAGAATGAGTGCACGAATTTGGGGCTATTGAAGGAGAAGAAAGCAAAATATGTCTTCTCTACCTTTCCAACCCCTTTTATGTTATCCATGCTTCTTTTTTTTTTTTTCTTTTGATTGGTAACACACGACCTGAACCACAACCCTAAAGTTGCAATAGCGAACACCTTCCACTATGCCATAGGTTCTTCTCACTTTCTAAGCATGTGGGCATCAAAGTCTCCAATGAGGCGGTAGGCTCTCTCTCTCCCCGACCCAGTGCCATTTCTTGGATAAATTCTTAGATGGCTGCCCTTGCAACATGTTTTATCACTTTCAAGAGATCAAGTCATTTTCATCGAGTCTCCAAGTATCTCTTCAGCATGTGATTGGATAGCCCGCTAATGGGATGGCAGACTGCTGGGCCAAAGGGGCCGACATGATTGCTCTTTTTAGTGCTGTGATTTAGTAGTTTTTTTCTTGTTTGCATATGGAATAATGCTCTTACACTCTTGATATGTAACCTTCCCTGTATTTTTTAATAAATTTTACCCATTATCTATGAAAACAATAAAATAAAAAAAGAACTCTATCCTAAGCAATGATTGGTTACTAGCATGATGCCGAGAAGGAAAAGAGAGGGCTGTCCTCGACACTTGGGTGAAGATGGCTGATCCAGGGATGACTATTCCAAAAGTTTTGGACTCTTACGCTCTGGTAACAAATTTGAGAACACTCTCTCTCAAGTTCCGTTCTTTGGATTCAGGTCAGCCCTTTTGTAGGTGAGGCCTAACTGCTGATCCATATGCCCTGAGTCACATCTCCATGTCATATTAAAGTTACAGGTTCAGCCAATCCTAAGACGCCATCTTCAAGGAATCTAACCATTGCTTCATACCAGGGTGAGGTTCACTGTGAAAATCAAAAGACAAGTCTGCAGCAGCACCCCAGTGAAGAGAGAAGAGAAACAGAGGTCTGCCACAGCACAAGTCCAGTCTTGAGCAAAAGCCATAATTATCTGAATGAAAGTGGGTGGAACCCATGGGAAGACTCAAATGACTATACTGAACAAAGGCCCACCACCGCAAATACTAGGTCCAAATAAAAATGCCAATAATACAGGCTGAAAGTGTATAAAATAATGCAAAAGGCAGAAAAAGAGAAAAGCAGTGCAACACAATGAGGCTTCCAATTGTCAGGACACCCTAGAATGAATAACTATTTGTCCTACCAAAATATTCAAACTGCTTTCAATTAGGGGTACTTAAAAACACGCACTATTTTAAGAAGTGGACCTCAACTTCCCAATATAGTAATTTTAGCAGTCTGAAATAAATTAATAAAAAATAAATACATTACCTTTGGAGTTGAGGTGAAGATGGTTGATCTGGGGATGACCGAGCAGAACTTCCTTGGTAAGTGTTGTTCCTATTCTCATACATAGTATGCATCGGGCCACTATCACCAAGCTGTAAAGCTTCATTCATACCTGAGAAATGGACTGGTCCAAGAGAGCCAAACTCAAGCTGCTCAGCTTGAGAACCATAGCCCCCATTGTGATCATAGGAATATAGCATAACAACAGAAGGAACAGTGGGTCCAGTTGGAGTGACACTATTTGAATCCATAGGTGGTATTGGGTACATGCCATATGATACATTAGCTGAACTGTGCATGGAGTTAGCAGAGCTGAATGAGCCATTTTGGGCTTGATAGGAGGCCATCGGTTCAAGCCTGTATGAGTCCCATGGCCTATCAGCACGGCTGTCAGCAGCCATCAATCGATCTGACCTTGAGCTTGGCTTCTCAGGTTGGCTGCGTCCATGGTTGCGGCTGGCAGGTCGTGATTTTGAGCTGAAATTCCAGTTTCCCCCCCTGTCACCATGGTCATTCTTGTCATAGTTGTAATTCCCCCAGTGGCTTTTGGTGCTTGAATGACGGTCTCGAAAAGCAACCTTCTGAAGAATCAAACATACATCAGATATCAGTAGTCACCATCAACATCAAAACACACATAAATGATTAATGAGTATGCCCATGATTATCATAGATCTGTACTGTGCTATAAAGCATGTGACAATTTCTGTTTAACTTCAGCTTACGGTAATGTCATGGAGAACCAAAAGCCCAATTGGAAGGGCAAAAGAGAAGAATACATCCAGCTGTTTATTAAAAATTATGTTTAATTTTGGAAAATTGCATATTTATCGGATTACTCTTTTTGGATCATCGCCCATCAGACTATCCTAGTTCATATCTTTATTTTTACACGTAAACTCAAGTGATTTCTTTTCATCATTGCATTGTACACGAAATTATGAACACGGTATATTTGCATGAGTTCAAACGTGTCCATTTGGGACCCATGCAAAGCATAATAATTTTCCACATGCAATTCTTATTTTTAATTTAATTATCTTCTCTTGTAAGAATACACAAACGGGACCCACAAGCGGAGCCACTTCAAAAATTGAGCAGAGATAGAAGTTGAATTAAAGAAGGAAAGTAAACAAGAAGAAGAGAAGCAACCCATCTAAGGACACCACACACACCGGTGTGAATCCCCAGGAGGATGTCCAATGGTGGGCCCGCTGATTTTTGCAAGAAATTTTCTTTCCTATTTTTGAGGAGATTTGAATTTGACAAAGAATTCTATCTTGGCAATAACTGAAGACTTGAAGTGGAAGCAAAGAAGAGTCCAAGTTTGGAAAGAAATTCAAATTTTCAAATTTCAAAAAAATTCGAATTTCAAAAAGAGATAAGACTTTCTAAATATACAAGAATTCTAAATTGAGAAGAATCAATCAAGATGAGATCAACGGTGGAGATGAGGGAGATGTGACAAATTAGGAAAGCTCATGTGCAACAAAAGATTCCAAGTTGGAGAAGAACTTTCTAATTTCCTATTTTTCTCTCTTTCTCCTATTTTCTCTCTCCCTTCCATATTTCTCCCCCTTTTTTCCTCTTTCCCTCCTTTTCTTTCTCCCCAAGCCAAGAGAGTTTCTCAAATTATTTAAGCAAGAGGCTTGGACGTCCAGCCCCACTTTGGACCCACAACCCTATTTGCAAAATTCTCCCCTATTTTTGAGGAGATTTGAATTTGAAAAAGAATTCTATTTTGGCAATAACTGAAGACTTGAAGTGGAAGCAAAGAAGAGTCCAAGTTTGGAAAGAAATTCAAATTTAAAAAAAAATCGAATTTCAAAAAGAGAGAAGACTTTCTAAAAATGCAAGAATTCTAAATTGAGAAGAATCAATCAAGACGAGATCAACGTCCCCCCCCCCCCCCCCCCCTTAAATCGGTTTCTTTTCTTTCTTCTTTTCAAGAGCAATATTGTAATTATTTTGGAGAAGAAGATGTGCTCGATGGAAGGCTAGTTTTTTTTTTTTCTCCTGAGGTGAAGGCGATACTTTTTACTTTTACTTGTTTTGTGCATCGACAATATTACAGAATGATGTATTTAGAAATTTCACTTTGAGAGGAATAATTTGTTTGTTGATTGTTTCATTCTATAAATACTTTGATTCCTTATTTTCGCTCATAGATATATGGAATGCTTAGAGTCCCTATGGGTGAATGCAAAAGAACTTGTGTGAGCCAGATATCATTATAATAATTATTTTTGCTTTTGGTTGTTTAAAATACAATATTTTCGTTCCCTTAACTAAAATAAAGTGACATCTTATTTCAGTAGGGAAATCTGGAGCTACTCATACTTCAAATTATTAGTAAAAAATGGATCCTAGACCCTTCGAATTTCTTTTATTAATTGTCATTCAGTTTAATTACTTGCAATTGGTTGATTAAATTTATTTTTGTTTTACTGAAAGTAAAGTTGCAGCATTTAATTTTTAGCAGTTTGATCTAGGATTATTTTTAGTTTAGGATTTTTATTCAATTTTATGGGTTGTAATTGATGTATAATTTTTATTCAAAGAAAACCAGTTGTATAGGTTCTCTTCTTCGCAACAGCCTTGCTCTTGGGGTTTTTCACTAGATTATCAAGTTGTCAACATCTTGCTGATAGCTTAGGATGTAAAGATAAACATTGACCAAAATTTGTGTTAAATTCAGTGTTCAGTTGTCACGGACAAACATGGTTTTGTAAGTCACACATGAGAGACAAAGTCTCTCGCTCTTCAGGACTCGCCTTACACAGTTACCATCCATGTCAATATGCATGGAAAAGACAATAATTTTGGAATGTGACGCCAAAACCATTCCAACATTCAAAAAAAAAAAAGATCATTTAAATCACCAGGTGGCAAGCCTCCACAAAAAGTTTGCAGGGAAAAGCAAATGGTTCAATAGAACATCATATATATCATCATATCACAAACTTTTAAATTCCAAAGAACCAAGTTCAATCCTGATATTCTCCGACTACATGATAACCATTTTCGAGGAAAAATATACAGAAAAGTAACATAATAATTTGAAAGTTTGTAGTATCATAATTCTGAAGGGGGAAAGAAATAAAAGTAACAAGTTCACTTACAGGATTTGGCAAATAGGTCCCAGTACCACCACGATATCTAGGGAGATCATCTCCAAAGCGCTGAAAAACACCAACTGGACGATTAAAACCAGGTTGGAGAGGTGCAACAGGAACAAGACGTGGGCTGAGCTGGGTGAAAAGGTTCGCATTGCCCATAAGAGGTCTACCAGGACCATCCCAAGGGAAATGGCCCTGTAAATACACTGGTGGCACCATAACAGATGGAGGGTACATCCATGGCACATGGTTGCGTGTGGTTTGGCAGAGCCGCCCATACTGCAGATTCCGCAAATGGCTGAGGAAGTCACTGTTAAGAATGTCAGGTTTGGGTTTCGCTTGCTCAACAGACTCCACTGAAGCAACTCTGCCAGTAGAACTTGCAAAAATCTCGGACTGGTCAAGGCTCTCAGCCAAACTTAAGTTCTGATCAGGCTGGTTTATACTGCTGCTTTCCAATCCATCATCCCTATCAAAATGGCCTGTCGATCCATCAGTGTTTGCAGTCTCAACTGGGAAATTATAAACAGGCAGCATCGTCAGGTATGGAACAGGTGGTCCAGTTTGATAAAACGCAAATGGCATTGCCCCATTATTATCCATTGTCCTCTGTCTTGAACTGGACCCCACAAGCATTGGAGCAATGGGTATCATAGAATCCGATTCATTTATCTGTGCCGGTTCATAGCCAGATAATTGATGATCTCGAACAGGCGGTGTAGCCACAGATGATGGTCGCATGCTTCTTTCTGCCATTTCAGTGCTACCCATGGCAGAAAGAGGAATCCATTCTCGGCTGTCATCATCTACAGGAGAAGAAATGTGATCAGAAGATGGACTCTCATGCTGCCACCCACCAGTCTTAACTTTACGATAAGAAGCAGGTGGAACTGCAGCAGGGCCAGTTTTTTTTCCCCGTTTATCCCTTACAGACCTGGAGGCCTTCACAGATGATCCGTCCCAAGAACTTTCAGAAACCGGTTTGCTTCTTGATGAGTTGGCGTTCACAGGCAAAAATCTCAAATTCATATTCCTGTCTGAGTAATCATTTCCTATGCTGTTTTGATACTGGGGACTGTAACAATGATCGTCCCTTGGTGGACCTTGGTTATCTTTGACAAATTTATGCTGGCCTCTCACAAAAGAACTTCCAGAACTACCGGCCCTAGAAGAAATCAATGGTTGCTTGTTAGACTGCAGCATCTTAAAACTCCCATCATCAGGATCAAATCCTTTGCTGGGACCCATTTCATGCTCATTCCAGAAACCATTTCCATCCTGGTTCAATTCAGTCATACCTGAATTTTCATTGTCCGATTCACTAATTTCTTCAGAATTTGAAGCCAATCCAGTACGGAAATACTGGGGTATCGGAGCAGAAACAAGACTCTGCATAAAATGGGGGTTGGATCCCCAAGTAGGCTCGACCAAGTGAATATTTGTTGCAGGAACCATTCCCGTCAAATTCCTTTGAGCATAACCCATTGAGGCAAAAACAGCAGGCGACACTGGGACTGGTAAATGAGCAGAAGCAAAATTCAGCGGAACCTGAACCTGCCCGTTGAAATTATGAATTCGGGAAGATGCCATCATATTGATCAGATCTTGCTCTTCTTGGTGCATCATATCTTGTTGCATATCTGTCGTCTCAGTTACAGATGCAAGCTCTTCCCCAATAGGACCCAAGCCGGAGGCGTCGTCATTATAACTGTTTGAAACACTGTTTGAATCAGCAGCAGCAGTATCAAGGCTCTGATGGGAGGAGCTGTGCCTTAAAGATGACGGGTCATCAGTCGAAGATTTCGTACTATGACTGGTTGAAGCTTCGGAACCCATGTTCTTCCTTCTGCCGCTGTGGTCAGGCCTACCGGAAGAAAACTGTTTCTTTCCTGTTTCATGCAACCGGTTCTGCCTTCCTCTTGACAAAACCTCACCATACATGTCTGCTAGCTCAGGACTAGACTGGGTCCTGGCAAAGTGGTACCTGGCCTGTCCTTCGTGTTCGTTGACCAAGTAATCTTGCCGGGAACTTCTCTGATCCTTCTCAGGATGCATCGTCTCACTAGAGCAGATATCTCTTGTAAGCTGACCTGAGATCCTTCTGCTGTTTTGATTACTATAAATTGTATGGCTCTGAGTACGAGAAACTGTAGGTATGTTGCTGGTCCTAGACATATTTTCAGGGGGATGGTTTGTGGTATCACCAAATTGGGATGAGATGCCATTAAAAGCAACGGTTCCATCAGCTTTATGTGCAGCAGTTAAACTGACATTTTCACCCTTCCTCTTTATTGCTGTATGGTTTCTAGTATTCTCAGGAACGCCATCAGGAAGTAGGTTCAGAGGTCGTGGAGACCACAGATCAGGACTAGGAGCATCAGGACGATGACCACGGCCATGTCTCTCCCATGTATTCATGAAGAACATATCGATTTCGGTAATTAGTCTCTCTTTTGGACACTCGAGCAACGTAGATAACCTTTTAGCCCCAAATGCAAAGGCACTACGAATTCTAAAGAAGTTTCCTGAAAATATACATTAACCCATGCATAAGACATAAAATTAAATTTAAAAAAAAAAAAAAAAACCATAGCAATGAGAACAGCTAGGAAGGTTTTTAAGTAAAATTACTGACTTCTGAGCATGCCAAAAGAAATCACAGAGAATTGTCAAAAGAAATCTGAAAGTAGTCAGTATGTGCAAGCATGACCAAATGTAATTGTGTGCAATTATGCCTATGCCTGGACAGAAGCTGTGAACACGTTATGCCAGTGCGTGATTCAACTGCACAAGCAAGCAACTGGCCAACACTGAATGAGAAAAGAGGAATTATAAAGACCTGCACTGCGGCAAATATATATCTACCTCCCTAAATCATGAACACAGGAGTTTATTTTATCCAGCCACTCTGGGATACGTGCCACCATTGATGAAGAATGTTCCAAAATCTTCCACCCTCCATCCCTCTCTCAATATATATGTATGTATCCCAGCTATCCAGTGCGCACAGTAATGGTCGAACAGAACCCCAAACCACCACCACCCCAAACAAACCCCACGCGCACGCACCCACCCACAAAAGAAAAAAAAAAGAGACCACTGGGCTTGCACAGTTGCACCCATCCGAATGGACTGCACCATTCGGATCAACTGTTTACCCGTTGTTAACGGTGAAAATTTGTGGGTTGTTCATAATAGCATTAGGATGATAATGTGAGCCCCCATCACCTAGTGCCCACCCAGATCTTCTGAAAAAAAAAAAAAAAAAAAGTTCCATCCCCAGGTGGGCCCCACAGCGAGGTGCAGATGGAAGGCTCCATGCGGCCTTCTGCAAGTGATAAGGAAGATTTGGGCTTGTTCATACTAACCCCTCGATCGATGGCCCTCAAGTTTAATGGTTTTAGAAGGCATTAGTCTTTTAGGATTTCAATACAACAATAACAGTTGGATGAGTGTCAATTCATCAGGGGGTAGTGAATGCGAAGGGGTTGGATTGATCATAAGGGGGGTCCACGTGCTTAAAAGGGGGGTCTGCACTACACACAGTCTCTCATGAGAGACATCCATAATTGGGCCTGAAGATGTGAAACTGATCATTCTAGAAGAGGAAAACTAAGATACTAAAGTGGTAAAAGTTAAATGATTTTGGGAATCCAAAATTTTGGATTTGATAGATAACAATCTCACATTTAAATCAAAATTGAGAAATCCATTTTATTTGTTGCAAGCATCGTTGTCAATTTCGTTTCAGACCTCATTTCAGCCAGGTCTCCAAAATGAAATGTTTCAGAATTTCAGCGAAACATTTTGGAGTGAAAAATAAAAATATATATGTATAATTTTAAAAATAAATATTAAGATTTAAATGGGTTAAGATTGTTAATATAAAAACTTAAGGTTTCGCTATTATGTATATAATGGGTCGGGCCTGTTTTAAATGGCTCAAGACTTAGGAGTTTTAATAGGTGGCCTCATCGTGGAGCCCACCAATCTTGCATGGGCCCAGGACTCAATAGTCCCACAGAACACTTTATGGCCACGACAATACAACATTCGTTCACCCCCATCCCATTCCACAAGCGGACAGAAACAGGGGAAGAACCGAAGAAGAGAACAAGGAGAGGAGGAAAAAGGGAAGAAGAGAAGAAGAAAAGGAAGAAGAGGAGACAAGGATTATGTGGGGCATGAAATGCCCGACTTTGAAGGAGATCGAATCGGCAGTTACAGATATGTCGTCTTCTTCCATTGTTCATCTTTTTTAAATACAAACTAGAGTTTCTAGTTGGGTTTGATTAGTGTTTGGATTGATAATTGGTTTCAATTGATTCTTGCATTCTTTGTTTGATTGAGTTGTGTTAGGGTTTATTTGGATTTTCGATTTGAGTTTGTATTGGTGGAATCCCCCTCTCTTTCCCCCTTCCTTCCCATTTTTTCCTTTCCTTGCAACCAATTATCACTCTCCTTCCCTCCTTTTATTTTTCACTTAAAAAAAAAAAAAAAACCTAGATTCTGGGTATTTCGGACTAAATACCGACGTTTGGACCGAAATTTTGGATTTCGTCCAAAATGCCATGAAATCTAAAACAAAAACTTTTGTGTGTGATTTTGATTCGGCAGAATGGCTGAAATGATTTTTTTTTTCCTTGAAAACTTTAAACTTTATTTCAAAAGACTAAGCAGTGAAAAACTGCTTGGCCAAACGTCTCGAGAAACCTCAAAAGATGAAACAAGATGAAAACATGCCCCCAACTATGTAGAAACAAGATGAAAACATGCCCCCAACTATGTAGAAATATCCTAAACCTCCTCCACCCAATCCACCAAAACGATATTTTTAAGCCATTCTGGCCGAAATGAAACGGAACTGACAACTATGGTCGCAAACCTTAAAAGCTAAGGTGCCACTGTGAGTGTAATGCTCTATTCACTAGTAGCAATAAACTTTGCAATATCATCATCATCATGAAAATCATAGTACAGATTGAGAGGAACCTCAAAAGTCAAAATGTATAAATAATTCCCTACTGTTTCTGAAAAATTTATTGGAAAGGTCAAATAGCATTACCTTTACTGACACTGCGCCCAAGGTTGTTGTTTGTACGTAAAGGATCGACGACATTAAAATGCTTAGACACAAATGGCTGGCCCTGATTTTCCTGGCCAACAGGGAAAACTGCATAATTTAAGTTGCAAAATTCAAGAAAAGGTCTGCTGAGCAACAACTCTTCATTGTCCCTTCGAGGAGGTTCAGCTGCATGGTAATTCAAACAAATTTAGATAATGAATGGACAGGTTTATGCTTCCTAAAAGAAGCCTCCAAATTAGACACTCAAATTCAAGGAAAAAAATGTCATCTCTAACACTCATACTAGGCAGACATCAGGCACCCATAAAGACGTATATATCAGACACATTGGCATATCTCTAAAAAAATAAAGT
This sequence comes from Camphora micrantha, assembly GCA_003546025.1. Lineage (NCBI taxonomy): Eukaryota > Viridiplantae > Streptophyta > Magnoliopsida > Laurales > Lauraceae > Camphora > Camphora micrantha. The sequence continues at coordinate 394,088 of QPKB01000002.1, forward strand.
TCTCTCACCAAACATACTGGTACCAATTGATGCAGGCCCTAGGGTTAAGGCTTGCGTGGGCAGTGCTTGAAGCACAATGGGTGCCAAAGCACGTGTCCAAAGACACAATAAGTCTCCGCAGAGACGATAAATGAGGACGCGCCTTAATGGGGAAACCCAATTCAATTAATCAACTCTGAAAATAATCTTCAACAATGCCATATAAATAAGAAAAACAAATCTTAGGGCCTGAGACACCTAAACAAACTAGGAAACTAATCAAACTAGAATCTTATCCTAATTACAATAAAATTAAAAACTTAATCCTAAAAACAACTCATCAAATAAACTAGTAACTAATAACAGTTAAATAAATAGAAAAATTACTAAATCTACTTGGGCCCTACACACGTGGACTGAGGTCCATCTGCATCACATACTCAGCAATTAGATAGAACTTTATGAACACTATTCATAAAGTACTGATGTATTTTTCATTTTTCATGTAAGATTTGACTATATCGTTTTCTTATGCACTTGGGAATAAAATTCATACATGTAATACATTATCTAACATCATTATATATATGAAGAGGCAAATTGAGAGGTCTGTGCATCTTGACAGCTCTAAACCATGTCTGACATAGGCCCACTAGTCAAGTCCAACTCACAGACATACAAGGATATACAAACATATTTGTACCTGTCATTTCAGGAAGTGAACTGATTGGAACAGGGCCCCAGAGACTAACACAGAAGTTTTCCCAATCGAAGTTACTGAAAAATTCCAGGAAACGATAAAGGACCTGCCCCATGCACGCATAAAAGACAATCAGGCTCAAGGCTAAACAATACAACATACATGCTATTTATATGGAAGGAAAATTGCAAAGTAAAAGATGAAACTAGTAGTATAGTACCTCAAGTGGTCCTGCAAAGGTATTGTTAAAGACATGAAATATGTAAAGAACCAAGGTCTCCAGGGCATATGTAGAAATAAGCCCATGATGAGCCCCAAGTATACGGCTTTCATAATAACACCAGGCCTTTATCAGTATAATGCTGCGCTTAAATAAATGGTTTTGATTTATCAAATGGTCAACCTGCAGCCATGGGGGTGGATTAGTTGTAAAATAAAAGTTATCATGGAGACCCCATAAAAGCAAGCCAAAAATTTATTGCTACACGACAACAGCTCTAAGGTCACAAGGTCAGGATAATAGAAGCCTACCTCATCAAGGAAACAAAGGGTACACAACCCCCCTAGTTGGTTAAAAGATATGTCTACAACAATGTTTTCAACAAGACACTTTATTATTTTCACCTGAAAAATAAGGTCAAAGAAGAGAACTTAAGTACATAGAATTCAAATGAAAGACCTCAAGCAAAGCAAACAAATAATTAACCTGCAAGGCTACAACTGTGCTGTTGATCGTTTATTTCCTAAAATTATCAATGCCTCTCTTTTTCAAATAAAATAAATAATAAGTCTGGAAGGCTAAAACTATGTTGTTGATCGTTTATTTCCTAAAACTACCAGTGCCTCTCTTTTCATTTACTCTTGACACTTGTATAAGACCTGAAAACCATCTGAGCGACCCTAAGTTATATAGGCAATGGCCTAAAAACCATCTCCACATCTCCAACCATCATAACAATTGGTTATACAACTTCTGAGGAAATGAAACGGATGGTTAGTAGAGGAAAACATCATAGTGACCAAAAGTTCCATCAACAATCCATTACTCTTCTTAAGAAGTCTACAGTTGAAAGGGTTAGGATCTTTCAAAAAAATGTGGTTTTTGGCGAATGGCCCAATAAATGTGATTTTTGGAACATGGCCCACCATCCATGATAAAGTTCAGCAGAATAGTTCAGATCTTGTGACACATATCGTGCATATGAAAATAGAATTATGGATAAAATTTAGTTATGCATTTATGTCTTTCTTTTTCCTTTCTAGGTAACCCTAAGGGTGTATTTGGCTTTTGTCATTCACGTGCTAAGGATCCTCCTTGCAACAAAAGTCACCTTCACATCTGATTGCTTGGCATCTGGAATCTTCTTCTCACACAGTCACACTGATATGTTGTTTTCTTAAAGGCATCAAAGTGGGTTTTTTTTTTTTTTTTTTTAACAGTAACAGCTAATCAGATAAAAATAAGGATCACAAAGAAACACAAACACCCCCACCACAATGATGAGGGGACCATTGTTGTCAAAATCCTATGATTCATATTGAAGTCTAAGGAAAAAGTTTGTATCATTGCAACAAATCCCATTTACAAGTGAATCTTAAGATTTAACTGTAAATATTATAATTGAATCTTACGATTCAAGCAATATGTTAGGGTGGGAATAGCGAGAGCTGAATGGCTAATATTAATAACTGCTTACTTTTTTTGTTCTTTTTTTTTCCTTCATATTTCTTATATAGTACTGATTAAAGAAACCTCTTAAGAATTTGTGGGATGCTGGGGGGTTTTAAGATAATGTTCCACTTTACTTAAGGGGCTCTCTCTCTCTCTCTCTCTGAAAAGCGATTTCTGTGTTCCTCAAAGGCACTGCTTTTCTGTGTTCCTCAAAGGCACTGCTTTTCTGGGTTTGACGACCACCCCACCCCCCCCCCCGCCCCCCCCCCCCCCCCCCCCCCCAACACACGCACGCACACACACACACACACACAAAAAAAAAAAAAAAAACAACGGATCTCCTCGTCCTCAACCTCCCTGGATGATCACCAGTCGATCTCCACTTCAACACCAGCTCTTTCTCTCTAAGCCCTTCCCCACGTAAGATCCAAACGAATCTCACCGAAACAGAACAAAGTCTCTGCTCGGTTTTCTGCAGTGCATAGATCTGGGTAGGCCCACCTTTCTGATCTGCACCAGATCTCTCTTCTTGTGAAACTGAAACCAGAAGCCTCGCTCCCTTCGATCCCACTCTGCAACTGCTACACAGAAGTCAAACCAGATCTGGATCTGGTCTCTCTTCTGCCCTTCGCAAAACAGAAAATAGATCTGATCTGGGACTCAGATCAAGAATGATGCAGTCCTTGATCCGCAATTGACAAATAGATCTATCTACCCAAGGAATGATCAAATCCAAGGATGGATTCAGCCACTAGGGCACACTCATGATGAGGAGGAATACCATAACTGAGAAAATCTCAAAACTCAGATTTAATTGATAATAAGCATTGCATTACAGCTGAGACATAATCATCCTTATATAGAATATGATAACTTGAACGCCAAAGATTTCCTAAACAATAAAGGAAACTAAACCACTAAACTTGCTAAACAAAATAAAACTCCTAATTTAAGTACTTCTAAATAAATCAAAAATACTTAATTAAGACTCCAAAGCAACTTAAACTTCTAATTAAATAGATGTCACGTTGGGCCTATGTACTAGGCCCAATGGGTTGGCCGGCCTCTGGGTTGGCCTACATCAAAGAACCCACGCTTTCACAACCTATGATGCACGGATACTTCAAAATGGGCAACGTATTATGTCGTATCGTATCTAATACTTCACTTTTTATGTATAAAATCCGTGTCCTTACCATGTCCATGAAGTGTCCCTGCCATATCCATACCTTATCTGGGTATCCTAGCTCACAACCTCTATCACAAAAACAAGATCACATAGAAATGTCATTTCCCCAAAATCTCAAAAAACCTCAAAACCTTCAAAGCCCAAATTCCTTCGCATTCCCCAAAATCCCCAAATGCCATTGCTACCTCCATTATGTCTCTGCATCCTCTCAATCAATTTTGTACCATACTATGAATAGACATGTATTTTATGGGGAAAAAATTTATTCGAGCCCATTTTTTGAACAAGACAAACAAAGATCATTGTGGCGTGTTGTGTTTTACACAACTATAGCTGTCATTGGAATATTGAGGACGAGTTATTTCAGAAGGCGTTCAATGAGATGATGGAAGAGGATGATTTGGTTGATGAACGAGATCAGGATGGAGGAGAGGGCAATCTTGTTGCTCCTAACAATGCGGACAAGCCATTTATGACCGATTTGAGAGAGCAACTGACTTGAGATATGTGGGAAGCTAGGGGAGGAGGGAGAACTTGACTTGTTTTACTTATATCAATGTTTGACGGACTTTTTACTTTAAACCATTCTCTACTGTATGTTCTCTATTATTGATGGTCTTCTTAGAATAGTTAACGATGATTAATGGTTTGGTTGTGATGTCTATGAAATGAACTATATTATATTATTTAAGTGCTTTATGTATGAAGTTAGATTTATTAAAATTCGGTGGAACATTGGATTGTTTATATGAAGTGTTTAACTGGGTACAGGTACCTAACAGGTTGGGGAAAAAATTACAAATGCCCTCCCGTTAAGGGGACTCTATCAAGATTTTTCATAAATTTTATCAAAATTAGAAAAATAGTTGTTTGTCGCTAGTTTTTTTTTTAATGTTCCGTTAAGTAAAATTTGTCATTAGTATTTTTCCCGTGGATTTTTCAAATGCTTACCAAATGTAGTCCTCCGAAGAGAGGATTCCTCTCCCATTACCATATGTGCCCTTATTTAACTTCAACAATAATGTTGATGATTTGGATTTTATATTTATTTTTATTTAAAGAAATTAAAAGAAAAACATTACAACTCAGTTATTTTTCCTTGTAACATTGATACATTAAACATATTTAACATTCAAACATATATTAATTTTTTATACATAACCATATGCCAATGACGTTTTTTATATGATTGTATCATAGTCTTCTTTATCACTCTATTCTTATTTCTATAGATGGAAAATAGAAACCCTACAATCCGCGATATGATTGGATTCAACCCAATGAACAATTTGCTGATACGATTTCGATTTTCAAAAGAATGGGGGAAACACCGTGATATACAAGAACTACACCAAAACAAAAACCAAAATTACAAAGTGAAAGCTATAAAATCTAAAGTACGATCCACCCCTTGTTCAGCCAAAGACACCTATCTCAATAAATATAAGATCCTTAAAAAATGAAAGATGAAAACCAAAAATGTCCAAACTCCAAACACACGAGGCAAAGATAAAAATTGAAATTTGAAAGATCAGGGTGTTAGACAAGCAGACAGCGACCTAAAAAGGAAACAGGATAATATGTCTGCTGTAGTATAGAATAATGTTGTAAATAAGTGTGTGACTGAGAGTGTCTGAAGAAATTAGAATTTCTGACACTAGGAGACTAGGAGTACCGAAGAGGGCATACTTCTGCCTGAATGTATTGAACTTCTTTTACATGGAATTCAGCATTTTCGCTCTTCTCCTCTTTCTCAAGCATATCGCGGACTTCTTGAGCCCATGTATCCTTTAAGTTCTGATTCATGCTAAAAGCAGTCAAGTCAATATCCCCATCAGGTAGATACGTCTTGAGCGGTACAGAGCCAAAGGTGAAAGTGAAAACCTGAATATCATCATGACCATAAAAATATAAAAAAATTGAAATAATTAAAGAATATTACACAACTTGAACTCGACAAATGCAAGGATTAAAGGACCAAACATATCAGACAACAATCATTTTATTCATGCCAGAAATTAGAAAAGGAAAAGGATAACAAGCTGCCTGGAAAAACTGACAAAATACACAGAGAGAGAAATATCCATGATGTATGTTATATTCTACATACATTATCTGTGTTACTGGAAATTCGGTAAATTTTATCAGATTTTTATGCCAACAATAAACCTAACAATCCTCCAATGTTTGCACTAAACTTTTTCTTAAATAGTGGATCTAATTTTACCCAGAAAAATAATGGGTTTAAAATTAATAAAAAGATTGAACATTTAGAGAGAGTAAATAAACAAATATATATAAAGTGAAAAGCTAAAATAACATTAAAAATACATAATTACATCGTTTTATAAAAATCTACACAAGAACTGACTAGACTTTTGCATTTCGGACATGCCAATAAAATGCATTTAACTCACATATTATATAAAAAATATCAATTCACAACAAGCAATTGAGCACAGGTATATGTAATATTGACTAAAGCATATTTGAAAAATAAAAATTATCTAGTTTAAACCCTCTAATTTGATTAGAAGTATACAAAGACTATTATTTCCCTCGTTTCAGCTTTAAATGAGTGTTTAAAATTATGAAAAACTGCCTTTCAGCTGGTAAAGGCAGGAAAAAAAAAAGGGGGTACGGAAAGGAATAGTACCGCTCTATTATACCATTTGGAAGGGTATGTTCCAAACGAAAAAGGAATGGAGTTGACAATAAGCATCAACAACAATACTATTGATTCATTAAGATAAATATAATCATTTTTAAGATACGTTGGAAACATAATTGCAATTGTTTCACCAAATTCAATTATTATTTCAAAAAAAAAAAAAAAAAAACTCTTTCACCAAATCTCTAATTTCTTCAATGCTTTTGTTACTCCCCAAATCTAAACATCATCAACTTTAGTTCAACCAATCACATTAGCCAGATCACCTGCTGCTATAGCCCATATATGCACCACTATTATTATTATTTTAATCATCCATTAAGTTAGCAAGCTCTCCACACCCAATCAAAAGAGCCTGGATCTCCACCACTGTACTATCACAAAAACCTGTTATTCTAGTGATTGAGAGCTTTCAGTTTACACCACATTCCATGAAATTGATAATTTGGAAGCAAACATTTCACAAAAGAAGGAACCATTATTCAGAATATCGCATTCCACCCTTAAGTTTCAGCTCTAGCTTGGAAGAGGGTGAAAAACCTTTTTTGCAACATAGTCTGCTAGTAACTGAGTCATCCTCATCACATACCCCTGTTTTCATTTCTTTTGGGCATTAAGCAGCTCTCTTTTAAAAACAGCCATCAAAATTAAGCTTAAATATGCCCACAGAAGGTGGAATTCAAACGGTATGGTCTTTAATTTTCTTACTCTAACAAACCAACACAATCCATCCCCCATCCAAACTAACAATTGAAAGATGGGGAAATCCTTTAATCGCCAAATCCCAAGAGAGGAGTTAATTTTAAGACCCTCAAAAACCTGAGATGTCAATTATAGAAGACCATAAAACATTAAACTATTTCGCTCTTTCCACACAAGACAAAGCATAAGTCCTCCAAAGATCTAAGCATTACCCATAAAACACTACAAAATTACAAAAAAAAAAAAAAAGTTCCAAGCACATTGAAAGACAAAAATAAATGGTCTATCTCGCCACTTAAAAGACACATCAACCAACAATTAATCATAAACCTATTCCCACCTTGAAGATGATAACAGTAGAACCTTATCTAAAATAGCTGTCCTACAAAAAAAAGAAGAAGAAGAAGAAGAAGAAAGAAAACCTACTGCTCACCCAGTTTACAGAGTTTTCCAAATAAAATTAAAAAAAAAAAAGGTAATCTTTTTCACATTCTCAACCATCAACCCATAAAAAGAGGAAACCAAACGCTATGATCTGCCTAGTATGAGGGAATGCACAGAAAAGTCACAATTCCCCACCTATAAATTTTCCCAAAAACGACTCTCCCTTCACCATTTATCAAACCCTTTACCTAAAGTCTGCAAAACCACAAAAGTCATACCATGAAGTGTTATCGTCTATAGGCAGCAAGCTCTTGTTTATTGATAACCATACAATGGACGTATTCCGTATTTTTATCGCCCAATTTTAACCAAATATTCCAAGATGGATGTTTCCATTTTAGCTCTGCCTGCCAAATATTTATTTGTAACCCCTCATTAATACTGTCTACTTTTCCACTGCACATCTGAGTTTCTCCTTCAGTATCAAGCCAATGAAATTACACCATCAGCAAAAACAAAACAAAAAATTCCCACCATCAGAGCAAAATTAATTCCCTCTAACATTGAGGGCTATTGCGCAACCAGAGCACCCCATCAGATTAATAATCTATATAATTGAACCATGATCCACCCTTCTGCATGCTCAAGGATAAAATAATACCAATTTTAGACTGGTGGATGTGGACTTTAAAATCTATATTAAGCACTACAAATATCTCCAACATTTTGGAAATATAGTGATATTTTCATGAGACAAAAGCGGACCAAGAAAATCGCCAGACCAAAATATAGTAAGAAGTGACATTCTTACAAGATCTTTCTAAAATTCTACCTAAATTTTAGATTTTCAGGCTATACATTTTACAAGATTTCCCTTCTCAAAACAAAGTATTTTAAGAGATTTTTATATTTAACATTTTTCTATTTTCCTTATTTTTTATTATTCGCAACATTAATGATTTAGAATTACTGGCAAAGTTTTCCCGATAATATCTGGAGAGAAATCCATTTTCCTCATTGTTACAGTCAAGACTTGTGCGCCGCACACATAGAAACTTCTTCTTCATGTACATGGAAAGATAGGTAGGAATTTGGAGCCTGGCTTTTTTCTTTTTACTTTTCTTTTTTTTCCAGTTCAGTAGTAAAACTATTATAGCTGACCTCAAATTGACAGCATAAGGCTTAGATGATGTCAATAACAATAATGATGATAAAGAACCTTCTCAAAAGTCTGATTCTTCTAATCCTTAATCTTGCTTTTAACTCTCAGTAAGCCTTTTCCTTCCACCATCCCACAACACCAAAATAGTATCTAATAACAATGGACTGATAATATATAATCTTTTAATATTGCTTCTGACTCTACAAAGCTTTACTGAGATCAAACTATAAGCCTTTTACTTGCACCATAACAGATCAAAAAGAAATGGGGCTGGTTCCCACAACACCAAAATAATATCCAATAACAATGGACTGATGAGTATGGCTGCCTAAGTAGTCCCTTCGTGACATCATGCCAGTTTTTTTTCTTTTTATAGACTAATCAAGCCAGTCAGGTGTGACTAGAAATACATTTAATGCTGATTATCCTGAAAAATGGATCAAATGAGTTGACACTGCCCATAAGAAAATCCACCAAAGGATAAAAATTAATCCAATCAAGAAAATTTTGAATATAGGCATTAATTCTAAAACCACCTTTCATATAAAAAGTGAATAATACTGAAATCTCTACCAACATCATGGAAAAGGGCACCAGTTGCAGACTGGATTGAGACCAAGCCACATTTCTTAGCTGACAGTACCATATACCAAGGATATCACTTGAGAATATGCGATCACAATATTTCACATCCTTCGAACCACCACCACTGAAAATTCATTAATCCAAACATCAATTCTTCCAGACAGACCAAAGCCCCCTAGAATAGAAATCCCTCCAGACACACCTAAATTCTTCGCAATCCACTCCACCCTGCTATTGTCCCATAAAGAAAGAGCAGCAACACAATCAAAATTATGCAAGTTAGAATCTTGTAATAGGACAACCAGTTTAGAATCTTGTAATAGCACAACCAGAATCTTAGGTCTTTGAGACACACTCTTCACACTTACTTTCTTCTCATCTGATTCAAACCAAAATTATGCAAGTTAGAATCTTGTAATAGAACAACCAGAATCTTAGGTCTTTGAGACACACTCTTCACACTTACTTTCTTCTCATCTGATTCAAACCAAAATTATGCAAGTTAGAATCACATAATAGCACAACCAGTTTAGAATCTTGTAATAGCACAACCAGAATCTTAGGTGTTTGAGACACTCTTCACACCTACTTTCTTCTCATCTGATTCAAACCCTCTCGCATTCCCCAACAACAATAGCATAAGCCATGACTATGTCTATTTCCATGACTTCTACCCATATTGTGAATTTCATTTCATTATGGACAAAATGCCCAAGATTTTTCATTTCGGCCATTAAACCGAAATAAAAACACTCCTCAAAAATTTCGTCCAATTTTTTGGTCCATTTCAGTTAATTTCAGTCCATTTCGCTCAACATAATCAGCGTAACTCCAAAATCTTTTGCAGAAATTCCAAATCAGCCGAAATATTTCAGTTTGGTGGCCAAACCGAAACGGGGTCTGAAACGAAATTCTCAACTATGCCTCTACCATCAACAGTTCCAATAACCTTGTCATGATGTCATCATCCCCTACCCCATCACCCCTGTTGAAACGTATATAAAAACTAAGATTTTAAAAGCTCTCTTTTAAGTTTCTAACCCTGGCTCTTGTTCTCTAAAGTCTTATATCTACCTTCACAACAGCTTTGTTCCTCAAGAGTTTCGAGTGAAAGACTAAGACGATGATGTTCCCTTTATCTGCAGTTGAATCTCCCAATGCCTTTCCCATGTGTGCTCTATTCACTTAAAAGACACTCCCTTAGCAGCCGGTCGGTGGTCACCTATGATGCCCAAATATGGCACGGATACGGCAAGGACACACTATAGACATGATAGGGACACGGATTTTACACATAAAAAAGTGAAGTGTCAGATACGAAGCAACATGATATGTTGCCCATTTTGAAGTATCTGTGCATCTTAGGTGCTCTCTCGTCATGCTAATAGTGTATTGGTCTTATCACCTAGAGTTCATCACCACCAACTTCCTCTTCTGCTGCATCTGCTCAAAAGTAAATTTGCTGACTTGGGACAGCTTCATCAATTCAAACACCACCTTTCTCTAAGTTGTCCCTACATTAGAGGAAGGATTTGCATCGGATCCGACCATTGCTACATTTACTTGCCCTAAGCCTCTTCCAATTGAAGCATGAGTGATAGGGATGGGACTTGTAAAGGCAATTCACAACAAAAAATTCTGGTTTACATAATACCATCTATAAGCATAGTCTCACAAGCATGATTTGAGAATTGTTTTCAAAGGTTGAAACTTACTAAAGTGAGTGAAATTAGATTTACCATTTAAAGCCATATTAGCACTACCCTTCAATTTCAAAACCAACCCTCCATCAGGGTAATTACCTCTCTTCTTTTAATAGCCATCAATGCAATTACAGTTGGAGGACTTACCTAAATCATCCATCGAAATCCATTATTTTTCTGGTGCCAATATTCTGAAATATTCAATATTGCATTCATGCTACGATTTTAAAATTCCCCAATCCATATTAGCACTGCCCTTTAATTTCAAAACCAACCCTCCATCAGGGTAATTACCTCTCTTCTTTTAATAGTAATGAATGCAACTACAGTAGGAGGACTTACCTAAATTATCCATCAAAATCCATTGTTTTTCTGGTGCTAATATTCTGAAATATCCAATATTGCGTTCACGCTACAATTTTAAAATTCCCCAAATGTTTATCCTAATTTCACACAGCTTTCCAACTGAAGTATATTTGCTACCTGCTCCAATTACAAAAGCTTGGCTAACATCCACACCATTAACGAATACTCATCTCCACTCAAAAAAAAAAAAAAAAGCACTACCCCCACTGACTTCTACTCAATGATCTGGTTTTCATTAATTAGAATTCTAAGGCCTTGTTTGGTATCTCTACTCTTTTTTTGATACACCCATCAAAATAGAGCCACAAAAAAAAGAGGCTAGAATAAAAAAAAAAGTGTTTGGTAATGCAAGGATCTATTTCATATAGACTTTTTTAAATCAATGGTTGATAATTTTTCACAAATTCCTTTAGATCCATGAGGTATCAAGCTTTGAAACTTGATCACATAGCTGTGTTCAGCCTTCCAAAGAGATTCAACAATTTGGATCTTGTGTTTGGGCCTTTTGGGGCCCATAGAATCCAGAAATAAATAAAAAATGGTCCACATTATTTTATTTTTTTTGCAAATATCTCAAGATTGGTGATGATCCAACGGCTTGGTTCCATAGCCGTGTTTCATCTTGGCATTGGCGCAACGGTAGGTTTGCTCCATTGCGATCTGGGCATCACAGGTTCGAAACACAGAAACAATCTCTATGCTTGCAGGGGTAAGGCTGCATACATTTGACGCTCCCCGGACCCCAAAACACTGTTCATCCGCCTTCTTTTTTTTTCCCTCATACTTTTCAACTACGCAGAGAATGGGGCTGTGACTTAGTTTCTAAACCTCTGCCCGTATTGGAGATTTAGAGAAGTAGAGGCTAGAAATAGAGATGCCAAACAGGGGCCAAGCCCTACACATTCTAGACTCTCCTCAAAACATGCTAATGATCTGCAAAACCCATTTAAGCAAGAGACAAGGTCATTATCATATCGGAGCACTCAGCATGAAATGGATGCCAAATAGCTTCACCAAACCATGTGTTAACAAAGGATCAACAACTTTCATTCAATCAATGATGCAAGAGGAGCCATCAGTGTCACACCTTGGTATCATTCTGCATGAGTGATCTCATAACTTCACAGCAGGAGGCGGCCAACGGCATCACATTATCACCAAAGATAGAGGAAAAAACCCAAAAATTAAACCAAAACAAACTCTCCATTATGGTTGTGTGCTTGTACACATATAAGACCCTTGTGGTGCATGAAGAGGGATCATTTCAACATTATCAGCAGAGCCTTATCCCATCAATCTAGGGCCAGCAACTGTTTTAGTCAACCACTTGGAACATCATCAGCAGAGCGTTATCCCATCAATCTATGGCCGGCAACTGTTTCCTAAGTAAACTTCACTAGAAGACCCCCCCCCCCCCCCCCCCCCCCCGAATAACAGCCATTAGGGAATACCCTAAGAGAAGGGGACGTGTGCAATAAATAAATAACACAAGTTATGGGTTGTACAACTGGATATCTCCCTCGTGCAAAACTGGATATCATCCAATCTGAAGATGAACAAAAGGCTAGTTTAAAGAACCTTCGGAAGGTACAAAAACACACACTATGAAATGCTACATTGGTTCTGATTTTTTCATGGAAGGTACCACTTCTAAAAATGCTTCATTTTTAAAACTTCCCAAACTAAAAACTTTAGCCTTGCAACACTCAGTAGAAGAAAGAAGCCTCGGTATGTTCCAGTTTTGCCCAATTGTAGCCTAAATATGTGAATACAACTATAAAAAAAAAACATAGAAATACTTATGAACAACCTCTGGACCTTTGGTACAAGATAAGAAACCATATCCTGCGCAAAAAGAGATGTGTGGATATTCAATGATTATAGTGAACAAAATATGAGAAACATAACAAAGTCAGGGAATTGCTTTCATCTTGCAATGCTATTAATGCACAATGAAGTAAAAAACCAAACATGAGGAACCCCCCACCTCACAGGAGAAGCACTTCATGATAAGCCGCTGAACATAATCAGCGACAGCATTTCTGCGCTCTTCCGATGGTTGATTGGGCTGGATGCAGGCAATCAACTCTGCGGTCCTCTCCTCAGCTTTTAACCACCGCTTCATGTCCAGCGCTCCGGTAACACTGGCTGCTTCATTGGGCAAGAGGCCACTGAGCAGTAGGCCGCTTGGCTGCGCCCAGCCTTCATGATCGCCCATGCAAGACTAACCCGAAGCTTACCCGTACCGACTCGAACGCCCTCGACCACCTTCTTCTTCTTCTTCCTATCTGCACTGTTTCTGGGTATAAAAGTAGTGTCGATATATCGTTCTCTCTATCTGAGTCTCAGAGGTGGGGAGCAAAAGAAAGAAAAGAACTTGAATGGGTGTTCGTTTAAGGATCACCCTCCCTCAATTAATCCAATTGACCAACAACCTCAGAATACAGTGGGATTCTGATTCTGCAAGTGCCCAGAAACTACAATGCGATCAGAAATTTGATAATCTGGGAGACACTGATATGTGGTGTTTTTTTTTTTTACAGGAACACAGAGAAAGTAGGGGAATGAGAAAAAACCCCAAACCTAAACAGAGGAAATTTTCGCTTGGGAGCAGGAAACGATCCACATTCCTCGAATCCCTTGAGACACCAGCACGTATTAAAAACGCCCCAGAAATCAAAACCCTAAAAACCCAAAGGAGACGATCACAGCCAGCGATACAGGTAACTCCACAACGATCAGTTTGTTTGCAGTCAGATACCTAATACCTAATCGTACACAAACAACAGAAAACCCTAAAAAAAGGTTTAAAGGAAGCCGATTCCGGCGTCCCCAAATCCGCTACGGTCGAGAACGATCAGAAAACACTGTTTCGATCAAGAAGAACCGCAAAAATACATCGAGAGAGAGAGAGATGAAAAAAAATGGATTCTTTTCTTCCTCTTTTTTTGGAATGAGTTCGAGGAATCTGAAATGAATCCTTCGGCGAAGGATCGTTTCAAATTCTCGATTTTGGGGCAGGATTCTGAAGGAGGGTTTTAGAGGAGAATACAAGAAGAAGAAGAAGAAAAGAACAGGAAAGGAAAGAAGGAGAAAAAACGAAAAGAGCGAAGTGAGGGTGAGAGAGATGGGGAGTTTTTAGTTTACTTGATGCTACGGTGTTCCGTTACGTTGGTGTGAGTGGACATCTGGGAGTGGGCCCACTTCAGCATCTCGGATGAGTGTACAGTTTCCATTTTTTAACTAAGGATCTACTGCTCTATGCTCTCTCTCTTTTTTTTCTTTTTTTCTTTTTTTTTTAATCCAAGCCATTAAAAAAAAAACCTAGAATAAAAAAGGAAGTATTTGATAATGCAAAAATCTATGTTAAATATACTTTTTTATATCAGTGATTGAAAGTTTTTCATAAATTTCTCGATATCCACAATAATCAAGTTTTGAAAATTGATCAAATAGCCGTTTTCGGCCTTCCAAAGAAATCTAACTGTTTAGATCTTGTGTTTGGGGCCCACATAACGTATAAAATTGCTTCTAATAGCTCACATTTTTCGCACATCTCGAGATTGGTGGTGATCTAATTGCTGAAATTTGGTGTCATCGCCTTGTTAGATCTTTTTAACATTTACAACGATTTGCATCTTGGTTTACAGTCCCATAAATAATATTAAAAAAAATATTGCTACTCATGGACAAATCCAATATTTAAGCATAATACATCAATGGGTGATATTGTTTTATGAATATCTAGAGATCTATAAGGTATCAAGTCTTGAAATTTGATCACATGGCCATTTTAATGCTTTCAAATAGATCTAATTGTGTGGATTTTGCACTTGGGGCCCATAGATTTCAAATAATTGCATCCAATAGCTCACTTAATTTTTTCACATATTTCAAGATTGGTGATGATGCAACGGCTGAAATATGAAATTATGGTCGTGTTTGATTTTGTGGACACTTCCAACGATTTGGATCTTGATTTACACTCTTAAATTTTGAGAAAAAAAATATAAAAAACGGACTTGGGTGTGAATGCGCAAAATCACTGTTTATCCGGCTCTCTTTTTTTTCCTCTACTTTCTACATACTATCAACAGTGGGTTGTGGGAAATATATTATCAACAGTGGGTTGTGGGAAATATAGGCATGGCCCCTACTTCTCTAAAAAGTACTTCTCTAAAAAATATTATAAAAAAAGGCTGCCGAATGCCGCCAAACACCTCTATTCTCAAAATCTCTACTCAATTTAGAGATTTTGAGAAATAGAGGCCAAAATTAGTGATGCCAAACCGGGGCCACGTTTTAATATTTCTGATAGGGCTTCTCACGTGATATCACATAAATCATATTGTATATTATGTTGGGCGATATTCTAATACCATGACATTACATATATCACCCAGTGCGATGCACCTACGTTGTGCGATATTGCACCATGATTATATTAACAACTCTACGAAAAATATTTAATCCCAGACGATTTTGGGGCAAATATGAGCTTTACGAGCAGTCACATGGATGTGTATTTTATTGTATTGTATCTCCAATTTCCCTTTGATCATCTTATCGGTTATCAATGGAAATTCATTAATTTTTAGAAAAATAAAAATAAGAATACGCATTTGCTATTGGACGCTTGCTCCTAATGATGGCAATCATCCCCCGTTGAGATTCATATAGGTTAGTGACAACAGTTGCCTGCCAAGCAAAGTTGTCATTCATTTTTTTACTGTCCTAGAGCCTATTTGGCAAGTCTTCTATGCATTTGAAATATAAAGCTTATAGCTAATTTAAAGTTGTTTGTAATAGAGTGGTTTCAATTTGACTTCTTTTTATAAATAAATTGTTTAGTATGTCTTCTTCATTTAAAGAAAAAAAAAAGTAAATTTGTCAAATCATAAAAGTTGAATGCGAAAAGTTGTTAGGCAGCAAATATAATACAAACAAATTTGTTAGAGTTTTTATATATATACATATATATATATATATATATATATATACACCCCCAATAGTTTATATAGTTTGTAGATAGGCCCATGTAATTTCAGTATTTGCATATATACCTGCCTTTTTATTTTAATACCTTTTATGTCCCCAAAATCACTAATCATAACGAGAATAGGTGACCACAAAAAGGTTTGTGTTGATCTTTTATAAAAATGAAAGCTTTGCCCTTAAATTCATTAAACAAATATTTGTATTTCATCATTTATAAAAAATACCATTATTTTTAAATTCTCCAATGCACATAAAGCCTAATCATGTATTTAAAACTCTCATCAATCTAATAGGAAGTTGTGTATGGATTGATAAAAATGGATTTATATATATTTATATAGGGTTACTCTCTCCCACTAAATATACTATAATAATTCTTGTATAGAGCTTCGTATTGTTACTAGTGAACCAGAAATTGAGGGATGGTATCTGCTTCTACAACACCATATGTACTATAGTAATTAGGGGTGGCAATGGGTCGTGTTTAAACAGGGACCCAAGCCGCCCCTCCCCGCCCCACTCCTGTTAGAATATCTCATGCCACTGACCCGTCATGAGGTGAGTCGGGTTTGGATGAAACAAACTTAAGACGAGGCGGGTTTGAATTTACCGCAACTTGCCCCGTTGCCATCCCTAATAGTAATTGTTAATATTACAAGCTTTAAAGAAAAATAAATCCAAGCTTTTGAATTTATGCATATATATATATATTAATAAAGTAATGAGCAAAAGTGTCATTTTATTCTAAAAACTTACGGTGCCCGTAAGGCTACTAATTTTGGGACGTGGAAGTTATTAAAATGAAAAGTCAATGGGATATATACAAATATTGAAATCACAGGTGCTTATTTATAAATCCTACAAACCTTTGGAAAGTATATGCAAAAACCTCAATTTGTTATAAGCTAAAAGTAGTATATGCAAATGTAACTTATATTTATTATTAAAAGTACCATTAACAAACTCATCAAAATAGAAGGGAAAAAAAAAAAAGAGTTAAAGAATATCTCATTGCTCTAGACATTCAGCTCTATTTGAAAAGTTATCTTTTTATTACCTTTTGAAACATAGGTACAAGATTTAAAAGCCAATTGAATTAGACATTGAAAAAACCCAAAAAAAAAAAAAAACTTTGCGAAACAGTCTAAAAGACTTTAACATTTATCTAAATCAATTTTAAATCAAACATGCACGAAAGATAGCCCTACCAAATGACACTATAATTTATATTCTTACAACTAAAAGACTCAGTATTTGTATTTTCATGTTAAAAAGGAAAGTTAGATTGTGATGTAAATATCAGTATGATGTGATATCAGTATGTAATAATATTCACTTGACAAAAGGGGTGGAACATTAAAATTATTGATTTTTTGAATTGCAGTGACAGTAGACATCTTATTTGGCACTCTATGAAGTACCTAAAATACTTAACATATATGGTGATGTCCCTATTTTACCCAAAGTCTCGATCAAGAAGAACTGCAAAAAAACAACAAGAAAAGGAGAGATAGATAATTCGAGGCGAAACAAAAATTGTTTTTTTTTTTTGGAATGAGTATGAGGAATCTGAAATGAATCCTTCGGTGAAGGATCGTTTCAAATTCTCACTTTTGGGGCAGGATTATGAAGGAGGGTTTAGAGGAGAATACAAAAGGAAGAAGGAGAACAGAAAAGGAAGAGGGAGAAAAAGTGAAGAGAATGAATAGAGTGAGAGAGATAGGGGTTTAGTTTACTTGATGCTATAGTGTTCCGTTTCGTTGGTATGAGTGGACATCTAAGAGTGGGGCCCACTTATGCATCTTGGATGATTCTATAGTTGTTTTTCTTGACAAGTGACATTGCCCATACATTTGTTATGTACCTTAATTTTGCCCTAAGTAACTTAAGTTTAAATATTCCAAACAAAGTTGCTCATGCGATATTTTAAAGTTTGTGTGATATCACATACATCATATTGTGTGATATTCTAATGTCATGATATCACACATATCACCATGTACGGTGTTCCTACGCCGTGCGATATTGCATCCTGATTATATTAACAACTCTACGAAAAATATCTAAACTCTGACGATTTTAAGACAAATGTGAGATCTAAGGGTAGTCGTATGGTTAAAATCCCTTTAATAACTCCATCCACTAGGCTTCACCTGATGTGTATTTTATTGTATCGTATCTCTAGTTTCACTTTGTTCATCTTATCAATTATTAACAGTAATTCACTATTTTTTTGAAAAAATGAAAATAAGAAAACGTATTTACTTTTTCAAGCTTGCTCCTAACAATGCCAATGCTCCCCCAATTGAGATTCATATAGGTGAGTGACAATAGTTGGAACTGCAATGGCCATCCCATTATAATATATTACGCTGGGAGGTTTTTAATTTAATTTTGACTTTACTTTTTAATTTTGACAAGAAGTTATTTTCGGTTTCTACAACTACTAGCAAGTTATTTTTAGTTTCTATGATTGCTAACATACTCTCCCTTCACTTTCCACTAATATATTTCCCCTACTTATGGACTCTCATATTTTCCCTTTCCAGCATACAAAGAATCCTATCTCTTCATGCATATCCGTGACTAGCACGGGCTTTTGAAACTAGTCCTTATTTAAGGTCCGTTTGAATGTGGAGAAAGAAACTTTTGCAAAGACCTTCTCCTGCACAAATTTAAACTGCATACAATTTAACTATAAAAAGGGATGTTTGCCAAAAAAAGGCAAAAAAAAAAAAAAAAAAAAAACTCTAGGAGCACATCCCACATCTGAAAGGTTAGGATACAAAAAGGAAAATATTTACAAGTACAAGTCCTAATAAAAAGTAAACATTCCTAATAAAAAGTAAAAAACCACTATCAGTATCAATCATCAAACTCTAAAAATACATTACACTCCTACCCTCTCCTCTTCCTCTCCCTCTTCTTGTTTTTGATTACTCCTTGTACTGTTTGTTGCGTTTTGTTCCCATTTCTTGGCTATCTCCTCATATCCATCCGCAGAGCTGACAGCAAACTCCATCAACGAACTAACGGCAACGCTCATCCCAGCACACAAAACCCTAACAGCGAGCTCCGCTGTCTTCTCCATTCTCTCATCATCCTCCTCTCTCTCCACCAGCGCCATCTTCCCCTCTGTATCGGCTGAAAAACCCACGCCAAAACGCTTTGACCTCTTTGCCTCATCCTCTCCTCGGCCGAACACCGACCCGACGCCGGCTGCAAAGAAATCCAGGCCATCCACCACGGGGGCCTCCCGGAGTGCGTCGAGGAACCTGTGTGGGAGTGCGAACAATAAATTAGTTAGAGAGATAGCATGGCCATAGGCCATAGCATAACATTTCATTTAATTTAATTTTGTAATCAAATCTTCAAGGATGCCTCACCCATCCAAATTTTTCCCCAATGATTTAAAAAAATAATCCAAGTTTAGTAATTGTGCATATCTAAGGATATGGGATGGTCAAAATTCAAGTCGGATCCGATCTCCACCCATATGATTTGGGAATCTATCTTTTTACAGATTTATACAATAATGCCGTCAATTTTTCTTAGCTATACACACGCACATGGCTTGATATCAATGTCAAATCCTTAGTTATATAAAATCCTCAATGAGGAATCCTTGAATTCAACAAGAAGGAATCTTTAAATTTGCGAATTCCTCATCTAGATTTCTTATTACATTTATGTATAAATAATTAAGATGATTTTCTATTACACAAGTCATGGTGAAATTTATGCCAATTGTAGTAGAGCACATTGAGCAATAAGAGATGAGTTGCTGAGGATTCTTCATCGTCCCTAGTACATGGATTTCTCGATGATGAGAATCCTCAAATATGCAGCAGCATTTTGACGACTCTACTAATAGAGTCAAGTGAAGTAAAGTTGATTTTGAAGAAAGAATAAAATATATGTGGGTCATGATGGTATTTTATTTTTAGTTGTTTGTTATGAAATCTTTTTGACTTTTTTTGTATAAGAAAGTGGAGTTTTTTTTTTAGTAGATAAATGTGGTTGTTTTTTTACTTTATATTAACTTTATATTGAATTAAAGTGCTTTTGATGTGTTTGAAAAATGGAGGCTTTACTTGACTTTTGCTATATTAGTAAAGTGCCAAACTAGCCTTAGTTTCGCAACTCCACTAATAGAGTTAAGTAAGGTAAAACCCCCATTTCCCCAAAAAAGTCTCATCAAAAGCACTTTAATTCAAAATTTTCACCATATTTTTTTAAAAAAAGTTAAAAAGTAACCTCATTTATCCACATTTATCCAAAAAAAAAAAAAAACTCCACAATCAATAGAAAAGGTCAAAAAGATTCTATAATAAACAACTAAAAATAAAATAACATCATAACCCACTTATATTTTATTCTTTCTTCAAAATAATCTTTACTTAACTCAACTCCATTAGTAAAGCCCCAAGCAACCCGAAATTTCCAAATCTACAAGTTTCTTATAAATACCCCACCTATTATCAAATGTGCCCTTAGTTATTTTTTATCAGTAACTTATGTATAAATTAACTCCAAGGGGTAGCTCAGTTGGCCTAGGACCACAGTTTGCACCCGAATGTTATGGGTTCGAAACAACACTACCACACTAGGGCTACAGCCTAGGGGAAAGTTTACCCGGCTTCTCTTTAGGCTCGGAGGGATTAGTCCAGCCCAAAGGGTTGGGAACCATCCGATAAAAAAAAAAATGTATAAATTGAGATTGAGATGATTTTTTAAAAAGAAAGTCATGGTGAATTTTATTATAACCTGGACCACTGGATGCAAATCCCAAAGATGGGTGGGGGCCCGTCAGATCGGCGTGGGGATTGCGGGTCGATGTCGGATCGGGCACATCGGAGGGCCCAGCTAGCGAGCGCGCGAATGTAAGACCGCTGAGAGGCGATCCAGGAGTCGAAGCTGGCCCGCCAGTTTCGGAGCTCTAATTCAAGGTTCGACGCAGATCGGGCGAGTCGAAACGAGTCGGTGCCGCCCGACATGTTACGGAGTTTCGGAGGCATGCCGGCGAGCATGCGCTTCGCCGCATCTATCGTGCGCTTCTGGGAGCAATGGCATTCTCCCATTACTCTCCACATCCTTGCTAACCTGCACAAAACATAGATAAATTTGTAATTTTGTTCTACGGCTAGGATGAGCAAAAGAAAAATTGTTGGAACTTCATCCAAGGAGCAACATAGGATAATCTGGACCATTCAAGATAAATTACATCCCCTCCCCAGACATATCCTTAAGTTTCATTTTAAAATAAGTGGGTTCCACCATCCAATTGAGCACTATGATGAAAACGTGATCGACACCGACTTGGCATTGCTAACACCACGTTTCCGTCATAGTGATCAATGGGAAGGTGGGACCCACTCCTTTTTAGATGAAACTGGAAGGTGTGTCAGCAGAGGGGATGAAGATGCATCTCGAATGGTCCGGATTATCTCTATATTGGTCTAAGGATGGAATTCCAGGCATTTGTTACACAGTTCTTGTGTAACAGGCATAGCTGCAAAAGACGATCCGGACTCCCAACTATATTTGAACAATGTGGGTCCCACAGATTTCTAATCATTAAATAGCATCCTGGTACTGCAGACTAGAAGAGTTTTGGAGAATTGAGGTTTTCAAAAATTTTCAATTCAAACAAAATCATCGTCATCATCGAAGCCTTGGGCCAACTATGTTGGGTCCACTATATCAATTCTATTCCATTTCAAGTCTATCCTAGGCCAAATACCTGGATAGGTTGCACTTCTCCAACTCAAACTAGACAATGTCACTTTTTCTCATGGCATTCAAGTATCAGTGAAGGTGTCCTAATATTGGTAAATTAAGCCAGACAGACAGACCTGTATTCCAAGTACTGAGCTGGGAATTCATATGATCATACCCTTGTATCAACTCCATAAGCTGTGGCTGCAGTTCTTCATCCCGCAAAGCCTCAATTCTCTTTGAGACTGATTTGACCGTGTGCATGGAGACATTGATCCGGGTATGGAGATCTCTCACAGAGGCTCTTGTTTTGTCAACAACAGCAGGATCTTCACCTTTTGCATCCTGATTCCTAAGTTGCATCCGCTTCTTATCGTATGCTATCCGTATCCGTTCTCCGGACTGCCATTAACAGGAAGAAGCACTTAATGATTACCATTGAATTCAACATTCACTCCCCTAATAACTTGTCTTCTGTTGCAGTTGTTTGCAATAGATGTACTGCACAATGCTCATCTTGAGAGAATCAACAGTTTGTTCAGGATGAACATAACTACCCCACCATCAGCTGAGACTTTGCTTCATTAACTGTTTCTCAATCTCAAACCATCCATTTGCAAGAAGCTATGGTGGGGGACTTCTGCTTGTGGCATAACCATCCATGTCAGGACCCAAATGATGTCCAAGGAGTGCTAAACCGAACAAGCCAATGATTCTCTCAGAGGCTGAGTTCTGTATTAATGATTTTCAAAGGAAAAATACCTTGACTTCTTCATATAGTTTCTTCTCCCATGCATATAGTCTGTCCAAGGTTGATTGATGACTTCCATTGAACATGCAAGATTCCTCAGAGACGTCGCTGCCGCTGTCATAACTGAAGTCCCTGGAGCTAGAGGAAGCATGGAGAAATCTAGATGATGTTGAACGAGATGATGCCGAGCGGATCAGGGCAATTGGGTTCAACATTTTAATGGCTGCAAAAATGAAAAGTGCATGATCAGGGTATGAATAACTAGAAAGAGAAAAAAAATCTTATATTCATTGAGATAGCTCACTGATGCTTGTAGTTCAAATTCTTGATCATTAACAAGGATTCACTGTATACATCAAAATGCATTTTCAAACATGGTAACCTTTGTAAACTCAAGAATTAATGAGTTGGAATATGCCTCCCCGGTAAGGACTCGAGCCGGAGTGCTCGAGTTTGGGTCCCCAATGTATAAAAAATAAGTTGGTATATGCAGAGCACATGAATCTTTAAATTAACCCTGGCTGTTGGTCTGATGAGGCACACTGTCAATGAACCCACTTCCTAACCCTATAATTGGTGTCTTGAAATTGAATGTCAAGCGAATATTTAGCAGTGACTATCACTCAACTGGAAAAGGTTCAATGATTAAAAAGCTGAGGTCTCCCAATCTGGGAGATTTTGGACATAAGTTGTACAATGGGCCCCATCAGATCAACAATCTGGATAAAAACACCATGGAACCAGTCCAACTACAAGAATCAGTGGATAAGGCACTGCATTTTAACACTGCTGTATGGTCTGCAGAAAGAAGCTTAAGAAATAAAATGGCAGTGCTGCAGCAGACAAAACTCATCAGAGAAAGGGGGCATAGCAATGATCTCCATGTTTGGGAAATAAACCGGGTCCATCAGATCAATGGTCTGAATCACTAAAACATGAGCCCTACTTAAAAAAAGTTTCAGGGCCTGATAAAACTACACACCTGCGGGCTGCAGATCGTGTGATTGATTACCCCATTGGTCATGGTCATACCTGTAGTTTCATTTCCAGTCAAAGAGTACTGCACACGGCTTGACTCCAACAATGTTGAAACCTCTTTTGCAGAATCACATATTAACATGAACTGAGTCTCGAGGTCTTTAACAACCTCGGCCATGCTAGTTGGTGTTCGGTTCACAAAAACGGTGAAGCCTGGTGTCTCCTCTTTCTCTTCTTTTTCACACACTACCTCCTGTTTGTTACCAACTTTAATCTCTACAGCATTCCTTGCCTCAGATACTTCAACTCTCTCCACAGTCTGAGATTGAGATTCCTCAGATGCTTCGTGCTCCGTTTCAGTATCAGTATCTGTTTCAGCACCATCCTCCTCGACATCAACTGCCTCATTACCCCAGTTCAAATCAACCTTACCTCTCTCATTGTTCAACGCCTTCCTGAATTCTACTTTTTCCTCCTCCTCCTCCTCCTCCTCCAAATCAGGAATTCCTTCTTCTTCACGAACCCGCCTCAGCCTCGTCACATCATCATTGATATTAGACTGATCAACACTGCTCCTGGTGGGGTATCCATACATATCCAAAGATGAGAAAGGATTCCAAAAGAAATCCCATTGGGATGTTTGAGGTGATGGTGGGGGAAAGCTTGGCCTGTTGTAAGGTGAGGAAGAGAAGAATGATGATGCCGTATATGGCGGCGGCATAGACAAGAATCCATCCATTCCATATTGGTGCATTGGGGAGTATGATTCAACTCTCACAATTTCTGGTGACTGAGGCCTTTCCTCAATAGAAACATAGGGATTTACACTTGATCTCATGTAATAATTCACTATGCGAGATGACCCTGTATGCGATTGAATTGGTGTCCCGGAAGATAAGGATTTCAAAGGAATAGCAACAATTTCAGGGCCTCCTTTCTTGATAGGTGCAAACGAGTGAGTCGCATATGAACCAGACAGGAACTCACGGTGCTCATCTCCCTCGACATAGCTTCGAAGAGCACTGGAAACTCTTCTTAGAGACTGAATGTAGGCCACATGCCCTGCGGCGAACTGGATTCTGTACTCAACAGCCTGTTTGATGTATCTTCTTCTGTCCTTGCAGAACTGGACTGCATCCTCATCATCCAACCTTGAAGTGGTACATCCCATCTCTCTTTCTTTATGAATTTATAGAGTTGAATAGAACCCAGATTCGTGAGAGAAAGACCATGGATTCCTCTCCGAATTCATAGAATTTTCTGAGACTGCTATGCAAAAACACATAAGTCTGAGAAATCAAATTCATTGTAAAATATAAAGAAAGAAACATTTTATTGACAGTACAAGGATCATATGATCATCAACTATCGGATATACATAATATTATATGAAGACAACCTCATTTAAACGCCATTTTCACACCGTAAATTGAGCACAAACAAACGTGATCATGCCTAACGATGATGCATGTACACTATTTACATATGCAACTGAGTGCAAACAAACGACCCTTTATGGAATGGGAGCAAACGAAACAGACAAAAAAGGTAGGTTCTTTTCTTATTTCTGAAGTCAGATGTGCTGCAAGAAAGAATTAGAAACCAACGTAAGAGGGATTCTTTTGGAACTCCAATGTAAGTTTTCTAGCAAAACATAGCTTGTAACCCCTTAACGAAGTGGGAAATTCACAAAATTTAGGAAACAATTCTATTATCAGATCCTAAAAGAGCAAAGATCCAAAGACAACCCACAAGAGCAGTTTATGCAGAAAGGCTAAAGGGATAATGAGATGAATCATTGTGAAATTTCCAAGATGGTTAGAAAAGGGTTAATCTTCCATCATTATCATTCCACAATATACATGGTACTTCAGTATGTAAACAAGGGTCATCATACAATATTGGTTCTTGGCTTTTACAACTGCAACCCATTGCTATTGTTCATTGGTGCAGCATAGAGGCCAAAAATCTATCATAAACCGTAAGAAATGGGAAATACAAGAAAAACCATATTTGGAAGAGACCCAGTTGCAGAAAACAAGGTAATGAAGTAACTTAAAAGAAAATCCAAACTCAAAACTGCAAAAAACCATTGATGAAAGCAGCAAGAGCACGAACATTGAAGTGCATTATTTTTTCGTAGTGAAAAAGAAAATAGGAGATCTTATATGGAACTACATATCTGAAATTTCCACAAAAAATATCAAATAAGATGAATTTAAAAGCAGAGAGAGTTTTTTTAAGGGGTAAAAAAAAAAAAAAAAAAAAAAAAAACAGAGAGAGAGAGAGAGAGAGAGAGAGAGAGAGAGAGAGACCCATTTGCAGATCATAAGATGCTACGAATTCGTAGCCGGTAGCCAACATTTCTCAAAAAGTCAATAGTGATAAACATTGAAATGCATAAAATAACAGAAAAAAACAAGAACCACTTGCAAAAAGAAGTCCTGTGATGTCATCGACAGTCAAAATTTCCATAAAGCAAAAGAGGATGAGGTTCAAAAGCAGAAAAACAGTCCAAAAGACACTTAGAGAGAGGGTGGTGTTTATTGAATTCCTGTAGCTACACCATCAAACATGCGGAAGAAATGTCTTCAGATGGAAGCATGTGGAGGATCAAATGCCAAGACAAGCAAACAGAGGAAGGAAAAATGAGAACGAAATGAAATGGAAAGAGAAAAAAAAATAAAAAGACCACTTGGAAGCAAGCATTGACATGATAAAATCCAGTGACAGTATCAACTAAAAAGTGAAAGAAGATGAAGTTAGCATGATCAGAATTCATAAAAGAAAAGACCCATTTGCAGGTGTAGTTGTTATGAGACCTTCCACTGAAATTTCTAAAAAACAAAAATTGAAAAACCAAGTCTATTAAGAGCAGGAGAGAGAAGGAGAAGAAGAAGAAGAAGAACTCACTGCTTTGTGTCTTTAAGAAGGAATAGGTACTGGGTTCCTATTGCTAAGATCTTGTAGGAGTTGGATTGATCTCTGAGGCGGCAACAGGAAGAAGCAACAGCTGAGAGAGAGAGAGAATGAAGCAACGGTCAATTTAAGTGGAGGAAAGCTCAGAAAAAGAACAAAAAGCAGAATAAAAGATTAGGAGAATATTAGTGGTGGGAGATTAATCAGTATGCCCCTAAATGTTGTTTTTAATTACCAACTGGCTTTTTTTATCAGAGGAAAAAAAAAAAAAAAAAAAACCACTAAAATGGCTTTTAGTTTGTTAAGTTTATTCTGACAAAAGGTACATTACAGAGACAAGAGCTTTTTAAATGACTAGAATGCCCTTGAGGAGTTTGTATATTTATTGGACATATCTATTCTGACTAGGAAGCCCAGACTCTTTACTTGATGAGTTTTGACCATGGGTTTGGGGTAGTGATAGGTCCAGCCCATTCACAAAATGTGTCCTTTTGTACTAAGGGCTTGTATTTTTGTTAGAATTCTTGCTTAGCAATTTCAAAACAGAGATTCTAAGAATTCTACCAGCCAAAAGTGATATTTTATGTACTAATTTTATGAAATCTCACTATTTACATAGAGAATTCATATATTCTGTTGGAAAATTCCTACCTTCAAGCAAAGGTGCCAAGCCGGGCCCTTTTACCGAAAAAAAAAAAAAAAACCAACAACAACAAAAGGGGCCCAAATGTGTCCAGATGTGACTTTAGCCATATTGAAATACATGTGCCTCGGCCTGTAGCTTTCTTCCTTATGAGTATCTGCACAAACTATAGCTCAATGATAAATAAATCATGAACAATCATGGCACCACCTGGTGCACTTGAACCAGCACACTTTTATAGTTGGATATAAGCAGAACATAGACAAGTACAAGAAGACAATCCTTTTAGAGGGATTTGACTATTTGAGTGAGATCCATCATTATATCATAATAGAAATTGAGTTTCATAAATCTTGAGCTAGGGACCCACATTGTACCCATTTACAACTTCTACTGCGAGAAAACAACACTCCCTGATCATGATGATTCAAGAAGTTATTACTATTATTTTTATTATTATTAGAGTTCACATGAGAATTTGAGGGAAGAGGAAGACAGCCCATGAGAGTAGCAGTCTCTTCATTGTGTGTTCTGCCACCTCCATCTGAAGTGCATTCCCTGCCCCACCATGTCTTAGCCTTTCCCACCGTAGCACTCAGCAGCAAATAACGGTCCTATTGGAATCCCTCCCTTCCCTTGTGATTTAAACCAAAATAAAATCCGAGGGCATGATTACATCACATTGCAGTTTGGAAGATCTCAAATGTGTTGATTTTAACAGTGGATGGACCATGCTCCCTGACTGACCCATTGGTAGTTCAGTTAGTGTGGATGATATTGTGATTGAAGTTTCCAAACCCGACTTTTTTTTTTTTTTTTTTTCTAAATCACCATCATCTTCAACGAAGCCTTGTTCCACATATATTGGGTGAGCTACATGAATTCTATTTTGCCATTCTCGATCCAAACCTTTAGGTGGGTTGCACTATTTTAGATCTATCCTTATTGCTTCCACTCAGGTATAAGACGATCAAATCAGCTTGCACAGAGAAACTTCTCCTCAATTGTTGACTTAAGTTGATTATATTAAAACCATCTTAAATGAGTCTCTTTTTATTCAACTAAAAATGTGTGCAAAGAGAGGAATTTACAATAAAGAAGAAAATTATTCCAATTTTCTATTTACTATGCTGTTGCGTGTTGTATAGTACAACAAACTTTCCTTATTAGAAAAAGAGAGAGAGAAAAAAAACTACCTATCCTCAACAGAGGGGATTTT
Source organism: Camphora micrantha (assembly GCA_003546025.1). Taxonomy (NCBI): domain Eukaryota; kingdom Viridiplantae; phylum Streptophyta; class Magnoliopsida; order Laurales; family Lauraceae; genus Camphora; species Camphora micrantha. Next base: position 422,427 of record QPKB01000002.1, read on the forward strand.
AATTTCTTATAAAATGGGTATGAATGCAAGTGGATAAAAAATACAGGTTTCTCTCTTTCGTGAAAATAGAAATTCCAACTGAAAAATTCTCTCCTTACACAAACAAACTAGTCCCAACTCGAAAGGGACCAGCTCCTGCGTTTTTTCATATCCATCCGTCCACCAGAAAAAGAAAAAGAAAATAAAAATAAAAATCAACTGTCAAAAGAGTTTGACCAAACCAACGAATCTCCAATTCTCATCTTCTTGAGTCTGTTTGGGGTAACCAAACGAATCAGTACAGGATTAAGTTCCAGACTGTTTTTGGGGCTTCTCATTAAAGAGCATTGTATGTGAAGGGTTTCTCATTTGACCTTTTTATCATTTCATACCATATATATGTATGTGTAGGCCACTGATCAGGCAGCCAGGCCAGGGCATTCTAATCTGTGAGAAGCAGGTGGCAACTAATAAACGATCCTGATCTCACCCTTGTTGCCACGTGTACAGTTGGGTTGGAGGGCAGTAAAAATTTTCATTGGGACGGAATTCTTATACTCTTGAAAAAAAAACCTGTGGGTTGAGAAAAGTGAAGTAAAAAAGCTAAAAAGAGGTCGGTTCAAAAAGAAAAAGAGGAATCTGTTCCCTCCTTTAAAGCCTGGCTCTCTCTGATGGTGATGCCTCCTCGGTAGTGAGTTTTTCTTGTGGATGCCCTCAAACAATATCAAAACATCGACAATGCCCACACACTCATAAATCCACCATATTTCATTTATATATATTACAAAAAGAGACAAGGACACAAGCCCAGAGAAGAGAAAGACTAGTCATGTGCATCATAATGACAACTACTGACCTAAGCAAAAAACTATACAAAATAGCCACAGCGGACCTTGGTTTATTTATTTATTTATTTATTTTTTGAGGGAGGTAGTTTGGTTTTAGAGGCAAATCAATGATTTTCTTATGGACTTTGGAGAGGGTGGACCCACTATTTTTATTGAGTATTTTTTTTTTTAAAGCGCACCATGGTTTGGCAGGTGCGACCGCACCCACGTGTGTGTGCCTAGGTACACCCCCGACTCTAGGAATTTGGGTTAGAGTTGTGGTGGTGGTGGTGGAACCATTCTGGGTGTCATCAGTAAGCCTAAGGGGAGGAGCTTATACTTTGTAAGCCATCAGCACCCTGAGATCATCCAAGTATATATATAACTCACGAGCTGATGCAGGCGTGCAAGCATGCTCAAAATTCTTGGATTATTGGCCGTACGGCGACAGAAAGAGGCTTCCTGCCATTGGAATTCAGGAAGCATCTGGATTAAGGATCACCAAAGGGGACCATGAAGGGCCATGAAAGAGTGTCACGCACTAGTGCAGCATGCAGTGATTGAACCAAGATGAAGCAAGTCTTCCTCAATCTGTAGCTTAGACTTAAGAGACATTCATTCTTTTGCAGAATTCAACGAACTCCTCTTATTAATGCTTTAAGTTCAGCCTCCATGGAGTTCTCTGCTGCAATCTTTCCACTATATATAGGCAAGAAGAAGAGACCCAGCTCCAGCTGTACTGCAGATGAAACCACCAACACCTGCATTCTTTGTGATTTGGTTAGAAGATCCATCAAAGTTAAGTTTAATGTGGTCAGCTAGGAGGACCTGCAGAACCCAGGAGACAGAAAATGTTTAGGCTAGGAGTCGGAGGACTTTCTACCTGATGATAGATGGAGGGTCTATTAGCTGGGATTGGTAGATGTGAGGGTTAGGCATATTCCAAATATACCATATGACGAGAGAGGATTTGAACAATAATATGCCGGTGAGAGGGATTTGTACCAAAACCAGTCTCTCAAGCGTTGTAACGCTAGGCCTAACAGAGACTGAAACAGGAAGAAGTTTAAAGATGGCCATTGATATCATCGGACAAGTAGCATAATGTAGTTGTATTAATATTAGGTTGAAGAAAAGATTAATTATCCTATGTTGGGAGTTTGTTCTGTAATATTCTCCACAGAAAGAATCTCTATTTGGAGGGGAAGTTCTAATTTCCACAGTTTTTTCCACGGCGAATGAGGTCCAAAATGACTGGGTTCAAGCAATTTATTTATATAAGGCCTTTAGTGAGCATTTTTCTTGCTTGTTCAGATCCCCAACATCGTACATCGATCCCTGCCTCCTAATGGGATCCATCAAATTTTGGAAGCAATTTCCTCGTCCCATAACCTCTCGATCAAGTCTCTGTTCCATTGGATACCATTTTCGTTTCTGATGAGAAGATCTGGGGACTTTTAGTTAAACTAAGGGGGATGGATGATGCAGGGATTTTTTAGTTGAGACCCCAAGATAGAGACTGCATTCAGGGAACCCATCCCCAATGACCCAGCTTTGATTACCCAAAATAACATTCCTGTGTCGGACCATTGCTTTCCAAATTTTGGAATCGCTGGACTTCTGAGTTGGTAGTCTGAAAAGGTGCAGTGTTTAAGGTATTTTTGTGACAACAATCTGGACCACAATGACCAGAGCTGCTCTCTCTGAATCTCTGATTCCCAGCACCCCATGATCAATGGGTCATGCCAAGCTATTGGTGTCCAGATCCTAGACTGGTATTGGCCTGACCATAGAAAGCGAGCGTGACGCTTTGTTTACTTAAATTGGTTAATAGCAACTTAAAATGATGACGACGACAATGGAGACAGGATTAATCATTTGAATATGAACCCACAAAAAACCTAAAACCCGAAGATGGAACTGCTATAAAATTAAAGCCCAACTTCTATATAGCAATAATGACAATGCAAATTAATTGTTTATCAATTATTGAACAAGGTATGATTTCTCTTATCACGACCAATACCATTAACGGTTTCTCTTAGGCTCATTTTAAACCCAAAAAAACTACGCAGAGGAAATTCAATTTACTCGTAGATGAAACCATGGGTCAAACTGGGACCCAGAACCAATAAATATATATATATATGTATATATATATATATATATATATAAAGAGCTTCATGATAGTGCCATCAAGATTCATCAGATCCATCAATCCAGCCCCACCTGGATTTACTAACTTGATCGATCATGTTGGCATTTTTAAAGTAGGGCAGAAAACAACAATACAATGAATCAGTAATCAATGGGGGTTACCAATTCAAAGTTTTCTCAGGATTTGCACATTTCATTTTCAGCTAACCTTAAAAACTCGATCCACGATCCACCACCATTGCTTGCTCTCCACCGACGACTTGGACTTCGAGCTCTTTTATTTTTCCTAAATGAAAAATGTTAAAGATATGATAAACATAGAAATGTAGTAGGTTCTAAACTACCTGCAATGGCTCCAACCGCGACATGCAAATAGGTGTAATATTCTTGACACGCAAATAGGCATGATATTCTTTCCGAGTCCCGAATACCCATTCCCTTATGCTTTGACACGGAGAAATCCTGAGTTGAACAATGGAACTCACGGTAGGGACGCTGATGAGAACCTAAATACAATATACCGTGACGCTGATGAGAACCTAAATACAATATTTATGCTTCTTAATGAGAACTTTTTTATACCGCCTGATGATCTTAATTGGCATTAATTGTGATATTTTTGTGTTTACAGGTGCTTTAGGTGAAAAGAGTGAAATCTAGAATTAATGAGAAGAAATGGGCACAAAACACAAAGAATCGGAGCATACGGCCTCCTGGCGTCCGGACGCCATACTCGGTTGAAGTCTGTCTCCTTGCACGATTTGAAGAGAGAATTGATCCAAAAGCTATAAAAAGCAAGCCAAACTTGTTTTTACGTCATTCAAGTTCGGAGAGAAGAACTAGAGGCTGATTTCAGAGCATTAGAAGGAGCATTAATGAGGATTTCGTCAAGAATTCTTGGTCAATCTCCCCTCCATAAGTAACTAAATCTCTATCTTAGGGTTTATGGTAATGTATAAATTCTAAAGTTTTATTTTGGATGCTTTGATTATATGACATGAATGGTATCCATGTATTGGATTTATTTATTAATGCAAGATCTAGTTTTGTTTTGTAGTTTAGAATACCAATCATATAATGGTGCTTAAATGTGTGTGGAGTTAAATCTAGGTTATGCTCAGATCTAAACCCGCACAACTTATTTGGTGACTTTGTGGAGATTTGTAACCAAAACGAGTCTTTAAAGCATTGATAGTGAAACTCTATGTCTATATTTGTCATTGCACCAGGCTGGGGTGGATTCGTACCCTAAGACCTTTCTTTAATTGGATCAAACCTTGTCTCTACTTTGCTAATTTAGGAATCAAACCCATCAAATAAACACTTTGTTTTCTAATAGGATTAATTTTGGAATTTTAGAACCAACACAATTTAGCCTTTTTATCTCAATGGATACGACACTCGGTCAACATCTTTACTCTCACGAGTAGAGATATAGCTACGTATAAATTATATTTGCAAACCCTGTTTTGGGACGATCTGCCACCTATTGAATATCCGCGCCACTCAAAGATATAAAGAATAATGCATAAGATGGTCTTATCACATTTTTTTTTAACAACCAGTCTTAAAGTGAGACTCATATTGGGTAAAATTTGAGAATACCCCCTATGCAGTCTCATAAGGCATTGATTTAGAACAGCTCGGATATTCTATGGATAAACCCCACTTTGAAGTTCCACTCCTTCAACTCAGATTTCTCCCCACCCCACTACTTTGGAGTTCCAGTCCTTCAACTCAGATTTCTCCTAGGCAAAAGCTGGAGAGGAGTCGGACTAGCTTTGATTAACATGTTGCAGATTTGGTCCAGGCCCCGAGTGATCAAAGGACATCCGACATGGTTTTGTCATTGAGGTGGCATTGGGTATCACGAAGTGGGGTGTCCAAGAAGAGCATCAGAAAGGACAGAAGGCATGCGAAAGTTTTGAGAATGAAGACAAGCATTGGGGTGATGAGTTTTCCTTGGCAAAGGGAGAGTGATCAGGTATTCAGCAGTTGCAGATCCCATAGATTCATCAGCTGGAAGCACTAAACATAATTTGTGTTGAGGGAGAAGGGAGAGAGAAAAGATTTGCAAACAATGTAAATTCATATTATTATGTTCTAGTGTTCTTCATAAATTCAATTACAATCACCAATATATAGAAAACTCTAAACAACCTGCTAAATAAATTCCTACACTAAAAAGGAAACAGAAGCATAAGAGATAGGAGTGAAAGTGGGCCGGGTCATCCGCGGGCCGCCCTCGGACGGCCCGTTATAGGCTCGGCCCGACCTCTGCTCAAAAGACAAAAGAGCCGAGCTAGGGCCTAGTAGGAGGCCCGTTTGCTTAAACAGGCCGAGCTCGGGCTTGTTGAAGCCCGGCTCGTAAGCCCTAGGGCCTACATATATTAATACATATATTATATATATGTACCCTATACAGTATATAATACATCTATGATATAACATAATCCATAAATCCTAAACCTTAGTTTTAATCCAATATAAATAATCTCTAAACCCTAAACACTAAATAATCCATAAATCCTAAACCTAAGCAATAAGCCCAAGGGCCTACATATATTAATCCATATATTATATATATGTGTACACTATATAGTATATAATACATATATGAATCTATGATAGTAAATAATCCATAAATCCTAAACCTTAGTTTTAATCCAATATAAATAATCCCTAAACCCTAAACACTAAACCCTAAGCACTAAATAATCCATAAACCCTAAACCTAAGCACTAAACCTTAAACCCTAATTTTAATCCAATAAAAATAATCCCTAAGCCCTAAGCACTAAATAATCCATGAACCCTAAACCCCAAATCTAAGCACTAAATAATCCATAAACCCTAAACCATAAACCTAAGCACTAAATAATCCATAAACCCTAAACCTAAGCACTAAACCCTAAACCTAAGCACTAAACCCTAAATCCCAGTTTTAATCTTTTATCCAATATAAATAATCCCTAAACATTAGAACTAAATAATTCATAAACCCTAAACCTAAGCACTAAACCCTAAACTCTAATTTCATATTTTCAATCCAATATAAATAATACCTAAACTCTAAGCACTAAACCCTAAATCCTAGTTTTAATCTTTTATCCAATATAAATAATCCCTAAGTATTAGAACTAAATAATCCATAAACCCTAAACCTAAGCACTAAACCCTAATTTCAATCCAATATAAATAATACCTAAACCCTAAACCCTAAGTGCTGAATAATCCATGAACCATTTGGACCTAAACCTAAGCACTAAATAATCCATAAACCCTAAAACAAACCTTATTAAGTCATCATTAGTCCAATTATGAATTAATTCAATTAATTCAAACCTTAATAATATTAGCGGTTCAAAAATATAAACTATTACTCTATTAGTAAGTAAGTATTAACTATTAAGTAACTCTAAAATAGTAAAATATTAAACAATTATTATTCAATTTTTAATTTTATATTAAACATAATGGTTTTCATTTTACCTCATCCGCGGATTTTTAACCGATCCAAAGGTAAACGGATTGGTGGCGGATTGAAAATCCTGTAATCCGTTAGCAACGGATCGGTGGTGGATTTCATCCTCAATTTGTGGATTTAATCCGATCCAATCCGATCCGTTAACATTAAATATAAATAAAAAAAAATTTAAGGGGTCTAGATATAAATTAAGATGTCTAAATATAAAAGAAGAGAAAAATTTAAGGGTCCAAATGTAATTATTCCCTACGAATATTTATCCCCAAAACGGCAAAACCCTACCCTTATCGTTCATTCATCTCCATTATCCCAAACGGCCAGCAGCGGAGAAAACCTTCCCTCTCCAATCTCTTTCTCAATCTTGTGTTTTCTTCATCTCCCAAGAAGAACCCTAGCCGCAGAGAAAACCCTTCCCTCAAAGAGGCGACAACAACAAGAAGAAGGCGAGTCCCTTGGTAGATTTCCTTGTCGATTTAGGTTTTGGGGGTTTATGTTTTCATTACTTGAGATTCAGAGCTTACAAGGTTTAACAACACGCTTCTTCTTCTACTCCTCCTTTCTCCAAAATCCAAATTAAGAAGCAGAGGCGGCAGCAGCCATGGCAGAAATGGTGGACGGCCCTATGAATGTAATCTTCCCAGCCCAAGCACTCCTCATTCCCACCAATCGAAAACCCTCATCAACCCCAGAATCCAAGTACCATGCCTCTTTCAAGACCACCAAAGACCCTTCCTCCTTGATCCACACAATCACAGCCAGCGATTCTTCTCCTCATAACAAAAGCACTTGAATTAGAAAAGTTACCAACGTCCAATGTGGGGTTATTTTTATAAGCATTGTACTGGTTGTGACATTAATATATTTATGATACTTTTGAAAATCTTGAGTCAAAGTTGCATCAGTTGCACTTCTTCTCTCTGGTTTTGAGTACTTTCCAGTCAATATTATGTTTTTCTTTTACTTGCACTGTTTCTAAGTATCTACCATTCAGAGTTCATTTAAAAGTTTTGTACCTCTCATTCTGAACGGATTGAACGGATTAATTCGATTCGATCCAGTCCTCCACGGATCTGATCAGATCGGATTTTAACAGCCACAGATTGGCGACGGATTTCAAATCCATCAATCCGTAGGTAACGGATTGGTGACGGATTTGACTCAATCTATACCAATCCGATCCGTGTACACCCCTAATGTTTTGTGTCTATGATGCTTTACATTTTATAAACATTAATATTTCAGGAATTAAGTGTCAAATTTTGTGATGGAAGTTGTTGGTGTGATTTCCCCAGTAGTTAATCCTGTAGCTATGGATGTGGATCAAGAGCAAGAGAAACAGCAAGAGGAATAAAAAGATGAAAATGAAGATGGGGAGAAAGATGAGGAGAAAGATGAAGGTGGAGTAGATGAAGAAAATGAAGAAAGTCTACAGATGGATAAGAAAAGGAAGAGAAGAACATCCGCGGTATGGAATGAGTCTGAAGAGATAAAAGGAACAAATAAAGTGAAGTATATACATTGCAAGGCACAACTTCAAATCAGTGGTGGCACTACTTCTCACTTCAGTAGACATTTAAATGGGTGTGTAAGAAGAAAGATAAGTCAAAGGCCTCAAAAGCTATTGAACTTTAAATCAGGTAAAATTACTACTGAGCCATCTTCTCTTGCTTTTAAGTATGATTATGAGAAGGTCAGAGTTTGTATTGCGCATTTTATTCTTATGCATGAGCATCCATTCTCTATAGTAGAGGAAGAGAGATTCAATCTTATCATGAAGAATTGTAATCCAGAGTATAAACCATATTCTCGTATCACTGCACAAGATGATTGCATGAAAGAATGTGAGAAACAAAAAAAGCAGTTGAAGTCATTGCTTAAAAATGTTAGCAAAATTAGTTTGACAACTGACATGTGGAAGTCTTGTCAACATAAAGAAAATATGGTTGTTACATGGTACTTTGTTGATGCTAATTGGAAATTGCAGAAAAGGGTACTTAACTTTGTGAATATACCACCTCCACGAGGTGGTGTTGATATTGCTGATGCTCTCTTCAAATGCATGACTGAGTGGGGGATTGAAAACAAAGTTTATTCTTTGTCTGTTGATAATGCTTCTTACAATGATGTGGCTATTAGAACATTGAAGAACACATTTTTAAGAAATAAGAAATTGGTACTTGATGGGAAATTATTTCATGTTCGTTGTTGTGCACACATTCTGAATCTTTTAGTGCAAGATGGAATTGGTGCTATTGATAATGTGATTTAATTATAAGGGAGACTGTCAAATTTATGAAAAATTTTGAAGCACGATTTGTGAAGTTTAGTGAAATAGTTAAACAGTTGCAATTACCTACTAGGAAACTAATTTTGGATTGAAGAACACATTTTTAAGAAATAAGAAATTGGTTCTTGATGGGAAATTATTTCATGTTCGTTGTTGTGCACACATTCTGAATCTTTTAGTGCAAGATGGAATTGGTGCTATTGATAATGTGATTTAATTATAAGGGAGACTGTCAAATTTATGAAAAATTCTGAAGCATGATTTATGAAGTTTAGTGAAATAGTTAAGCAGTTGCAATTACCTGCTAGGAAGCTAATTTTGGATGTTCCAACACGTTGGAACTCAACTTTTGAGATGTTGTCACTTGCGTTGAAGTTTAAGGATGCATTTTTTATTTTTAAAGAGAGGGAACCTCTTTATCATAATTTACCAACAGAGGAAGAATGGTCTAGAATTGAAATGTGTGTCAAATATTATCTGTGTTCACTCCAATCATTAATCCCATATCAGGAAGTGAATACCCAACTTCGAATTTATTTCTTTTTGAGATGTATCGAGTGAAAGAAATTCTGACAAAGAGAGCAATGGATAACAACATATACATCAAGGCTATGGTTGGGAAAATGAATTTGAAATTTGAAAAGTATTGGGGTTAGTGCAATTTATTGATATCAATTGTTGCTGTCTTAGATCCACGCTGCAAAATGAAGTTGATTGAATTTTGTTTTCCATTGATTTATGAAAAGTCCGAAGTGTTATACAATATTGAGAAGGTCCGTGGAGCTTTATATGAGATGTATGAAGAGTATGCAGCTAGTTTTGCTTCAACCAACGAGGGAGGTAGTGGTCAAAGGACTTCAAAATTCCAGGGAGAGGATGTTGGTTCTAGTTCTACCATTGATATGAATTCTGGATGGTCCAAGTTTGATGAGTTTGTAGACATGACTGAAAATATTCCTCCTGTAAAATTTTATTTGGATGTTTACCTAGGAGAAGCTGTTTACAGATGTTCTCAAGAAGAAAAAGGGAAATTGAGTGCTTTAGGTTGGTGGAGGTTGAATTACCAAAAGTTGCGTATTTTGTCAAAAATGACTTCAGATATTCTAACTATTCTCATTACAACAGTAGCTTTAGAGGCTACATTCAGTGCAAGTAGTAGAGTCATTGACACCTATCGTGCTAATTTAGCTCCGCATACCGTTGAAGCTTTGATGTGTGAAGGTGATTGGGTAAAAAATCTACATGGCATAAAGAAGAAATCACGCAAGGTGAATATTAAATTTCATTGACTATATCTAATAAATTCTTATTTAGTTTCAAAATCCCGTAAGCTAAATTTTATGAATGTTTCTTTTTATTCATGTGTAGAAAGAAGAAAGGGACGAAGAATTTGTTCTAAAATTGTCATAAAAGTTTGTTCTAAAATTGCCATGAGGATGCAGGTATATTAATAGTCTGGAAGACATCTTTTTAAGTCTTGTAACCCTGGAACAACCTTTCCTTTGTTTTTATTATTATTTATTAACAATGCTCTATTGTTATTGTTGTTGTTATAGGTGATGCTGGAGACTTTATTTTATGATGCTAGCTGAATACTTTATTTTATTCTATGATGCTATTGGAGTTTAATTTGATTTGTATTATCGTTGAAGTTTGATAATGCTCATCTACATTAACATTGAACTATGATGGAGTGTTGGAATTGTGCTCCCTTTGCTTTTATGGAGTCTTTCTTATTTGAGTTAATTTTATTGCTGCAATCCAAATTATGGGAATGGGAATATGGGATGGATGCATGCATTTGACTATTTTTTGTTCTGGTTTGCATATGCAGATTTCTTTGAATTCCTACAGGATTTTTTTTTCTTGAAAATATTTTCTTTCAGCTAGTGCTATATCATTATAAAACAGGCCGGGCTTACGAGCCGAGTCTAAGGCCTCAATCAAGCCGGGCTCAAAGGGCCGGCCCTAGGGCCTCATAACTTAATAAGAGCCGAGCCCGAACAAGGGTTTTTGAGGCCCTTTCGAGCTCGGGCCGACTGAAAAATATTAGGGCCGAGCCTAGGGCCTGTCAAAGCCCGGCTCGGCCCGGCCCACTTTCACCCCTAATAAGAGATACCCATAAATCTCACTAACCTAAGAATAGAATATTCCTAATAATATCATAACCTACATAGCATCATCGGCCCAACCCCCCCTCAGCGCCGACTCCCAACATCATCATGTTAAGTTTCCATATGAATCTATGAAAAACTTTCATGCCCGCACTGCTAGCTCGTATTGGTCTCCAAAACCATATGGTTGCTTCAAGTAGATCCTCACATCAACTTCCCCATGCTGAAGTTGTGACTTCGGTCTGCTTTAACCGTCCACCCTTGCTAGCTGCGATAGCAATCTGCAAATGTATGATATTGATCTTCCTCAAAAGACCATAGTTCACGTCAAGATCTAACCACAAAGTGTAAAGATCTTTGGTTCCACCAGACCGACTTTTCTGGTTGTCGCACCACATGCATCCAACTGTAGACACGCCATTTGATCATAAAACCATCCCCCATGTCTCATTCCCAACCAAGACTGCAATCTCCGCACCCCTTGTGGCTTGCCACTCCTGGATCTCCTGTGCAATCAATTATGCATCTGTGTGAGTCTTGAAACGTCGCAAGGAATGACCTCCTTAACAATTTCTTTAACCATCTCTTGTGGATCAGATTCAATCCCGGACTAATCACTATCCACTTCTTCCGATCCATTTTCCTTGAAACAATCTTGCACATGATCTTCAAGCATTTCAGAATTTGGTGCCTCCTAAGGACTTAATCTAATCCCCAATTGATCAACTTCCTCCACAATTGATTCCTCTTCCTTGAACACATCTTGAGCTTCATCTTCAAGCTCTAAAAGGATCTCAAAACACCACATCATCATAAATTATTGATGTAAGTCCATACTCATAGATTTTAGCGGCTTCGAAGGTGGTCGTGAAATTCGGCTCTGGGTCCCAACCATCTTCCTCAATGGCTCCCCGACACTCGTTGGCTTCCCCCTGCCTCGTGTCCTCAGCGACTGAATTTCCTTCAACAACTTCCATCATCACTTTGCAATCCCTTGCAATGTGCCCTGATTTACCACATTGGTAACACAATTTGTCCTGAATCGATTTCGGCTTCTTGGCAAACATCCTTGCATAGAGATCCCACGCTTGCTTCGGATTCGTCACATCCACTATATGATACATCATGTCATCATCTACTAACACTTAGATTGAAAATAGAGCCCGTGCTCCTTCCATCATCCACAATTTCCACGCAGATGCCTCGTCTTGTTGTGTTGTGTCTTTCCCACACGTGATCTGCCATAAGCCACGATCCACTAGGCAAGAGTCCATATGTTTCCTCAACAATCCATAGTTTGCCTTACCATGAACCACCACTAGAAGAGAGAGAGAGAAAAAATCATCGTCCATCCCGAAATCCACCTGTGCTGATATGGTTTGATCTGCCTCAATAACTAGTCCATCCCGAAATCCACCTGTGCTGATATGGTTTGATCTGCCTCAATAACTACACCACCGTGTAGATCTCGTCGCTATGAGTACGCAGGATCAAACGGATCCGAAATTCAACTCCAGATGGTCCCAATATCACGTGAACATTTTTTGGGCGTCTATTGGTCAAACCTCCCACTTGACGGTGCTCTACTGATGTTAGCACCTCCGGATGACTAGGCTTCATTGTAATTGGGTCAAGTTGGCTTGACCCGAAACTGACCTAAACCAACCTAGTACAAACAAGGACCCCGTCTGAATCTCTATTTTTTGTGCAACTGTTACCGCCCTCGTCTTCAAATCTCTAAACTGCAAACGTCGCTGGTCTTCACTTCTCCTCCAGCCAGAGGAGGCAACACTCCGGCAACGGAGACAATCGCCCCAGTCATTGTCAAAAGCCCTCTTTCCTTCTCCGGCGATAAACTCCAACAGCCCCACTGTGTCTTCCAGCTACTCAAGCCACAGAGGAAGGCCTCTTTTCTTCTGCAACAAACAAGACCCACCTGTTTTGGCTCTGCTCCCTTGTTTCTTCAACCAAAACGACCTTCGTCTCCGCAAAATTCTGAGAAATAGGATCTGGCCTTGGGCGGAAATCTCTGTGGCCCACTAGATTCCTCTCCATAGATCGATCCAAACCAAGGCCCCACTTCTCTTATGCACTGTGCCAAGCCGAAACCAAAACCACCAGATGATCAAGATTGTCAGTCTAGACTCTTTCCCCTTCACTCCCCTTGTAGGTATCCATTGATCCCATCAAGACAATTGCACCTCGAAGTTCCCTACGATCTGCACATGAGTCGTCCCCGGATTTGTGCACGATCTCCAAGATCAACCAAACTTGAAAAATCAGCCACCATGGTGCTGCCCTCAGCTCGCCTGATCTTGTTGGAATCGGTGACCCTTTCTGATACCACTTGTTGAGGGAGAAAGGAAAGAAAAAAGATGAACACACAATGCAAAACTCGTATTATTGTATTCTAGTTTTCTTCGTAAATTGAATTACAATCACCAATATATAGAAAACTCTAGCAACCCTACTAAATAAAGTCTTACCCTAAAAATGAAATACAAGGATGAGAGATACCCATAAATCTCATGAACCTAAGAATAAAATATTCCTAATAATATCCTAACCAACAAAGCATTACCGGCCCAACCTCTCGAGTGCATGTTGTGTCAACAATAACTTCAACAATTTGTTCATATTTTCGGGCCAACCAAGATTCACAACTCACGTCACCAAACGTTACAAAGGACTCCCACTTCATTTTTAGTTTCCAGAAGTTCTCTACAATTTGTTTCAAGCAATTCAATTCCTAGAAAGTCTGAAACTTTCATTTTTAAAAGTGATTGAAAAATGAAAAAAGGTGAATATCCAAAAAATGACCATCAAATAATCTCCCCTTGCAGCGAAAAGTGAACCAAGAGAAGGTGGGAAATGAAACCCCGCCTTCAGCCAAGTAATTCAAATGCTAGAAAAAGTCAAAGGTCTCAACTATATCCCCACCTTATTTCCTTCACCCTTCACCCTTTTCAATGATCCATTGTTTGAGCTCAATGGACCATGAATTCCAATGTATTCAATTCAAAGCAAACAAATGGACCCCAAGTGTTTCATGGGGGCACACTAGGATTACAGAGTGGTATTAGACATCACCGGCAATGAAGAGTTCACATCAGGGAGCACCCATGAAATTCACGAAATAAACTTTCCATGATCTGTAATGACATTGCAAATTGTTACTTACAAACAAATAAATAGAAACAAACTGCAGCACTGTGTTCGGCATTGGAACAAGGGCACAGAGTAAGCCATCACCATCTCCGTTGTTTCATTTTGTGTTCGGGAAAATAAACTCAGTAAAGACACACCTCGTTATCCATAAAATAAAGGGGAAAAGAATCACCTCAGCAGCTCAGCTGAAGTAAACTGAAAAGGGAAGGTCATTGCTATATTTAATGCCGAGTTCAAAACACTATAAATGCCAATTTGGACTCGTTATCCATAAAATAAGGGGGAAAAGAATCACCTCAGCAGCTCAGCTTATGTAAACTGAAAAGGTTATGTCATTGCTATATTTAATGCCCAGTTCAAAACACTATAAATGCCAATTTGAACCATCCATCCACTCAAAACCCAACCCCAATGCAAAAGTTGAACCAACAGGAGGTTCCTGTCCAGCTGAAGTTGTCTAACATAAACAACCCATCAGTGTGGCAAAAAGCAAGTTTAACAATATATCTTATGCATCCACTAGTGACTTGCTGATGATAATCAAGAATCACTTGCACAGAACAATTATGCCCATTGCATCAGTGGCATTGAGATGGGTGGGACAATATAGTTTGGTTGACAGGAATAGTTAAACTATAGCTTGAAATAGCAGAGTACTTAAATATTTCTCATCAATTCAAACATTATTCACATAACCAAGCCTGATCTGCAAAATGAGGAGAACAGAACCAAGCCTGAACTGCAACAGCTGTTACCATGTATTTTAGAAGTGAATGCAAACATTATTTTCTCAAATAAAACTACCAGAGTCCAAACAAGAAGAATTGTATCTGGGGGAAGGAAATGATACATTCCCACAAAAATTTCCCCTTTGCCAACGTTGGTAATACATACCAGTCCATTTACACATTATCCTTTGAGAATAAGAACAATTATAATATTAGTACATACCTGAAACAGAAAGGCGATGACCATAACTCAACAAGGAAATAATATTGGAGACCCATTTCTCTGCAGTTTACTCCCGGAGAAGTTGAGCTTGCTCATCTTTTCCTCACACCAGAGCAACTGCTCTTTGCTAATCTTTGTCATTTTCAGAACTCTTGACATAACTTTAATGTCAATTAGGGTGAAAAACAAGTCCACTTCCCCTGCCGTTGGGGGCCAGGATTTCTTCTTCCACCCTTTCTTCTTTCTTTGCAGCTCCTTCAGCTTAATCTTCTTCTGCAGTTTTAAAAAAAAAGAAGGTAGAGGACATTTGAATCTATTTATGATATCAAGTGTACATAGCAGTATCGATACAATGAGAAATAAGACTGATACAATAACACACAGAAAAATAGACATGTCATATAGGCGTAAAGAGTGCAATATGTTCAAGATGCCAATGTTAATAAAAATAAATAAAGAGCTGTGGTTATTTGTTCCTTTTAAATTCAATAAATAAAATCCAAAGCATCAACTTTACAGAGGATCCACTTGAAGTTAAATAGATGTGTCATTATTAAAAAAGAATATACGATGAAAACTATAACTATAGTCAAAACACTCTAGCTGCAGATATAATCCATCACTCTCTAAAACCTTCACAAGATCCCACAAATTCTTCTCATAAGAGGTTCCCTTAGTCAATAGATAACTTCTTAAAAAATAAATATACAAATATACATATATATATATATATATATATATACACATGTGTGTGTAACAAAAAAAGGAGTAAAATAGAGATTCAGTTGTTATTCAGAAGAATCTCTCAAAACATGTGATTCAAAATAGCAATTATCACATTGTAATATTTGCATTTCAACTCCAGCATTTATTAGTAAATGGGATTCACATTATAGATACAGATCTTTTTCCCTACAATGCAATAGGAACTGTAGAAATCGAGAAAAGTCCTATGATTTTAACACAAATGGATAGAGCTTATTCTAATTGCAGCCGCAGAAGCATAATTCTGGAGCAAACATCCCTTCGTTTTTTTATTAAGAGTCGTTAATTGAGATCATTCGCCAGCAGAAGCGGAGGTAGTAGAGAGATCTTATACAAGCAATTGCATTATGTAAATTAGTAGAATGTGTCAGGTATGTGTGGGCATTAGGTGCCAATGGAAAGTTTAACAAATTCACGCATCCACTCCCCCAATCTTCCACATTTAACATGGGTGACTCCAAAAAGTTGAAATCATTTGCCGAGGGAGTACTTTTTTTCTCTTTTCTCTTCTCTTTTTTTTTCCCAAAGGAAAAAATTAGGGGGTATGTCCAGAGCTTAGCAGCAGTATAAAAAAAAAACTGTGGTCTGATGATACCTTGTCCAGAGCAGTTAGCGTCTGTTGCAAATAGCTCTGGGCCTGGCCATGTGCTCCAAAAATATGCAAAGCACTGCTAGATTTTTTCTTGTCCATCTTCAAGAATAGGCAGAAAGTCATGATTGAGTTCTCAATAATCCTGAACAAGTCATTGGCAAGAACTGGTGTATCTATATGTTCTTCTTCCATTTGTTTCTGGTCTGACTCTGAAAATTTTTACAGAATAATTACGTTAAGAGTCAAAGAACATTGCATTCTGCATTGGACAAAGCCCTGTCCTAGAAAAAAAATCAAAATAGTATTTTTCCGGTAAACATAATTTTATTTGAAATCGTGACCAACAGTGGGTAAAAACAAATCAGTATGTAAAACTCCGTATCAGGGATTGCAACATCTAAGAACCTCAATTTAAAAGGAAAAAACCATGACATTGAACAGATATAGCTATCGAGAAAAATTGATGTCGACAATATAAAAGTATTGCTCAACTAGAAAACCTTAGAAAAGAAGATGAATGACACTGACCTCTATAACTGGAAACCTGGAGCAACTTGGGCAGGGAAGTTGATTTTTGAATGTGGGGCCTTGGGTGTTGGTCTTTTAAAATATACACAAAACCCACTAAATAAAATGATAAATTATATCTCTCATTCTAATTCGTGTAATAGGTACACTTCTCTCTTCTGAAAACTAAAGAGGTTTTTTTGAAACAACAAAATATCGTATTTCTTGAGTTTTTTATTATTGTCATGGCCCCGGTTTTGGCTAGTATAAAAATATTGCTCTACTAGAAAAGCTTACAAAAGAAGATGAATGACACTGACCTCTAAAACTGGGAACCTGGAGCAACTTGGGCAAGGAAATTCTGCACCTAGAAAAAATCTCTACTCTATTACCTTGCTCGAAGGGCTCATTTTCAATAAATCTATGCAACAAAACTTGGAATTGCTGAAACTTCTGAGCAGCATGGCTGCACCAGGTCGGGTTTTCAGGATACACAGATATTTTCTGGCATAGCTCTGCATATTGGCAATGGAGGGCTTCCCAAGTTAAACAAAGTTGCGCCACATAAGCAGTTTCAAAATCTTGGAGTGGATCATCCAGTGGCTGCAGCGGGTGCTCACCATCACCTTGAAGACCTTCTCGCCTTTTAAAAGAAAGGCTACGAAGGGTCGACGCAAGCTTCTTAGAAGCAGATCGTGGAGACGGATTTGAAGGAATCCCTGAACCTTCAAAAATAACATAATGCACATTCACATTAAGATTTAAGGACTAGTTATCTCACATCAATTTTTAGTAGTTTTTATCTTACGTCAGTGTTGTATAAGAGAACAGAAAAAATTGGTACGCAATACATGGCCGTTAGAAAGGAAATTCAGAAAGTCAACTCGTTTAAATGGAATAACCGACCCTAACATAGTTGTGACAAGGCTTTAATAATGATGATGGACTCATTTAAATGGAAAAGGATAAGCTTGAAAAGAAATAATAAAACTTTTAATATAAAAATTCTCTGACAATAATTGTGTTTGCCTGAAAACAAGTGAGTAGAATTTTTCTCAATGGTACATAAATTTATTACTAGAGAAGCATAAAAAAATAAGTGAAAATGGCACGCATCATATGCAAATGCAAGCCAACCCATTGGCTGCCTGAAGGGTGGTAGCCAATGACCCTTTAAATATTTTGACACCAGAAATATGGTTTTTCTATTACCAGTTAAATGCCCAATGGCAACATCATCAGTGGAAACCAATTAAATAGCCATAGCATTTTTCTAAGGTCTCTGTCAGAACATTCATAGCCAGCATGTTAAGGAGCTTTCTACACCACTACCATTGCCTTAAACCATGTCCCAAGAATGAGAGGAAGGTAGGGCAGCACCCCTAAAAAGTAGTAGAACCAGTTTGGTTCGGCAAAGTTTCTATGGCCAGAAGCCGGCCTGACACCAGCCTTCCACCTATCACTAACAAGAAAAACAGATATGATAGAAGCACAAGGCATTCAGCACCCCAACATAATGCTCGAGTAGGTTGATTACTACTGTTGACAGCAAAGGAACCATCGATCATTTGGATAAAGGATCATTGCAATGTCTTAAAACATGACATTCTGTTGTCTAATTTATAATAAAACAACAGTTATATTACAGTATAAAAGCAACCGATCCCAAAAAAAAAAAAAAATCAAAATCAAAATCCATATTTTTTTTTACTTATTCTGTCTAAATTCAAGAGAATCGGCCTCTAAGCTGGTTTGGCGAAAGTATTAAGCTACTAAAGGGACCGTGGATAAGTGGCCATCAAAAAGGGACCATCATTAATCCATTCATGCACATTGCTAATTAGATGACAAAGTAATAGCTAGATTGTTATAAACGAACCTCAACAAACTCAATAGTTTAGTTCTCATAGGATTAGACAACAAAACAATATCTACATGATGTTTAGGAGCTAGCTATATAGCTACAGACAACAAAACAATATCTACATTATGTTTAGGAGCTAGATATATGGCTATGTCATAATTATACGGTCAAGTATTATCTCTATATAGCCACATCCACATGCCTACTGGACCCCAACCCTTCACCTTACTTGGATGAATATGTAGAGAGGCATTTCAATAGGAAAATAGAATGAGGTGTTCGAAACACCAATACAATGCTCACACAAATTTTTATCAGAGAAAGAAACCATCAAGACACAAGAGCCTGTAGCACTGCCCGATCGTGCTCAATGTCGCAACCAAAAGGTAGGGGTTTCAAGTCATGCTACCATCAAAAATAAAATAAAATAAAATAATCAAAAAGAGGCTATCTTTGAGGGGAAATGCTTGTATGAGAGATATCTCTCACCTTATATGAGAGATAGGGGTGGGGGCCTCATATTTAACTTGTTGGCATTGGATATGGATGTGAGGGCCCCACACCTTATATGAGAGATAGGGGTGGGGGCCTCATATTTAAGTTGTTGGCATTGGATATGGATGTGAGGTCCCCACCCTGTCTCTCATATTAGGTGAGAGATACCTCTCATAGAAGAGCATCTCCCATCTCTGATGGGGTGAGGCAAACGCGTTAGAGACACCAAATCGATTCATTGATTGACAATAATTGCAGTTTATTAAGAAAGAAAAAAGAGAATTCTACATAGTCGAGCGTGGATGCTTAGACGATGGCATACAAAGAAACAAAGATTCCTTGAATTAGATTATTTTCCTTTATCTCTTTCTCATAGAAGATATGCATCAAAGATTAGTGACATTTACCATCTTGCAACAGTTGGGAGCTCATCTTGTCGAAGAAGAGCATCCTCTCACAGTATTTGTCATAAAAACTGCCAAATCCTCCACACCACTGATTCCCACCTTCAACCACCGATTCTTTCCAATCACTTGATCCCTTATCATCCTCATCCTCATCCTCCGGGCATGACTCCGACTCTTCAGGTATCAAAACCAAGAATCTCTTGTTCCTAAGCTCTTTGAGCTGCCTCTTCACCTCCTGAGTGATGAAATCATCGTCATCATCGTATTCCTCAGTTTCTCCAGCAGAATCAACAGCAGCATTCGTTTTCAGCCCCTCAGTCCCATTCTCGTCTTTCGATTCGTCTCGTGGAGCCTCTGCGACTACAGGGCCCTTTTCCTCATCTAACTTGCGAGGGCTTCTGAACTTTTTCACTTTGAGAAACTCCATCTGGAATCCTCTTGCTCGAAACTATATAAGAGAAGACTTCAAATCTCCTCTTTTTTCTTTTCCAATGGAAAAGCTCAAAACACCTCCTTCGTTTTGAGAGAATGCTATAACATTTCAAAACCGCAATAAGACGATCCAAAATGCCAGCAGATCATACACTTTCTGAGAGAAGAAACTAACTAAGCATTTCAAGATGCATTGAAAGCCCTGGAAATCGCCATTTGAAGGAAAGAAATAACAATGGGATGGCATCAAAATCCAGGAATTCGGCCGTGAAACCCTAGAAGTCCGTGAAATCTGAATCAGAAACACTATAAAAATCAAAAGAAGAGGACGTACCGACCTAGAAATGGAGGAGATCGCATGCACATCTGAAGAAGGCATTAGGAAGGGGGATCTGAGTCCTGAAAAGTCACAAGTGAGTAAGAGAGAGAGAGAGAGAGTACTCTCTGCAAACCCATCTGAAGAGCGCCAGGAATCGATGATTTTCCATGTTTTCTAATACCAAAAGACACAGACACATCACACTCTCTCTCTCTCTCTCTCTCTCTCTCTCGTTTCATGGTTCAAAAAACAAAAAAAAAAAACCACAGAAGCGTAGAAATTTGCGCGGGGAAGTACGGAAACAGTCCGCAGAGCCACAGAGAGAATATGTCAGAAAGCTGTGGGTATCAAATTATCAGAATACCCCTTATTAAAAGGTAGAATGCCTTGACTAGCTCCCTCCTCTAACGCTACCATGTTGGTCTTCCACAAGGGAAAAACTGTAGCCGCTGAAATCTAAATCACAATACTTTTGGAGCATTTGTGTTACTTAGAGGATTTCATTCTTAAATTAAGACGAAATTTATTCCTTTTTTTTTATGCAGTTTATTAATTTTTTTGTTGTTTCATCTGTAGATGCGACAACATAATTTCTTGATATTAAGTGCGTATATATATATTCTCAATCAATTCATTGTTCTGATATAGAGAGTTCATATGTCGAACAAGGATTTGGAAAGAACTTGTCATTGCCTAGAGCCTTATGAATGGTGACAAAGGCTCGGTTTATCATTCTAACCACTCGAGCAACAACCCACAAAATGAGTCTATGGTTTATTCCATTCAGATTGCTCCCAAACTTAGGATTGGTGACAATGGGGGTTTACCTATATTATTGTCCACATGGATGGATCATAAAAGTGGGCCAACTAGGTGTGGTACTCATGTGCTCCACGTAGGTTTTCCCTTTTAAGAGCACGGTTTGGATATATGTTGTCAATTGATTAGATTCAAACATGCTCACATTTAGGGTTGTCAAAGGGTCGTCGGGTCAAGCTAGGCCAAGCACAAGGTTGTCCGTTCCCTACCCTCCATATATGCAGGGCTGGGCCGGGCTTGTTCAGGCCTCGTAGGGCCTACACTAGCTAGGCTTTTACCCTACCCTTGACGGCTGGGGCTAGGGCCGGGCCAAGGAAGAGCCCTAAGCCTCAAAATAAATAAATAAAAGTCATTATATAAATTTTTATATTGTTAACAAGTATTGAGTGTCGACTAAGCATTATCTTATCTAATCCTTTATTGTGAATGGACCATTAAGAAAAGGCCTAAAGTATAAATATTGTCTCTAAAAGCTTCTCTTTATCGGGCAAAGTCATGCGTGTTTTGGTGACTTGGGTTCTAGACATACGATTTTACTTATTTTGTGAAAAAATGAATAAGATTAAATAATCTATTATATCCCACACTTTTCACATGAATTTCCACGTACCAATTCATTCTAATAGTCTTATATTTGAGAAATTTAAGCCATTTACATTTCCCTTACTTTATTTTGAATTTAACATTGATCTAACTAAGTGTTGCCATATTTCAGTAACAAAAATAAATACACTTAAAAGATCACTATTAGTTTAGATGTTAAAAATTTAAGAGTCATAATTATCTAATTAAAATGATATTTGGATCACCCAATACCCTCGAAGTTCCATCCACATACAAACTATCTTTATGAATTGGTTGGCGTCCAAAGTCACTCCATACAAAAAAAATAAATAAAAAATAGTGTATTTATTAATAGGGGATTTTACAAAAAAAAAAAAAAACATATTAGGTGACTAGCGGCCCCAACAGTTCATTTTAACCGTCCCTGCACAAGATCAGTCATTTTGCCTGAACATGTACTTTTTTTAGCACTTTCTACTAGCGTCCCTAGCGATCTTAGTTTTATAACGTTAAGGGTCGCTAGGGACCCTGCGGTGTATACTAAGTAGAACAAAATAGGATTTTTTGTCTTCTCTTCGTTGTCAACTAGTTATTTTTTCTTCACCAAGTTGTTTGCACCCAGGCACCGACGCTGTGATCCCCTCCAACATCCTCTTCCTCGCCCTTCTACCAACTGTGGTCCCCTCCCACATCCTCTTTGTCGAAGGTATGTGCTTTTGGATGCTTCCCTTTGGCATTTTCTGAGTCGTCTATGACGTTATTGTCATCAAGGTCTTGCCCTTATTGTGTCTCCATGTAGGTCGACTTGCTTTCCCTCCATAGGTCATTCCCACCTCTTGAAGATCATTAAAGCCGCATGCATTTGTTAGGTGGAGAACATTAAAGTTCATATGATACACTTATTGGGGCAGAGCAATGGAAATGTGAAGTTTGTACTTTTCTCTAAAACATGATTTTCTACTTTTGATAAACCCTTTTCATGTGACCATTTCTGCATGCATCTCATTGCCTTCTTCCCCCACAGCATCCCATCATAAAAAAATAGACAGATAGAGAATTGAAATCAAAGTGTTTGTGTTTTCTTTTTCCTTTCCAATATAAATGCTTTTGTCATGATAAGAAGAAGAAATGTTGTATTTTTATAATGGCCAAAATAGAGATTGTGTGCAAACATCTTTGACAGGATTTTTTATGTTTTTTATTTTTCACTAACATTGATGTGAGAATAATATGGACCAAAAGAAATGTCAGCATACATTGAAATTTTGGGTTTTAGAGAAACTGTAGATAACGTACAGAAAATGATTTGAAGTAAGTTATGTAATTAGAAAGAACATAGAGAATTATATATAATAAAAATGTTTTTTCTTTAATTACCACTTGGGTTTGTTGTAAAATTAGCAAGATTAATTGAATCAATGTTATCAGAAATAATTGTACCACTGCCAATGAATAACCCTACGTACCAGCCAACTTCCAAATGGACTTGTGGTATTGAACAAATGTTCCTCTTGCAAATTGGATATGTTCATTGAAAAATATTTGTTATTACTGATTTAACCAACTAATATTAATTACTTCGGATGTTGATGTCCTAACAATATTTTATTATAATGGTGATTTTTAATCTGATCTCAAACATCCTCAATATATTGACGCAAGACAGAAGATGAGGCATCTCCGGTAAACCATAACATATAGAAAGCTTGTAAACGTTGCACTCGTAGCATCAAACTGGGAAGCAAGTGTGGAAGCCTTATATTAAAGCACCTTCTTCACAACAAAAGTTTTTTTTCATTGATAGACATTGATGATGACAGTGATGTAAAGGGAATGTTTAGAGCTTTGGAGACTGATCCAAAAAATAATATATTGTTGTTTGTTGCAAAAAGGGAAGGAGACGCATATGCTACCAAAGAAACCCCACAAACTAGGTTCGTACGTAGTGACATTTATTTTTAATCCACAAGTGTGTTTATATAAATCCAAAGTTAATTAATCAATGTGTTTTTTTATGCAGGAACCACAAGAGACAAACAAATCAACATCAACGGGAAGCCTTGATTAATGAAATTAAGTTAATCAAAGACAAATTGTAGGTGATCGGGGCATACGCAAAAGAATTTTCCACTATCAACTTAAATGAGGATTGCGATTTCAATTTTTTATATGACCATTTCTCCATGCATCTCATTGTCTTCTTCCCCACAGCATCCCATCATAAAAAAGTAGACTGATAGATAATTGAAATCAAAGTGTTTGTGTTTTCCTTTTCCTTTCCAATATAAATGCTTTTGTCATGATAAGAAGAAGAAAAGATGTATTTTTATTACGGCCAAGATAGAGATTGTGTGCAAACATCTTTGATATGATTTTTTATGTTTTTATTTTTTACTAACATTGATGTAGCGAAATGGAAAAATCTAGCAGATTGCACGTTCGTGTCGTAGGTTTGGTAGAGTTTCAAGTGCAATCAGCTAAGTATGTCGATGTGGTCAATCTCGAGTGCAGATCATGCTCGTGTCGTAGATGGGAAGTAATGAAAATCACATGCTCACATGCTATGGCTGCAATGAAAGTTCGGAATATCGATCCATATGATTACTGTGAGCACTGGTACCACACCTTCATGTATCAGATGACCTACAGCGAGGTTTTACATGCCACCCATGATAGAAAGCAGTGGGAATCGTGCTCTTGCGAACGCGTTATTCCCCCATTAGAAAGTAAGCAGCCGGGTTGACCATAGAAGAATATGGTCTGGGTGGAAGATTGCAAACGCTACCTTGTTGGTCTTCCACAAGGGAAAAACTGCAGCAGCTGAATTCTAAATCACAATACTTTTGGCGCATTTGTGTGACTTAGAGGATTTCACTCTTAAATTAAGACGAAATTTATTCTTGAACCATATTTACATGTTGAACGAGAAAATGAAGAGTATTATCTGCTGAATGAGATCATTCATTCCGCCGTTTTTTATTTTTATTTTTTAATTTTTTGTAATAACAACAATAGCGTCGCCTAATTACATTTTTAGCAACACTATCGTCACTATTCGCTATATATCCCCTACCCCCAAGTTGCGCTTTTCCTCTTCCATTTTCTCTCATCCCTTTCTAGGACACTTTCTCGACTTGGAAAAGTCCACCACCTACCTTTTCTTACACATATACCCACATTTTATTATTCATTTAGATCCATTTCAGAGACTGTTTGCCTTCATTAAAGAGGTTGGTTGTCTTCTCCTAACTATTTGTTTCTTTATATTAAAGGAATGGATTAATTCCAATTTTTTTATGTGTATTTCTCCTCCTTTCCAGTAGATAATTTCCACATGCATATATGCACATCAGTTGCATCTTATTCATCATTTATTTATGTAGTTTAAGGACTGTACACACATTTCAGTTGTTTATTGTCACCAACTAACCCTAGGCTTTTGTATATATGTTTTTTTGGATACTAAAAAGCACATTTCCATTATTAGGATGTTTGGCGATAATTTAATAGTAATATCCCACTTTGATGGAGATTTCGAGTTTGATATTATTCGTTCGCTTTACGAAGGTGGAAAACAGAATATGAGGTTCATTCAAAGCGATATAACATTCAACTCTTTGGTAAACTTAGCTCTTGAAGCATCAAATTGGGAGGAAAATTCTGATAACATAAGCATGGATTATTTCCATCACAATGGTCATGTATTCTCATTGGTGGCAATAGAAGATGATAATGATATAAGGTGCATGCTGTCGCTCCCACGAGATGATACAAATGAGACTTATTTAAACATAAGGAGGAGGAGACTAGTTCGTTCAGCTGAAAGCTTGGAAAAGGAAGCAAGGTATTTACTACAAACGCATGCTGATTAATTCAAACCAAATTAAGTATTTTGAATAAGCTTTTTAATTCATATCTGATCTAGTAACCAAAATAGCTTTTTGATTCATTGTATTTACTGAAGGTCGCATTGTACGGAGAAGCGCTTAATGCCAGATAATGAACTTGCTGGAACAGGAAACAGGCGTAATTTTAAGGGCAAAGTAATTCATGAAGGCGATTCTATTATGCATCCCACCGTAAACCTTGGCGAAGACAACAATGTTTATTTCTCCTCCAGACCTATCCTTGGCAGTGATGAAGTGGGTGAAAACACAGGTGGAGTCTTACAAGATGGCTTTGATGCTGCAGAAACGGATGAGGACATACCGGTCGTTGATGTCAATGCATCCCATAGAGTAACTGGGCTTCAAACGAATGGTGTTGATGTGGCAGAAACGGATGTAGTATTTGCATGTCTGGGCAGAAGTTTCGACGTCAGTGCATCCCATAGAGGAACTGGGCTTCAAAGGACGCTTAATGTCAAGGAACGTTCCATTCATCGTTCCGAAGTCATTTTTAAAGACAATATGGCACCGGAGGAGTTCATTATAGACGTTGACTTGAATAGCCCTCAAGAGATTTGGTTAGGTCGTGAATTTCCGGATCGCGAGGATTTTAGAAAGTCTCTGGCCAAGTTTGCAATATATACCAACTTCACCCTCGAGCACATACGAATAAGCTAGGTGATGGTAACTGCACGTTACAAGGATCAGGTTTGTCCATGGAGCATCCATGTGTTTATGATTGAGAGTGGCCCGCGCTTTAAAGTCCGAAAATATAATCATGTTCATAAATGTTCAAAACCTTTGATGGGTATGGCACATCCACAAGCATCGTCCAACCTAATTGCAGAGCATATTTTGGATAAAGTACGCCTAAATAATAGCATTAAACATAAAGAAATAATGGATGGTTTTCAGATGGAGTTTGGAGTTACAATATCATACAGGAAGGCACACATTGCCAAAGGCACTGCACTTCAAATTGTTCGAGGCTCGTATGAAGAATCCTTTAAGATGCTCCCTTTATACTGCGCCGAGTTGACGATGACAAATCTAGGTACCGTGACAAACATCTGCACTACGAATGATGACAGATTCAAAAGGTTCTTTTAGGCATTTGGGCAATGTATACAATCCTTCACTTCAAGTCTTAGGCCAATGATTGCAGTGGATGGAACACATCTCCATGGAAAATACCCAAGTGTCTTATTAGTGGCTATAACACTTGATGCAAACAAAAAACTTTTTCCCATTGCATTTGCAATCGCAGAGGCCGAAAGACGAGACAGTTGGGAGTTGTTCTTTGCGAATCTTTCGCCTTTACTTGGACAACCGACAAATCTGACCATAATTTCTGATAGACAAAAGGGGTTTGTTCTTGCGCTTGCAAACATTATTCCGAGTGCAACTCATTGCTATTGTTGCCATCATCTGGCGGAAAACATAAAGTCAAACTTCTATGACTCCGCAATACAATTCAAATTTTGGTGTGCAACCAAGGCTTATAAGGCTTGTCAGTACGAAGCGTTCATGGAAGATATTAAAATGGTGAATGTTGAAGCTTATAATTATATAAATGCATTTGGTAAGCACCATTGGGCGAATGCATTCGTAGGAGGTAGGCGTTGTGAAATGCTAACAAACAATGCCGCTGAAGTAACCAACAACATGCTTAAAGACATTCGAGTTCTTCCAATTGTCAAGCAAGTGGAGGAGATAAGGGCAAAGTTGATGGATTTCTTCCAAAAACAACATTTGACACATCTAGATATCAATAGTCGTTTGACTCCTTATGCCGAGAAACATTTGAGCCAAGAAACAGAAGAGGCTCGCAGGCTACATGTTTGGGTGGTAGGATTAAACGAGTTCCAAGTTCAGTCAGCCAATTATGTCGATGTTGTTCGGTTAGATGATCGTACATGCACATGTCGTAAATGGGATGCGCTAGGAATTCCATGTCGTAACTGGATATGCAACAGCAACATCGGGACGGGGAGAGGCTGTTTCAGAATCCACCTAGATGGGCTCGTCCGAATAGTCAAGCTTCTTGGCAATATGCTTAAATTTCTTCGGATGCCTTCCCTTTACCACAGCACGTTTATGATTGAAGCAGTGTAGAAATTGGAAACCGAACTATTAATACAAGTGTGACACAATTTCTGTCTTTGAATGCACATTGAATCATGACAAATGTTGTTTAAGAGTTGAATCCAAGTTCCAACATACACTGGAAGGCGTATCTTGCATTAGATTGTACCATTATAACATACTGAAAAATATAATGAAACCTTACTATAACGAGGATAGGCCATGTCGGTAACCTCCTTACTCTCAATGTCTGAATGGGAAGTGGAGCAAGATTCCATCCCAACATGTTCGAATGCGGAGGAACATGAATCTCTGAAATCTCTAATTTTCTTACGCAACCGCGTGGTGAAATCCTCTAGCTTTATCTTCTTCTGGTCTGCTCGGATAGATGATCGCTCTATGTGGTCCAACAATGCATTTACCTACACAAGAAAATAATATTTTTCAAAATCAAATATAGCGAAGTGAGAAACATACCATTTCATCCGAGCACAACCATTTAACAATAAAAGAGGGCCCTCACATGTATGGAAGTACTGGATAACTTATCGGTATGAGTGCCAACTCTAACACCTGCGCCGATGACTGGTTTCTTTTTACCCTTCCCTTTGGATGTTGTCGATTGGGTCATCTCAGGTGTCTGTGCTCTTTCACCACGTCTGCTCCTAGGATTGGTGACAATGGGGGTTTACCTATTTTATTGTCCACTTGGATGGATCATAAAAGTGGGCCAACTAGGTGCAGTACTCATGTGCTCCACGTAGGTTTTCCCTTTTAAGAACATGGTTTTGATATATGTTGTCAATTGATTAGACTCAAACATGCTCACATTTAGGGTTATCAAAGGGTCGTCGGGTCAAGCTAGGGCAAGCTCTAGGTTGTCCGTTCCCTACCCTCCATATATGCAGGGCTGGGCTGGGCTTGTTGAGGCCCTCGTAGGGCCTACACTAGCTAGGCCTTTGCCCTACCCTTGACGGCTAGGGCTAGGGCCAGGCCAAGGAAGAGCCCTAAGCCTCAAAATAAATAAATAAAAGTCATTATATAAAATTTTATATTGTTAACAAGTATTGAGTGTCGACTAAGCATTATCTTATCTAATCCTTTATTGTGAATGGACCATTAAGAAAAAGTCTAAAGTATAAATATTGTCTCTAAAAGCTTCTTTTTATCGGGCAAACTCATGCGTATTTTGGTGACTTGGGTTCTAGACATACGATTTTACTTATTTTATGAAAAAATGAATAAGATTAAATAATCTATTACATCCCACACTTTTCACAGGAATTTTCACGTACCAATTCATTCTAATAGAGTCTTATCTTTGAGAAATTTAAGCCATTTACATTTCCCTTACTTTATTTTGAATTTAACATTGATCTAACTAAGTGTTGCCATATTTCAGTAACAAAAATAAATACCCTTAAAAGATCACTATTAGTTTAGATGTTACAAATTTGAGAGTTATAATTATCTAATTAAAAGGATATTTGGATCACCCAATACCCTCGAAGTTCCATCCACATACAAACTATCTTTATGAATTGGTTGGCGTCCAAAGTCAATCCATACAAAAAAAATAGTGTCTTTATTAATAAGAGTACAACCCCTTTTGCACTAGGAAGAATATATAAAAATAATATAAGAAGCTTGAATAAAGAGCAATAAAATTAGAAGAAAGGGATGGATGCAACCGTGCAACACTTATTGCTCATAAATTAAGTATAATATATAACTTAAATAATAAAATAAAGATGAACTGAACCAACTTAAATTATTAGCATATATTTACATGTATAAAAAATAATTATTATATATTAGAAAAAAGGTGTGAGGGCCGAGGACCGGTCCAGGCCGAGCCTAATACTGTGCAAGCCCAGCCCTCAAATTTCAGGCCAAGTTAACAGGCCTACTCACATTGAGCTAATAGATATATTGGCCTCCACTCTCCATTGTTATGTTATGCATGTAGAACGCATACTTATAGAGGAGAGGAGATTATCCAAACTATAGATCCAAACTGGCGGAATGCCCGCAGTACCTGCCTCTAATTACTCCACGCCTTAAATAGACAAGTGAAGAGATTTGTCTACAGTAAAAAAAAGAGAGGCTCTGAATAGGCCAACATGGACTTCATGATCCGTTGCATTTAGAGAGGCCCAGAATGCATGGCTTATATGGACTTCATGATCCGTTGCATTTGGACAGGCCTAGAATGCATGGCATTGGCGTATATGGACTTCATGATCCGTTGCATTTAGACAGGCCTAGAATGCATGGGTCCGATGGGCCATACCCACATCAATGTTTAGGCCTGAGATCTATATAGGCCACATTCATGGGTCTGATGGGCCATAGCCCCACCACTTATTATTTATTTATTTACTTATTTATTTTTTTTGGATAAGGCCTAGCTGCTTAATAGGTGGGGCCCAAATGTTGATGGGCGAAGAAACCGTTCAAGACGCACGTGGGAGCCAAATTGTTGTGGGCCTGTGGCCGTGAGCCTGTTGGCTAGTAGGAGACGCACATGACATGAGAGTTAAATTGTTGTGGGCCTGTGGCCATAGAAGATGACTAAACAAAGAAAAAAGGGCAGCTGGGCCTGAGCACTGAGCACTAGTAATGAAAACTTTTGTAACTGTCATTAACTTTTAAAAGAGGTCCTTTTTTTTTTTTCCCTGTCTACATAGAAGTAGCATATGAGGGCTAGCTTTTTATCTGTCGGTCAACAAAAAGTTTATATGCTATTGCGTAATAAAAATTCTCACACCTCATTACTTGTGGGCGTGATTCACAAGTCACAACCCTAGAAGAATGGCATCAACACATTTTATATATATATATATATATATATATATATGTAAAAGTTCCTCCTCCAGCTTTTCGATGACACGTGGTACACCCATCTCATCACATCCATTTGAAATTTTTTGAGATTTTTTATTATTAAGAAAATCTCTCTTTTATCATACTTACTATCTTAAAATCTATCTTTTATCTCTTTTATCATATTTATTACAATCGGCCATTTCTTATTATAATAGAAGGAAACTAATGGGTTTTCTAATTTTGTATGATCATGTGTCCTATTAAAGAAGAAAGCTCACTCATATACAAGGAAACTAACATATGTAAACAGAAAAGACGATTTGGACTCCTTTATAATCTCATTCGTCATTCCCTTTTTATTATGATTAAAGGTTTTTTTTTTTTCTTTCTTTCAAAAGTCTATCTATCTCTCTCTTTGGTTCAGTTTTTTTTTTAGATTACTGGTATTAGGGTTGTAAACGGATATCCGATTCTCCGATTACCTGAAAGTTCTGACCCGTAAAAAACCTGGTTTGAAACCTAATTTAGGTTCCGATTCATAAACGGGTCCAAGTCCGGGTCCATATAGGTTCCAACATGTAGATGCGAGACCCGGCATATGAGCCTTTGATATTGCAAATTGTACCTCAAAATTAAATTTTTTAGACATTTTTATATATAATATTGGAGGTAGTAAACTTGATGCACTGTTATAAGCTGAATGATATTCTTATTTTTAAGAAAAATGAAGAATAAAGAGAAATTAGAATTGATTTTGGAATTAGATTCCAGTCCTCTAAGTGGACTCGGTTCTGGAACCGAATCCGGGTTTTCCTATCGGAACCGGATCTATAACCAATAAAACAGATTTCGAGTCAAAACCAGATCCGGAAACGGAACCATTATTTAGAAACGGGTCCGGATCCGGGCCCACTATGGTTCCGGTCCGGAACCGTTTCGTTTACAACCGTAATTGATATGCAGTCATCTAACTCTCTCTTTCATTCGGTTTTTTTTTTAGATTATTGGAATGTAGCTTTTTCGCCTTTTTCCTTGCTCTAATTAATTAATGCTTTTGTTATCTTCCTGTCTCTTCTCATGGTTTTAGTTTCGATTGAGTGTTTTATTGATTCTTTACCCTTTACATTCAGGTGACTGTTTTTCTTTTCTAAGAATTCAAATATGTGACTTTATGTGATTGTTTTTATTTTCTAAGAATTTAAGCATTTATCATTAGTCATTAAATTCTACCCGAATAAATTGTTTGCTAATATTTTTTATCAACAGATTTTATTTTTAGTTATGCATAGTTTTCATTAGGGGTGCACAAAAAATCTGACGATTCGTAAAATTGATCTAATCCAGTTCGATTCGCGGATTTTTAACCGAATCGAAGGTAAACGGATTAGTGATGGATTGAAAATCTCGTAATCCGTTAGCAACGGATCGGTGACGGATTTCACCCTCAATCTGCGGATTCAATCTGTTCTAATCCGTTGACATTAAATATAAAAAAAAAAAAAAAAAAAAACTTAGGGGTTCTAAATATAAAAGAAGAAAAAACCTCAGGGGTCAAAATGTAAGAGTTCAAGATTTCAATAGATGGAGTGCGATTTTTATGAATTTAACAATATGTTTGGCTTTATTTATTGATTAGATCTCTTTTGGTTGTAACGTAGATAAAAATAACTCTTTGTATTGATAAATTTGGTAGCTTATGGGACCAAAAAAAAAATATTTGTAATTTGTATATATATTGGATTGTTTATATGCTGAAACTCTTTACAACATGTTTGATCTCTTTTTCTAACATTAGATTCAGTGGATTGATCGGATCGGTTTTTAACAGCCATGGATTGGTGATGGATTTGGCTTAATCCGTATCAATCCGATCCATATACACCCGTAGTTTTCATCATGGGATTGATGCCCTTAACCGCATATGTGCGATTAGGTGGGCCCAACTGCTGAGATTGGCCCATGGTTTATGTTGATTATACGGTCGAGCAGCTTGGGCCAGGACCCATCATTGGTATCAGATGGGGGGCTGTGGGCTGAGGTCTTTTAATTGTGGTGCTGGTAAATCCCTTGGAGAACCGGGTTTGGTAAGGCCAAGGCCCATCTTCAACTGTGGGTCACATCCATGTCCAATCGTAAGCCAACCTTTAAGCTCGAGATAAAAAAAATTAAAAAATGCCATGGTAACTCGTAACGCCTAAGCCCACTTCAATAAATATGATATATGGGCTATGGCTTTGATTTAGAAGCTGAAACCTAGACCCGGTCAGATATCCAGGTGGGTCGAGAGTATCTTGACCGAGTCTGTTAACACTTTTATACTCGCTTGACTCAAACATGTACTCAGACTCAAAGGCAGAACTGGGGGTTCCCCAACAAACTTTGAAAAACCCAGATGTAGAGATTTCACACACACACACACACACACACGCACCCCACATATATATATATATACTAGTGGAGCCCAGCACGTGCAATGCACGTGTAAAGAATATACTCTTTCAGTATGATAATCTGAAAAAATAAGTTATTGAAAAACTCAATAATAACTATCCCAATGGAGAATGACCATATAACAAATTAAGTAATTTACAATCACTCATTGTTCTTATGAAATTTAGTAAAAGCTTCAATAGAAAAAAGTAAGAAAAAGATTGAATAATAAGATATATGGAAGGAAACTAATTAAAAAAAAAAGTTGAAAACCAACATTTTCTAACCATACGATTAGGCAAAACACTCACCAATTTCAACATAGATCAATAGTCTCGCCTATTTTCCATTAAAATTTATCTAAAACCTAGCGCCAAATACATACCAAATTCAATGAAATAAAATACTATCAACCAAAACAGTACCCAGCTCATAGCTTTAAACGAATCAACAACAAATCACAATGATTCCAAGCAATATTTGGCATTCTCATCTCTTCCTCTGACAAGCAAATCGTGTCTTTACAGGTATTTTGATCGAAGTTGAAATTTTCTACACATGAAAATCTCAACTGAAATTTCTCATTTGAGTTTTTGCAGCGAATGAACAAATTCTTCAAACACAACCCTTTTCATCATCATTTAAGCTAAGCATTTTATCGAAATATAATAATACTAAGTGGGGCCCACAAATGTGTAGAGAAAAAGCATGACAAGTTCTTCTACTAAGTGGGGCCCACAAATATGTAGTTCTCTTTTATTTTATATATAACATAATAATATTAAGTGGGGCCTATAGATGCGTAGATGTAGAAAAAGAGCTTAACAAGTTCTTCTACGAAGTAGGGCCCACAAATGTGTAATTCTCTTGTATTTTATATATAATATAATAATACTAAGTGTGGCCCGCAGATGTATAGATATAGAGAAAAAGCATGACAAGTTCTTTTACTAAGTAGGGCCCACAGACGTATAGTTCTCTTTTACTTTATATATATATAATATAATATAATAATACTAAGTGAGGCCCACAAATGTGTAAAGAAAAAGCATGACAAGTTCTTCTCTTTTATTGGGGCCCACATATGTGTAGTTCTCTTTTATTTTATATATATAATATCATAATACTAAGTGGGGCCCACAGATGTGTAGAGAAAAAGTATAACACATTTTTCTCTTTTATAATAAGGGCATAGATATTTTATGATTATTATTATAATATAATAATATATTATTATATTATATTATATTATATTATTTTGGGGGCCCACAAAGGTGTAGTGAAAAAGTATACAACTTCTATTCTCTTTTATAATAAGGGTATATATATATATTTTATATTATTATTATTATTATTATTATATTATATATTATTATATTATATTATATAATAAAATTTTGGGGGTGGGCCCCACAAATGCGTACTGAAAAAGTATGTAATTTCTCCTCTTTTATAATAGTGTGTGTATATATATATATATATAAGATATAAGATAAGATAAGATAAAATTGTGGATAGATTATAATATTTGGGAGTGGGCCCCACAAAGGTGAGTGAAAAAGTTTATAGTTTCTCATATAATATATTATTATATTATATTATACTATTTGGGGGTGGGCCCCACAATGGTGTAGTGAAAAAGTTTATATTATAATATTTGGGGTTGGGCCCCACAAAGGTGTAGTGAAAAAGTTTGCAATTTCTCATAATAATATCTTATTATATTATATTATATTATAATATTTGGGGGTGAGCCCGACAATGGTGTAGTGAAAAAACAGTTTCCAACTTTCCATCTTTTATAATAGTAGTAGATAGTAGATATTTGGAGGTGGGCCCCACAATGGTGTAGTGAAAAAGTTCGCATTATAATATTTTGGGGTGGGCCCCACAAAGGTGTAGTGAAAAAGTTTGAAATTTCTCAAAATAATATATTATTATATTATATGATAATATTTGGGGGTGGGCCCCACAATGGTGTAGTGAAAAAGTTTACAATTTCTCATAATAATATATTATTATATTATATTATACTATTTAGAGGTAGGCCCCACAATTGTGTAGTGAAAAAGTTTGCATTATAATATTTGGGGGTGAGCCCCACAATGGTGTAGTAAAAAAAGTTTGCAACTTTCCCTCTTTTATAATAAGTAGTAGATAGATAGTAGATAGAAGATAGTAGATAGTAGATAGTAGATATTTGTGGGTGGGCCCCACAATGGTGTAGTGAAAAAGTTTGCAATTTTTCAAAATAATATATTGTTATATTATATTATAATATTTGGGTGTAGGCCCTACAATGGTGTAGTGAAAAAGTTTACAATTTCTCATTAGATAATATAGCATTATATTATATTATACTGTTTGGGGCTGGGCCCCGCAATAGTGTAGTGAAAAAGTTTGCAATTTCTAATAATAATATATTATTATATTATATTATAATATTTTGGAGTGGGCCCCACAATGGTGTAGTGAAAAAAGTTTGCAACTTTCCCTCTTTTATAATAGTAGTAGATAGATAGTAGGTAGTAGATAGTTGGGGGTGGGCCCCACAATGATGTAGTGAAAAAGTTTGCATTATAATATTTTGTAGTGGGTCCCACAAAGGTGAAGTGAAAAATTTTATAATTTCTCAAAATAATATATTATTATATTATATTATAATATTTGGAGGTGGGCCCCATAATGGTATAGTGAAAAAGTTTGTATGAGATAGATAGATAATAAAGATAGAGATATTATTATTATTATTATTATATAATATATGATTATATTTTATTACAATATATTGGGTGGGCTCCACAGTGGTGTGGTGAAAAAAAAGAGGCAACATTGCCTCTTTTATAATAGTAGATATATATATATATATATATATATTTGACAATAGCTACCCAAAAATTTAATTTTAGACGGTGTCCCCCGACACAAATTTCCTAGCTGCACCAGTACCACTGTTAATAGACTGGGGTCGAGTTGCACATGTAGCATGAGTTGACTCAAGTTGCAATCAACTGATGTTTTTTAAGTTTTTTCTCAGCTGTAAGAAAGAAGGATTTTGTTTAAAACAACGGGTTCCCCGCATGCCACCCATGACCATACTATTCACGAATTGATCTTTGGGCATGCCATTCTTCCACGAGTGTGAGTCATTATTCCCACTTTATATCTTTGTCTTCTCGCATGTGTGAGTTTCTATCACCTCGCATGTGTCGCATATGTGAATTATGTCATGAGTCACAGGGTCCCATCCCCTTCATTTGATTAAATTTTTTTTTTTTTTTTTTGTATGGGCTCTCTTGGATTCCAACGCCATAGGCTGAGGTTATATATATAGAGAGAAAACAAGGCTCTCCTAAGTTCAAATTTAGAATAAGGTAAGCTCAAATGTGTGGTAGAGCCCACCTAGGGACTCATGTGGGGATGGGGGTGGGGGGGATTTCAAGGACTCCCTTGTATCTTCCTCTTTGTAAAGAATCAGCCCCAACCGTGATTTCTATCATCTTCATATGGGCCTAAAAGTTTAATAGTCAATAGTCCATTCGAATTGATACATAGTCGATCTAACGGTCAAGTAAATTCGGATTTGACCGAAAGTTGGTGGACATGTCCAATTTAGATGGGTCATGTGTTTGGTGCATTTGGATGGACCAAAGGTGGGCTCCACAACCATAATCTTACGAGATTTTATCCTAAGCTTGAGCTTAAGAGAGCCTTGCTCATATATATATATATATATATGAGGGATATTCATGTGCATCTATCTCTCACCATAGGGTGAGGGGCACTTTTCCTTTTTGCACATGAAGAAAAGGAAGTGTACCTCACCCTATGTAGTTGAAAATTCACTTTTGTACTTGAAAATCCCCATTTATGGAAGTATCCCTCACCCTATAGTGAGGGATAGATGTACATGAATGTTTCCCATATATATATATATATATATATAAAGAGCTTATAAAAGATGACACGGCACAAACCAAACTACATACATAACCAGTCAGGCAGAACATCAAACCACTCTCCAGAGTCCAACTTATAGGACAGTTTTGCAAGCTCTGATGAGCGTCAACATATAGCTTCCAAGGGAAGTAGAGAAATTCAATACTATCAGTACCAAAGCCTCTAGTAGCTTTCCAAATGTCAATAACAACATTTTCATTCGACCAGCATCAAAGAAAATTATAATTTTGTCAAAGCCTTTTTTCCTTTTCTTGGGTGGGTGTGTTATTGTAATTAGGGTTTATCTCTCTTGCATCTTCTCTTTCCTATGTTCCTTTGTTTTCATAGTCTTTGTCTCTCATTCTTTCCTTGATTAGAATGAAATATTGTTACTGCTTTAAATTTTTTTTATATACCCCCCTAAGGTTTATATGATTTGTAAATAGGCCCCTGTGATTTTAGTTTTTACATATGGGTCCCTACCTTTTCGTTTCAATAACTTTCATGCCCCCAAAATCATTATTTCTAATGAAAATGGGTAATGACCATGGGATTTGTGTTGAACTTTTATAAAAATGACAACCTTGCCCTTATATCAATTAGGCAAATATGAGTATATTATTATCTACCAAAATTCCATTATTGTATCTCTATTCCCAACGGTCTCTCTCAATAACTTTTAATGCAGATGAAGCCTAATTATGTATTTTGAAACTTTCATCAATTTAATGGTAGGTTATGCATAGATTGGATCAATTGTAACTAATTATAAGCATCTGCATTGAATGTCATTATAGTAGACTTGAATTTAGTGAAATAAGCCATCTATTGATAAAAATAAATTTACATTCGGTTATTCTCTCCTACTGAATGTAATTATCAATGTTACAAGCTTTAGAGAAAAACAAATTCAAGCATTTAAATTTAACCATATAAGGATAAAGAGATGGGCAAATGTGTCATTTCACGCTAAAAAATTTTGATAGTTGGTTGGCTACTGATTTTGGTGACACGAAAGGTATTAAAATGAAAAGGTCGGAGACTTATCTGCAAATACCAAAACCATAGGGGCATATTTACAAGTCTTACAAACCTTAAGGGTGTATATATATATATATCTATCTATCTCTATCTCTATCTCTACTCTTATAAAAGAGAACAAAATGACAATGCTTTACACTACACACCATGGCCCACTTATAATCTTATATATTATATATTATATAAATATATATATCTATACCCTTATATAAAAAAGAGTAAAGTGTAGTACTTTTTTACTACACACTTACCTAATAAAATGCAAGATGTGAGCCCACTTAGTATTATTTCATTATCTATACCCTATTATAAAAGAGAGTAAGATGTAGTACGGTTTCACCATACACCTACCCAATAAAAAGAGAGTAAGATGTAGTAAGGGAAGAAATAGAATGAGATAAAGGAAAGAGAAAGAAAAGAGATAAGAGATAGTGAATCGGATGGATAAAGATGAGGACATAATGGGAATTTGCCAATTTGTCTAAAATAGACTTTAGGTCAGGCTTGGATTTAGAGGGGTTTTGAGGATCTGGATCAAAATGATTTAGAAGACTAAAGTTTATGAATTAAAAATATCTACTCAACGGTACCATAATCTCAAAAATCTAGAATTACGAAAAAGCCTGCTAAATTCTCTGAAAAATTACTAACTACACCCCTTACTATACCCAAATAAACCCGGATCTAGACCAAACTTGGCACACATGATCCTAATAATATTCTTAAAGACCAATAAAAAAGAGTAAGATGTAGTAAGGGAGGAAATAGAATGAGAAAAAGGAAAGAGAAAGAAAAGAGATAAGAGAGAGTGAACCGGATGGATAAAGATAGGGACATAATGGAAATTTTTAATTTGTCCAGAATAGACTTTGGGTTAGGCCCGGATCTAGACCAAACTTGGCATGCATGATCCTAATAATTTTTTTAATCTATGCTATTGAAGAGATGCTGGTATTTTAAACTAAATAAAATTTCGTTTTAATACATTCCAACAAATCGTGTAATTTTTTTTCGATTTCTTTGTTTTTTTGTTTTTTAAGGTGGTGGAGAAAAGAAAAGGAAAATGTGGATAAGATTGAAATCAATCTCAAATCAATATCTCAAATGTTGTTTTCTTCCCTCTTCTTTTTTCGGTTTTCTTTTAACATTCTTCTTATTTAGATACTACAAGATTTTCAATGTAGGGAATTTTGTAGGTATTAGGTTTTTCCTCTGTGAGTAATTGTGTAAGGAAGAACATTGCATTTTAATAGATTCTTCATTGACTCTTAGCTTCTTTTGGAATGAAGGGAGTTTTTATACATGTAAGTGAGCACTATCTACTGAAATTATTATCATTTTATTGTGTCTTCTTCTTCAATTTTTTAAAATGTTGCAATAAAATCTTCATTCTAAGAAAAATGGGTGCAACCAGAGTTAGGAAAATGATGATGAAGAGTTGGTTTTTCTTTCTCATTCCTATTTGGGCCAAAGTTAGACCCATTGATAGCTTTCATGCTCTGCTAATTTTAATTATATATCTATTTTATTTCTTAAATCTTAATATCAGGCTCTCAAATTGTGCGTGTATCGTGTTTCCTTATGGTAGAACTTTGTATTTAGTTCTTACTCTATGTTTGGAATAAGAATTTGTGCATAGCATTTAAAATGTAAAATTGATATTGTTTTGTTTTGTGAGATAGGAAGATGAACAACTTAAACAGAAAGTGTCCTGCTTGAGAAAAACAAAGTATACAATAACTAAAAGAACGATGCTATGAGGCATGTAAAAACTTTCCATTATCTGCTAGAATCTGTTTTCCTTCTCCATAGAGTCGAAGGGGAAGGGCTTTTTTTTAAGCAGTACAGGTGGTAATATTCAAAAGGCTAAAAACATATTAATTCATATTTGTATAAGAATATGTTTTATTTTGTTTATTTTTCCTTTTTTTTTTATGTTAGTTAGATTCTTACGCTTTAAACCAAGGCCTCTTCAATCGTCGCCCTCTTAACCCCTCAGGAGTGGGATAAGACCAATATGCATGCATTCGTGGTCCTCATTGAACCATTTTGTTCACTAATTTCCAAATTTTTATTTAGTTATTTTTTTTCTTTTGTAAAATTAATTGTGAGATATGGTGCTATTAAAGAATCATTTCAAAAGAAAAATATTTCAGATTTTATCATTAAGAAAGTTTTTTTAGTCTTTCTTGGCACTATTTTGTCCACCCCTGTTAATAAACTAAGCCAAGGTAGGAAAAACAAAAGATTTTAACTATGCACTATTTACTCCATTATGTGGTTCATGGTGACATACTGCCTTTTAGCTCTGAAAACTTAAATGCCATGTGCTTTTTCAATAATAAACCTTGAACTAAGACTGGATAAAAATAAAAAAGAAAATGAATAGTGTATTTTATAATGGTTCAAAAGAAAATGAATCAAGTGTATTTTACTTACTACATTTTGGTGTTCAATACTTACAATTTTGTGGGCACTTTAAATACTTTGTTATCAGCTTAAAAATCAGTTTAAAAGTCGCGACAAAAGGTATTAGCTAGCTTGTGACTTTTGTTATTGTTGCTGGTGGCCAATTGGTGGTTGTGTTATAATTCAAATACCAAATTGATGACACACGATGACACACGAGAGAATTAACATTCTCTGTTTTTTTTACCTGAAATAAAGCTAATTGTGCAAATAGTTTCTATTTATTTATTTTTTTTATTTTTATTTTTTGGTGGAACTAAAAGATACTTGAGTGGTATTTGTATTTGAAATTTGAAAGTTAAGAACATCAGAGGGCTCCGGGAGGTTTCTAGAAGATATGAGATTATTTTCATTGTACGGATGTAATCCTTTGTTATTATTTTTTAAATATTAACCCTTTAATCTTTTGTACACTAACCTTAAATATTTGTAATTTGATGTTCCTTAAGTTGTATATTATTTATTATGGCCTTTGAAAAAGGCATAGGGACCTCCAAAACTTATAAGCACATCCTATATATACATGATGAGTGTTAAATATTGCATATTTTACCTCTCATTAATCCGTATTTTATTAGCATCTCATATGCATATCATTTTCTTTACAAAGAGATTTTATCATTCTATCACATTAACAAATTATCGGATTATCATGCATAAATCCGATTATTTATAACACATTTTTATGAAATTTCTCTTGTGTAGGTGGACTCCGCGACTAGCACAACCTTCCGGCTAGTGTTCCAAGGCATCAAGAAGATATTTCAATAAAGAAGTTACATGAAGAAATCTTGGTGAAGTGTTGAAGAATTCCAAAATAATAGGATAGATTTTATGGATAAAAGAAGTCATTTTCTAACATAAATGATTTGTTGGTGTATTGGTTAGAACTTGGGTTGGTATGGAATAGGTTATGGGTTCAAAGTACATATCCTTTTGAAAGGAAAATTTGTTGCAACCAATCAAATTGAAGCTATCCATGTGAAAGTAAAAGAACAAATGAAAAGCCATCAAATTAAATTCAAGCAATGCAACCAATCAAATGGGAGCAATCCTTGTGAAATGAAAAGAGCCAATCAAATGTCTTCAATGTTCCTATAAATTGAAATGTATTTGTAGGACAATGGGAGATCATTTGGTAAGTTAGTCTTTTTGCAATTTTATTTTTACTTTTAGATTGTAATTAGGAGCTTTTTTGTAACTAATCTAGAGAGTGCGTGTAATTGAAGATCATTAATGAAGATTTGGAGCTCTTTCTTGATGTTTAGTGGCTAAAGCTCTTAGATTAGGCTCTCCTTTTGAAGCTAAGTAACGTGATTAGTTTAA
Organism: Camphora micrantha; assembly: GCA_003546025.1. Taxonomy (NCBI): domain Eukaryota; kingdom Viridiplantae; phylum Streptophyta; class Magnoliopsida; order Laurales; family Lauraceae; genus Camphora; species Camphora micrantha. The sequence goes on from QPKB01000002.1 coordinate 464,166, forward strand.
TTACATGCATGTTTTAATTTAAATTCCCTACTTGTACCTTGATTGATTAGTAGATTTTAGATCTAATTATGCTAATCCCTCTCATTTCTCATGCTCTATCTCTACACTCGATGCTTGGATAATCTCAATTGAAGCTTTGTAGTTGGATTAAGTTCTGTAACATAGCCTGCTCTAGAGCCCTTATCTTTGATCCTTTGTAACTTGATTTTGATGATTAATTGTTATGGTAGTTATGTTATGATCTAGGATCTTGGCTTTTGATTTTCTTTACTTTGATCCTCAATGTTATATCATCCAATCCAATTAGGCAAGAGATTGTTAATTGGATTGTAGATTTGGGAGTTGAATTAGAATATGCATTGATTTGATTAATTACATACTTAGTGGATTTTGGATTGCCTAATCTCTTATTTTTGTTGTTGTTAATTTTATTTGTTATTTTCACTGCTAGATTGTTAGATACACATTTTACACCACTTGTTTTAAAATCATACATATTTCACACCATATCTTCACCTTAAATATTCCATTTCCACCATCACTCATCCACTAGTTTAGTGTAGTTTGTTAGATTTTAGTAATTTCTTATTTTAGATTGTCAATTTTGTTTACATTGCATTGTTTATTAGTTTTAATTATTCACTCCAATTGGTTATATAAGCTCCATCTTAGTTCATTTCTACTTAAATTGGATTCATTGCTTTTTTCATTCTCTCTCCGTGGGATCGATAATCCGGACTCTTTAGTCCTTTACTACTTGACGACACCGTGGTCTTGTGGTTAAGCGTTACACATCTATTTTTAATTTGATGTTCCTTCAGTTGTATATTATTCATTATGGCCTTTTAAAAATATATAGGGACCTCCAAAACTCATAAGAACATCCTATATATACAAGTACTTCGTTTGCATGATTACTTTATATTTAGTTTTTTCTTTTTCTTTTTTAGAAAAAAGTAGCAACTGACAAAATATCAAAAATAAGAAAGTGAAATGTACAAACTTAAACTCATTTTATGTCTGCCCTGTTTTTCTCTCTGTTTTAATGAAAGTTACCGTTAAAAAAAACTTAAATATTCTTTTCCCTTTTGCTTCCTGTATTTGTATTTTATTTAGGTAGAATAATTGAGTTTTCAATCTAACATAATAGTTGTATTGATCTTGCTTTATACCCTATTAGAAGAATAATCACAAGTTAGATAATGTGATAACTACTACTAAATATTGGTTCCCTTCGAATATTAGCGATTGCTAAAGATAATTCCATAAATGTAATTTAGTGGTAGGTCTTATAGATTGCTATCGTAAAATTGTTGTTGTTCTGTACAATTTTTAGTTTCTTAATATACAACTTTGGTGAATTTTTTATTATAAAATGGATTTCAAGGGCATGAATATATTTTTTTATTATTGCTCTTACTGATAAGGTTTAAATTGAAAAACTTTGATAATTTTCTATACATTTATTTATTTCATCATTGCAAGCTTCTTCTTCTTGTTCTTCTTGTTCTTTTCATATATTTCAATGAAGCGTCATGCTTTTCCTTAAAGGAAAAACGAGAATCTTATAAAAACTGCTTGTTGCTTGCGTTACTACTACCTTGATAGACAGTGAATGAAGTGACCGTTTTAATTGTAAACAACTAAAATAAGTATTTGATGTTGAGCCACAACGAATTCAGTTTGTCTATGTTCGTTTCAAATTTTTCTTACTTTAATCAGCACTCCCATCTTCTATACAAAATAGAGCAGAAGAGTGGATCTAAAATACATGGGTTACATTCTTATGTATTTCTTAAGAGGAAGGTCACATTCTTTTGGCAGATTGTATTTGTGGTTTTTTTGTTTTTTTTTCCTTATGGATATATTTATTTGTGAGCTTCCATTTAACTGAACTTCTATGATTGTTTTGTATTATCTTTTTCTTACAACGTATAAAATATAGCATTTTGTATCAAGCAAAAGAAGATGCTGACTTTTGGAGAGGTATTACTTCTTTGTCACGACTCGGGCCTGAGATTCGGTAACTCCGAGCCATGAGCCCATACTTACTCCCGTAAACTCTGAATTAACCGAAGTTAAAACGAAATCTACAAGGGATAACATTCTCAATATACCTGTCAAATACAAAATTTTTGCGGAAACATTTATATTTGACTATATGAATCTACAATTTACATGTATACAAAATAAAGTCTTATACATGTATCATTTCCAACATTTGTTCGTTAAACACTGTATATCCAAAAATACTATCTAGATGACAAATAATTACATTTCGAAATAAATTTATAAACATTTATCAAAATGTTTATCAAAATGTTCCAATCCCATTTCGCACTCGAATACCCATTTCAGATGGTATCCCACCTATTCCACTCGATCAATCCTCCTGGAGGAACTGGAGCGGTCTCCTCCTCTGCCGCGGGGGGCGCTGCTGGACCGGCAGGGGCAATCAGGCCTAGAATGCCATCAATAACACTAATGAACACGACGGTTCAACAATGTATAAACAATTCTCATAATAGCATGTTAATACGTTCATATTGAGCTCATTCAATCTGTTTAACAACAAATTCCAATTCTAGAGAAGTCTAGACAATTTCTACAATTTCTACAATGGCAATAGATAGACACAAAGTCAATCAATAAACATGTACAAGATGGCTACTACCATAGCATTCATTGCATTTCATTTCATTTACCATATTTCCTCAAAAGGAAGGATTCATTTTATTTACCATCTCCCTTCGAAGAGGGGATTCATCTTCCAATGGAAGGCATCAATCAGTATCCAAAGATACGATAGGAATTGGTGGGACTTACTAGTGTCCGGGTCAGAGACAATTAGCATCACTACGGAGCTCCGGAACACCCCAAAATCCATCTGCTGCAGCAGGATTAGTCATTCATTAATTCATTAAACTCATTTAGAGCTATAATACAATAGCTAGGTAGTGCCAGACTCAAGGGTCAATACTCTTCAGTAAGAAATCCTTTTATGGATTCAATTCAATGACTCCTTTCATGACAAAGGAAAGGGAATAACAATAATACTCATCTCATTAACACAATGAGAGAATCATTAACCACCTACGGTTCTACTCAATCTTATCTCAATCCTAAACAACCATTTGGGTGTAACCATTGGTTTCCAAATGCACGCGTTATTCTTGATAGACATCACATTTATACTTTTAATATGTGCATTATTAGTCCCTGTAATTATCATTTATGGAGCTTAGACAATTATCGATCAATATGGTTCGTTTAAAAACCCTTCTTAAAACTTCACTAATTTTCAATAATTCAATTTAATCCATGATTAGTCTTAAAACTAATTGGGAAAGCATTTATACTCACAAGAGGTATTCCAAATTCTCGTAAAAATCCAAAATCCAAAATTCACAGTTAATGCCCTAACAGTATCCTGGTGGTTAGCCGAAAATTGGTTGACGGCTAACCTAAAACTGGTCAGCGGTTAGCCGAAGTCTCGTTGGCGGCTAGCCGAATCGAGTTCGGTTAGCTTTCCAGAAGCTATGCAAATTTTCACTCAACTTCGGTTAGCTTGGTGGTTACCTGGTGGCTAGCCGAAATTTTAATTTCGGTTAACCGCCCTACAACGGTCAGCTCACGGTCAGCTTTTCAGAGACTGACCATTTTGCGGATTTTTGGCGGTTAGCCCTGCGGCTAGCCGCCAGCACCCAGAAACTCATTTCTCGAGCTTCAGAACTTCTGATCTTTCTTCCTTCTTCTACTCTCATTTCTTTAATCCATTTTCACAACCTGTAATGAGCATTGGAATTTCCTATTCCCTCCTTATACAACATTCATTCACAATTGCATACTCTTAATCATTCATTAACCACATCATTAAATCCATAATAAATCCTAAAACTCAATGTAAAATGCACAAAATGCATGGAAACTTTATGAGCTTCTACAATGATTAACACTAATCACAAGAGATGTTTATACTTGCCTCTATTTGGAGAGTGATGAAGAGAAACTCCTTTTGTTGCTTAGCTTGGTTTGACACAGCCTTTTGCAAAACTCTACACTTCAACAATGGGGAAAATGACTTAAGAAAGATGATGGAGATGAAGGTATACTCCTCAAAAGCCCCTTGAATCTCTCCTAACCTCACTATCAATGAAGAAAAATGGAAGAGAAAGAGAGAAGATGAGCCTAGGGTTTAGTTTAAGGTGAAATGAGCTTATCTCCCTCATCTCATTCTAATATAAGAGCTTTTTACACTAAAACCCCCTCTCATTTGGTCTATTTACATTTTGAGTGAAATGAAGTTTCACTTGGCCCATTTGAGGTCAAATAGAATCGCATTTATTATGAAAGTTAACGTACTCTTCGCGATATACACTTTGGTATCAAGAGTTTCCGTATTTTACGAAATACGTGAAAACCCGTATTTACGAAAAAATCCTTAGCCTATCTTGTTTGAGTCTAAACTCATTTTAATCAATTCAATCTCATTTAAATCCATTCCATTATGCTTAATGCATCATTTGAGACTGATTTGTCCCTCTTTGGTCATTAATCTTGATTAACCTAATTATCTATGCTTAATTAGCTTTAATCTCAATTAATTAGCCCTAATTGTGATTAGTTCGGGTCGGGGTGTAACACTCTTTTTACCTGATAGTGGTCTATCTTATAAATTAAAATAAAGCACATGTTAAATTCTAATATTGATCAACAGGTGCTCTGCAAATCTTACCCGTTAGAGTTCATATCATAGTTTTACCATTGTTGATCCTTGCCACCTGAGGATAAGCCGGATTACTTCATTATTCTTGATGATCAGTGTGAGATGTTATTCTTCTTTGTAAGTTAAGACTAAAACCATGATCTCAGTTTTGTTATCTGATATCCTTAGGTAAGATATAATTAACTTTTTTTTCCTTAACAAAATCTGATTTTGTAATGAATATATAATGTTCATGGTAATTGGTAAGAACGGTAAGCTCATCTGGTTCCTAGTTTTTATTTTTATTTTTTTTTATAAAACTGCAGGTTATCAATTTGGCTATACTTTCGATTGGACTCCAACTTTAGTAGCTCAATTCTATCAGGAAACTGATAAGTTGACCTGACATGTTAAATAAAGTAAATTTAAATTTCTTTGTACACATTCATGATAAAATATCTAGAAATATGTGATTTATATCCTCAAAATTTATATAAATTCAATATCGATTGTCTTTTGAGATCTTATTTTTCTCACTATATCTTTGTTTTATTGTTTTCAAATGTATATGAAAAAAGTAGTGTCAGGTGTGTTTGGATATTGCACGGGCCTTGCAATTTACAATCACTCATTTTCTATTAAAATTTTATTTTTAATTGTATTTAAGCTTCTACCGAATTTTTTAAAAACTTTATTTTTTTTAAAATTTTCTTAGTAAAACTATATATACGGTGCACGTGCAATCACTAGTATATGCAAAAAGCTCTTATAAAACAGGCGTTTCTTTTTTACCCAAGCCCTCGCTTGATCAGCTTTTTTGTCCTGACACTCATCTCAATCCTCTGTGGATACTTAGGTCCACCATAGGTTGATTCATCACTAAACGTAGTACAAACAAAATGAGCTTCAGCATTTTATAAGCCACATCTGAAAATATATCAACAATGTTCTTTCTTTCCTTCGACCGACACCATGGGCAAGAGATCCTTTTTGGTCAATTTCAACATTACCAGTTTTTGGAGCTCTAATCAAACTCTCGGCTAACTCGATAGATTTCCAGAGGTTAAGTTTACATCCTTTGATCATGTGTTCATTTTGGGATCAATATCACATAATGGGGAAAAAATAAAGAAGAAAAAAAAAATAGAAATCAACATAATAACATTATAAAGTCATCCCAACTCCTATTGATGTGAAATTTCAGCAAGCACAAATGCTCAAGAAAACATTTATTTTTTTAGCACTTTGAATTCTATAAGTGGGCCGCATTGACTCATTTACGGGTCCACCCTTTGAGAGTTCCCTAATGCTGGGTATACGAAAATCCGGCCAGATTAATTGGAATTTGGATTCTGGGTTATATTTAGGGTTGCAAATGGAATGATTCAAAGTTGGAACCATATTGAACCCGGACCCGTTTCTAAATAATTGTTCTGGATCCATTCTGAACCTGTTTTGTTGGTTCTGGACCTGGTTCCGATAGAAAAAAATTCCATATCCACCTAGAGAACTGGATATAGTTTCGAAATTGGTTCTAACTTCTCTTCAATTTTTTTTATTTTTTTTCTTAAAATAAGTATACTAGTCAATTTATGACAGTGCGTCAAGTCTACTACCTACAGCATTATATATAAAAATGTCCAAAAAAAGTTTAATTTGAGGTACAGTTTGCAATGTCACAGGCTCATACAGGTCTACGGGTCGGAACCTATATGGACTCGGAACTGAACCCGTTTATCAATTGGATACTAAAATAGGTTCCGGATGTGGACTCGGACTCATTTATGAATCGAAACTTAAAATAGGTTTCAGATCCAGGTTTTTTCGGCTTGGAATTTTCGGGTAATCGGATACCCATTTACAATCCTAATTAAATTCTACAATTCTAATATTGGACGAGTGGCCACTTTGTTGAGTGGAAAAAATAAATAATAATAACTAGGTTACGTTTCAACACAGCACCTTTATTTGTGGAAAATCACAGATCATAATAGGGAACCCTTTTAAAGGAAGCCTCTTAATTAGATGAGTGGTCCAGATCACCACATTTGCATTTGCATTTGGTACTCAGTGGTTGATGCTTTGTCATCCCCCACCATGGCCCACTTAGCAGCAACCACTAGCTCCAAGAATACGTGTCTAAGGCTTGACCATGCGTATCTCTAGCTAGTCTCTAGTCTAGTTATATACGGCTAGCCATTCTGCATAGAGGATGCCACGTGTCATGACAGTTGCCACTTGTGTCCACTTAATTGCTCTATATGGCCCATCCCAAGAGAATGCATGTGATGCTGCCCCCTTGGTGCACCATTTCAGACACAAACATTTGAGTCCTCTCATTGCCTCCTAGTAATCCTCAGCAAATCAAATCCAACGAAAATGGGAGTCATGGGTGCCACACCCATGATCTTTTGGTCCCAACTTTAAGCACTAAATAGAAAGGGTCCCTGCACAAATGGGCTATTTTTGTCCCCTAGTGCATTGTGCATGCAGTGTAAGGTGGTCAAGTTTTGTCGAGGGGCTGGACGAGTAAGAACTATGTTCAATTGAAATGCTTTCTTTTTAGTGAGTTTTAGGATCCCACTAGGCTTTGACTTACTGCCTCTTTTTTCACATTAAGATACATAGGGATTTATGGCTAAAGAAATTCAACTGAAGGATATTAATGACGTAAAAGTGAAGGGAGGAATGAAGGATATAAAATGAAGAGGTAGAGAGGACCTTCACTTTCATATGGATTGGAATATTACTGTAATATAATTGGGCATTCATTTTTCATCTTTCCTTGCTCCCGTTTGATGCTATTTTGGAAATTCATCTTTGATCTTCATTCTTAAGCCTTTACTGCTTATCACAAGAAATCCTATCGATTTTCATGCAAACAAATGAGCCCAAAATACAAAAATATTGAGATAAAAATTTCAACTCTACAATGAAGACCACTCTTTTTTTTTTTTTTTTTTTTTTTTTTTTTTTTTTTTTTTTTTTTTTTTTCCGCTTATTGGTAACAAAACCTCCATCATTAGAAGAGAGTACAAAGGACAAAGAATAACAATAGTAAAAAGGTACAAGAGCAATGTACTCCTCACCCACACCTCTACTACAAAATAATACCATGGTAGGGTAAAACCCTCTTGACCCCTTATTTGGCTAAAGCATCGGCCATGGAGTTGGCCGATTTAAGTTCATAATGAGAAACATCGTTAATGATGTAAGATATAACTCTAATTTTATTGCCTATGAATAGTCTTCCGGTTGGACACCCATGCAAAGGTCAGGTCACCAAGAAATTCCTTGTAAAGTAATGAAGAGCTTCCAAAATATATAGATAGCTTCTCCAATTTACTAGAATCACAGATGCACACATACTTGGAAAACATGAAATCGACTTTGCCCCCACCTATTGAAAATTCAAACCAAAATTAAAAGAGTTGATTTCAGGGACTGGTCACGTGAGCTACACAAGAATAACGGAATCAAAACTCACTTTAATATCATGTACCAACTCAAAAGCTTAAGCTGATAAGTGGAAGGTCCAGATATATTAAAATATGTCAAACCTATTACTTAGGTGATATGTGATATAGGAATTCCCAACACAATTGATATGCTTTCTTTTTGTTGGGCCATTATAGTTGTTAGTCTAGTGCTACGATCTCGCCCATCACGTAGAGTGGAGAGGATCTTTCTTGCATGCTTTTTGTGGTGGACTTTAGTGCTTTTACAAAAGATGAAACAATTGAATGAAAGATTAGAAGGAAAGGGTCCCTATCATCCATCAGACACCACTTTGAAAGCACTTTTCCTTTGCTTTGATGAGTACTCTGACCGTCTAAAGTTGCAAAATTATTAGGCTCTTCTTGTTAGTGTCGCTTTTTTTTCTTCCTAAAACCTTTTGACCATCAGGAGTTAGTTGTATAGATGTACTTCTAGATGGAATAAGACTAAAGGAGAGGGGTGGAATTTTTATTTTTATTTTTTTGTTGAGAATTGGACTGCTGCTGGGTTTATGGCTGAATCTTGTTTTCAAGTGCCACACATTAATCTGGTTTATATTAGGGGATCAGAGGTGCAGGGTTGCCTCCGAAGCTTTCACATAGAGAGCAAATTGGTCAAAAGATGGAAAGACCAAATAATGACTTTAATACTACGTGCGAGTCTTCCCTCTCGGAGTGTGCTAGTGTCCTCTCCTCGTATGTGCAAGTGTTCTCTCCCCGCTTCTCCTTGCTTGTTTGAGTGCTCTCTCTCTTCAGAGTGTGTGGCTGCTCTCATGGGCCCCAACCGGCCCCCTTGCCCTGGGTGCCAAAAACAGATAAGAAAAAGAAAATACTCTCTCAGCAAATGAGTCTCAGAAGTCAGAACAATGAAAGTTGACATCTGTTAGATTCTTTATATTATTTTTCTTTTTCCACAAAAAACAAAAAGCTGCCGAAGGGAAGAAGGCTTTGAAATTACAAGAGATGAAACTATTTGTTTTAATATTTAAATGTTTATTTCTTACCATAGAATTATTTAAATATATATCTTTTTAAACTCTATTTTACAAAAGAAACATGTGGATCATTGGTATTTTGGCTATTGATGAAAAATGTATAGCCAATAAACTAATTTTGCATCCATTCTTTAAAGGGCACGTTTGGTAAATTTTTACTGAATTTCTAAAGAATTTTACAAAGGAGGGTGTTCTCATGAAGAAGATTTTAACTCCAATTAGAATAATGCCATCATCAAACTAAAGCACACAATCAAAATAAGAAAAATAGGAAAAAGTCAAACTCATTTACCAATTACCATAGATGTAATCAAGGTGGACATCATCAAACTAATTACACCTAAAGCATACAATCAAAATAAGAAAAATAGGAAAAATTCAAACTCATTTACCAATTACCATAGATGTACTCAAGGTAGACATCATCAAACTAATTACACCTAAAGCACACAATCAAAATAAGAAAAATAGGAAAAATAGGAAAAAGTCAAACTCATTTACCAATTACCATAGATGTAATCAAGGTGGACATCATCAAACTAATTACACCTGAAGCACACAATCAAAATAAGAAAAATAGGAAAAATAGGAAAAAGTCAAACTCATTTACCAATTGCCATAGATGTAATCAAGGTGGACATCATCAAACTAATTACACCTGAAGCACACAATCAAAATAAGAAAAATAGGAAAAAGTCAAACTCATTTACCAATTACCATTGATGTAATCAAGGTGGACATCATCAAACTAATTACACCTGAAGCACACAATCAAAATAAGAAAAATAGGAAAAAGTCAAACTCATTTACCAATTACCATAGATGTAATCAAGGTGGACATCATCAAACTAATTACACCTGAAGCACACAATCGAAATAAGAAAAATAGAAAAAAGTCAATCTCATTTACCACTTGCCATAGATGCAATCAGGGTGGACATCATCAAACTAATTACACCTGAAGCACACAATCAAAATAAGAAAAATAGGAAAAAGTCAAACTCATTTACCAATTGCCATAGATGCAATCAAGGTGGACATCATCAAACTAATTACACCTGAAGCACACAATCAAAATAAGAAAAACAGGAAAAAGTCAAACTCATTTACCACTTGCCATAGATGCAATCAAGGTGGACATCATCAAACTAATTACACCTAAAGAACAAAATCGAAATAAGAAAAATAGGAAAAAGTCAAACTCATTTACCAATTACCATAGATGTAATCAAGGTGGACATCATCAAACTAATTACACCTAAAGAATGCAAAGTGGACATGGGTTTAAAATTTCCTTTATGACGAGCCATGATGGTGGAGTAGTGATTTTGACAGTTTCGATTTCAAAGGTGGTCTCTACTAATAGAATTATGATAATCAAATGAGAATTAGATTTCTTCAGTGTCACCTTGGAGAAACTGGCTCCCAATATAGCACACAGGTACACAAAAAATACATAAAAAAAAAAAAAAAAAAAAAAAAAAACCATTTCCATTTCATAAGGGTTCATTTGTGTAAGCTATGATAATTAATTATTACATCTGTTTGATCTTTGTCTTGTTTCCAGAGATGTTAGTACGATGCAGTACACTGTACTGCTTAGTTTAGGGATGTGGGGTAGCTTAATTTGCTTAGTGGAGCAGATGTGGGGTTAGCATTTAGCAATAGCATGCTTTTTGGAAAGAAAGGCCCTATTGGTACTTCCTCCCACACCACAAGCCAAATCAATCAATCAGTGGGGAGCCCGGGAATTTGTAATATTGAAGTAACCCTTCTGCTCGTGACTCTGGCTGTCAATGGGGCAGATTTGGGCTGGACATATCTGAGGCTAATATAAAAGATTGAAGGAGTCCGAGTATGGGTCTGGTCCGAACTCAAGGCCCTGGGTCCAAGCCTGTGTCCGTGAGGCTTGGATTTCAAGGCCTATCCGGCCTGATGAGGAATCCGGACCCTAAACCTGTGTTCAGGTCTGCCCCCATTGCTCCCATTCTACAGTCTGGATAGGCCTCAATCATCAGATTTGGACTGGAGTCCTTTTACAGCATTGAGGGGTCCATGAGATGTACGTTTCAAGTAGAATTTGCACTATATGGAAATATTACTGGCACAGGTGCGTCTAGAGTGCCTAGAGGAAACAAGGGCGGCGGATGGACTGGATGATAGAATCCAATAATGTTCGAGACATACAATTATGTGGCTAGGTGTTTTGATGCTTTTGTGATTAAACATGTTCCTAGGAAGATGAATGCGGGGAGGCACATAATTTTGCAAAACTTGAGGGTTTAGGGTTTTTGTCCGGTTATCTTAGTTTTGAGTATCGAGTTTTTTTTGTGTTTTTGTCGTTTCCCTGTTCACTTTCGCTTTTGAGGATGAAGAGTAGAATCTGCACTTCATGTGAGGATGCCGATAGATTCATGCCGGCATCCAGCTAAACTTTAGTTATAGGACAACCATGGCTGCATTTGGTTGACTTGATAGGAAGATTCAAATTGAAACAACCCCAGCCCGCTATGGACCAAAAAGTTAAAACTTAAAAAAGGAGAAATATGTAACATTTTTTGTGTGCTTAATTGTCGGATTCACATTTGCATCATTGATTTAGACCCAATTAATAATTTGGGTTGAATGAAGCTGAACTCTGATCCATTCTTCATGTTATTAATTTGACTTGAATACTATTGTAGATTTTAGGGCCTATTTGGTTGAAAGAATTCCTGACCGGTTGCAAGACAATATGTCAGCCGATATTCTCTGCTTTTGAAATTTTTTATTTGGTCGGCAAACTCTGTAGATATATACAGGCCTTTTTTTCTTAATTCCTACAGAATTCTCTAAGTTCTTAGAAATCTAATACTCAAAATAAATAAGACCCTTCAGCACATGTGATCTAACTGGGGGAGCATTTGGAATTCTGAGACGAATCTTCATATACCCTTTAACCGAATAGGCCCCTAGTAAGCTTCAGGTTTAGAGATCCAAGTGTTGACTATGGGAAGGCTGTCATGTTGTGGATCTTGGATAAACCACTGACGGAGTCCACATCTTCGTTTTTGCTCCGTCATATTAGTAGACTTCCTTAGATAAGGGGATACTTATAACTTAGACATCTATCAAAGTTCTACTCTATCGTATTTCTAAACATCTAGTGGAGAGTCATTAAATGGGATTTGATATTGTTGAGTTCAACTTTCCACCCTCACTCCAAAGCGGTCATAATTGTGGTCGAGCCCTCACCCTCACCATAAAATCATCGTTGTGTCGTTTTCCTTCACCAATTGATTTTAAGATAAGTAGTAGTTCAGTGGGGGTGTAAGATGTAATGCTATTATTAATATGAACCCTAAGATCTTGAATATCATGATAATCACGTATAGGATTTAATCTTAAATAAATAGAAGAATACCTCCAGCCATCCTGATGCAAAGAGGTTTCCCATCCTGCTGTCTGGTGCTGATTGATATTGAAATCCGTCGAAGAAGAGGCTGGGTGGATGATTCCGGTATCTCTCTCCTTGCCTATAAACCCTAATGTGTTGAGTTTTATGTGTAGCCTTTGTGATGGACAAAAGGTTTTATTTATAGGTGGAGAGAGGACCGAATTTCCAATTTAGGATTTCCTTAGACTTAATCTCAACCGTCCATCAAGGTAGAGATGAATATGGAATATATCTCATTGAGAAACCTGTTTTGAATAGCATATATCATATGAAAACGGAATTCCTATAATGACCACAATTCGGGAAAGGTAAGGACTTGTGGTCCAAGTAATAGACCTAAAAGTAATTTCCTTACATAAGATCCTCCAGATATTTTAATGAATTTTTATTTGGACAGACCATTACTTAAATTTGATATTTCTAAACATGCAGTTGTTTAAATTTTTTTTTTCTATATTTAATTTTCTTATTCTTAGTGTATGGGTATGTGAGTATGTCTAACACAAAGCTCTCCCTTTGTCAAATGGGATGCGATGGTTTTCTGATTCTTAGTCTGTGGGTATGTCTAACACGGAGCTCACCCTTTGTGGGATGGGATGGGATGGGATGGGATGGTTTTCTGATTAGGGGAAATTTCTGTACGGTCACCTACAGTACTCGATTTCTCCCCCTTGTTACCAAAGTTGAACATATTACCCAGACGTTCTCCGTACAGTTCGTACAGCTTCGCAGGCAGAAACTGCATTTTTATTTGCGATATCACAACAACTGTTGCGATACCGCAATTTTTTAGTTGCGATATCGCAATTTATGTTGCAATATCACAACTCAAAAAATACATTTTCATCTGTTTGTCCCTCCCTGTTCGACTATCCCTAATTTTCACCTATGGTAACTCTCTCCCTAACCGATTTTCACCATCCTCCTCCCTCGCCAACCTATTTGCAAATACGCAAGGTCCCTACGTTCGTTCGACATCGACAAAGCTTCATTGTCGCCATTGTCTCCATCGGCTAGGGATTTTGGCCACCATTGTTTCGCAAATCTGGGCGTTCCGAGCTTCATATTGTTGCAGTTGCGCCTGCTGAACTTGGCAATTGTTTTTCCCACTCTCTTTTAGCGAGATCTGGTATTCTCTTTCCTTTACCACCTTCTCTCTCTATTTATCTCTGTTTGTGGGTTTTCAATTTCGTTTTGTCTTTCTCTCTCTCTCTCTCTTCTTCTTCTTCTTCTCCTCCTCGTTTCTGTTGGGAATTTATAAGACCTTTTCAACAATTGGAAACAAAGAAGAGATGAAGAAGAGAAAATAAAAGCTGTAGAGATATTTAATAAATGTGAAACTTTGAAAGACAAAGATGAAAATAGAGGAGAAGTTGTTATATCAACTACATACATTCTAGAACCGAAAAATGCTTCTAATATGGGCTTACATGTAACTAATTAAGTAGGCCTAAAATTAGCAATCTAGTCAGCTCCACAAGTTGAAAATTTTGGATGTAATTTAGATCAGAAAAGACATAACATTATACATTTACAAAGTGGACATTCTGAGTTTGTGCTGGGGCCCACCACAGGACGGGATGAACAAGACATGCCACATTATTTTTTACGATCAGACGTCCAACCCAAATCCAATTGTTGGTAATTTATGATGAGAACAAGGGGACTTTTTAATATATCAACAATAGGATGTTCATAAAAAAGTGAGGTTCCACAAGTCCCACTTAAGGTCACTATTAATATTTACACAAAATATTTCAAATATTTTTACAAGTGGTATTCCTTGTATTTTAGCTTTTTTTTTAAAAAGACACAAAAGTAGAAAAAAATAATACAATAAATAAGAGGGAAATACATATAAGGTGGAAAACATGAAATGAATACCTAAGACAAAGATGTGGCAGGAGATTCAATCACTATATATGATAATGGCCTAAGGTTGACATGCAGAGAATGTGGCAGGAGATCACTTGTTATATATGGCAAAAGATCACTTGTTATGTGGTAGGAGCTGCACTTGAAGAGCAGGGAAGTAGAAAACTTGAGACAAAAACAACGGAACGGAAAAAACTTATAAACAGAAATACATTCGTTGAATTTTAACCTCTCATTTTTTGTGATATCGCAACTAAAAAATTGCGGCATCGCAACAGTTGTTGTGATATCGCAAATAAAAATACAGTTTCTGCCTGCGAAGCCGTACGGAGAACGTCTGGGTAATATGTTCACCTTTGGTAACAAGGGGGAGAAATCGAGTACTGTAGGTGACCGTACAGAAATTTCCCCTTCTGATTATTAGCGTATGGCTAATTAGGAGATAGGATTTGTTTTTTAAAAGATAGGATGTGACATCTCTCCCATGTGGCACCCTCATTAGTTTAAAGAGGGTCCAAACAGGGAATCCATTTCCTTATGTCTTATTAACAAGAAGCTCTCCATTTGTCAGTCGGGATGGGATGGGATAAGCCGTAAGCGTAAAAAACATGCAGGCGGCCAAGTTTTACTTTTCGGCTTGTGTGGGAACTACGTTCCCACTTTTGCTTTTACAGAGGATTCGGATCCCATTGTGTATAGAAAAAATGAAAAGGAGGAGAGATGTATTCCTTTTGAAGGTTTTTAGGCCCTCTCCAAACATGTGAATTGCTCAATCCTCGGCACTTCTCATATTTAATGCTGAAACAATTAGCTGGCTGGGGGTTGGCAAATCAGGATATGAATCACTTTTCATTTGTTTTTTATTTTTATTTTTGGATCACATCTCAAAACAAATATTTGAATCCTCTATTGCTTCTTCTGCACCACGAAGATTCTTGAAAAGATAAGATGGCTTTGTCATCTATCTGACTAAAAGAATTTGAGTGCGAATGCTACCTAATGATCTGATTTAAGGTAATAAAATATATAAAGAATTTTGAATTTGACATTCTATTTCAGTTTTGATTAATTAAATTTGACCGTATCTTTTCGTATTTTGTACCCCATTGCACTTCCTCCAATTAACAAGAAAAATGTGAAATTCTACACACAAAACCAAAAAAAAAAAAAAAAAAGGGAAAAAATCTTGCCCGTTCTACTTGTTCGTTGCGTTTTTCTGTATTCCACTTTGCTTTTAACAAATACTAGTGGAGCCCTGCACGTGCAATGAACATGCACCGAACACACAGTTTCACTAAGAAAATCTTAAAAATATAAAGTTTTTAAAAAATTCAATAGAAGCTTCCATACATTTAAAAATAAAATTTCAATAGAAAATGAGTTATTGTAAATTACAAGGCCCGTGCAATGTCTAAATACATCTGACACTACTTTTTTCCTATACATTTGAAAAAAATAACACAATGATTTAGTGAGAAAAATGAGATCTCAAAAGATAATTGATATGGAATTTATATAACTTTTTGAGGATATAAATCAGATATTTCTAAATATTTTATCATGAATGTGTACAAAGAAATTTAAATTTACTTTTTTTTAACCTATCAGGTCGACTTATCAGTTTTCTAGTAAACTTGACCTACTAAAGTTGGAGTCCAGTTGAAAGTATAGTTAAATTGATAACTTGCAGTTTTATAAAAAATAAAAGATAAAAACTAAGAACCAAATGAGCTTACTGTTCTAACCAATTACCATGAACATTATATGTTCACTACAAAATCAGATTCTATTATGGAAAAAAAATAATTATATCCCACCTAAAAACATCAGAATAACAAAACTGAGATGGTGGTTTTAGTCTTAACTTACAAAGAAGAACAACAACTCACATCGACAATCAAGAATAATAAAGTAATCCAACTTGTCCTCAAGCGACATGAATCAACAATGGTGAAACTATGATATAAGCTTTGACGAGTAAAATTTGCAGAGCACCTATTGATCAATATTAGTATTTAACATGTGTTTTGTTTTAATTTATAAGACGAACCACTATTAGGTAAAAAGAGGCAATACCTCTCCAAAAGTCAGCATCTTCTTTTGCTTGATACAAAGTGCTATATTTTATACCTTGTAAGAAAAGGATAATACAAATCAATCATAGAAGTTCAGTTAAATGGAAGCTCACAAATAAAGATATCCATAGGGGAAAAAACCAAAAAAATAAAAAAAAAAACTACAAATAAAAATCTGCCAAAAGAATTGGACCTTCCTCTTAAGAAATATATAAGAATGTAACATGGGTATTTTAGATCAATTCTTCTACTATATTATGTATAGAGGATAGGAGTGCTGATCAAAGTAAGAAAAATTCGAAACGAACAAAGACAACCTGAATTTGTTGCAGCTCATCATCAAATACTTATTTTAGTTGTTTACACTTAAAACGGTCACTTCATTCACTGACTCTAAAGTTAGTAGTAATGCTAGCATAATAAGCAGTTTCCATAAGATTCTCATTTTCCCTTTAAGGAAATGCATGATGATTCTTTCAAATACATGAAAAGAAGAAGAAGCAACTTGCAATGATGAAAGAAATAAATGTGTTAAAAAATAATCAAATTTTCTCAATTTAAACCTCATGAGTAAGAGCAATAATAAATAATTATATTCATACCCTTGAAATGCCCTTTTATAATAAAAAAAATCACAAAAGTTGTATATTAAGAAACTAAAAATTGTATAGAACAACAATAATTTTACGATATTAATCTATAAGACCTACCAATAAATTGCATTAATGGAATTATCATTAGTAATCACTAATATAAGAAAAGAACCAATATTTAGTAGTAGTTATCACATTATCCAAGTTGTGATTATTCTTCCAACACGGGTATAAATCAAGATCACTACAATTATTATGTCAGATTGAAAACTCAATTATTCTCACTAAATAAAAACACAAACACATGAAGCAAAAGGGAAAAGAATATTTAAGTTTTTTTTAATGGTAACTTTCATTAAAAGAGAGAGAAAACTAGGGCGGACATAAAATGAGTTTAAGTTTGTACATTTTACTTTCTTATTTATGATATTTTGCCAGTTGCTACTTTTTTCTAAAAAAGAAAAAGAAAAAACTAAATATAAAGCAATAATACAAACGAAGTACCTATATATATGGGATGTGCTTATGAGTTTTGGAGGTCCCTATATCTTTTTAAAAGGCCAGAATCAATAATATACAACTGAAGGAACATCAAATTACAAATATTTAAAGTTAGTGAACAAAAGATTAAAGGGTTAATATTTAAAAAATCATAACAAAGGGTTACATCCGATAAAGAAAATAATCTCATATCTTTTGGAAACCTACAGGAGCTGTCTGATGTTCTGAACTCTCAAATTTTAAATACAAATACCACTCAAATATTTTTTAATTCCACCAAAATGTCGATTAGTGAATTCCACCAGCCCATTTCAAAAATAGCATATGTACACTATTGGGAATATAGGAATTTCAAAGAGAACTATTGAATGCAAAGCAGAGCATGAGACAGAATACATTCACCACATGGTATAGCAACCATATTATCAAAGAATCACCAAAAACCCTTTTCTTTCCCATAGCACATAGGTAAAAAAAAGTTTAAAAAATTAAAAAACACACACTACCGATTCCATAGAGAGTATAAGAAACTAAAAAGAACAAATGGAAACACTTTGCAGATGTGAGAAGAAAATGAAAAACGTCTCACAAGTTGGGGTGACTTGGAGAAGATCCGCCAGGGTATTAATTATCTTTAGAAGAGGAAAAAAAAGGCTCTCCACGGACCATTAGGAGATGGACAATGAAAGTGAGAGAGCGCGCGATAGATGGGGACGGTATAAGAGGGAAAAAAAATCTATACTTACCATTAGGAGATGAACAATTGAGAGAGAGAGAGAGTGAGAGATGGGGATGGAGCATTTTTAAGTGTGCCCCACAATCATAGGTGTTGGGCTTAATTTTATCAAGCATGACATGGTAGCATCCATCGTGGTCTCACAGAGGTGTAGATGGACCCTCAAAGGTGTAGAGAAATATGCTCGACAACTTGTTTTCTTTTATAAGGGTAGATAGATATATAGAATAGGTAGATAGATTTATAAAGGTAGATTTTTATAAGGGTGGGGCCCACAAAGGTGCGTAGAGAAACAATCACAGCTGTTGGGTGCTTAATTTTATCAAGCATGACATGGTAGTATCCATCGTGGTCCGACAAAGGTGTAGATGGACCCACAAAGGTGTAGAGAAATATGCTTGATAATTTGTTCTCTTTTATAAGGGTAGATATATTTATAAGGGTAGATTTTTATAAGGATGAGCCTACAAAGGTGTGTAGAGAAGCAAGTACTGCAACTTAGATTTTTATAAGGGCGGTCCCCACAAACTACAACTTGTTCTTTTTATAAGGGTGGTTTTTATGATTTTTATAAAGGTGGGCCCCACAAAGGTATGTAGAGAAACAAGTACTACAATAAGGGTGATTTTTATGATTTTTATAAGGGCGGACTCCACAAAGGTGTGTAGTGAAATAAGTACTACAACTTGTTTTCTTTTATAATAGTAGGTAGATGCTTAATTTTATCAAGCATGACATGGTAGCATTCATTGTAGTCCCACAAAGGTGTAGAGAAATATGCTCGACAACTTGTTCTCTTTTATAAGAGTAGATAGATATTTGAAATATATAGATAGATTTATAAGAGCAGATTTTTATAAGGGCGAGCCCTATAAAGATGTGTAGAGAAACAAGTATTACAACTTAAATTGTTATAAGGGTGGGCCTCACAAACTACAATTTGTTCTCTCTATAAGGGTGATTTTTATGATTTTTATAAGGGTGGGCCCTACAAAGGTATTTAGAGAAATAAGTACTACAATAAGGGTGATTTTTTTAAGGGTGAGTCGCACAAAAGTGTGTAGTGAAACAAGTACTACAACTTGTACTCTTTTATAATATATATATATTTATGGGAGATGCTCCTATGAAAGATGCCATCACCTTACTATGAGAGATAAGGTGGAGGTCCTCACATCCATATCTAATGCCAATAACTTAAATGTAAGGGCCTCACCCTTATCTCTCATAATAAGGTGAGAGATAAGTATATATATATATATATATGAGCATGGTTTTCCTAAATTGCAGCTTAGCTTATCCTAAGTTGGAATAGGGCCGGTCATACAAATCAAAGTAGATTATATATATTTTTTACATGATGGAACTGAAAAAATCCAGTTTTGATTGGATTTATCTTGATTTTGGAGACGATCATCATGTAAAAAAAAAAAAAAAAACATAATCGACTTTGATTTGTGGGACCAGCCTTATTCCAATTTAGGATAAGCTAAGCTGAAGCTTATGAGAGCTGGAATATATATATATATATATATATGTGTGTGTGTGTGTATAGATACAGAAAACTGCCCACTTGAATGATCTTAATCTTTTCAGTTGGAAAGTATAACCAAACAAGAGCACGAGTTAGATAATTAGGTACATAGCTTCTCCTTTCCACTCTACAATTTATTATTGGTATAAGAAACAGATTAGATTAAACAGAGAACCCATACCCTTGTCCGCCTTGCATTGGAAAAATCACCTTAAATGGTGCAATGAATGCATCCCAAGAAAACCAACATAAAAGATGGAAAAAGAAATCCTTGTAAATTGCGTGTCGTATATGAATTCATTACAGAGTGTAGATAAACAACTCTCCACTCACCGTCTAGTGCTCGGTAAATATTGCAGAGATGCATAGAAAGTTGATTACATATAATTTTCCCAGGGATTGAGAAGGGATCGATCGAAAAGGTTCTCAAAATTTTAAAATAATGATATGTTTTGCGGATCATCATCAAAGCCTCAAAGCCTCATTTAAAATATGTCTGGGGTCAGCCATATAAATCTCATTTTGTCATTCTAGGTTAATATGTCTAGACAATTATTCTCAAATAAATTCTACTTATTTTAGATCTATTCTTACTACTTTCACCTATGCCTTTTTTATCCTACCAATTCTCTTTGAAGGGCCAGCAACCATAGTTTAACTTTTCCTCATGCTCCCATCATTGCCCTGCATTAGGCATGTATTATCTATTTTAAATCATTTTGATTATATTTTAATTATATATATCTTGAATTAGTATGGGCTGAAATTTAACATTTATTCTGAGTTCTATAATAAGCCTTTTAATTGATCATACATATTTCTGCTCTCCATCCCATTTTAACTAAAGGGTTGGTTTGGCAATTTACTATTAAAATAAAAGTGATTTAAAGTATCAAATCAAAGAGAAGATAAAATATAATGGGATTATGATGATATTTTATTTTTATAGGATTGATAGGGAATCTTTTTGACCTTTTGTGTTAAAAATGAGCGAAGGACGTTGCTTTTTTTACTTTACTTTAGAAAAGATTGATGGAATTTTAAAGATGTATACATTTGATGTGACCCATTATATGAAAAATTGAGGCTTTACGTTACTTTTATTAACTTAGTAAATTGCCAAATGGAAAAGGATCTTGACTAGTTTAAGGCATGCATGGTCACGTCCGGGTTTTATTAATTTTAAAATTTAGGGAATCTAACATTTATTTATTGTAATTGTAAGTACTAGTGTGCTTTGAGATTCTAAAACTTCATCCAATATACTAAGAGTTGAATAGTCCGTATGGGAAGTGAAATATTAAATTGCTATCTTGAAACATGGGAAGACATAGCTCTTGAATTTGTCTTGGGTGGTCCATATCAACATTTCATGAGTTGTTTTGTAATATGAGGGTGTGAAGTGAATGTCGTCTAGATTTTGTTGGCATTTGGTGTAGAGACAATCTTCTTATTGTTTTGAGGTGAAAGGTAAAATATTTATATTTGCCAATGTATTCTCTCTTGATTTAGAGTAGAGATTCCTTTGAACGGCCCTTGGACCAATATCCTCACGTTCACATAATCAAACAAACACTTCACTCCATAGATTCTATAATAGAGTTTTCTCAAGACATATGAAACATTATGTTTCTTTTTACTGTAGACCACTCAAATCCAGGGATTTTGAAAGTGGCCCTTCACGTTTAATTTATTTTGTTCTACTAACCATGATATAACGTTATGAATCAAAACCGTTCCATTCAAGTGGTTCAACTTCGATTTAGATTACAACACATCAAACATTCAGCGGTCACAAAGGCATGAAAAAGGAAAAAAAAAAAATTGGTCGGAAAGAAATGGATCGACAGTATATCTTTAGAATTTATTTGTTTGGAGGTATTTTTGACGAAAATTATGCATATCGGAGATTGCTTATGGTGATATGGGTCATATCCCTTGAGCATTTCAAATGCTACTTTTCATTGCTAAAATTTAAAATACAAAGCTTACTTGAAAGTTACTTTTTTAACATTTGAAATTCTCAAATTTCTAGCATTTTAAATGTTCTTCAGATTCTCCCAAACAAGGATTCTCAAAAATTCTCATACCGGCGAGGGACATATTCATGGAATCTATGAGGCTTTTAACCTAGAGAAATCTTGAGTTAAAGTGGTGGACTTTCATGATGGGGCCTACCTATTGAAATTCAAACTATTTAAAATAAAAGCCGTCAAGTAATTATCTAGGAGATCATCAGATTTTAAGCTAGCAAATTCAATCTTAATAATAATTTTTCATCAAACAATCAATCCAATGGTATAACAAAATTGACTTCGTGTAAGATTTTAGATCAACCCATATACCCAAAGAGCGTTTATTTTAAATGGCTTAAATATAAATAGGTGCCCCCTATACAGAGGTACACCACGTGACAAATGCCCAATCACACAAAACAAAATTACTTGCATATCCCAAATCGATCGAGCACATCCCTCGTTGAGACTATCCCCATTTTTTTCTTTTTTTTTTTTTCTCCGTCTTTGGGAGAGGAAAGTGGGCCAGATATCGATAGTGCAACCAATGGTTCCGTCCCCCAGGTCCGAGGGAAATAAGAAAGTGGGTCCCACTCTCACACAGAAGGGAAAATCACCGGCCTTCAATCCAAATGCATCTTCCCCTTGGCCCTCTAAAAAATAATATTAAAATAAAAATTCCTCTTGCTGTCTGTTTGTGAAATGTTCGGCTTGCGTGTCCACTTTTCCATTTTCACGTAAATATATTTTAGAATTATTTGATTCTAAGGGATATCACAGTTGGTTTAGGACCACAGTTTGCACTCGAAGGTTGTGGTCTGAAACTGCACCACCATACTCTCTCCTGGGGCTCTTGGAATTATTCTGGCTCAAAAAACTGGGAACCTTACGTTATAAAAAAAAAAAAGGACCTTAGAATTATTCATTTAGCACGTTGAAATTATGGCTTGCAATATTGATTGATTGAGTAGAATAAATCAAATGTTCCTATTTTATGTAATTCTTATATTTTAAATATAACATATATATATATATATATATATTTGTCATCTATATTTTTCAAAAAGGAAACTAAAATATGTATCACTGAAATTGGATGAAATGTTTCAACATGGGGCCATATTTGAATGGGTCCAAAATGAAATCTTTTTTTTTGTTTTTGTTTTGTGATAACTATAATTTCTTCATTAAAATCCTAATATTACCCCACGGTCCCACCACATAAAAAGTCACGTTTTAGCATTTTCAGAATTTCAACGTTATGAACGTGAATGTTAAAAGACTGTTCTCCTCTAGCATCTCTATATCTGCTGCAGGGGAAATTTTATATGCAAAATTTATTTTTTTGCTGGCCACACCTACCTTTTAAAAAAAATAAAAAATAAATCACTATTCATAAAGAAATATGATTGACTCAGCAAAATGTGTAGTTGCATATAGAATTTCCCCTGCAGCATAAATATATATATATATATATAGCAAGGCTCTCCTAAGCTCAAGCTTAGGATAAAATCTCTTAAGCTCATGCTTGTGGGGCCCACCTTTGGTCCATCCAAATGGACCAAATACATAACCCCCCTAAATTACACATGTCCACCAACTTTCGGTCAGATTCGAATTTACTGGACCGTTGAATCGACTATGTATCGATCCAAATGTATTGTTGACCATTAAACTTTTGGGCCCATATAGAAATGATAAAAATCACGGCTGTGGCTGATTTTTTGCCAAAGAGTAAGATCTTAGAGAGTCATTGAAATTCTCCCCATCCTCATCCCCATATGAGTCCGCAGATAGACCCCACCACACACACTTGAGCTTACCTTATTCTAAACTTGAGCTTAGAATAACTGGCCTACATATGTATTCATTCATATTCATTCATTCCGGAGTAACTAAGTGACAAATCCTCAGGCAAGTGCACCAAGATCCGTAAAGATCTGCATATCCTCAAATCACACCCCACCCACCCACGCACCCACCCACATGACATTCCTTCCTCCCTCGTTCAACTAAGATAAGATATGTTTGTTTTTTAACGTTTTGTTTTTCTCACTTAAGTGGGCCATGTCATATGACATCGATCCGCATCCCCATCCCCATCCCCATCCCCATCCCCATGGTCTCTCGAATCAGTTACTCCGTACTCCATAGTGCCGTCAGCCCTTCGCAAGAGCCCTGGATGGGCGTGGAAAATAAGGATGTGGCTCCCACTCCCACTCCCACAAATCACAATCACCTGCTCGTTTCATTCAATCAAAATTCAAAATTTGCATCTTGCTGTTTGTTTGTGGCAGTTGCGCATGCGTTTGTCAGTTTGTCTGCCTCTACTCACGCTAACGACCCCCCAGGAGGCTAGAGGCCATGGTGAACCTTTTTTTCCTCTGTTTCCATCCCAGGTTAGCCCTTTTGAGCTAAACTGCCACCAGCCCCTCAGGACCATCCTAACACTTTCTTTCTTTTTTCTATTTCTGCATCTCTTGTTGGAATCCAAACCGCTTCCAAACTATAAAATTATGTGATCAATTTAATGACGGGCTTCATCATTGCAACTAACTTGAGTATCAGGGGGTGATAGTGTTGTACCAGTATATATCAACTGAATATCAAGCCATATATGGAAGGGTTCATTTTGCAACAAGAGGATTATGCTCTTTACGGATGATTTTCAGGAAGCATCAGTGCAATGAGAGGAACCTGCAATAGAGAGTAGAGTAGAGTAGAGAGATGGCGTCTTCTTCTTCATTAGATGTAGGGTTGTAAATGGGTACCCGATTCTCTGATTACCCGAAAGTTTCGACCCGTTAGGTTCCGGGTCTGGGTCCTTATTTTGGTCCCAATAAGCAAATGGTTCCGGTTCCGGATCCGTTTTTTGGAACCGATACCTAAACGGTTCCGGTTTCGGATCCACAGTAGCTCAGACCGGAGGACCCGGGACCCGACCCAATATACACTAATATAAGGTAACTTTAGTATATGAAAACCAAACCATTCTTACTTTTCTACTTTTCTATATTAGGGTTTCTACTTTTCTAACATCTCATACCTGGAACCGGAACCAGACCCGCCTCACAAATGGTTCTGGTTCCCTTTAATATTATTGGTTCCAATTCCGAAACCAGTTTTCTGGATCCGAACCGGTTCCGGTTCCGATTCCCCCTCTTAGAAAACGGTTCCGGTTCCGGTTCCACCCTGGACCCGGACCAGAACCGACCCGTTTACAACCCTAATTAGATGCATTTTTGTCATCAACAAAGTCAATCCACGGTTACACTTTCAGTTCGGAGACGGATTCTTTATTTTTTCTTTAAGCACAAGGGAAGGGAATGTCCCATGATAGGGTGGCCAGTACTGACCTATACATGCAATGGATATTGACCATTGGTTGGGTGGGCTGGGATGACTCAGCAACTTGTGACTACCCTACAAAGAAGCGTTGAAATTGTTTTTTCTTTCTTTAACGATGGATGAGCTATATATTAAGTAACACTAGCTAGAAAATAATATGTCCACTTCAAAGAAGTAAACCATAGTATTATTTACAAAAGATGAAATAATCCAATCGTCAAGACATGTCACTGTGGGCATAACTAATCTTTTGCAAGGGCCGACCTTCTTTCTCATGTAGACCCTCCTTCCCATTTAGAAATTGCATTTCTATATAGCCAAACAGGTCCCATCACTTATTTCCACTAATCTCCCTTTATATAAAAATTAGTAGATTAACTAACAGGCCCAATAAGCATGTTGATCACATCTCATTTATGGCTCAACAAAGATATTTATCATTACTACTTTATATGTTTGGTTTTTTCTTTTTCCCTTTTCAGCGTGTAGACATGGGTGTCCCACAAATTTATAATCTTCAGGTCAGTAAAATAACATGTCAGTATCAATGCATTCAGGTGATTTGGACTGTTTAATAGGTGAGCCCCACCATGGATGTGCCACTAATATAACCATATAAAGGAGGACATGTTCATGCATGCTTCTCATTATTTTGATTCGCATCATTTTTTTCTTTTTTCTTTTGGGTAAGGCCATTCTTCATTATTATATTCTTACTCACCCAAGCATTTTTTTTTCCACTTTTAAATGCCACAAGATCAGATGGTGAGATGGATGTAGAAAATTCCATGATCTTAATTTAATGGAGGGGACCACCAAATGACACTTATTTTCGATCACCATACAATATGAGCATCCAATATTCACAAGATAGGAAAATCTTCTTATACTTCTCTTTCGTTAGAAATTAATGTGTATGAGGTGTGGCTTATATAATAATTAATGTGATAACCTTTGACCGGTAGACTGTCCCTTATGAGGAGTCATGACCGCCGGCCCCCACACCCTAATTCATACGATTAATCAAAGGCAGAAAGAAAATGATCCTAGATAATCAAGAAGGTAAACCACGCTACTAGAATGATGATTAAGACATTCTCCTGCCAAGAAGACTTGATGTAAATGTCCTCTTACATACTTATAAATGCAATTAGCTATAATAAAAAAGATACTTAATACGATTTTTTTTTTTTGGGTACTTAACCAAGGGAGCTGGGATCCATTAGAGACCCCATCCTTAGAGATAACATCCGCTCATGTAGAGAGAAGCCTCATCAATAGAGAAATATACCCACTCAGTAAATAAATAATATCCGCTTCCAAGGAATACCTAGGAATCGATCTCTGGGCAATAAGGTAAGAAACGAGTTCCCCACCAACTGGGCATTCTAAAAGAGATTAATATGTTGCTGTCCGCCTTATTGTTTTTAACTAAGAGCCAAATCTGTTTCATCCAAGCCATTCATGTCACACGCACTCTTCACTGTTGTATATAATAACCTCTGAATTTACTCTTGTAGCAATATAATGTGTAGAATATGGAATTTTAACTCAATCTCATTTTTCATTCACTAATCAATTTTACGGCAATATACAATCTGACTGTAGGTGTATTCCAGAGTGTTATTTCTTAATTTAATTCTATTAATTTCATTATTAGTAAGAACAGTGACAATGAGTTTTATATTATATTATATATTATGCATCAACTACAAAAAAAAGAAAAAGAAAAAAAAACTTTTCTAAGTGAACCACGCACAAAAACAAAATGGGGTAGAGAAACTTTAAGTAACCCACGAGATAGAAATTGAAGAAAACAAAAGGTAACCGTTTTTGTTTACAACAGAAGTTAAAAAATAGGATTCATGGAGTATCTACTACTACTAGGGTCCACCTAGATGTCTGGCATTTCAAAAGGATGAATATGTTTGGATGTGTGATTGTGTGGTATGGTATCAGCAACATAAAATGATTCTAACCCTAAATCTGGATCCTTGGGGCACGTTTGGTAACAAATCTGCGGGGAAAAGATTTTCTCTGTCCACTATTATATGCTATATCAAAGTTTGGCAGCCGCAAATCATCGTTGATTTTTTTTGTCTAAAATATGCGATTAATATGATTTTGGGATCCGATCTCCCTCATTGGATATACAAATCCTGCGTGCAAAAGGAGTGTGTATAAAAGTCAAAATCCCACCGCGACTTCCTACGGTCTCGACCTCTCCCGTAAACTCACATATTGCTATGGTAAATTGGATGTTTGGAGAGATAAATGGTTCAAAGTAAAAATGAAAAGATAATATGAAAATTCTAAAGAGTTATTAAAATTTAATATCAAGATTCCAGTTTGAAATGATTTTAAGCTACGTAAGTGACAAACAATACATTTATAACACTTAAAAATTCACAAATTGAAAAAATTCAGAAAGGAGAAGACTCATGAGTAGAAGACTCATGAGTGTAGACACCCTGAAAAAAGACATACTGTTGCTACTATTAAAACATGAATTGATGAGATCCTCGGTGTCTCCACACTTACAACAAAACGTGGAATGCAATGAATCATTAGCTATGCAAATCTTTAGCAAGAATTTTACTTCTCCCTTGGAAGAGAGAAATCCTAAATGATACAAATTCCTCTTTGGTTACCAAACGTGCCCTTGTAGTTTAATTAGATGTGTTGTCAATATCAAATTAGTCTTGTCCCAACTGGAGAATATTCTCGTGCAAGCGTATTGCATGCGTAGTCCAGTTCTTTGAGGTCCACCTGGGCCCACTTATAATCAACGCAACCCCTTCGGATCTCTAATCGTGCTCGTGATCTGGCGTCAAGATCAAATTTATACTCATTAACCTTCACTGGCCGTTGGATCGAATATATAAAAATAACTACGGTTAAGACACTATTAAACTTTGAAACTTTTTTTTTTTTTTTTAGCCAATGGAGGGTTCCCAACTCTCTGGGTTGGACTTATCCCTCTGAGCTGAGAGAAAAGTCGGGCAAAACCCCTGTGGCCCCTAGGAGGTAACACTAATGGACTCAACCTTCGTTACCTGAAGAGGGGGGAACCGAGGATCGATACTAAAACTTCTAGTTCCGAAAAAGAAAAGAACTATGGTTCTGACCACTCAGCCAACCCTTAGAATTAAAACTGTTAAATACAAGCATCTTTTCATTGGATTCTCTCAATGGTAGACATGCTTTAGGCGAGTCTCGTGAGTTGGACTCCTTTTATTGGGGAACTTTGTGATCAGGTCCTTTTAAAGATGGTGAGATAAGCTACATAAATTTTGTCCCTTGGTGATAAAATCCAACAGTGACTAGTGTTTGGATCAATGAAAAACTGGTGGGTACATGTAAGAGATTGGATTGATCATCAGCGGGCCCATCTGCCCACCTGTATGTAAAGAAAAAAAGTTTCACCAAGCAGCAGAGGGAGTTTCTAGAGAATTTGTCTAACAGACAGCCCATCATGACATTCTTCAGGTAATGTAGAAACTAGAAACTCCCTCTTAAATTAATATCATTGGAGTATATTGGAACATATCATTCCAATTTCCAACTGAAAAACCATTGTGGTTTTCATGCCTGGAATCCATTCTACCCTCTTGCTGCTCTCACTTTGTTTTCTATTTATTCCACCAAAAGTTGGCTGCATTATTCCATAACCAACTTAGAAAATTCCTTTTCGTTGCTCTTATACTCGTGTATATGTTCTCTCTCATCAACTTCTCCCTTCTATTCCCTCCACAGACCACTTTCCTTCATTTCTCAGTGACACTTTTCTAGCCAGCATCTATTGCAGTTGCAGGTCAGTTTCCTATGCGTTTCTTCTGATTACTTTCCGGGGATTTCCTCACAATCTGAAATGTTATTTTGGGAATCATTCAGTAAAAGAATCTCTGGTTTCTTCATTGGTTCCAGCACTTTTTTTTTTTTTTTTTTTTTATCCCAAACTTGGTTTCTTCATTTGTGTAATTGGTTTCTGGCATCTGGGTTTGTTGGAAAATTGGTTTTTCAGCTTGCATTTGAGTTTTTTTGAAGTGGGTTTGGATTAGAAACTGAAAAGATTCAGATAGAAGCCCCGTTTCTATCACCATAATTTCATTGCAAAACTGAAATCTTTTTCAATTCATCATCTTTTTCTATTGCTTATGGCTCCCTTTTATATTCTTTGCTAGCTCTTGATGGGTTTTGGGTGTGTGTTTGGATTTTCCATTTTCATGCATTTCTATTAATTTCTCAGCATTCGAGGACCTGTAAATCTTGATATGCCTATCTGATTCCCCTTTCTTTCTTTCTGGGTTTTGAATCAAATAAAATAAATCTCTGTCTGTTCTCTTTCTTCTGGAAATGTGCAGGACAGGGAAGATATGGCTAGTGACAAAACCAAGGCAATGAAATTCCAAAAGAGCTATTTCGATGTGTTAGGACTCTGCTGCTCATCAGAGGTACCTCTGATTGAGAAGATCTTATCTCCTCTGGAAGGAATTGAGAAGATCTCAGTGATAGTTCCAACAAGAACTGTAATTGTGGTGCACGACAATCTTCTCATTTCCCAGATTCAGATAGGTAAAATTTCTATTTCTTGATATAAATAGACCTCACCCACCTCCCGCTCTTCATTGGTGGGGCTCACCACCGATGACAACCATTCGACAGAGCAATTAAAGATTGCTCTCCTACTCTGATTTCAACACTTGGATGGCTCTGTCAAAAGATGCGGGCCTTCCATTTGTAATGATTCAGTTCATCTGCTCCGACACATCTGATAATCCTAGCAACTGATACCATCTATTCAGCCTGCAGAATTGATGGCTGATATGATTAAAATATTTGGTGAAGGCTTAATGATTGAAATGACCAATTGAATAAGCGAGCCATAGCTGGGATTGCTTGTTTCTTCAGGCACTTATAGTTTGGTGGGTGGCTAAGGGTTTGAACAGTTTAATTTACAGAGTTTTTGCTTTTCTGCTGCTCTTTAGATCACTGTACAAGTTGGCAAATGAAAGCTTGAAATAGTTATGGCTGAAACTTCACACAAAGGAGACAGTCTGGTTGCGACAATCTAACCGGCCATTTCGATGATTGTGACATGGAAAGGAAAGGGCACTTGAAAACGTGGTTGTGTTATGTGTAGGAAACGGAAGTATGCACTTTTTGGCAGAAGCTTTTGTTAAAAAACAAAAACAAAATCATAATAAATGGACCTGCACCTCCAACTGAAAGTCAGAAACTCTTATCATTCCATTCCATATACTTGAATACAATTGGAATTGAAGCCTGAAGGTTGAAGTTGATGGAAATGATGATGACTTTTGTGCGCGCCCTTTTCCATACTAATTCGGTTGGCTCACGTGAGAAATTGTCTTACGCTCTTCTTGGCCTTCCCCATATCATATGCTCTTGTAATTACTGCCAACCATATTTTCTTGTCAGAACATGCCAGTCGTGACATAGAGAGGCTGAAGTTAACCAATAGAAAATTTTCGGTGTGCATCCATCCTACACCTTGTTAGGGTGAGGAAAAATATATTGGGATTAACGTTATAACATATCCGAACCATCTACACACATAGGACCCCCTTAAATATTCCTTTAAATACACTAGATCTATTGAATTTCCACCTATCCAAATGGATTGGACCATTGGATCGAATGTCAGATTTTTTTTCCTTTAAAATGAAGTCATTAAATTTATGAACTACGGATGAAGGGGTTTAAGAGGCATGAGATTTACCCCAAATTTAATATATGTCTCATCCAAGAAGTCTCTTCCCATTCCTCACAAGTCCCATGATCAGTGGGTCCTTAGATGGGCCCCATTAAGTTTGTCCCTCACCATATGGATGCACAGGAATATCCCCCTTTTTTATGGTGATCTCGGTTTAAAAGGTTTTTACAATATTTTTTCTCATTCTTTTTTTTTTTTCTCTCTACCTAGAAGGTAACATCACTGAATATGATAAATCTCTGTTCAGCCAAATCCTTGGGCCCTGCCCATTAGACCTTATTTTAAAAGAGCATATGATATGGAAATATAGAAAGTGATTTTCACTTCAATGGTTAATGACATTCTAATCATGGTTGGAAAACTCTCCGAGTTGACTGTTGACTCTCTCGAGTCTTCATGTTTTAACAAAGGACCTAGGAAAAAACAGGGGAGGCTCGGTCGAGTCATCTCATTTTGATAAGTTGTTTGCATCTCAAACCATTTAATGCGCAAATTAATTTTAAAACAATTAAAGTTTATTTATAAGTAATTATGCATGAGGTTTCGAGTCTGTAATTTAAGATTGATGATTGGAATGTAATTTTAAAATACGATATCGTACCCGTCCCATATGCGGAATCAGTTCTGGTTCCATCTTTTCCTTAACGATTCCGGTGCCGGGTTCACCATGGTCCTGGAACCATAGTTGTTAATATCGTATCGGACCTCATTTCGCTCTGGCCTACAAAATGAAAAGTTTCAGCCGATTCGGAATTTCGGTGAAACTTCTTGGAATTATATTTCGGAGAAAATATAACATAATATATAAACATATATAAGTAAAAAAAAATAGAAAAAGTAATAAATATAGATTTAATCCATTATAGTAATTTTTTTGGAATTATATTTTGTGAAAATATAAGAAATACAAAATATGTGTAAAAAAGGTAAAAAAAAAAAAATTAATTATGTAAAATTTCATTTTGGCCGAAAAGTCACATTTCGGCCAAAATCCCGAATTTCGGCCGATATTGACCGAAATTCAAACCGAAAAGTTTGAATTGCGGCCATTTCGGCCAAAAAGAAACGAAATTAATAACTATGCCTGGAACGGAGTCGACTCTTTTACTTCCCTAATTCCAATTTGGGTTTATAGCCTGACCAACTGCAATTGTTGGTTATGGGTTTTCATCCACTTAAAGATACATACCCATCAATGTTGAGCCTCTTCATCATAGTCCAGGAGTCTGGACTATAGAAATATTTAGTTGAAGGAGCGAAAATCTATAGTGGAGCCCACACATTGGAAGCCCATTTCACACGTCAATCATATGGGGCATCCCCAAATTTTACCCCGATAGGAGTTTGTTCTACTGTAAAATTGGCGGTTTCATTATATGTTTTCAATGTCAAGAGGCTGATTTAGAAACATTGATTCTATTAAGGTGTCCATTGCACTATAAATAACATGATTTGTTTTTGTTTTTTTTTTTTTTGTCATCAATTGATTTTCAATAGCATACAACAAGTTCACATGTTGAGCATCTGTGTATCTGAAACTTATGGTTACTGCAAATTTAATTACTATATGTTTTATAAAAAGAAAAAAAAAAAAAAAAAAAAAAAACTAGTTACAATGAATTTTCTTCACTTGGATTTTTATCAGTGAAAGCACTAAATCAAGCAAGACTTGAAGCAAATGTTCGCGTTTTTGGAGAAAAGAAGGGTCGAAGGATGTGGCCAAACCCTTATACAGTGGCATCTGGGGTTTTGCTTCTATTGTCAACATTTAAATTCCTTTACCATCCATTGAACTGGTTAGCTTTGGGAGGCGCTGTTGTTGGCCTTCCTCCTATATTGATGAGAAGTATAGCAGCTGTGCGGCGCTTCTCACTTGATATCAACATTCTCATGTTAATTGCAGGTAACTAGTCATGTAATGTTAATTTGTTTGTTCATTTTATTTCTTATAACATTAACAAGTATATATCAAGCCAAAGCATATTTCTCAAATTGTATTATAATTTTGCAGTGGGGGGTTCAATTGCCATGAGGGATTACTGGGAAGCAGCTTTTGTTGTCTTCCTTTTCACTATTGCTGAATGGCTCGAATCAAGAGCAAGTTACAAGGTCTGTAACCAAGATTTCTATTCTAACATGCTACTTTCTCCTACTTTATTTTTCTTGATTTCCTTCTTCCTACCCACAATGGCCACTGCAGAGGTCATAGAAAGGTGTGCCATAAGTTAGGTTGGCTTGACCTCAAAAGGGTAATGATTGTGGGCTCAACCCAAGCCCAACCTCTTGCTTCAGCAGGTGTCAAACTGAGCCCTAAATTCCTTTGTTGGGTTCGCGGGTTGAATACAATAATTAGGGTCAAGCTTGAGTGAAATGATGACTATTAATTGGGTTTGAAATGTTAACCCAGACCCTGAGTTTACCTGTTGGTTTTGGTTGGGTTGGTGGATCAAGTCAGAAGTTGGCACCCATGGTTATGGGGTTGACATATGAACACAATTTGGTTGCAGTGCTTGCTAATTAATTAATCTTTCGGAGGCCATAACTTTCGTCGGAATTTGGAGTTCTACATATTTGTCGGAAAGCTCTTGAAACGTAGAATCCAATGGTATACTAATCTTATTCATCAGATATTGGGAAAGGAAGTGGGTATTGGATCAATGAATAAAGCCCTTATCTCTTTTGGAAAGGGATTGTAAACTTAGTTTGGACCCTAGGTTGGAACCTATTGACCCTACCCTTGCAAGACCAATTGAGAAAATGAAAACGGAGCACGTTTGACTTGGTGTGCTTCGTCGTTGTCCGGGATTTTCCATATATTGACGTAACTTGGCTGAATGCGTGTGGAATTGAGTTAATCGGTGCCCAACAACTTCCGTACACCATGGGCCCACCAAACTAGGATACCATTGACTCATTCTCCATGTGTACTCCATTGCGGATACGTTCGGTACACGGAGGACAACTAATTAATTAATCTTTCGGAGGCCATAACACAATTTGGTTGGCATACCACATTGGTTGGCATACCACATTGGTTGGACGTTGGCCTAAAACCCTTTAAAACCTAAATAGTTGGCACTGAGAATTATTGATCCGACATATTTAATGAAAAATGTCACAAGCTTTTGCATGGTCTGGCAGTGGCGGCTCCAGAAATTCAAGTCAGTGGGGTCAACAAAAGACTTATCTTCCACAAATCGAATAAAACTTTTTCCCCTTTATAAACATTTGTCATCTAGTTTCGATAATTCGACAAATATAATATAAAATTATCAAATAATCTATTTTCGATAATCCGACAAAGATAATATTGAATTTAAAAAAAAAAAAAAAGTTAATACGTTGTTACTAATAGTTCTTAATCTAAAAAGAAAATCCAAATACATAAACTCTTACGGCTGCCTTCAATAAGTTTTCATGTGTTGAAATCGTTACATAATAGCTTCATTATCAATACTAGCAACAACATACTCTTTAATATATGTGACCAAACAATCATTCATCCATTGATCTCCCATTCGGGTACGCAACCTGTTATTTACGTATGTCATTGCTGAAAAGGCTCTTTCTACCGTCGCAGTCGTTACAAGTAAAATCAATGCTAATTTTTAAAGCAAATAAACCAATTGGTAGATGATATCCTTCTTTGTCTCCACTAATTTTCTAGCAATGTCACCAATTCATTTAAGTTCTAAAAACTCGTTGCTAGAGCACATATCAGTAATGTGAGCCCATTAATTTTTTAAATATTTTGGTAGATAGTTGGCCCATTAACTTAGGCGGTGGGTATTTTATAGTGACTTTTATTCACTACCATAACAACAAAGAAAAGGTGTAATGTTAACTAATGTGGGGGGAAAAACTCTTAAATTGAGTGGGGTCAAATTCAAAAGTTTATGTGGGGTCAAACTCAAAACCCCAATTCATGACATAAAGAAAATTTATTTTTAAATATTTTTTCAGATCTCAGTGGGGTCAAATGACCCCACTGTGATCAATGTGGCACCGCCCATGTGGTCTGGGTCTGGCTTGAACAGGCTTGGTGTAGCCCAGCTAGACCCGACCCAAGTTAATTACTATTGGAGTATGGAGCCGGCCACAAAACTTCACAAGGGCATGACTTCCCTGAACCTACACTTCTACAATTTCAACTGCCCCGCAATGGATGTTTCATTACATATGAAAAAAGGGATTACATAGAAGATGAAGTGATTATCTCAATTCGATTAAGACTTTATCTTCTTCGATTAAGGCTTCTTTCTCTCATATTTATTGGTCAGCAAATGGTATGGCAGACACTCTAGCCAAACAACGGGGTGCATAGAGTTGTTCAGCTTGTGGCCCCTATTGCTTAGTTTTGTTGTTTTTGGTGTTGGTATAAGGCTTTTGTACCAACTCTTTTTTTTTTCTTTCTTTCTTCTTTTTGTTGGAGATTTTGTTGTACTGTTGCTTTATCCTTAATTTAATTTACCATTACCGATCAAAAAAAAGAAAGAAAAGAAGATGAAGTGATTGGGTGACTTTAGCTATCAACTTGACAGCATACTGGGACCATCATATGAGTGATATGGATCACCAAAGGTATCTCACCATATGATTGATATACTGGGCCCGACATATAGTGGACCCCTTCCTTTTAAGTTTTAATAATATAGATCAAATTTTTGTACATTACAAATACATACCTTCCCCCAGGGGATCAAATCATATGTTAATTGTATTCTTGATCTATTTTTAAGCCAATCAAACTCATACTACAGGCCACAGCTGTTATGTCAATGTTGATGAACATGGCCCCTCAGACAGCTATCCTAGCGGAAAATAGCCAAGTTGTTGACGCCGGAGATGTGAAGGTGAACACCATAATTGCTGTTAAGGCCGGTGAAGTGATACCAATCGACGGGATTGTGGTAGAAGGGAAGAGCGAAGTAGACGAGAGAACTCTAACAGGAGAGTCCTTTCCTGTGGCAAAGCAAATCCAATCTACTGTCTGGGCTGGCACCATAAACTTAAATGGTAGATTATACTCTTTACTGTCGTTCTGTTTCCTAGTTCTTCATAGAGATTGGTTGTTGATACGCTTGAAAATGAAACCCTTATGAGAGATTGATGTACGTAGTTACGAGTGTTGAAGCTTTGCATTGCAGGTTATCTTAGTGTGAAGACTACTGCACTGGCTGAAGACTCTGCAGTGGCTAGAATGGCAAAACTAGTAGAAGAGGCCCAACACAACAAATCCAGGACTCAGAGATTGATAGACAAGTGTGCTAAGTACTACACACCAGGTTAGTTTCTAAGTTCTATAAGACTATCACCCTTATTTTCAAATAGACATAAATGTTCCTTCCTTTCCTTTTCTTTTCTTTTCTTTTTCTTTTTTTTTTTTTTTTTTTTTTTTTTTTTTTTTTTTTTTTTTTTTTTTCATACAGGTTTTGCCCATATAACATTTTTTTTTTTTTTGATAAATAGGAAAATTCATTAACAGAAGGAGAGAGAGAAAAGAAACAGACAAACAAACAAAACAGTAGGAACTAGCTTGCCCACACCACAAAAACCACTACCAAAATATGAAGGGGGGCTAACTTTCCCACCCAGTCAGGAATACTTCCTTCCCTACAAAAGTCCCTCTTTAGAGTGGACCAAAATTTAGCCAAATAGTAGGCCCTCCCATTGAGTTCCCTAGGAATGTCAGAGAAATCAATAGGAGAGAAGGATCTGATCAATGGCCTTAAGTCCAAAATGATGGGTAAAATAGACCAATCTTCTTTTCCTTTAATCCCTTCAATGACCACCGCCACATCACAAAAAACATGAGCTTTAGTATCACTTCATCCTTCAAAACTTCCTTAAAACGAAGAGGATTGACCTCGTTTTTACTTCTTTATTAAACGAAAGAGACCTTTCATCTAGGGTTGTTCATGGCCCAGGCTACGGCATAGCCAGGCCCAACTCAGCTTTAGAAACACTGGCCCAGGCCCAGCCCAAGCCTGGCATGGGCAGTAAAAATTAGGCCCTAAACCACACATTTAATCGATCGGGCCGGGCCAAACCGGGCTTTTTATCACTTTTGTGGGCATTTGATCCATTGTTTGGACTAAGTAAATTAAATTACATGCATTCCTTACATGGGCTGGGCCAGATTTTGGGCTTTCTATCACTTAATCCAAGCCGGACCCAATTATTAAACAGGCCCTAATTACATATCCAAGCCCATCCCAATGCTGGCTCCACATAATATAGCCAGAATTAGTCTTTCTAAAAGCTGCATCGAATCGAATGAAGACTAAAACCATATTCTTGGGGATTTCCACGCTAGGTACTGAACAGAAGCCTAGCTGAAACCCAAACCGCTCTAGCGTGATTACAATGAAAAAACATATGTTCCATATAGTTTCCTCCTTTTGTACACATATAATACAAATAGCATTGCAAGATTTAAATCTTGAGTTCATAAAACCTACGAGACAGTTTGTTTATATGGAGAATGCTCTCCTCCAAGCAGACGGCACCTCCAAGCAGACGGCATATTGCTCACATGTAGCCCAGCTCATGGGGCCCTCTTAATGTATGTCTGTCAATGGATTCGAGACAATGGGGAGCCAAAAAATTCAGCCCCACCAGATTATCTAAACCCTTAATTTAACGGCCTTCAAATTTAATAGCATCTCAATCTAGATATTTTGAGATTCAAATCCAACGGTGAGTAAAGTTTCGGTAAGCGTAAAATTAGCCATGGTGCTGGATCATGAGATGACAAGATTATAAAAGGTGGTGCACTAATCAAAGGTGGATCCAAGTGGGCCCCATCTAAGTAGGAGAACATTTTTCCTTGTCTGTACTATTTTTATTCTAATGACAAATCTGATCTTGTACTACTTTATCACAATTTTGCCCATATTACTCTTACATTATGTATTTCAATTTCTCGTGTTGTGCAGCTGTAATTTTAATATCGACAGGACTCGCAGTGGTTCCAACAGCAATGAGAGTGCATGATGTAAAGCATTGGTATCGCCTGGCATTGGTAGTTTTGGTAAGCGCGTGCCCATGCGCACTCGTCCTCTCTACGCCTGTCGCCACCTACTGTGCGCTTACAAAGGCTGCCTCTGTTGGGTTGTTGATCAAAGGTGGAGATTTTTTGGAATCTCTAGCGAAGATCAAGATCATCGCTTTCGATAAGACGGGAACCATAACTAGAGGTGAATTCACATTGATTGAGTTCAGATCCCTCTCCGACGACATTACCATCCCCACATTGCTCTACTGGTGAGCAATAAGCAACATCATCTTTTTTCCTTTTCTTCTTTCCCTTCTTATTTTCCTCTCACATATATACAATCACCCCCTTGATCTCTTTGTTTCATGGAACTGAATTCTTAGAGATTACAATACTATATATGTCTATAAACATACCATAAAATATTGGTGTGAAGCAAGAAACATTCTGTTTTAGTTCTGTTCAGTAGACATTCTAGTGTGACCCACCTGTCTCTGCAAATACCTTTTTTAGTGCTGAGTGGGACATTCTCAAGTGTGAGGCTCGCCCATCTTGACTTATCATGCCTGATCTCAATGGAGAGGAGATTTCTGCTAAGAAATTTTGTCGTGATTTACTTATACAGTATTAATTTCACAATAGCTCTTACTTTATTGTTGAATGAAATTCAGCATTTTTGTTATTTATTGGAAACTATATTAAACAAATCAAAAATGAGAATTTTTTCAGGGTTTCAAGCATTGAGATTAAATCGAGCCATCCGATGGCAGCAGCACTTGTTGATTATGCCCATTCAAATGGCGTTGAACCGAAACCAGAGAATGTAAACGAGTTTCAGATTTTGCCTGGAGAAGGAATATATGGAGAAATTGATGGCAAAAGTATTTACATCGGCAACAAAAGAATTGCAGCAAGAGTTGGATGTGAAACAGGTACATATAGATTCGCACTTCAAGTAAAGGAAAAAAAAAAATCCCCAGGATCACAAGCTTTTAAAACAGAAATAGTGGGAAAATTGTGGTGCCTACTTTTCATGGCAGCTTCATATCCGCCTTTGAGAGATGATGGGTCTGATTATCACTTTTTTTAGAGAAATGTTAGCCATAAAATCGAATCATATAAGATGGTGATGAAGGCTTGTGTGATTCCATCTTTTGTTTCACAATCTCAAACAATACACTTCATACCTCCTCTCTCTCTCTCTCTCTCTCTCTCTCTAAATGAGCTCATCATTGGTTTGTATTTGGGATATATGAATAATATTTAGTAAGTTGTTAAAAATGAAGTGTATGGTGGGTATCCAAAAATAGCCATCAAATAACTTTCCTTTTAATTGAAATTGAACCAAGAGAAGATTGAAAATGAAAACACAGTCATCACTTTATTAATTCAAATCTTAGGAAAGTGAAAATTCCATCTACATATTGAAAAGTATTTTCGCTACTTCTACTAACGCCTTGAGGTTTTGGTAGAAATGGTTAGTTAAAGAAATTCAAGATGATATCATAGCCAACCGATCGTGAATTCGAATCCCAAAAGACACAACTCAGCGCAAAAAAATAAATAAATAAATAAATATAAAAATAAAAATGACGTGTCGCCAAAAGTGTGCCGGCCGGGTCCACCCGAGGGAGAATATTGAGGAATGGGCTCCATCCGAGGAGAAATATTGAAAAGTATTTTCGCTACCTCCACTAACGCCTTGAGGTTTTGATATGAATTGTTAGCTAAAGAAATTCAAAACTACATTGCCTCGCATATATCTTTCATTATTCACTTCCTAACAATCTCAGTGGAGCTCATTTGACCATGGAGAATCATATATTTATTTGAAAGACACTTTAGGTGTATTGCTTGCGATGTTTAATTATATGCCCCTTCATGCATGGGTATATTTATTGTGTCTTCATGTTGTTATATATCCTTCCTTTCCCATTTTAAGTAATCATCATCATTATCATTGACCTTAAAAGGTGTTATCGATTTTGAATCTAATCGAGAACCTAAATTTTCAGTTCCAAGCTTGGAAGGAAAGAAGGAAGGAATAACGGCCGGATACATATTCTCCGAAGCAACTCCAATCGGAATTTTCAGCCTGTCGGATACCTGCCGGACTGGAGTGCCAGAAGCGATCAATGAGTTGAAAGAATTGGGCCTAAAAACTGCAATGCTCACTGGAGATAGCCGTGGAGCGGCCATGCACATACAAGATCAGGTGATACAAATGCCCCATAAACTATTATTCAATTCAGGTAACTGACATAGGAGTTAGTGCTCCATTTGTCTTGGACTGTTTGGAATCAGTAATAGAAGATTGGGGTTTCTTTGAGTTGGTGCCACTCGCAAAATTAACTTAATTACTCTTAAGCAATATTGCCATTCACAGTTAGCCAGGCTAAAATGGGGGCCAAAGTATGTCCAACCAAGTCAAGCCTATTTAGCTATGTACTGTGACCCAGACCCAGCCCAAGGGGTCTCATTGTCAAGCTCAGTGCCTGCACTTTAGTCAAAGATGAGACTCATTAGCGTTGTAGATACTGATCAAATAGGCCATTGAATTGTATACCAATCCAATAATTAAGCCCAATCCCAGCCCATGGGCTTAATTACTGCTGCTCTTGAAAAACTATTTCTAATATATCCCTTCGTTCCATGTGTATTGTATTTGTAGCTTGGGCATGCCATAGGCGTAGTCCATGCAGAGCTGCTGCCCGAAGAAAAAATGACAATCATCAGGCAGCTGAAGAAGGAAGGATCCACAGCCATGGTCGGCGACGGAATGAACGATGCACCCGCCTTAGCCACCGCTGATGTCGGTATCTCAATGGGAGTCGCGGGCTCAGCCGTTGCGACTGAAACCGGGCACATAACTCTCATGTCCAACGACATCCGCCGGATACCACAGGCCATCAGACTCTCGAGAACGACCCGCCGGAAGATCATCGAGAACGTGGCGTTATCGGTCACCACAAAGGCTGCCATCCTCGGGCTAGCATTCTCCGGCCACCCACTCCTCTGGGCGGCTATACTCGCCGACGTGGGCACGTGCCTGATGGTTATTTTCAATAGCATGTTCTTATTGTGGGGAACCAGTACAAAGAGCCCACCAGCCTCTGCCGCCAAATCTTCCCACAAGCATAATCATAATCATAAACACGCTTCGGATAGTTGCTGCGCCTCCTCCACACGTGTGGATCATGCCAAAGTCACGTGTGGATCGGTCGACTGCCATTTGACTCATGCCCACAAGCGCAATTGTTCTCAAATTGGTGCACCGGGCATGTGTCAGGGTGAGACACATGGCTCATGCGGCTCGGTCGACTCTCGTTGCACACATGTGGGACGCATGAACAAGGCCTCTCCTACACACGTGCATGAAGATGAAGAGTGTAATCATGATAAGCACATCAACATCGGTGATCGTGCTGAAGAAGCATGTGCCAATAATAAAGACACGTGTGGGGGACTTGATTCTCCATGTTGTGGTGGGATGGCCGCACATGCGAACCATGCGAGTCACGAAGATTCCATCTCCATCATCTGTGAGACTATCGACGGCATCGATCGATCGGAAGAGGCCCGCACATGTGAATCAATGGCCTCCGTGTGTTGCTCGCACGGGACAAAGAAAATGGAAGTTAAGAATGTTGAAGGCCATGGCACTTGTGGAGAACATACAAGAGGGCATGAGCGGACGGATTTGATTACTCACGCATGTTGCGGGAGGGCCTCATCTTCGCACGTGTACAATGAGATGGAGAAGAGGGGGTGTGGTGGGTGTTGCAAAGAAAGGGATGTCAAAGGACATTTATCCAAAATTGTGGTAACTTAATGACTCTACAGGGCATGTTTCTTTAGTAGAATTTCTGGAAGGGTGACTGTATCGGATTTCCAAGTACTGGAATTCCGAAATGCTACTGAAGTCTGTTATTTTTAAATTCCCTGTTTCTTTTGTACCTGAACTCCTGTATGAGAATTCCTGAATTTCTTATTTCATAATTACAGAGAAGTTCTGACTAGAACTAGTATGTAAATAACCCAAT
Organism: Camphora micrantha; assembly: GCA_003546025.1. Lineage (NCBI taxonomy): Eukaryota > Viridiplantae > Streptophyta > Magnoliopsida > Laurales > Lauraceae > Camphora > Camphora micrantha. The sequence goes on from QPKB01000002.1 coordinate 506,253, forward strand.
TCCACCCCCAGTCCAATACATAGTTCAACCCTCAAGCATCTAATACACAAATCAATCAACAATTCAATATCAAACAATCAACAATTTAATGGGGTTTCAATTATTAGAAAAATAATAATAATAAAAGCACATTCTCATAAATCAATCAAAAGTATAATGGGGTTCATCCACTTACAAAATGCATCCTCTAATTCTGATACTATGAGAACCTTTAAATAACAACCGTCATCATCCAAAACCCATGCACATTGATTCCTACTACATCAAATCCCAGGAAAGTGTTTATCGGTCAATGGATTTACATTTATATCACCTTTGCCTAGCCTAGCAATAAAACCTCCACTCAGTAGTTGTTCAGCAAAAGAACACAATTGTAGCATCGGACATCACAGTAGTATCAAGCATCAACAACACACATCAAATCCATCTTCCACATCATTATGCAATCATCAAACCCCAGGTCTCAAACTAGAAACACAATTAAAAAAATCAAACACATACATCTTCAGGCAGGAAATTTAAAATTAAAAAAAAAAACCCATGATTTTTCTTTTTTACTAAGGATTGTGTGTTGCTAACAAATGACCTATTTGTATTGGTAACTATAATAGTAATCAATAAGCTGTAGAGTACTATTATTTAAAAGATAAATCAACCTAGAAACTAACTAGTTTTTAACTAAGGCATTTCATCAAACACTTTACCTCTTATACGACCTGCCCTTAAATCCACTAAAATCAGATTAAAAAACAGTAATAAAACTTCCATGTTATATTAGATTTTTACTACAAAACATCTCAACAAATTCATATCAAAGAAGTAGGCATCATCCATATGCATAGAACAACTACAGCCCTCGCTTACGCTTCTTGCAGTTCTCTTTCAGAGCTTTGCTCCATTCTATACTGTATTGGTTTGACTCAAGGAAAATAAACAATAAAATAAAAAAAAACAAAGAATTGGCCTCTAGAGTTTTTTGACTGGAAATGGAGAAGGAAAAAAAAACAGATTTGGTTCTAGTCACATGAAATGGAGCAGGAAAACAAAACTAGATTTGGTTCTGGCCATAGGAAATGGAGAAAAAAAAAAAAAAAAAACAGATATGGTTCTGGTCTCTGTCATCTCCATCTTCATCTCCAAATCCCAAACCCTCTAAAAAAAAAAAGGATACCAAAACAGGATGACAGAAAGAAGGAAAAAACTTACAGTAATAATTTACAAGGATAGAAGCAGCAGAAATAGACCTCCTTTCTCCTTTTCGTGGCCCTGAAAATCAAGATTCCTTGTGACCGTTTGGATACCGGAGCTAAAACACAAGAGTCCTCGGAATTCCTGCCATGGTAGGTTTTTGGAATGCCCGATGGAGATGTGGGATTTGAAATATCAGGTTTTTAGCATTTGCAAATGCTAGGATCCCTAAATGCTAAAAATTCCACTAAAGATACATGGAATTTCTGACAGGAATTTCGGAATTTCCAAACAACCAAAATTCCTGTCAGAAATTCTAGGAAAGAAACGGGGTATTGGGATAATGCTTACAACAAGAGTGATCAGATACAGCAAGAGCATTGGGATATAGAATAGGATGACAAGGTCATCAACATGTATTAAGTGAAATGATTACAATAGAGACAATGAATGTAATCCCTTGTCAAAATAGAAGTTTTCAACTATCTCTAAGAACATTTTCCTTCGATATGGTTGGGTGAGATCAAGCTTTGATAATGACGATAATTGATATGAGAAAACATTCTTCATCTTCCACACGCAAGAGAGGAAGTCGTCAGAATTCTAAATATTCCGTTATCTTTGATCTAAAACTTTATTTATCTTAGAGGCAGGACTTTGCAAGATGGTCAGATCAACAAATTAGGCTATAATCTACAAAAGTGCATGAGAGGATTATAATAGGTATGGCATGTTTGTTTGCATTATGATACATGGGGTGGTTAAAAACGGAGACTACATGTGGATTTGCAAAAATAAATATCAAATAACATTTTCATTTAGAAAATTATTAGAATCAAAAGAAGATGTGATTTGATATTTATTTTTAGAAATTTAGCTTTAATCTTCATTTTTAACTACTCTATGTATTCTAATGCAAACAAAGGGAGTAAATGTTTCAATGTGAAGATGGTATTTAAGTTTCTTTTGAATGAATAATGGGAGCGCTCTTTTTGCTAACCTTGTGGCAGTTGAGAGTATAATTAATCACGTATTAGGACCTAGTAATTTTTTTCACAAGACGTCTAGGTGCATGTGGATCCCCATATATGAACCACATCTTAAGAAATTTAGAAATTTGTGACTTGAATCGGTCCTTGTCATCAACATGTATCAAGGATGGGGAAATACCAAAAGCATATATACTCTTATTATTCTGTTCCACTTTAATTATTTAACAATTCTCATAAACACTACACAAACCATAACCATCACTTCTATTGACTTTTGTTCATTTCGTACGCATCATGGAACCAAATCAAGAGGACTCTTTGTTTCATTTAGCCAATGAAGTGCAGTTCTCTCACAGGAGGCATGTGGGTTATGTCCATCTTCATGATCTTTTGTTCTTGGCTTGTTATGAATTTAAAATTCTTTCAAGGTGAAGATTTAAAAAGGGCCATCAAATGGTCTCCTTTTATAGGAAATGATTGCTGTGACATTGGTTTATTAAATCCTGTGACAACAATTCTCATTTAAATCACCACTAGGCCAGGCCATTCACTCTGTATGGACTCAACCATGACCTGGCACATGAAAATTGGCGTTTGGACTCAACCATGACCTGGCACATGAAAATTGGCGTTTGCACCATATTTTATATAAGTTTTGTATGAGAAATTAGAGGGCTTGTTTGTTTGCTTAAAATACATCGGAATTGAATGAGTAAGAATTTATGGCCAAATATGTTAGGAGTAAGAATTATTAAGGTGATGGTTGAGTATTCATTTCACATCTCTCATTGAATCGATTTCCATTAAAACAAAGGTTTTTTCGCAGTCATTTTGAATATTCACTCTCTCTTCTTTTTTTTTTTTAACCACTTATAAAATACAATCCTAGAAATTCAATTACACTTTGCATAGAATATAAAAGAAGTCATGCCATAAGTGGTTAAAAGTAAAGATCCAAGGAGAATATAAAAATGATGACCATCAAATGACATTCTCTTTATGGAAAATGATATCCGGCCATCACCTTAGTGATTCAAATCCTAGAAAAGTAAAGGTCCATGTACATTGCTACCTACTTATATACTTCTTTTGACCTCAAATTCATATGTATTTTGATGCAAACATATATAGGCCTAAGTATTATAAGAAATTTATTTTTTGTAAATAAAGTATTATTAGAATTTGAAATTCATTTGATGATCAGATAGACTTGCATTGCGAATTGCTTTTCACAATTCTTGTTCTTGTAAAAATCCCCAGCATCCTCAAGGCAAAAGCACCTACTCTACCTTTTTCAGAAAAGAAACAGCCTGCATCTTTCTTCTCCTCCTCCTCCTAGCAATAGAAAAAAGAAAAAAGAGAAAAAAGAGGCAGCCTTAATTGGAACTTGACACTGTCTATGCATGTACAAAAATTAGTGTCATCAGTATATATATTTGTATGAGGCTGAAAAAGGTGGCACACCAGCCGTCCAGTGGGCCAGGATATGCCACAATATCTCTATGCCCACATCATCACAGCATAAGATTTTATGCTTCAGTCCATTTATATAATCATCTTTTTCTAGGTCAAAGATTGCGACGCGTGGAATCATGTACGTTGATCCCTGAATTGATCGATAAAGAGCAAAGCGACCATGCATGTGCCTAGCAATATATGTATGGCGAGCACACACTCATAAAGGTTATCAGGTGGCCCACTCATCATGTGAGCCGTATAAAAGGGGTTGCAAATGGGATCCGACAGTCAGAGTATCCACTAATATGGAACCTATATTTGATCTAATGGAGATTTATTATTTGCGTTTCAGCGATTGATTCGCATTTGTGTTAATAGAGAGTATTATTTGTGGGACAGATAAAATCTTATTTTTAAGTGGGATTGTATTCCATTTTGGCTTCCGTCTTTCTCGATTTGACATGCATGGGACCCGCAACATACGGGCCATACGATTTCCTAAATTTTGGATTAAAAAAAAAAATTCAAATCAGAATCTATCCATAGTGCCAGTTTTAAAATCCCTTAAGTTTCGACGCAAGGATTTGGATTGAAAACGATTACATTTCCTTATTAAAAATGTATGTAACTTCTAAAACACTATATAATTATGTTATTTCAGAGTCTACTTAACTTTTAATCATATACCAGTTAATAGTTTTACTTGTATATGTATCTTAAAGTCTACTTAGCTTTTATCATATTCCATTTAATGGTTCTATTTGCATATTTAAATTTGTTTTGATACTCTTTTATAATGCGCATTTTTTTTTTTACTGATGAATTCTCTTAACTATCCATTTTGAGGGCCGGGCATGGATCTGATATTTTATTTTGAAGACAAATATCAAAAATTTTACCCCCAAATTCCTCTCTCGTACTTTTCCTCCCCACTTTTCAAACACCTTCAATTTCAACATTCCCTCCATTTTTCCTTCTGTCTGTCTTTTTTTTTTTTTTTTTTTTTTCATGTTACCTTCTTCCCAAACGATGCCTTAAAATCAACCGAATGTCTCTGTTTTTTTTTTTTTCTCTCTTTTGCTGGCTGGCGTACCTGAACCTTTATTTGAGAAAAGGTAAGAGGGGAAATCATGAATGGCCCACCCATAGCTAGCTGTGGGTTTGTCAGGTTTATCTTCAGTGCCAAGTAGCAAATTTACAGCCAGGTGAAATTTATCTCCTTCTAAGGAAAGCTCATGCATGGCAAGGACATTACATTTTACACCCAATCCCAGTCAGAGAAAAGGTAATGGAAAAAAGGTCAAAATTATGTGACTTCCTAGCTGTTGCACAACCTTGAGTTTGTACAAGTGCCAATTGGGGTCCATATATGGATAGATAGACAATGTTTTGTAAGTTTTTACTTGCGTTTTGTGAGATCCTAGTCCTCCCATATATGTATATATATATTTTACCTTTCTTATGTTTACTATATAAGTTGTTAATATACAATATTTTGAAAGAAGTCGTATATACTTGTGTAACAGTATAACTGAAAAAAAAAAAAAAAATGACATAACACAGTCTTCCACAAACTAGATCTGTTAGAAATTGTGTGCCCACCTGTCTTGGGACCCATATTGGATTAAGCAGTTGGTTAATACCGAGGACAATCTCCCATTGAAAGTCTTAATCTGTTGGAGAGTTTGGATAGGGATCGAGATGCATGGAGTATAAATAAAAAGGTGGTTGTATGTAGAAGTTCTTCAAGAATTTTCACATTGTTGTTTGAGAACTTGATCTATTAATTAAAATAATTCAAATTTATACATTCCTCATATAAAAATATTGAGGGAGGAAGTCTCACCTCAAAATTTATGAGTCGTTTTTGTTATTTTAATATTTACCAAATAGGGCTATGTTCTGCACTTATGCAAAATGAATTTGAGTGAGAGGTAACCATGGTAACCCTTTTACCCCATGTGGGACACTCCATGATAAATTTAACCCTAATACTCATTAATATCTCATGAATTAGCGTTCTCCCTAATTTGACACGAGTCCAAATAATAATCATTAATTATCATTCGGACTTGTGCCAAATTAGGTGCGGTGCAATTCGTTTATTATTATTATTATTTGTAAAAGATTCATTTGGGTTAGTAAGTCTGGGGCTAGTCTTGTGTTTTTGATCATCGGGTGTCCCACGTAATAGTAAAAAGATTATCTCTCATGCAAATTCACCAGAGATACCTCTTACCGGAACATAGCCCTACCATATGCATTATGACCCACTTCAAATTTGTCTGTCATTAGTTAGAATTGGAGCATTATTTATTTATTTATTTTGTTGGGAGTAGTCTCTTGACCGTCGCTCCCCATCACAAGTTTTCCAAACAACAGAAGGAATTTGCAAATTTTAAGAAGGGACATTTTCCTTCCCAATTTTCTGAAAAGTAAAGAAATTTGATATGTTTTCACATAAATCAAAATCCAACACAAAAGCCAGTCTACCATGTGGCTCACTAGATCAACGGCCTTCGGGAGAGCAGAGCCACCATGTTAAAAAAAAGCTCTTTGTATGGAAGGAGGCCAACTCATCTGATATCTAAAAGTGCAGGGGAGATATTTTCAAATATTGAGGGGGCCATGGCTAATAGACTGGACCTCTGTGCTTTGTGAACCATTTGTGTACAAGCTTAATTAAAGGCTCAATGACACAATGCAAAACATAGGTGATGCTCATGCAATTCATGGATGAAAAGGATCGATCGCCATCCTTATCATTATCGAAGCTTTATCTCAACTACGTTGGACCAACTATATGAATTTTGTTCGTCCATTCCAATTTATTTTAGTATTTATGTTAACGTGATAGAAGTATTACATCAACTATCAATCTGACGCAAGCTTCATCCCATTAATTAAATCTGGACTTCAAACCAACAATTAAACTAAACCATCCAGATTTAGTATAATGTCAAGAGAAAGAGGATGAGGAAATAACCTCAAGCCCCAATTATTAGTCTGAAAAACATGATGATGCAAAAACAGTAATGTGTCGAGAGAAAGAGTAACAAAACCTAAAGGGCACCAGCCCACATTCCCACCCCTCCCATCATGGATGCCTTGACAAAACCAAATATATTTGGTGGGTGCCGCACAGCCCAGCTACTTAATGTCTAATTCCATATCACGGGCGATGCAAATTAGTCCATTCTCCAATTCAATATTCTATTCATGTTACGGGGAGAAAAAAGTCACATAACATGAAGGGAAAATGCAGTTGATCAAATAACTTTGTTCACCTTCTTGTTTTAAACTTACATTTATAAACAATAATTAACATGAGAGGTGGGTTGTGTGGTTTTGCCTATGATGAAGTTTCTTAGATTTGAGTTGGAGTAGAACTCTATCAAATAACCCCCCCTTTTGATCGGATATGGATTGAAATAACGAAAAAAAAAAAAAAATAATCAACCCTTCTTCTAAAACCATCAAAATTGAGGGCTATGAATCAAGGGGTCAGGGTGATCTAAGCGACTTGAATTTTGCATACAATAGGTCCCATGTGGATCTTTCAATCCCTCACCTCTCTAACTCTAGGATTGTCATGGCCCTGGATGGGTGCCACCAGGCAGGCCCTGGAAGGAGTACTTTCATGACAGGCATCATGAGGAGGACCACCCTTATAATGTAGTGACCATTATTTTAAACCATGATTTTCTTCTTACACGGCCAGACAAACCTTTCCAGGGGACACCTATCCATCCGTCCCCTCTTACTTCAATCGATCACAAAGGCTCGAGAGGGGAGAAAGGGATTTCTCTCCCCTTTGGGGATGGTCTCAATGTATATACAGAATACAGATTGGGCCTTATAAATCATGGGCCTGAACTATGACTCAGGATAGACAAAATACATAATGTGAATAATGGGCTTGAGTTCTAAATTGGGTCAGATTTCTCATATTTACACAATCATGCATTGGCTACATATCCACGGCGGGTTGACATCTCCAATGTGCAAAACAAAAAGTCTACCTGGACAAACTTTTTGGCTAGAATTTTGGACAACCCGTATGATATCACTTGATTATCATAGTGATATTCAAGTGATATCATACGGGTTGTCCAAAATTCTAGCCAAAAAGTTTGTCCAGGTAGCACTACTCTATGCAAAAAGAGGAAAGTTCTGAATCATATGGATGTGGTGGGTGTAATTTTATAATATTTTTTTTCCTGACCTTTTGGTGCAGCATACAGCCACATTGCCCCATTTGGGGTCATTTGTGGTAGGGTCATGTTTATTTATCTTCACAGAACATTGCTCTTCTCCACTCAGAGGCCCCATGCTGGTCAACTTGAGAATATCAGCCCCCACCCATCAACTAGCTTCCATAAACACCCCCACCCCAACCCCAACAAATATATATATGTACAACCCTCCATCCTAGAAGTTTGTAGGAAAATGAATGAGAGGAGAGGAGAGGAGAGGAGAGGAGAGGAGCGGAGGGGGAGCATGAATTCTGCTTTTGTGTAGTGCTTGCAAATGACTTAATTGTCTATGGGCCTAACATAAAGAGGTAGAGAGTGGAATGCAGCCAAGGATGACTTGCCGGCACCCAACCGAAGACGGAAATGTCTGGAATTGTAAGTTGTCGGCAAGTTGTCCTTGGCTACACTTGGTTCTCTTCTTCTCATGTAAGGCCTCTATGACCCTAAAAAGAGCTGCCACCTACCAGCTACATTGTGATTTCTGAAGTTGGTAAAGGTAATCATCTACATTATGTATGCTTTGATGCATGAATGTATTTGCAGTGGTATATAGGTGTGTATATACATACACATTACTTATATCAACCTTAATTTGCTATACCCCAGACTTTTATCCTTGATAAGGCCCGGATACCACACCCCCCCCCACCCCCCCCCCCCCCCCCCCCCCCCCCCTTCACAATCCTTTCTTTTTATTAAAAAAAAAAAAACCAAAAATACTAGATTTCATGATTAATGTTAATCTTCATTATCATGACAAAATAGTTGAATTGCATGTCTTATTTGATTTTTCAAATAATACCTTATTTCTTTGTTCACCTTAGACTGCTTGTCATAATCATGTTTTATGATACTTCTAGACTGGGCCCTCATGTGGGTCATTTTGCAATGGTTGGAACCGCCCCTCTGATTGGTCAAACTCTGCAAGGACCCTACAAGTCAATTGTCACGCACCTTCTTTTGAATGTAGAACATATGCGTGGGTATTTTTGGTTTGTTTTGTGTTTTTTTTAATCCTTTCCTGACCATCCATTTAAAGAATCATTCGATTACCTAAATAAAAAACATGTTGCACCACAACAGGCTTGTTGGTATTTTGTTAATTTTAATATTGGATTGGAGTCTTAAGGAGTTATTATAAGGGTATGGAAGTCTAACTAAGCTTGCCTTGATTTAATAAAATTTCATCCAAAATTCAAGAGCTGTCTAAGAGAGTGAAATGTCATTGAAATGCGGAAAGACATGGCAATTGAAATGTCTTGGGTAGTCTATAAAAGAGTGTGTTTTTTTTTTCCTTTTTATCGGTATCTATATTAGATCTTGTATTTTTTTTTCTTTTTCTTTTTTGTAACATGGGGTGTGTATCGTGGAGATTGCTCATGTTATATGGTTTTTTGTGGAGATTGAAAAGCATCTTGTTATAATGTTATCTCGCACACATACGGGAAGACAGCCCACTCAAGTGGAAAGGGATCCCGAACAAGCGGGAAGAAGTGACTTATGAGGTTCGAACCCAAGACAATTAGGTGAGAACTGCATTTTCTTACCACTCAGGTAAGGAGCCGTCCTCATCATCTCGCCATCTTGAGGTCATGATTAATATATTTATCTTGTGAGTGTTTCATCAATGGATTTAAATTATGGTCTCTATTGCCTTGTGGCCGTACTACATCCCTAGATTCTCACAATCACACTCGCACATGACTCCATTTGATTATCTTCTTTGCTATATTATAGAAAATGGAGTTTTCTCAAAGGATTAGAAACATCATTTAAAATTTTCAAGGCAAAGACATATTGATGGCTCAAATCATCCAGACATATTGTCGGCTGGATACAGTGAATAATGTGCTTAGGACAGGATGATTAGCTTTTTTCCTTGTAACATGGTTAAGTGAATAATGTGCTTAGACTAGATTTCCGGAGGGACAAAGACTTTATCATCTTGTCCTTTGGCGTCCAGCAAAATCATCCAACTTTACATCTGTTTAGAGGGAAAGAGGATGGTGGACTTTAAAGGGAGGTGAATGGGACTATGAACTTTAGAATTTGGAAAGCTTAGAGCTTAGCTCCTGTATTAGATGGTAATGCTAGCTTGATTAAATGTAGTAATCAACCAAGCTTTTACATTCCCAATTTTAGATGTTAATATCTGCACAGCACAGAATGCATGTGAAAGAGAACTCACCTGATGAGAGACCTCTTCTATCTACCTGGCCATTTGCATGATGATATGTGGAATACATTATTCTCATTCCTAAATAAAATGGTTTGTTTTGATTAATAAGATGGCACTGTCAATGAGATTTTTCGTTTCCAAGTTGGAGTATGTTTTAGAATACTTTTGTGCAACCACTTTTCTACGAAAATAGAAAGGAGAAGCAGAACATTTCCACATACGAAACACCTTTTTCATAATTTGTTATTACAAGCAGAGAAGCAGCTCTCCTTTCCGCAGATGCTACATAACCATGCCCTTAAGAAGTCCTTTATTGTTTATGGAAAATATAATATAAAAGCCTGCGCCCTAGTTAGGCCTGTCAATGGGCCGGGCCTAGGCTTGAGTTGTCTAATCCCGTCCTGGATTTTGGACGGGCCTGCCAGGGGCTGACCAATCCCGGACCTAAATTGAATGGGCTTACGTCAAATCTCGTCCCACGCGAGCCCGGGCTGGGATAGGGTGGGCCCCGGCTTAGCCCGAACTGGAACATAAGCAAAACCTTAGTTGTCTGTCCTTTAGGTGGGCCCCACCGAAGGTGGGCTTCTTTTATGTTCCTACTGGGTCAGGCCACATAAATGGATGGGAAGTTTTCCACGTCATCAAGGTGGGTGCTGCTAAATTCAGGTGGGTTCGGGTTATTTATGGGCTCCACGTCCATATAAAAATGTCCACATATGAATGTCCCATAGGAAAAAATTTTGCCTGAATGCACGCCCAACAGTGTTGACATATTTCATCATGCAACATGAGGTAAATATATATATATATATATATATATATATATATATATAAACTCAATAAAATTATCTTGCAGCAGGGCCAGGCCGGGCTTGGACTGGCCGGGCCTACTCTGCCCATTCCCAGTCCCATTTTGGCCGGGCTTTCAAAAAATTGTATAAGGCTGGGCTCAATTTTTTATTATAAAGCCCTGTGTTTTCGGGCTTGGGCCTGGCTGGGCCGGGTACCCATTTCAACAGGCTAAATTGACAGGCCTAGCTCTAGTTGCGTATATGGCTCATATTGAGCTGGATTTAAACTGTGTTTTTATGCCCATCGGCTAGATCCGAGCCTAATTTTCATCAGTGAAACGGCTGGGTTTGTGCCTGTGAATACTTGAGGGCCATGCCAGGCCTAGGCGCGGGGCCAGATTTTTTCATGTTGGTTTTGGAGGTGACCACCCCTTACCCATATACGTGGGTATGCCCATGGATATACTGCAGATGTATTGACTTTGGGCCTCACTTTTTGGCTAAATATTACATCAGATAGCTGAACTAGCCGGGTTGAGAAGTTTCAACCTGGACCAGCCTTGCCCATGAACATCCCAACAATCATAGTTGTTGCAATAAACAAAAGGAAGATTTTCAAAAAGGTCAAAAGCTTTTGGCTTATTTTCAAAAAAATACATAAAGATTTGAATATTTCAAAAAAATATAATATAATATAATATATATATATATATATAAGTTTTTCACAATTCTTTCAACCAGTCCATGAATTTTTTTTTTTTTTTTTTTTTTTTTGAGAAATGAAAAAAATACCCTTCCATCATTTTTCAAGTTTTTCCTTTAATAAATCTTATAAGAGAAATTATCAAGTCCAACTCAAATAACTTAGTATGGCCCATTTCAACAACCTTTACGCATGGATGGTTAAAAAAAGGGGATTTCAAATGACTAAAAAACTAAAAGTGAGTAAGTTCTCTTCAGATTTTGGCATTAATGCATTCATCATTCTTTTTTTCTTCACCTATTAGTATTAGGGCTGCACAAAAATCCGGTATCAACGCTAAACCAAACTGAATCGATTGAACCGAGTAGTGTGGATCGGTTTTATAGTAGATCAGTTCGGTCTACGGTTTAAAAATCGTAAAAACTGCTTAGATCGATCAGTTATCGGTTTGAACCATTGATTCACCGCCTAAATCAAACCAACCGATATATTATGCAATTTGAGTATTTGACTATTTGGATTTTTATCTTTGCCCTAAACATTTGAATAAATGTAAAGGATGGGGGTGTCATAATTTTGAGATTTTCAATTTCTGATTTTCAAATAAATAAATAAATAAAATGGTTTAACCAGCCGAATAGAACCAATTACTTCGGTTCAGTTCGGTCTAAGCCCTTGGTTAATTAAAAAATCAATAGGTTTAGTTTGGTTTGGTGGTTGGTTTTAATGCTAAACTGATTCGAACCACCCATGTGCAGCCCTAATTAGTATTATTCAATGTAAATCACATGCCCATTTAGTAATCAACATGAATAGAAATATGACTGTCGTGATGGTAGAGTTTTGAAATCCAGAATCCAAAAATATCAACATCATGCATGAAGAAGAGGGCCTCCACCGTAGACGACTTGTGGGAAATCTGAGCCATTCACAGATAGACCCCATTCATCACCCGAAATGATCAATGGATAACAGTCTACACTCTACATTCACCTGATGAAGGAGTTCAGAGCTAGCATGTATTTCTGCTGCAGGGTAAGGTCCTGGCTGGCCCGATACAATTTGAGGCCTAAAGCGATATATAAGAATTATATTTAGGGGTACGACTTGGGCCAGACCAACCTGCTCCGAACCGACTCGATCGGCCCAAGACCCAAATTCAGGACAATATTTTCGGATTGGCTGAGACCTGAAAAATAAAAATATGATGGGATTTTGGGTGTCAGGTTTGGGTTTGGGTTGGCCTGAAATCAGGTTGGGGCTGGTTTAGGTTGAGGGTATTGGAAAATAATGTAATATGGTTTGGGATGTGACATAGGTTAAGTCAGATTCAGGAAGGGTTTGGGTCTGCCCTTCAGAAATTCATGCCACAATACGATTATGCCAAGTCAGGTTTTAGTTGGGTCAGATTTTGCTTGCCATTTTAGAATTCAGGTGGGTTCAGGCTGGGCCAGAACCCAACCCAACCTGCCTAAATTGTATCCCAAATTATACTTGGGACTTGATTGTGCAACAAGAGGATTCTACCCCTCATGGATTTCTGTTTCTGGAGGAGAGAGGGATCCCATAGGGGTGTTCATGGCTGGGTCTGGGCTAGGGCTTAGATATACAAGCACATATCTGGTCTAAGCCAGACATGGACATAAATGTCAGACCCAAGCCTTAAGTCAATTGGGCCGGGTAGGGCCAGGCTAAACCAGGGTTTTTATGACTTTTATGCACTTTCTAGACAAATTATCGCTGGATTATCTAGCTGCGCTTCGGGATTTCTTTCTCTTAATCCAAGCCCTACCCAATTATTAAATGAGTCCAAATTATATAGCCGGGTTCGTATAAAAATTCAGGCCCAGCACATGAGCATATGTAGGAATCTTGCTTTCCTACTGCTCCTATAGGAAACCAAATTCCTCTCCAATAAGGAAAATTGACTTATTATTTTCCTTTTCTTTAAGAAACATATATGTACAATTTGCATCAAAAGATAATAAACGAAACACACCTTAATTAAGGGCAAGTTAAGGTTACATGGGAAATCATTAACAATTTTCCTGTCAATCACAAATCCATCGCTGCAAAAATGCACCTTAAGGTCAAGCTTGGTGATAGGTGAGGAATCCATAGATTGAGAATTTCTCACTAGCGCAAATTTAAGGATTCCTTACTAAGGATTAGTTGGCCAAGGATTTCATATCTATAATGGTACGTGTTGTGGCATATCGCTGAGAAACGTTGGCGTTGATGTGTAAATTCTCAAATTTGAGGATTTGCAAATACTTTTGAGGGAGGGTTAGAGATCCGAAAAATCATCAAAATGGGGATTTCTACTGTCCCAAATCCTTGAGGATTTACAATAATGAAATGTGGATTTTTCAAATCCTCGGAAAAATTCTATGAAGAATCCCCAAGGAATTGGTTGCAAAACATGACATGTGATAATTCCACATATTTCCAGCATAATATATTTTTCCTCTAAATTTTGGGTGGTCGGTATACCTCTTATATACCGTTTCGGCCTTCCTAGTTTGTCCTGTTGCATGTCATATTCAAAAGACAGAGGAGTCATCCAAAAATCATCAATCTTTCTTTTATATACATGTGTGGTACTGGTGCGGCACACTATGGCCCCGTTCTTTTACTAGAATTCATAGAATTCATGTCTGGTGGTTGTCTGTGAATTTCAAATGCTAGTATTTGAAATGCTGTCAAATTCTAGAAATTCTAAATTCATTAATTCATTCATGGCCTGAATTCTTGCTTGAACTCTCGGAATGCCGTCGTCCTTCTCCCGGAATTCCTGTGTCAAGTGAGATTTCCAAATCCTCCTTGTTAAAATGATTTTTTAAATGCTGAGTTTTTTGGGATTTCAAATGTCTGAAATTTCAAATGCCCAGGAATTCTGGTAATGAAACACATAATTCCTGATAAGACAGCCTAAATTCCTGTTAGGAATTCTAATAATAAAACGGGACCTATAACTCACGATGTGCCCCATTGAACGTTTAAGTATGACTAGTATAGCCTCTAAATTGATGTTACATGCATGTCTCTTGTTGGAAGATTTTTATTTTTGTTGCCAACTTGCAGTGGACCAATGTAGGGGTGTTCATGGGTCGGGCTGGCCCAGGCTGAGGCATACCCAGGTCTGGTCCGACTTTGGAAACACATGCCCATATTCTTTGGCCAAGTCCGACAAGGGCTGTAAATGTCTGGCCGAAGCCCTCCCATTTAGTCATCGGGCCAGGCCAGAGTAAATGGGCTTTATAGTTTTAGACAAAATATCACTAATTACAAGCACTCATTGTTTGGACTGGGCTTTCAGCTATAAATCACTCAACCTAAGCTGGCCCAAATACTAAATGGGCCTAGATTAGATATCCAGGTCCAGCCCATATCAGGCCCGTGACCCATGTTTGCTAACGAGAGGGTCTAGCATTTTAATGTTTAGGCCGGATTTTACTCTTAGATTGAGATTGGGCCCACCATAAGCTTGACTAGATAAAAAAATTCATGAGTTAGATCTTTAGCTTTTGTGATTTGATCACTTTCTTATTTTTTCTGATGGTGACCCAACAAAGGAATTCTGTTCCATTGAACGTGAATGACATTGGATTCAAACCATGTTTATGTTCAAGTCCCAACTTCTATCTCACGTGTATTTTAAACCAAAAAAAATCCCTTCTATCCCACGTGCATCCCGCATGCTTGGTTGCTTTGATTTTGCAATTTTTCATGTGGAAGTGTTTGTTTGCATATGCCTCTTGATTTTTCTTCAGTCTAAATGTCTAATTGTTAAAAAGAAAAGAAAAAATCTTATTATTTAAGAAATGTCTATCAATTGGGTTGAGGTCATTCAAATGATCAAAATTATAAGGGCATGGTTACCTCTAATTATGATGAACATATATATATATATATATATATATATTTATATAGGGGTTGATTCAACAACTTGTCATCACAATTCAGTGCTCTAGGCATGGTAAGAGTTCCTTTTTTGAAATATATAGATTGAAATGGCAGGTCCAGTTTGCTGAAAAACACAGTGTGTATTAGTGCAATGAAAGGATTTTGTAATAGAGAGAAAGATTATTTTGTTTTTTCATACAGTCCACTTTTCTATCATTTAAGTGCAACATATATTCTTTTGTGAAAAATGAAATTACGAACTTTTTTTTTTTTTTCGATAGAGAAGATTGTGATTATTTATAACCATTATGACAAGAGCTGTCGTTTGGTTTAGACTAAGTTGTCAGTTTGCTTTTCCTGTTTATTTACTTACTGGAAAATAGTTCTCACTTATTATATGAGAACTTTTTTACCTGACTCAACTAGCAACCCATCTAAACATAGCAACCAATAGAAACCCCTGATAGTCACTAATGCCAAGGATTGGCACACATCTGAATGTATTGTACCGTTTGATTGAGGGTTGAATATTTTTTTAATATAAAGCCATTAAACTTTTGGGCCACGGATGAAGGGATTAGGGGGATGGGTTTGGAGTTAAACTTGATACTTGGGGCGATTTCACATAGATCTTTCCATCCCCCCTGGTCCCATCCCCAAATGCAGCCCAAAATTTGGCCCCACAAGAAGTTCTCATATAATATGTGAGAACTAGTTCTCACCTGGATTTTATCGTTATCTGAGTATATAAAGTCTTTGATTCTTTGGACCAATGAGAGATTCGAATAAATTTGGATCCCTACATATAGGATTCACAACATATGACTTAGAACCAAATCCTTGTAAGTTTTGACCTCGAGACCCTAGTATAGATCCACAATGGTTCTGCTCCCGATTTGACCCATGTGCATCCTTAATGGAGTTATTAGTGGATTAGCATCTGAATGTTTGGCTCGATCTGCTTTAAGCTAGTTTTGTCTCTTTTTATATAAACAAAAAGTCACATTTTCCAAATAGTCATTAAGATTTAAAACAATGAGCCATCTTTTAACATTTTACATTGAACAAGCTCTCGCCCATATAACTTTTACTATGAAATAATTTCGCTTGTACTACTTTCATTATATGACAATTTTACACATATAACTTTTTCAATATGATAAGTTTATCATCACCTACTTGAGAGTTGGTAGAGTGGCATAAGACGTGAGTTTACTGCCAAGATCTTGTGTTTAAAACCACCCCATATTTTCCATGTGTGAGTTTATGTGGGCTTAGCGGGCACCACTTGGGATATTAGTCTTGTCAGGTCAAAGACCTCACTGATATCCACGTTATAAAAGAATTATTTAGGATATAAAATAGTTTACTTGTAAACGGATCTAATCGAAATAGCTTTATTTTATATAGATAATTGAGTGAACTCTATCTCAAGCGGATTCAACTTAGCAAACATGCCCTAATAAACATGTTTGCAGCAAATGCTAGTTATTTTATAAAATCAGTAATTTAAAAATAAATCTCAAGAGGCATTTACAACTTGAGTGCGTATTTTCAAAATATTTCAATTATTAAGTTTTGTACAACAACATTTTTTTTTCCTTTTGGTTAAGATGTGTCTTTTGGGTCATTTATGAGGACATGACACAGTTTCAAGAGTTCCTTCCAAATCCATAAATTAAGGCCATTTTCAAAGTTCTTGATATATAGTATTCAAAGAATTACAGAAATGATAAAGTTTTCTTATTAAATTATCTTCTAATTTTTAAGGGCAATTTTATATTTATGTTTCTAGTGTGAAGACTTTAAATCAGAGTTGGGCATTGTATCATAGGAACAAAATTTCATCAAAACCGCATGTATGTGGAGAATTATTGTCTTTAAGAAAACACCTTTATTGTGATGCCCTGCCCATTTTCTATTATTTTCTTAATTTAATTTCTCACATTCACTTCTATTCTCTAATTAATTTGTTCTAATAATCAATTGCATTATTGATTGCACATTATTCGAAAGTAATTTCCCCAATATTCAATACAAGCATTCATCTAAGAGAGTTGAAGGTGATGGACCATCAACCTCTAAAAGTTTTGAGAAATTTTTTTGATGCACTTTTGGAAGCTTATAACCATTAGGACAAGAGCAAAATGTAGAATTATGACTGACTGATTCTTCTTTTCTAATCTATCCTCGCCGCACCTGCTATTTCAACCTAATATAAATACACATCTATCCCCAAATTTTGGCCACGCATGAAAATTAAACCCTCTGCATTGAAGGCACCGACAAGAAATAATGAAACAAAGTTCCTTTCTAAGTTAAAAGAAGAAAATCGAAAGGCTTCCATGAACAAGTTATAATGTTTCTCATTATCCAGGTAACTAGGTCAAGCCCCGGGGACAAAATGGGAAGGTCATTAGTGCGTTAGTCATGGAGCAGAGTTCATGGGAAGGAAACAGAGTCACATTTTCCTACTTGTGTAATGAAAGTCTTATATCTAGTTTTTATGACCAACAACTTTCCAACAACAAATGGGAGTAGGTGACGGTGATGTGTCGACCTGCCTCATCTATTTTTACTGGACGTGTTTGGATGGATAATGAATTGAAATAAAGTGAGGTTAAACATCAAATCAAGAGAAAATAAAATATAAGGGGATTATGATAGTCTAATGTTTTTAGTAGTTTGATAGAGAATCCTTTTTTACTTTTTTGTGTGAAAAGATGAATTTTCTTGTCATTTAATAAAGAAAAGAAGTAACTTTTTTTTTTTAAGGAATGAGGAAAATTTTAATTTATTTACTTTTGATATGACCCATAATATATTTTCTTAAGAAGGAAGAAGATGTGAGTTTGGCAGTGTGCTAGTAGGGTCAGAGTCCTATGGTTTTCTCAATACTAACCCAAGTTGAGTTCGGTACGGACTTGGGTTTTGGGTGTGTCTAACCTGTTCTACACCATTGCCTATGTTTTTACTATATATATATATATATATATATATATATATTATTAAGTAAAATTTACGGGGCAGCAAAAATACCAAATGGATTGCCATCCCTAGCTGATCATGCCCATTTTGTGATAGGATCTTCTGACTTTTCTCTTGGGGCCCAAAAGTATAAAAAATGGTCGCAAAATAATATATGAGAGGTTACAGTAAGAAGAGGTTTGGTGGGGGCACCCACCACCATGAATAACAAACATTTATAAACAAAAAGAGATCTATAATTGGACAACAAGACGTGAAGAAGAGTAGAAGATTATTTTCTTTCAATGTCAGGCAGTGATGTAACAACCTGAGATTGAAAGATGTGACCTCAGGACCCCACACATCTGGAATTTAAAAACATAACCTTTGGGCTTGGATTCCATGCAAATCCATGGGAAAATCCAAGACCCGACCAATTAGTGATTTTCTTGCATTTGGTTGGAAAAGGATTCCATGAAATCCTCATTTTATGTGTTCCAGAGGAATTCTCTTGATCTCATACAAGGACAAGTGGGTATTTAGACTATATAATTGTTGATTTGATCATAATTATAAATTCAAGATCTTAGGGGGTATTTTTTGTTGGAAAAATGGCTAAGAGCACCACTAATTTTTGTAAACTTTGAGCCAAAATCTAAGTGGGACCCACTTATCATTTTAGGTGGGAATACATGAGAATGTAATCTACCCCATGAGTAGATTAAGAACACGTATTGGATTGCTCTAATCCATTAAGGAGTGAATGAGAAATTGCCTCCTAAAATACCACTACTTGCCTTGCACCGAACCGAACCGGGCTTGAGCTTGGGCTTGGGCTTGGACTTCACGCGAGTTGGGCTTAGCTCGGTCCACTACCCATTCACATATGAAAAGATGTGTCCATTTATATATGAAAGGATGGGTCCATTCACATATGAAAGGGTGTGTCCAAAGTGATGTGTCCTTTCACATATGAAAGGGTGTGTCCAAAGTGACGTGTCGTTTCACATATGAAAGGGTGTGTCCAACCTCATGAATAGACATGAAGCATACTATAAATATGCATCTTGTTCATCCATTTTACTCATCAAATCCATTGCTGTTGCATTGCCATTTCGAGTCATCTGAGTCCAGAGAGAGTCCTGTTGCACTGTTGGTTCGTCAGTCACACAGTTTGTAGTGCTGCAACTGTTGTGAGACCGATCATTGTATCTTGGGAGACAGACGCTGCTGAAGCTCGTTAGCACCTTAGCGAGGGCGAATTTTGTCTTAAGGACATAGTGTTTTAACACTAGCCTTGATCAACGTTATTCTACAATCTCCTAACATAGTATTGTTTTTCTGCCTTCAAACAGTAAGTGTATTTTAATTTAATTTTAGAATTCTGTTCTATTGGTTTGCTTCACTGTTGTGAAGAACTGTTTCCTAATACTGAACTATTACTGTATGTACTCGGATTAACAATCTTAAGACAAAATTTATATTCATTTCTAAGTACACTCTGTTACAGTTTTACTTCAGTATTTTTTTGTTTCAGTTTATGTCAATTTCACTGCTGGTTTCTAGTTCTTCTAAGTTCTAAAACTGGTATTGTGAAACTGAGTTTCTCTCTTTTCTATAACATTACAGAACTTCAGTGTGTTCTGTAAATTCTTTCTAGTTGCCCCAGTATACAGTAACTGAGATTATAAGTCTGCAGTATTCTCCGTGTTCATTTAATTTCTGTTTTGTTAACAGTAATGGGTATTGAGAATAATACTCCAGTTAGTATCCCTACCCCTGTTATGGTGAACCATGGGGAGAAACCTGAGAAGTTTAATGGTACTGAGTTCAAAAGATGGCAACAGAAAATGTTGTTCTATCTCACTACCTTGAACTTGGCAAGGTTCCTCCATGAAGAAGCCCCTGCTTTAATAGAAGGTGAGACAGACAAGCAAGTTGTTGCTGCTGTAGAGGCCTGGAAGCATGCTGACTTCCTCTGTCGGAATTATATCCTCAATGGACTAGACAACACATTATATAATGTGTACTGTTCATTGAAGACTGCTAAGGAATTATGGGATTCACTTGAGAAAAAGTACAAGACTGAAGATGCCGGAATGAAGAAATTCGTTGTTGGCAGATTTCTTGACTACAACATGATTGATTCCAAAGCAGTAATCAATCAAGTTCAGGAACTTCAAGTAATTCTCCACGAAATACATGCAGAAGGAATGTCTCTTAGTGAGTCTTTCCAAATGGCAGCAATCATTGAAAAATTGCCACCACTTTGGAAGGATTTTAAGAACTACCTTAAGCATAAGCGAAAGGAGATGAAACTTGAAGATCTGATTATCAGATTGAGGATAGAAGAAGACAATCGTGCATCTGAGAAGAAAGCAGGAAAAACCTTCACTGAAGCCAAGGCAAATGTGGTGGAACATGGGAAGAATCCTAAGAAGAGGAAGAACAATCCCAACGGTCCAAAGCAAGGTCCCAATGATAATAAGAAGTTCAAATGGAACTGCTATGTATGCGACAAACCAGGCCACCGTGCTAAGGACTGTCGTAAGCGTAAGGACCAAGGAAATACAAGTAAGAAACCAGCGCAGGCCAACATGACAGAACTGGACACTCTCTCCACTGATGTTTCAGACATCAATCTTTCTGCTGTGATCTCAGAAGTCAATCTAGTTGGTAACACCAGAGAATGGTGGGTGGACACTGGGGCCACTCGACATGTCTGCTCAATCAGAGAGATGTTCTCCACTTACCATGCATCAACTGGAGAACAACTCTTCATGGGCAACTCTGTCACTTCTAAGGTTGAAGGCCAAGGACAGGTGGTATTAAAGATGACTTCTGGAAAAGAACTCACCATCAACAATGTGCTGCATGTACCTGATATTCGTAAGAATCTAGTATCAGGCTCACTACTGAGTAAGAAGGGTTTTAAACTTGTATTTGAGTCGGATAAGTTTGTACTCACTAAATCTGGGATGTACGTGGGAAAATGGTACATGAGCGATGGGCTCTTTAAAATGAATGTAATGACAATTGTACCTAATAAGAAAAACTCTTCTGCTTATATGCTTAAGTCCTCTAATGTGTGGCATGGTAGACTAGGTCATGTTAACTATGATGCTTTGCGTAGATTAGTTAATATGGAATGTTTGCCTAGATGTAGTTTTGATTCTAATATCAAATGTGAAACATGTGTAGAAGCTAAACTTACTAGAACTTCTTTTCATTCAATTGAACGAACTTCTGAACCCCTTCAGTTAATTCATTCTGATATCTGTGACCTGAAATTTGTTCAAACTAAAGGTGGTAAGAAATATTTTCTTACATTCATTGATGATTGCACAAGATACTGTTATGTTTACTTATTGAGAAGTAAAGATGAGGCATTGGAAATGTTCAAACATTACAAGAATGAGGTTGAGAATCAACTTGACAAGAAAATCAAGGTGATAAGAAGCGATAGAGGTGGTGAATACGAATCACCTTTTGGTGAATTCTGTTCACAAAATGGCATTATACACCAAACTACTGCTCCTTATTCACCTCAGCAAAATGGTGTTGTTGAAAAGAAAAACAGAACTTTAAAAGAAATGATGAACGCTATGTTAATAAGTTCTGGATTACCTCAAAATTTGCGGGGGGATGCTATCCTCTCTGCAAATTATATTATCAACCGAATACCTCAAAAGAAAACCAATAAGACCCCCTACGAATTGTAGAAAGGCAGAATGCCTACGTACAAATACTTGAAAGTGTGGGGGTGTTTGGCTAAAGTGGCAGTTCCTACACCTAAAAAGGTTAAAATAAGACAAAAAACAGTTGACTGTGTATTCATTGGGTATGCTCATAATAGCAGTGAGTATCGGTTTCTAATTCACAAGTCTGAGATTCCCGATATGCATCCTAATACTATTATTGAGTCAAGGAATGCATCGTTCTTTAAACATGTATTTCCTTATAAACCATCGGAGGAAACGAGTTCTCCTAAAAGAACTCATGATACTGCTAGTAGTAGTAATCAAAACCAACAAGAGATTGATGAACCTAGACGAAGTAAGAGGGCTAGAACATAAAAAACGTTTGGTTCAGATTTCCTAACATTTCTGTTAGAAGATGAGCCTCAAAGCTTTAAAGAAGCGGTGTCTAGTCCCGAGGCACCATATTGGAAAAAGGCCATAAATAGTGAAATTGAATCAATTTTGCAAAATCATACATGGGAACTAGTGGATCTTTCACAAGGTTGCAAAACTCTTGGATGCAAGTGGATATTCAAGAGAAAGATGAAAGCAGATGGATCAATTGAAAAGTACAAGGCCAGGCTTGTTGTTAAAGGATACAGACAAAAAGAAGGCTTGGACTATTTCGATACCTATTCACCAGTTACGATGATAACATCCATTCGAATGTTAATTGCAATTGCTGCTATATACAATTTCGAGATACATCAAATGGATGTCAAGACAGCTTTCCTAAATGGTGAATTAGACGAAGAGATATATATGGAACAACCAGAAGCGTTTAATGTTCCAAGTCAAACTAAGAAAGTTTGTCGGCTTGTCAAATCTTTATATGGATTAAAACAAGCACCAAAGCAGTGGCATGAGAAATTTGACAGTTTAATGATGTCAAATGGGTTTAAGATCAATGAATGTGAAGTGTGTGTATGTCAAGAGCACTGACAATGGCTGTGTCATTATCTGCTTATATGTTGATGATTTGCTCATTATGGGTAGCAATGATGGTATCATTCAAGCTACCAAGAGAATGTTAAACAATAAGTTTGATATGAAAGATTTAGGTGTTGCCGATGTCATACTAGGAATAAAGATTTCTAAAACATCGGATGGACTGATATTATCTCAATCACATTATATTGAGAAAATACTCAAGAAATATAATCAAGATAGTAGCAGTCCAGCGAGAACACCTATAGATATTAGTATCCATTTATCCAAAAATAATGGAAAAGGCATATCACAACGAGAATATGCGCAAATAATTGACAGCCTAATGTATGTAATGAATTGCACTCGTCCTGACATTGCATATGCTGTTAGTAAATTGAGTAGATACACAAGTAACCCAGGAGCAGACCACTGGAAAGCCTTAGTCAGGATTTTAAGATATTTAAAATACACCCAAAACTATGGATCACATTATTTTAAATATCCAGCCGTACTTGAAGGATACTGTGATGCTAACTGGATATCAGATATCAAAGATTCAAAGTCCACAAGTGGATATGTATTCACGCTTGGTGGTGTAGCAGTATCATGAAAATCTTCTAAACAAACATGCATTGCTAGATCCACTATGGAATCTGAGTTTATTGCATTGGATAAAGCTGGTGAAGAAGCTGAGTGGCTTCGTCATTTCCTCAAAGATATTCCAATGTGGTCGAAACCTGTGCCTCCTATTTGCGTTCATTGTAATAGTCAATCAGCAATTGAAAGGGCACAGAGTCAAATCTTTATATGGATTAAAACAAGCACCAACTGTGTCCGGGAAGATTCTGTGTGAACTCTATTGTTTCGGTTTACGCAAAAGGTTGATCAGTTCAAGACATCATGTTCATTGTTCAACCAGTAAATCCGAAAGTAATTCACAAGGGAAGGTTCAAGGCCACAAGCTACCTTTCTCTATACAGAAGATTTCCCATTGTACTCTCTCTGTGTGTCTGCATATCATTTCATTGCTTTCAGTCAATTTCATTCATGTGGGGGATTGTTGGAAAAATGGCTAAGAGTACCACTAATTTTTGTAAACTTTGAGCCAAAATCTAAGTGGGACCCACTTATCATTTTAGGTGGGAATACATGAGAATGTAATCTACCCCATGAGTAGATTAAGAACATGTATTGGATTGCTCTAATCCATTAAGGAGTGAATGGGAAATTGCCTCCTAAAACACCACTACTTGCCCTGCACCGAACCGAATCGGGCTTGAGCTTAGGCTTGGGCTTGGGCTTGGACTTCACGTGAGTTGGGCTTAGCTCGGTCCACTACCTATTCACATATGAAAAGATGTGTCCATTCATATATGAAAGGATGTGTCCATTCACATATGAAAGGGTGTGTCCAAAGTGATGTGTCCTTTCACATATGAAAGGGTGTGTCCAACCCCATGAATAGACATGAAGCATACTATAAATATGCATCTTGTTCATCCATTTTACTCATCAAATCCATTGCTGTTGCATTGCCATTTCGAGTCATCTGAGTCCAGATAGAGAGTCATGTTGCACTGTTGGTTCGCCAGTCACACAGTTTGTAGTGCTGCAACTGTTGTGAGACCGATCATTGTATCCTGGGAGACAGACGCTGCTGAAGCTCGTTAGCACTTTAGCGAGGGCGAATTTTATCTTAAGGACATAGTGTTTTAACACTAGCCTTGATCAACGTTATTCTACAATCTCCTGACATTGTACTGTTTTTCTGCATTCAAACAGTAAGTGTATTTCAATTTAATTTTAGAATTCTGTTCTATTGGTTTGCTTCACTGTTGTGAAGAACTGTTTCCTAATACTGAACTATTACTGTGTGAACTGGGCCGATTCTATGAGAATAATAAGGCTAGATTTTCTAAAGCACTCATGAAACCAGGCATTGTTCAGGGCCAAAACGAACACAATCATGAGAACCAACTGTGTTCGGGAAGATTCTGTGTGAACTCTATTGTCTCGGTTTACGCAAAAGGTTGATCAGTTCAAGACATCATGTTCACTGTTCAACCAGTAAATCCGATAGTAATTCACAAGGGAAGGTTCAAGGCCACAAGCTACCTTTCTCTATACAGAAGATTTCCCATTGTACTCTCTCTGTGTGTCTGCATATCATTTCATTGCTTTCAGTCAATTTCATTCATGTGGGGGATTGTTGGAAAAATGGCTAAGAGTACCACTAATTTTTGTAAACTTTGAGCCAAAATCTAAGCGGACCCCACTTATCATTTTAGGTGAGAATACATGAGAAGGTAATCTACCCCATGAGTAGATTAAGAACATGTATTGAATTGCTCTAATCCATTAAGGAGTGAATGAGAAATTGCCTCCTAAAATACCACTACTTGCCCTGCACCGAACCGAACCGGGCTTGAGCTTGGGCTTGGGCTTGGACTTCACGCGAGTTGGGCTTGGCTCGGTCCACTACCCATTCACATATGAAAAGATGTGTCCATTCATATATGAAAGGATGTGTCCATTCACATATGAAAGGGTGTGTCCAAAGTGATGTGTCCTTTCACATATGAAAGGGTGTGTCCAACCCCATGAATAGACATGAAGCATACTATAAATATGCATCTTATTCATCCATTTTACTCATCAAATCCATTGTTGTTGCATTGCCATTTCGAGTCATCTGAGTCCAGATAGAGAGTCCTGTTGCACTGTTGGTTCGCCAGTCACAAAGTTTGTAGTGCTGCAACTGTTGTGAGACCGATCATTGTATCCTGGGAGACAAACGCTGCTGAAGCTCGTTAGCACCTTAGCGAAGGCGAATTTTGTCTTAAGGACATAGTGTTTTAACACTAGTCTTGATCAACGTTATTCTACAATCTCCTGACATAGTACTGTTTTTCTGCCTTCAAACAGTAAGTGTATTTCAATTTAATTTTAGAATTCTGTTCTATTGGTTTGCTTCACTGTTGTGAAGAACTGTTTCCTAATACTGAACTATTACTGTATGTACTCGGCTTAACATTTTTGTATGTCCTCATTCAAAAGGGGTGCGGATGGTTTAGATGATTGGTAGATTAAGTTTATGTATGTATGTCCACGGAAAATTATTTATGTGGAGAGAAGATTTTCAACTCTTCTTAGAAAAAGTATTTTCGTAAAATTATAAAAAATTTAGCTCATTTTTTTAACTTTTTCTAATCAAAAAAGCTATGGTACCAATTGTAGGTTTTACATAATGCAAAAAAGTATTTCCGCAATCCTCACTTTTCCTATGAAAACTCAGCAGTACAAATGTGGTGCCTTTCAGCCTCCCTACCATCACCATCCATATCATTTCTGCTTTCCTATTGAATTCATGACCTACCCTCGTCAATGGTGGAATTAGGAAATTTTCCTTGGAGGATATCCATGTGAAAAATCATCTCAGGGTGCAGTAGCAGAGGAAGGAATCCAAACCAAAAAACCATGGTTCTCACTCCGGATGTTATTGGCGTGAGCTATGATAATATTTCATGAGAATCCTTGAAACTCTGTAACTGATTTTGAAAAAAGAGAAAACGATGTTGACTAAATTTAATTTCTACCATCCAAACACAGGAACATTAATTGAAACCATCTATTGTCAAATGCTTATTATTATTATTTTTTCCATCCATCCATCCATTAGATAGACCTACCTACCTAAATGGTGGTTAGGTTCACCTGTAGCATTTAAGCCACATCAAACCGTGGGTCTGGCATATGTAAAACCTATAACAACTCATTGTAGGGGGTTGTGATTATAAATGCTTGAGTAACTCGCTAACAATATTAATTGTTCAATCAAAGTGACTCTTTTACTATTTGATTGATTGAAAAAGATGGTATGAAGGGCCCACGGTAGCTAAATTCAATTTAAAGCGAGTGAGTAAAGAGGGAGCCAATAATTAAAATAGTTAACCGGTTCAACCAGTCCAACTCATAGTTTGAAAACACAAACTCAACTTGGCCCGGTAAGCCGAGAACGATGGGTTGCTCAGCTGCTCGGCAATCCAGCCTTTCACCCACATTAGCAGAGATTGATTCATTGTCTTTTCCACTCTTTGCATGTGTGAGTTCTCAGTCATCATCATTTGTTTGAGTACTCTTCTGGGTCCCAACCTCCTT
This sequence comes from Camphora micrantha, assembly GCA_003546025.1. Lineage (NCBI taxonomy): Eukaryota > Viridiplantae > Streptophyta > Magnoliopsida > Laurales > Lauraceae > Camphora > Camphora micrantha. The sequence goes on from QPKB01000002.1 coordinate 533,521, forward strand.
AGCTGGGCTACCAAAAGAAACTTAGCTCAGGAGGCCAATAGGCCGAGTCCAACTTTAAAATAACATCTATGAAAAATTCTCTTTTTCCGCTTTTTCTTTTTTGTCTTTTTACTAGATTGGGACAGCAGTAAAGGCGTGAGCTTTCTAATGTAGTAATAAAGATTAATCCTTAATTACCATTTATGAGATTAAGGTACCGTGCCCCTAAACTATATGTGATTTTGCCACCCATCTTACTTACAGTATATGTATGTCAACTCATTATGCACGTGTATATTAATGTCTGGTCTAGACATGAGTTCTCAATTTAAATGTTGCTTTTGGTATGGGTGGCGGAACAATGAGTTGGTTCAAGTCATTATTATTAATGGTTTGCATAGAATTGAATTGCTACCGATTCATAGTTAAATAGGTCCCAACTAAAGAATCTAAAATAGGTAAAAAGTGAATGATATCTTAAGTAAAATAGGTAAAAAGTGAAGGATATCTTAAGTTTGAGATGTAGATTCTATGTGGGGTAATTTTCAAAAGATCAGGGTTATGTTAAATCCAGCAGTAATCTCGGTCACGAACATCCCGCCTCGGACACTGGTCCGAGGGCCGAAGTGACTATCATCATTTTGGTCAACCCTGACACAAGACCGACGTGATCTCGGCTGTGTAGCCGAGCCTCAATCACGCATCTCGGTTGGAACTGTGTGCCGAGGTGCCAAATGAGACAAGCCCTGACAGCCGTCTCCCCTCTTCAGATACATGGCGGGATATGAGTACACACCACCTACTTCATCCCAGCCGTCCAAATCTTCACCAGATCTCTAACAAAATAGCATCCAGTGGCTATGGCCATATCAGGGCGGGGCCCAAGAAAAGGTCCGATGGGACCTTCACCGCCATCAAGTCAAGCCTAGTATCCCTTGCATTTAATGCGACGTGGGCTGATCGGACCACTATTTAATGCGATATGGGCTGTGATGGACCCTCATTAACTGCTTTGTGGGCTGATAAGACTTGATCAGTCAGATCATCAGGCCCATTACCAAATACCTAGAGAATCTTTTATATATAGAAAAGAAGTCATTCCCACAGAGGTACGTAAGCACGAATTTACACATGCATGAACTTTGCCCTCTCTTCTTCTCCAACCTAAGTTCAGTCCCTGCACTAACTTGAGCATCGGAGAGCTCTGTGCTGCCCACAGCCAATGTCCTTTGACTGTTTTTTCTATCCTTTTAGGTCCCTCAAGCGACTAGTTTTCACAGTCATTTGGATAAGTCCTGTAAGGCACCCTCTAATCTTGTGAGTTATATTTTCTGTACTTACAGATTCGACCCTGATTATCATAAGATTTGATTTAGTAGGGTAACAATTAGGCAATTACTGTTAACCAATGAAGAGATTGTATGATGGTTATTTATAGGTCATTTACTTTTCTTTCTTTAGTTTTTGCCACTATCACTATAATAGATCTCCTTCTACCTAAAAAAAAAAAAAAACAATAATAGATCTCCTAGAATTCGTAACAATTCAACAATCTCATTCAAAAAGATAGGAGTCTAGATCCTCTAAGTAAAAAAAAAAGTGGAACTTCATGGTGGGGCCTGCCTATTGAAGATGAGAGCGCTATGCTGTATAGCGAAAACTCAATCCAAAAAAATTTAGTTCCACTATAAGAATAATCACTTAATAGAAAACGTGAATCATGAGTTTACAGAAAAATTTTCTAATCTCGTTTTTAATTAAATGGTCAATCTTATAGTTGAACCAACTATTATGATAGCATAATTTAGAAAACCATAGTCATTATATGAAGTTTTATTCTAAACGACTTGAATTTTAAATAGGTGGGACTCACTATATAGTTCGACTCCTTTCAACTCAAGATTTATCCAATTTGAAGAATCTCATTGAATCCATACTCAACAAATAAGCTTCATATTTTAAAAACATGAGTTACACAGGTTAAAAGGGGAGACTCGTGGGAACAATCCCTCCATGCTTGGGTTGTCCCACATGGACTAAACCACTGACCTGAAAAAAAAAAAAAAAAAAAAAAAAAAAACTCAGGACAAAATGAGCCCGTGGCAAGGGTATCTTATCTTATTTCACCATGACCAAGCTGTCCAATGATTGATCCATCCATGTAGATAGTCTCACAGGTTGTACACCGCTCATCCATCTCACAAAACATTTAAAAACCCAGGTATATGACCTGACCCGAAACCGACCTGCGTGTGTTATGTGAGCTCTCACACAAGTGTCATAGAAGAGAAATCTGATCTCCCGGTCATCAGATCTCCTTACCATACCGTTACCACGTGCCAGCTGCTGACTACCCGATTCAGACACCGTCACGCCACTAAACACGTGCCGGCGACATTCCCAACCCGAAACGACACCGATCCAACTTATTAACTTTCTTCACTCTCATCCTTCTCGGATTCACACCTGTTTTTTCAGCGCGCGCGCTCTCTCTCTCTCTCTCTCTCTCTCTCACACACACACACACACACACAAGAAACTCACAAACTGAGGAGGAGAAGAAGAAGCCCATGGCGATTTCGAAGGTCCTCGTCTTTTCGATCTTTCTGTCGTTGCTTTTCTTCAATATCAGAGCCGATGCACCGATCGAAGATGGAATCTCCTCATCTGACGGATCAGATTCGTCGCTGAAGGCCGAATTAGAGCAGCTTAAATCGAAGATCTCCGATCTAGGTCAGTCAGATGCCCCGCCCATTTATTTCGATTTCTTTAGCGGATTAGGTTTTCTCCGACAGATCTTCGGGGTTTTGGTTTGGTTAGCTTCCTTTCCCGTTTTTAAAGATTCCTGAGATCGGTTATTGTTAGGGTTTTTGAAAACTGATGGCGTTTTTTATTGTCAGTATGAAATGTTTACCTAATTTTAGCAGTTTTGTTCTTGAATCGATGTGCTTTTTTTCCTGATTCGAAAAAATCGCGAATTTTAGTAATTCTGCGCACAGCTTTCTTTCTCGGTGTGAAAAAAATCGCGATTTTTAGTAATTCTGCAACCCCCCCCCCCCCCCCGGCGGCGGCCCCTCTCTCTCCATCTGTGTGTGTATGCGAATTAAATATCATGTTTTGCTGTTAGAGATAGATCTCAGGAACCTGGGCTGGGCTGTGAATGGTAACTATAATGGCGGGGCAGGGGTTTCGAATGTCTTTCCATCGTGAGGTAAACTTTGGATGGACTCAGTTGTTTTCAGTCCCAGCCGTTTCGATAAAGTTTGATGAGTGCCAAATTTGCATGACCAGTGAGTGGAAAATTAATTAGAGGGTGGGCCCCACACGCCACGCCGTTCCATGCTAGCTGAAAATTCAGCTTTGAAGTGGCGTGTTAATGAACTTGAGTCCTCTACCAACTGATATTAATTCCTTGTATGTGCAGGAACAAATGTTACACAGGAGCGATATGAATGAAACTTTCATAGTTTACTCTTTTTTTTTTGGTTGCTGGTTGTAATATTAGCATGTTTATTATGTTTCTGAACTTTGTATGTTGTACTTGACTTGTCTTTTTAACATAATCTCCTTTTAAGGAAAAAGAAGGAAGAAGGTGGGGGTAATGATGAATTTGAGTCTTTCTATTACTATTTTGCTACTTTTAGGATGATGTATGGTTGTGGGTAAAACACCTCAACAAGAAAAAAAAACAACCCCCCCCCCCCCCACACCCCCCCCCCTCGCCACTTTTTTTTTTTTTTTTTTTCCTTTTTGTCAATTTGAGTGGGTTTTCTTCTTTTTTCTCACCAACTTGTTTTGTACTTATAGTTAGTTTCCTTTAATATGGCTGCTCTCAATCACGGGTTGGCAAAATAGTGTTCTACTCCTACTAAAATGGAGTGGAAGTCAAGATATGGAAAAATCTGGCCTTGGGACCAGTACTTACTGATGAACTAGACACTAGGAGGATCAGGCTTTATTTATTTATTATTTATTTTTGGAATGCTAACATATATTGATTGATAGCTTAACAGTGCAAAAGGATTATACCGAGAAAGGACACAAGATTATGAAAAAAAACTAAAATAAGAAATTAGTGTGAAAAGATTTTGTTTTAATACTACGATACCTAACCAACATAGATGTGTTCATTCTGTTGTAGTTTCTTTTTAGCCTCTCATTTGGAGATTAATTTGATATGGGTGACTTACATCTGATTCCATGACTTTTCTCATTTCATATGAAACTCCAATTACAATTTGTGAATGAAAGAAGCAGATTAAAGATAGTAACCCCATCATATGGGTTTATGTTGGTTGCTTTGGACACTCCAGCAGATGTATTATCTTTTTCCATGAAAAGTTAAGAATTAAATGCTTGTATGGGTTCCAATAATTTGTTATGGAAATCCATGAAGCCTGGATGAGAACATCTCTATGCACATTGCAAGCCATGTACATACATCTGGACTGTTGAATTGGTGGACCATCATGTGAAATAGAGCAGATGATTTTATTAGCTATCATTTCATGGCTTAGAGTTGAGAGAAAAAAAAAAAAAAAAAATACAAATTGAAATGGTTCGCCATTTTCAGGCCTAGAGTTGCACAAATTGCAATTGCAGTGGTCCACTTTGGTGGGAACAATTCTGGACCTGGTTTCAATTCTGCCTTGGATGATTCAAACCAAAGCGACATTATATATCTTAAAGAAAAAAAAAATTTAATAAAAAAAAAAGCTCATATGCAAGTCAAAACATGTTGTTGTTCATACCAGTCCACACATGCAGGTACGGACCAGTAACATGTCTTTACTTGCATTTGAACATTTTAATTTCTGTTTTCTAGTCATTTATTTTGTCATCAGGCTGGCATTCAATCTCCATTTGTTTGGTTTGTATACAAGTGGGAAGATGATCTAAATATGATTGATATTTCCTTCATGCTCCCTGCAGTAGAACCATTTCCCTCCTCTCCCCTCCCCTTCTTTCCCCTTTTCCTTTGTTCTCTCTTTTTCTTTTTCTTTTTCTTTTTCCCTTTTTTTTTTTTTGTGCTTCTTACGTGGGAAATTTGGGTTTGTTTTAATAAATGCGTGAAATGTGAAATTTATGCTTCCTTTTGTGCAGAATCTAACATTGCGAATAGAAACCGAGAATTAAAAATCAAGGATGAGAGCATTGCAATGATGGAAAAGATCATTCAAGAGAAGTCAAATGCTATTGCAGTATTACAAAGCAATGTGGAATTGCTTCAGGTATGATTGTGAAATCACACTTTCACCCACAAGAATTGCTTGACTTCTGCTAATTGATCATTTGTTGGCTTTTAATTTTTCCTTGTTAATTTGTCGAAATATCAACATTTTAAATATGGTTCTACCTTTTTCCCTGTACTGTAGAAAAAAGGGACCAGTGATGCTGAGGAGCTGATCAGAAAGGCTTATGCACGAGGTGGAGAATTAGAGAAACAGGTTAAGATTGAGAAGCTCTTTAGTTCCATTTGTATAACTAGTACACTTTCGTGAATTTTATCTTCTTAACAGGTAGAAAAGCTTAAAGGTGAAATAGAAGTGAAAAATAGGAGGAGAGATGCTTTGGAAACCCAGGCAAGTGATGCTGAGAAGAAAATACGAGAATTGAGTTCCAAGCTAGAGAAGGTATTATTCTATACTATTTGACTGGAGATATAGCTCAAATTTGTTTAATCATAAGCCACTGGTGCTGCTCCTGTTGTTGTTGTTGTTATGCTTTAAGTTCTTTTGATGGTTAGTGTTACCTTTTCTTGAGTATATATTTTTGTCGTTGTTGGTATTCTCCATATTATTTTGCATATTAAGAGTCATTTGATGTTATTTTTTCCTACTGGTTTTTACCATTGCAAAGTCTTTGATGAACAAGTCTGCCAGTCAGAATACGGCACAGTTAAGAGGATTACTTGTCATGTTCTGGATCTTCTACTAGATTGTACGTGATTTATCCTGTTATGACCTCATGCCTACCCCTCTCAACTGTTGACCTGATATTATTTCTCCTCCATGTGATTTAGTGTTTTACCTTTCAGGATTAGAAATCTAGATTAGAAGTTTTATGAAAGATAGATTGGGTGATGTGAATTCTTAAGTGGTTGCTTTCCCTCCTATTTTAAACTAGTCTATGGAAATTGAATGCTGCTTTCATACCAACAATGCTGTTGATTTATCTCTGACAGCAGCTTTTAGTATCTTGTGTCCCATGAAAATCATGATAGAAGAACATATGTCCTAGAAAAAAATTTCAACTTTTGCGGATATGATTTAGAAATATCCTTTCGTTGTCCTACAGCATGCTCTAGTGCTTTGACCTTGTGTTCACCCATCTTGACTATTTAAGTTAAATTTATCTCTCATCCATGTGATTCAGTGTGGTCTCGCCATCCTCCACCACCGCCATCCACCACCACCCCCCCCCAACAACAACAACAAAAAAATACTCTATATGAATTACGAAAGCAGATTCTATGGAAGATAAGAAAGGGATGCACAAACCCTCAAATGATTTTTCCCAAACGGAGTGGTCATATGTTTTTGTTTTATCACTTTTAGTATAGGGTTTAGGCCTTTAGGGTTTAGTTTCTGTTCCTCCTTCCCATGGAAAAACATGATAGAACACAAACATATATCAAAGATAAGGTTTGCAAGTTGTGGATGATTGATTTAGAGATCACATTTGATGTTCCCATTGCCTGTTTTAAGCTACTGACAAAAAGGTAAAATAAAATGGAGAGCATGTTTTGAGCTTGTGTGGACTCATCTTGCCTGTTTGGGTGAAAATTATTTCTCATGTTGTTGCTGAAAAAAAAATGGAGAGCATGTTTTGAACTTGTGTGGGCTCATCGTGACTATTGTGGTGAATTATTTTGTCATCCATGTGATTTGGTTTGTCCCCCACCTGCTTCCCCTATCCTTTTCTCCATTGATTAGAATGGCAGGTTTTTTTCAGAAGGCAAAAGTGGAGATGTGAATGTGAATGTTATCTTCAGTTATAATAATTCTGCTTATTAGTTCTGTGACTATTATTTTTAGCATCTTCTTCCTTCCCCACAAAAAAGCGTTAGGGCACATTTGTGTAACCCATTTCCATGGAAAAATCTGTGATTTTTCGTGGAAAACTTGTTTTTCCTGTGTTTGGTGCAGTAAAAGTCCGCGGAAACTAAAATCTGCCACATCAGCTTTTTCCGTGGAGAGTGGAATTTGATTTCCTATAGGGGGGGTTCGGACTTCCAGTTTTGCAGAAAAAGTAACCCCCATATATAAACTTCGTTTCCTCTAGTCTTCCTCAAAATGGGTTGCAAAAGATCCACCGAAAGCACTGGTGAAAAAAAAGAAGGAAAGCTCGTCCATGGCATCTTGAAGCTCATCTCCCTCTCTCTGTCCATCTCCATTTCGAATCCATCATTCCATCTCTATCTCTCTCTCTCTCTCTCAATAACATCTCCATCTCTAACCCTTACCTAAATCCAAACCCCATTCCCATTATTCAGTTTCCAAACCCTTCTAACCCAAATCCGACCCCATCCATAGCCCCACCACTTTGGTCTGACTCCCATCAAAGTGGAATTACTCATCTTTTCCTTCTTTGTTTGGACATTGTGAACCCATTAGACACCAGAGAAGATGATGTGTCTGAGGTGGGAACATGGAAGAGGATAGGTTTGATTGTCTTCATATTCCTTGTTGTGTTGATACTACTTCCTTTATATGGGATGAGCTAGCAGAGGAGCTTTGTATAGGACTTATAACTTCATTTTGATGTAAATTTTTTTCATAAGTTATTTTGATGTAATCTGGTCAATGAGCACATACTATGATATAAATCCATTTTCTCTCTAAAATTTTATTCTTCCAGTGTGTAAACAGGACACCAAAAATTATCATATCAATCAGGCCTTTTTTGTGGTGTTTCTGTGAATGCTTTGTTTATCTTCATGGAACTGGGTTACTTGTCGCTCTTAATTTTTAATAATTCTTGTTTTCCCCTCTCTGGATTTGTCGCCTATGATACCCGGATACTTGTACAAGCCCAATGTATCTGTATCGGATCGATATAACACTTGTATTGGTACATGATACGGCACTGATACTTATAGGGAAAAATTTTAATATATCCTACTTATAAAGTCCTTTATTTCATATAGTTCTTTTAATATTTTTACTTCTCACCATTAAAAATGCTATGAAGGGACGAAAACAATGATAATTTCATTGCTTCAAAAGTGATCTAAAGAAAAAATTAGGACGCCCATTTCCGAATCCGTGTCCTAAATTTTCAAAAGTGAGGAGTTGTATCCCCGATTCCCGTATCAGTGTCTGTATATGGGCATCATAGTTCGTCCGTTGTGGGCTTGGGGTAGAGAGCAAGAGAACTGTTGATGCAACACAAGTTATCCAACTGTAAGAACTGTGGGATTAATTCTGTTAAACAGATCCAAAGCATCTGTAATTGTTTACATTGTTTATTTGTTTGACGATTGAGTGAGGAAAATGTTCTTGGATTGGTAAATTTTTATTCCCATGGAAAACCGCTGCACCTAACATGAAATGTACCATTTCCGCAAGGAAAAATATTTTGCACTAAACATAGATTTTCAGCTTTTGTGGAAGACCTGTTCAATGGAATCCAATTACCATGGATTTTGCTGATGTGGCAATGTTTGCATTCCACGGAAAAGGCTTGTAACAAACGTGCCCTTATAAAAACATGAATATATTTATAAGAAGGCAAAATTCTCAAGTTCTGTGGATGATTGGTTGAGAGATCACCTTTCAAGTTCCCATAGATCCATTGCGGAAGACAGTTACTATTTATCATGTTCATGCTTTTCCTTGAATACCATGAAGATGTTTTCATTAGTTGTTTTCTGATTAATTAGTGATGAAAAAAAAAAGAAAAGAAAAAAAGGAGGTAGTTAGAGGAAAACAATTTGATTTCAAACTGCATCTCTTGGTGGAAACAAAGGTTTTCCCATTTTTTATGGAGTTGAGTTCCACCTGATGGATTGCTACAAAAGTTATTAAATATTTGTGGTCATAAGTTTTCTCTGTGTACTTATTCCTTTGTCTTCTTTTGCAGCTTGAAAGGACTAATGAGGAACAGAAAACCCAAATTCGAAAAACTGAACGTGCACTTCAAGTAGCAGAGGTGTGCTTGCATCTGCTGGTATTTGAAAATGGTGATTTTCCTTTTGATCTTCTCTCATTGCTTCTTTTGTCCTTTTTTTTTTCTTCTTGAAATTATTTACAGGAAGAGATGATGAAAGCGAAATTAGATGCAACATCAAAGTCTAAGAAGTTGACGGAGGTAAAGATGAGTGTGAATGATTTCGATTGTGTTCCATCTCAATTAGGGCCAAATCAAGAAAGTGTGGTAAAAAAATAATTTGGGCAGTCTAGATGAGACTAAGATATCTGCTAAAACAAACATAAATGTTCTGAATTAGTTGCAGCATCAAATCAAAATGCTTTAGACACCCCTTAGATCAGTCCACTGGGCCAAATCCAGCCCAAGTGGACCTAACAGTCCAAAGAAAATGGACTGCAGGCCCTTGGGCTTGTGCCCTCCTAAATATGGTCCAAATGAGTCCCAAACCGACTGAATCCAGCCACAATATGGCCGCTGATACCTGAGGATCTGATCCCAGCAAGCAACTGGTCCTGCAGACCTCCCTTGTGGGCCATGGTGCTTAGGAGGCAGCACGTTTATTGTTGGCAGAAAATCTCTCCTTGCTAGTCATTTTGGAAAGTGTTTTCTTTTCAAGTCCTATTAAGGAGACTTAAGAGACTGATGACAGCTAGCTAGTTACTGCAAATTTTCGAGTGGGGCCCCTGATCTAGAAAGCAAGAAGAGTCGTACACACTTTCTGTTTTGGAGTTCTGGTTCTTATTTGAGATAATTCCTTCCTTATTTATTGCTATTAGACATCTTTTAGTTGGACATTGGATGTCATTGAGATGGGCACAAGTGGCTGGATTTCTATGGATTATACGTAAAGCCTACCTTCTATAGATCACAGATCCACCAAGACATCTCCACTATGATGCCCGGATACGGACACGGGTACGGATACGGGACACAGGAACGAGCATCCGATACGTCAACTTCAAAATTTTAGGATACGGATAGGGGTGCGGCATTCCTAGAAATTTATAAATATAAATATTTGGTTAGGGATTTATTTTAGGTGGAATGCTTATTTTATCTCAATTTAGAGCTCAAATATTACAAGGCCCACTGTTTGTTTCAAATTTTCAATGAGGTGGGCCTCACAATATAATATCTCAGCATAGAAAAAGAGAAATTGGCCAAAATGAAAAATCTGTTGAAATATTGGGCGAAAAATAATGCAAGCTGTATCCTAAAATTGGCCCCCCGTATCCCAGCCGTATCTTGCCGTATCCCGTACCGGTATCCGTATCGGACCGTATTGGTACGGATACCACAAGTAATTTGAAGTATCTGGGTATCATAGCATCTCCAAGCTTTTTTACTGATTTCTTTCCGATATTTCCTATCCATATCTAAGCATGTTAGGATTCTCTTAATTAGTGGCTAAATTAGATGGATGACTGTGACTTAGCATTTTAAGTGTGTTTAATATTATAAAAAGGCATGTAAAGGGACTTAACCTTGGGAACTTTTTTTTTAATGCAAATTATGGTTTCTAAATAAAGTATGCACTTTTATATTTTCTGCTCCCTTGGTTGAGTATTCTAGTGGCCATTGATTAGCAGACTGCTGTCTTTCTCCTTGTTTATGATTGATTTATTGTTGATGGAAGATCGGGTTTATCTGGGTTCAGAATAGATCGGATTTGGCTTCCCTCAACTGCGTCATTTTGGTAGCTGTACAGCGACAACAACAATAGTCTGATATGTCATTCTTCATCATCATCATTGTCGTCATCAGTCATTATCGTATAACTGAAGTATTGATCACTACTTTTAATTAATCTTCAAATAAAGACTAACAGGCATTAGGTTCTTGACTTCTGATCAGATTCATGGAGCATGGCTTCCACCTTGGTTTGCAACTCACTTAAGTCAATTTCAGGTAAACTTATCTGATGGTGGTCTTGTTATAACGGTATGTTTTCCTTTGACATTTGTCACATGTTTCATTTCTCATCTGCAGTCCTTCACAGTAAGACACTGGAATGAGTATGGGAGACCTGTGTTGGATGTCACTGTACAAAAGGTACTTAGTAAATTTAGTTATTTAGAATGGTGGAATAAACTCCTTTTGTGAGTTGTTTGCAGTAGATACTTCACTGTGTCATCTTACTTTCCAAAAGATGAATAAATTGAATGTTTCCACATTTGCAAAAATGTTTTAGGCATCAGAAAAATCAGCGCAGGCAAAGAAATGGGCTGGGCCCCACTTGGAAACTGTTAAAACAGTGAGTTGCTACCATTCCTATTCGCCCCATTTTAATTCGTTTGTTAGTTTAAAATTCATAAACTTCATCTCTTATCATGTGGATTATTATAATGATGATTGAACTGATGCATCAACCCCGTGGAACTGATACATAAACCAGGTGCCCTTTCCTTTTGCTACGCTTGAGCATTTTACTTGCAAGATCAATGATGCATGGATGATTGATGACTTTCCTCACTGTTTTATGTATTCAGATTTCAAAAATGTTTGTTTTTAAGAATTTGGGATAAACTAGGTGATCATTTTTCTTGAAACTTGATTTTCTGTGTGAAGAGATGGGTCCCTGCATTGAAGGGACGATGGTTGGAGTTAATGACTTCCGCTGAACCATATGTGCAACTAGTAACTACTAGAACTCTTGAGTTCTATGAGTCATCCAAGACCACCCTTACACCACATGTTGTCAAAGTACAAGAAATAGCAAATCCATATTTTCAGGTATCTTCCAGTACCCTTTGCTTGGTGTTGATAATTTTTTTGCCTGTATTGTTACTGATATTTTAGATGGTCACATAAAGCACTGCCCCACTAAATTTCTTATTCAATCTTTTTCCTCTGTTTTCCTCATATTTTACTGATTTGTTTATGTGATGATAGGAGGCCAAGAAGTTCTCCAAGCCCTACATTGATCAGGTTGCTACTGTTACAAAACCTCATGTTGATAAAATACGGGTTGCTTTAAAACCATATACCAAGAAAGCAGTTCTTGTTTCTCAAAAATTTCTTAAATCAGCAACAGAGTACCACGATCAGGTGCTGCACTGGGTCTTCTGATTATTTTTCCTTTTTTGATTTGATGCCCGCCATATGCTTTTGACAATGTTCCCTTCCTACTTCTAGTCTACCAGTTGATGAATCGTTATGCATTATTCATGCTGTACGCTTTTCTCTCTTTTTTTTTTCCCATCTAACTTAGTTGGGCATGTCTGAGTTTGATAAAAAAAAATTGAAATACTTTGATAAAAATGTATTAACTCAAAAATAAATAAATAAATAAATAAAAAGAACTCATTTAGGCATGATTAAACATCTTTGGAAAGAAACTGTTTTATTAATTTAAATGACTGAAGTAATCAGTCAAAAGTGCACATGATAGGATAAAATAGTGTCAGTGTCTTGGAATTCTGAATATGATTAACATGCTATCTTCTTTGGGTAGTGATGATGGCTGCATGAATGACAGTGCTCATCGACTTTGATGTGTTCCCCTCTTATCTCTTGCCACATCCTCTAGCATGAAATACAGTGAAATGTATGGATTGAAAATCATGGTCCCAAACTCCCATGCTATTAGATGGACTGCTGGTGGTGATTAGAGGGTTTGAATACCTAGAAGTATAGGCTGCTGAGGGGGGATGATAACTATAAGATTCATCAATGCAGCCTAAAAGTGAAGGGTTAAATGGTATGTCATGTTTAAATTTGGAAACGAAGTGGGGAGTGAAGGGAGTTTCATGGATGCATGGAGTTTCTTCTCCATGGAAGCTGGCACATTTTGTTAATGAGATACTGGTCTTGCTAAATTCAGTAAATGTCTCTTTTGCACATTTCATAGAGAATGGAACTAGGACATTGATTTATTGGCAAAAGGTTACCAAATTAGCACAGCCAAGATCCACGATTGAGACGATAGATCAATCTCCCAAAGGATTGATCAAATCCAAGAAGGATTCCAGCCACTAGGGCCCAAATGAAACCATGAAACCAAGGATGGAACTCACGATAAACTCAGAAAACTCTTGATTTAATTGATAATAAGCATACCCATTACAATGGAGGGCTTCTCTATTTATAATGAAATAAGGCTACTAAAACAGTAAACTATAAGAAAAATAGAAAACTACTAATTGTCTTCAAATAACAAAACAAGAGACAATTCCTAATCAATCCTAAGGTAATTTAGAATTCCACAGTAGCTTTCTCAGCCAATTTGGGCCTGTGGACTGAACCCAAAGGCTGGTCTGGATGGTTGGATCCATCATGTGGGCCTAGGTCCTCTTCTGGACTTCCGTACTGCATCAGGCAGGAGTATCATTTTTGATGACCCAAATTGGTGTACCATTGTAACAGCGCGTGCTCCTTTTCTTTTTATAAAGCCTGTAGTTTTGGCTTTTGTGGAGCTCTATTCACTTAGTGGACTGCATTTTATTAATTGGTAACATGATCGAACCCATAACTTGTGTTGTGACAATGGCACCTTCCAACTGCACTGCAGGCTTTTGTCTGTGGACTACATTTGTTGACCATTTAATAAATTCAGTGCATTATCTTCTTTAAAAAATGACGCTGGCTTAAACTTCCAAAGGTGGTTTCCAATGCACGTATTTGTTTTTTTTTTTTGAAAAGAATACACCTATTTGTTTCAGTTAACAAAGTTGAATGGTCATGCCAATAATTTTTTATAGTCCTACAATCCTCACAATTTTGCTTCCAGTTGTATTCTCATGTCCATTTTACTTAGGATATTTATATGTAGAGTCAGCAGTTATACTTGTAGACGTATTTACTTTTGCACCTTTTTTTTAAATTCTTTTTTAATGAACTTGGAATCATTGAGTTCATGAGATCTGTTTGATTTCTCCATAGGTCCAAGGCGCTATCCATGAAACTCTAAAGAAAAATGAAGTGACAATCTCTCTTGCAACTAAAGAGTTGGTCTGGTTCATGGTATGTACTATTTATGTATTTATTTTATGTAGAATTATGGACCTTTATTTTATAATTTCTGGTGGATGCTTCATTAGCATGCTTCTTTTTATTGGAGTTTTCTGTCCTTTTAACTCTTCTGCAAGTTTATATGTCTAACACATCTGTAAATCTATCACCACAGGCCTCTGCATTATTGGCGCTGCCTGTGTTCTTTCTATATAAGCTTTGCTCAGAAATTTTCTGGTTAGTTTATTCTTTTTATTTATTTATTTCATTGTTATTTAGGAATTATAGTAGAACCAGGGGCAATATACTAAAATGCATGGTTCAACTGGTGGGAGATTTGCTTGGGTGTCTATATTCCATAAAATCTAAGTGGATCCCTTTTCTTTCTACTGGTGTGCCATTGTGTTGCTGCTATTGTGTTTGCTTCTGGTTAATTTGGTGGAAAGAGTGACTATGGGTGAACCCTATTAGGAATTCCCTGATTCTCTCTGCCTAATCAGAAAGCTTCATGGGTAGTTATTGCACAAAACATTTTTCATATTTTGGCATAACTTTTAGTTTAATTTCTGCTGCAAAAATATCAAGTCATTATTGAGGAAAGGATAGGGAAATTCTATGTTTACACCCATGGGATTTTCTTCAAAAAATTTACTGAAGAGTGAAAAGTACTCTCTTACAATCATAATAAGTGGTAACTATTTTCTATTTTTATCTTTGAATGGTAAGAGGCAACTATGTCTACTTACACGGAATTACCATTATTATGTGTTTTTAGAAAAAAATTGAAATCCGCATAAATATTCAAATGTTTCTTACAAGATTGTTTGGATTAAAATTTTAGATTAAGTTCTTATTGGTGTTATTTTATCATTTTTTTTTGTTCAAAATAGACATTTATTTGAATAATTTGCATAATTCATTTTTCATATCTTATGGATTTGGTTGAATTGAAAAACCTCAGTTTCTGTTTCAATATGCATACCATGTGACCTTAAATTCTCCTTAATTTAATATGAGCTATGCGAGCGATCTTTGGGACCCACTTGTCTCACCACCAATTTGTCACAGGGATGCAATGGGCCTATGCATAAATTAGGATGGCCTGAAAATCAACATGGACAAATGACCATAACTATCAATATAAGGCCTGAATGATCAAGAATGGACAAATGACCATTACTATACACTTTAGGCCTGAGAGATTGACAATGAAAGATGGTTAACATAATCCAACGATGAATACAACAAGGTGTTGGTGTGTGGTGTTTGAAGGAATTGGTGTGGTATTCAGGTCTGTCCATATGTAGTTCTGTGCCTGCATATAGTTAATAGTGAGATGGAATCTGTGAGAGCCCGAGATTTTTAAAGACGGATACAGTTGCAAATTGGCAATTGTTGATCACCCGTGTGGGCCCATCTATGATAAATCTAGAGCTCTCAAACTTTCTTGCACGCACAAGAAAAAAAAAAGAACGAAAAAGAAGGAACAATTGCCTGGTTCCAATTGACACTCCTAAGTCAATTGTTTTCACCTACATTATTAACTTAATTACTTTCACCGTTGGATTAGATCACAAAGTGTTGGCTTTATGTTTTGTATTCTGGATTACGGATTGGTCCGTTGGGTTAGGCAGGGACTAGACTTAGGGTTAGGGGTATTTTGGTATTTGTACCGAGCTGTGAGAGAGAGAGATGATGATGTAATCCTAAACCTATAAGAGTGCAAAGTAAAGAATAGTGAGTTCTCTTCCGCTGTGGATCCAGGCAGCACACGCGTGCAACACAAAGAAACTAAGTTATAGAGAGAGTTACATATATATGATGTAACTTGTGTAACCCTAAATTTAAGAGTGCAAAGTAAAGTGAGTTCTCTTTCGTTGTGGATGTAGGCACATCGCCGAACCACGTAAATCTCCTTGTGTGATTTCTTTCTTGTGTGTGTGGCTTGGTTGTTGATCATAAGTTTCGTGCCTCCATACACGTGTGCACCACAAAGAAACTAAGTTATAAATATTTGGTGGATTTTCTCTTGTAGGAGTTTTGCACTGCAACTATATGGGGTTTTCAATTCCCGCCTCTAATTTAGGGGGGTCCCATGTAATCTGTGTTGTCCACAATATGGGATCTTCACATTTATCATACCTTATATCAACAAAATCTAATTGTGGAGAGTGACTCAGCAAGTGCCATTTCCTGGGTGAAATCTGTGGAAGGACCTTGGAAAATGCAATTCCTTCTCAATGAAATTAATCTTCTAGTATCAAGCTTACATGTTTCGTTTCAGCACATTAGTAGATCGGTAAATGAAATGGCGGATTATCTAGCTAAGAAGGGTAGATCGGTCATGTAATCTTAGTGTTCCTGTATTGTAATTGTGGTTCGTGGCTGGTATATTTCTCTTGTACTGGTACAACTATGAAAGGATTATTGTATGTTTTTTCTGAGTTGTTCCTTCTTTCTCTTTAATATTTTTTTAATGTTCTCTTTAATAAAATTTTACTGTTATCGATAAAAAAAATTAGGGGGGATCCCATTTTGTGGTCGGCACAGATTGAAAATTCCACAACACCATATGTGGAACTCCCGTAGCTAAAACTCTCTCTAAAACTATTACTTTGTGGCCCCCCTTTCCCCTTTCTTTTAAATCAAGGGCTGGGATCATTTATTCAGGGACGTTTTTTACTTGGTTATACTCCATACCCTGATCTTCCCACTCCTGATCATTCACCCCCCACCACCACCCCCACCACCCCCCTCCCCAACCCTGGATTTTGATTATAGAAAAATGTAGAATGTGAAAATCTGAAGTTCATCTAATGGTTGAAAGATATGCGACTTTGAGGGCCTTAAATCTGTCAATCCTGGGCCTCCAGGCCCAATATAGCAGGCCCATTTACATACTAGTTAGTTGTTAGCTATTAGTATTGATCTAAACCCAAGTGTAATTAATGGATAAGCATTGTTAGAATGTAATCAGGGATTAAACCCTTTTAAATATAGATCTCAGTCGACCATGCAAGGGATGACATTCATCTCCACTTTATCTCTCTCTCTCATGTCTGTATCACTTCTCTTTACAATGACATGGTATCAGAGCCTGATTCGATCATCTGTGGTCTTCTCCTATGTCATCTTCCAAGCATTGGAAGCCAGTCTGTGATCATCTGAAATCATCCTCTTCAGCCGGATCATCTCTGATCATCGCAGATCAACCGTGGCCCACCGGAGATCATCATATCAGAAACTGACGGAATCAGTCACCATGCGTGCCTGTTATTCCTCTTATTTATCACAATTTTTCCAGTAATTTTGTCTCATCAGAGGTAGGCCATCTAGCATATTTTGTGATATTTCAGTTTTATCAAGAAGTTTTCATCATGGCCGTCCAAGATTGTGGATTTTGATCCGTTTCTAGTGGAACTTCTTCCTATAGTTGTGAAAAATCCTTGCTTTTTCATCCCCTCACTCTGATCAGATCTCTGATCATCCACTGGGGCCCACGTGGACATTTTTCCACTCACGTCCACTGACGTGTTTGCTTCTGTTGCCGTTTTCTTCTTCCTGTTGCTGTTTTCCTCTTCTATTTTGTTGCTGCCTGTTGCTGTACTGCTGTTTTGCTGACTTGATTACTGTCAAGTGCTGTGTTACTGCCTATGCCTTTCTATTCTCTGCTTTCGACGTGTTCTCACGGGGTTACTGTTGCTGTTGCTGTTGCTGGTACTTTTACTATTGTTACGGTTGTTGCATCTCTATCTCCACTGTGCTCTGTTACTGGGTTACTGTTGTTGCTGTTACGATTGTTGCTGGTACCTTCTGTGCTCTGTTCTGTTGATAACGTACTGCTGGTTTCTGGAGAATCAACTCCTCTGCTCTCATGGATAAATCTGATAAAACAGATCTCTCTATTGTTAAATTTAATGGCAAAAACTATGTGTCTTGGGCGTTTCAATTCCAGTTATACCTTGAGGGAAAGGAACTGTGGGCCCATATTGACGGATCTGAACCAATCCCTGCTGATGATGCCAAGAAAATTCTTTCTTGGAAAACTACAGATGCAAAGATAAAATCTTGGATTCTTTCTTCTGTAGAACCAAATTTTATTTTGTATCTCAGACCATGCAAAACCTCAAAGGAAATGTGGGAATATCTAAAAAAGGTCTATTATCAAAATCATGCTGCTCGTCAATTTCAACTGGAATTAGAAATTGCAAATTACTCCCAAGGGACGCTTTCCATCCAGGATTATTACTCATGATTTCTAATCCTCTGGTCCGAATATGATGAAATCAAGTTTGCTACTGTCTCTGAAGCGCTGCTACTTGAGTTACTTTCTTTACAACAAAACAGTCATCGGGACCAATTGCTCATGAAACTGCGCCCTGAATATGAGATAGTGCGATCCAACTTGATGAGCCGAGCTTCTCTCCCCAATGTAGATGACTGTCTTCAAGAACTTCTACGAGAAGAACAACGCCTTGTTACCAAAATTGCCATTGAACAACCGAGCAACACTGTCCCTCCGCTTGCCTATGCTGCTAAAACCAGGCCACCTCCTCGGGACATCAGTAAAGTACAGTGTTACAACTGTAAAAAATATGGCCATTATGCAAATCAATGCAAGCTGAAAATCTGCAAATATTGTAAGGCCATTGGTCATGGTATTGACGAGTGTCGGAAGAAGGCTCGCAATTCTACTTCTCGCCCTTATATGCAGTCAGCTCCAAGTACTTACTCGGCTACCACCCCACAATATGCATCTTCTGAATTCAGTGGTTCACTGCCGTTTGATTCCACATCACAGCCTGGTTCCTCATCACAAACACAGTCACCAGCTCCGATTACTCCGGCTATGGTAAATCAGATGATTATCAATGCCTTGTCCTCTATGAACATTTCAGGTACTGGTCCGTCCATTTCTAATACATGGTATTTAGATTCTGGAGCTAGTAATCACATGACCTCCTCACCCACCAAACTACATCATGTTATTCCCTACACTGGCACTCTCTCTGTTCAAGCTGCCAATGGGGACCACCTTCCCATCATCTCTGTGGGTGATGTCCCTGGCCCTTTTCCATTAAAAAATGTTTTTGTGTCCCCTCATCTTGCTACCAATTTGGTTTCTGTGGGTCAATTAGTTGAGAATAATTGCAATGTCTCCTTTTCTTCTGCTGGTTGTGTTGTGCAGGACCAGGAGTCGGGGGCAGTGATCGCGAGGGGGCCTAAACGTGGCAGACTTTTTACTTTACCAGTATCTCCATTTATTCAAAATAAACCTTGGCATTAGTTGTTTTGTTTTTTACTTCCTAATAATTCTCGGTTATGGCATAATAGACTTGGTCATCCGAATGCTGCTACGTTGTCCACTTTGTTTCAAACTGGATTATTAAATAAGCCTCTTGACTCTGTTTCACTTGAGTGTGATGCTTGTAAATTAGGCAAAAGTAAAACTTTACCTTTTTCTAACTCTACAACTCGAAGCCATGCATGTTTTGACTTAATCCACAGTGATGTTTGGGGCATTGCTCCTACCATTTCTCATGGTCATTTCAAATACTTTGTTACATTTATTGATGATTACAGCAGGTTTACTTGGATTTATTTGTTACATTCTAAATCTGATGTTCTTAATGCATTTAAAATTTTTCTTAGCTATGTTGATACCCAATTTTCCAAAAGCATTAAAACTTTGCGCTCAGATTCAGGGGGGGAGTATGTCTCCACTAATTTCCAGTCTTTCCTCAAAAGTAGAGGAATTATATCTCAACGTACTTGTCCATATACTCCTCAACAAAATGGAGTCGCAGAACGGAAAAACATGCATCTTCTTGATATCACGAGAACGCTTCTCATTGAATCATCTGTTCCTCCTCGTTTTTGGGCTGAAGCTCTTACCACTGCAGTACATCTCATCAACTGTCTTCCATCACCTACCATTGCCCACTTAACACCACATTTTAAACTTTTTGGTCACCATCCCACGTTTAATCATCTACATACCTTTGGGTGTGTTTGCTTCGTTCATTTGCCTCCCACAGAGCGTACAAAATTAACGGCCCAATCTAGCAGGTGTGTTTTTTTAGGCTATGCCACTAACCAAAAGGGTTTTGTTTGCTATGATCCAATGGCTCGTCGCACCAGGATCTCTCGTAATGTTATTTTCTTTGAAAATCAATATTTTTTCCAAACCAACTTGGATTGTCCTTCTCCCTTTTCCACAACTTTGTTACCTGGGTTTTCTGAAGACACAACTGTTACACGGTTTAATCCTAATTTTGTGTATCGTCGAAGGGAAAAACCTACCACTGCAGATGCCCACCCTCCTAATCCTCCTGATCCTCCGACAAATGGTCCCACATCTACTGGTCTCTTGCGTCGCTCAGCTAGACTTTCTCGACCTCCTAAGAGGTATGGATTTACCCATGCTTCCTTGATGACAACACTATCCTCTGTTTCCATCCCAAGTTCTTATTTGCAGGCTGTGCAACATGATTGTTGGAACCAGGCCATGAAAGCAGAATTAGATGCTTTGACTCTGAATCACACCTGGGATATTGTGGACTGTCCTTCTTCCGTTAAACCCATCGGTTGCAAATGGATCTACTCGATCAAACTAAACTTCGATGGCTCCTTGGATAGACATAAAACTCGACTTGTGGCACTTGGCAACCGACAAGAGTATGGCATTGACTATGAAGAGACATTTGCGCCAGTTGCCAAAATGACAATTGTTCGGCTCCTTCTCGCCATTGCTGCTTCTCAATCTTGGCCGTTATACCAAATGGATGTCAAGAATGCTTTTCTACATGGGGACTTGAAAGAAGAGGTCTATATGCGGATACCACCAGGAGTCACTTCTCCGTCTAAGAAGTCTGTATGTCACTTACGCAGATCTCTTTACGGTCTCAAGCAAGCTCCCTGAGCGTGGTTTGAAACATTCAAAGATCGTTTAGGCACGATTGGCTTTACTCAAAGTCAATATGATCCATCTCTTTTTCTGAGCCACGCATCTACTGGCTTTACTGTTCTCCTCGTATATGTTGATGATATCATTATCACCGGCACTGATGATGCTATGATAAAATCACTCCAAGCCTCTCTTCGAGATTCATTCCATATGAAGGATCTGGGTCCTCTCCATTATTTTTTGGGCTTAGAGATACATCAGTCTCCAAAAGGCCTTTTTATCAATCAACACAAATATGCGACAGATCTTATTGAGCTTGTTGATCTCGATGAATCATCCTCAGTTGATACGCCGCTTGAGGTCAATGTTAAGTTGAGTAAAGATGATGGCGATCTTCTTCCTAATCCGCATACATACCGGAGACTTGTTGGCAGTCTTGTCTATCTCACCATCACCAGGCCTGACATATCTTATGCTGTCAATCTTGTCAGCCAATTCATGACGTCTCCTCGTCACCTTCATCTGACGACAGTAAAGCGAATTATCCGGTATTTATTGGGTATTAGAGCTCGTGGTTTATATTATCCAAAGGATAATCGTCTACTTCTGACAGCTTATGCAGATGCTGACTGGGCAGGATGTCCGGATACCAGACGGTCCACCACTGGTTGGTGTATGTACCTAGGTCAATCTCTCATCTCTTGGAAATGCAAGAAACAAGAACGGGTCTCCAAATCTTCTACAGAGGCTGAATATCGGGCTATGTCCTCTGCTTGTTCTGAAATCCTATGGCTTCGAGGTCTTCTTTCGGAACTTGGCTTTGCACAGGCCTCTCCCACTTCCTTGAATGCAGATAATACTAGGGCAATCAGAATCACTGAAAATCCTGTTCTTCATGAACGCACAAAACATATAGAAGTTGATTGCCACTTTATTCGAGACGAATACAAGCGTGATGTTATCAGTCTACCTCATGTCCCTACAGAATTTCAGTTTGCAGATATCTTCACTAAGGGACTTGCTCGGCCTCGACATCAATTTCTTGTTTCCAAATTGCTGCTTTATGACACTCCCGCATCAATTTGAGGGGGGGTGTCAATCCTGGGCCTCCAGGCCCAATATAGCTGGCCCATTTACATACTAGTTAGTTGTTAGCTATTAGTATTGATCTAAACCCAAGTGTAATTAATGGATAAGCATTGTTAGAATGTAATCAGGGATTAAACCCTTTTAAATATAGATCTCAGTCGACCATGCAAGGGATGACATTCATCTCCACTTTATCTCTCTCTCTCATGTTTGTTTCACTTCTCTTTACAATGACAAAATCTAGGATCAAAACTATTTCGGAAAAAAAAGGGGTGATCAAAGTTGTAGTATGGTCCCACTTTTTTGCACACTTAGATCATAAATAGACCTTTCCATCCCAGAGGATTCAAACCACCCCTTTGACTGGTATACATCCAAGTGGGCCCCACACTATGGACCCTTTTTGCTATAGAATGGTTATGCCATTCGAGAAGAAGCCTTACTCGGTATATGGATAGCAGCACCTTTTCAGGTGAAAATCAGTCTCATTTCAAACTTGAGAATTGATTTGTGGGGTTTGCCTAGATGCATTTCATTCATGGAGTAGGGTTACCCTCGTCTTAGGCTTAAACTATCAAACCGAGGTCATTTTAATGTGTTCTGCTCAAGAGAATAGTAAGATAAACATAACTAACACACTAGTACGTGCATGTGTATCTGCGTGTGCAACTGCACGTGTGAAAAGAGTGACCAAGGTAAGGTATACAAACACAATATCATCACCACATTGTGGCCTAATGCCAATTGTTTATGAATCGCCTTTGTAAATTCTGTTTTTCCATAACCCTATTCAAGGCCATTTCCATATTACATTCTAATGTCTTTCTTTGCTGCATCACCAATTTTCTTAATTGCCCTTTTCCTAGCTTCTTAACTTTTAAGCCTTGGATAAGTGGTGCATGCTCGAAGCTGATGCAACAACGCCACTATACAACGTGAGACACAATCGTGGGCCACATGTGGGACCCAATAAAGCTCTAGATTTTCTTATTATTAAAGAGTTTAATTAGGATTAGTTTTCTGATTTTATCTTGTTTCCTAGTTTGATTAGAATTGTTTCTTAGGCCCTAAGCTTCTTTTACTATATATATATGGCATTGTAAAGATTGATAATCCGCTCGTGGGTTTTATCGTGGAGTGTTCTCTTCAGGTGATTGTTTCTGTGGAAACCTCTAATTGTGCTTGCGACACCTGGGATCCTAACCCTAGAATTGTATCAATTGGTATCTGAGCCGAACGATCTTCAATCAGTCAACTTGATTACCCTTACCCATCGGCCATCACCATCTATCCATCCCTGATGTACCCCATTGCTATAACGCCCATCCCTATATCGTCATCAACCCTTCCTAATCCCACCACCATCCCACTGAAAAATAATAAAAAAAAAAAAAACGCTTTCGGCCGAGCCCCAGACCTTGCCAATACACAAATCGAGCGTATCCCCATCGCTGTCACTCCCCACCCTAGCCGACTCAACCGAAACATCCCAAACCCTTAATTGCCAACTCATTGTCCACTTCCCCCTTCCAGAATCACCATCGCCATTCCAAACCCCCTTCCAGAACCCATACCAAAGCCAGCTCCCAAGAAAAAGGAGAAGAAAAAAGAGAAAGAGGAAAACAAAGAAGAATGTAAGAAGAGTACCGTGCACCATCGCCACCATCCCTACCACTCCATCACCATCGTCGCCGTTGCGCCCTCACTACCCATCAGCAACTCCCCATTGCCCATCTCTCCCCTCTTTGAAGAGTCACAGCAAAAGAAAAGGGAAAAGAAGCCCTTTTTCTTTCTTCATGTAGCGAAACCAAGGAGGGAAAATATGGCACGTGCCGACTTAAGTTAGTCTGTCCGGGTCTATGGTGCCTAGATATGGCAGGGACACGCCATAGACATGGTGGGGACACGGATTTTACATGTAAAAAGTGAAGTATCGGATACGATACGTTGCCCATTTTGAAGTATCCGAGCATCATAGGTCCGAGTCACTTAAGGTCAATCCAACCCTGCTTGAGGCCCAACAGGTTGTGCTTTGCACCACCCGAATCAGTAAAAGGCAGATTTAACCAAGATCGACAGCCATAAGTTCTCTTTGCGATTGTGGAGTCATCCACCGTCAGATTTGAGATCCGTTTTCGCCGGCGTGATCGTGGAGAGCACATCTACACATCAAGTTAGTCAGATTTTTTGAGAGCATTAATGAAAAAAATGGGGGTTCATAAGAGGAAAGCAGAATTTGAGTCTTCCTCCACAAACGAGGAGGATTTGATGGGAACCATTGCGGAGTTATTGGAAAATGTTAATCAACTATCCACAATGATTGTTCAAGTCCAAGATACTCTTGCAAGGATGAAAACCTGATTAGCCAATTTGGAAAATAATCAGTATGAAGATAATCACCAAGATGATGGACATAATCGGAATCAACGAGATCCACACGCAGTCAATGTTGATCATGATTTAGGAATTAAACTCGTGATTCCTGAGTATGATGGAAAATTAAAGCCAGATGAGTTCATGGATTGGTTTGTGTGTGGAAAATATTTTTGCATACAAGGCAATGACAGATGGTCATAAAGTTACCCTAGTGGCAACTCGATTTCGCAATTATGCTACGATTTTGTGGGCTGAGTTGCAAAAGAAGATAAGGAATCAAAATATTGATCCTGTTGAAACATGGGTTGAGATGAAAAATCTTTAAAGCAAAAGTTCCTTCCAGTCAACTACTATAGAGATCCATGTTCAAGTTTTCAAGATTTGAAATAAGGATCCAAGATAGTTGTTGAGTATTCTGAGGAGTTCCTGACAATGCAAGCTCGTTGTGGCTTGAATGAAGATGATGATGTGTTAGTTGATAGATATTTTCATGGGCTGAGAATTGATATATAACATATCCTCACATTCAAAATTTTTGATAATGTTGATGAGATCATCCAACATGCTATCAAGGCCGAGGATATTGTAAATTATCAAGTCCGAAAATTTAATGCTTCTAAATGGGCTGTGCAAAAGAATTCATCAATGCATGATTCTAAACCAAGTGGTTCATTAGAGAGTTTTCACCAAGCCCAAAGGTCAAAATAAGATCACTTGCTTTCATTGTAAACGATAGGGGCACCGTGCAATGGAATGTCCCAAACGCATCCACCCCATCGAGGATGAAAGTGATGTGAAAGGTACTCTAGATGATCCTAAAGAGAATAAAACAGAGGAGGTGGAGGAAATTGGGCCCTTGGAGGGTCTTGAATCTTACTTTGTTTCATTCCTGCTTCAATTGAGTACGCAACTGCTTCCTCACTGAAAGTTCTCAATCTAGGCATGGGGTAGGGTGTGATGGTCAATGTGGTTGTGTACATTATAATGAAATGTATCAACTGTTCTGGTTTCAATGGAATGGAATAGGTAGGTTTCTTATTTCTTCATGAAGTCATAATTTTATTCTTGTCTTCCTTTTTCTGTGGTGGTGGTATGCACTTGGGAGCCTTGTTTTCATCTTTTTCCTTCTTTTTTTTTTTTTTTTTAGCATGATCCATTGTATTTTCATATGTTCTTGTTGGTCAAATTATGCAGGAAGAAAGGAAACAAACCTAGACTGAATGCCAATACGAACCATGCAACTCGTAAGCACAAGCGCAGGCATGCTGACAAGTAGAAGTGAATGTAGGTTTGGTGTATCTAAATTTAAGGTATAAATACATTTCTCTCTGGAAGTTCTCCCATAATTCTATTATGTCTAATTTTGTGGTTTCTTCTTCAACTTTTGCATTCTTTTTGACGTCTTAGAACTTGTAATTAGGCATCACAAATAATCTCTCTCTCTCTCTCTCTCAATACTATTTTAAGAAATCTGGTATGTGAATAATTTAGAACACACTGGAACATGATAGGAATTATTTAATGCAATCATTTGAAGCACTAACAAAAAAAAAAAAAAAAAAATACAAGTTGGGGATTGATGTGAAAAGATTTAGTCACCTGGATATATTCAGCGATCATCACAATTCTTGATATTATTTTATACAGAGGTACAACCGATTGATATAGTACTTTTAGCTCAGTTTAGCAGTGGCCTTGCCTAATTCTCTGCTAGTGAACTTGTGTATATCCTGAAAATAATTGGAACATATTTGATTACTTTTTGAGTATGGGATCTTACATATAACTTGAACGAGCTACTTACTTTCCCTTAATTGCGATTTTTATGGTCGTTCTCAAACTTTACAAACTTGATGGAATCATTTCAGAAGATAAGAACTTGAGAGAAGCAGGAATAAATATTCTAATTTGATACCTCAATCAAGGTAAAATGGGTTCTTTTGTAGTATTTTGCACATACTGTACAGTTGCATTTACTCATCTTCACATGTAGTCCTGCAATCGTTTGGATGATATACATTGTGTTAGAAGTGCACTGAGTTTGTCAACTGAAGAATATGCCTTAAAACTTCTGCATCCGCATCGTGACCCTCCAATGAATGTCTTTTCTAACAAAAACTGTTTCTATCGACAGGAACTTTTGATCTGTGAAGGAATTGCATGTTTACAACACTGTAGGGAGGCATGGTCCATCTTCATGACAGAATCAGATGGGTTGAGCTTAGAACCCTTTTTGGAAAAGAGTGCTGAACTTGGTATATAGAAAGAACACAGTGTTGAGGGATGTGTCTTATTTGAAGTTTCTGAGATGCATCTTTTCAGATCTAGGATGCCTGTTGTCTGGCCTGAGTGTTTCTTTCATCTAGGGTGAAATTTCATACCCTGACCTAGATGGTTCTTTTCCCGTCACACTTGCTTGGACTTAGTTGATTCTTTTTTTTTTAACCTTATTTCTCTTTATATATAAAATAACCGACCTTCCTGTGTTGCTGTTAATTAGGGCATTGTGTTGACTTTTGAATTTGATAGATGAGTCCGTGCATCTTTTGTTGGGAATCTTAATTCTTTCCTGAAAACAATGTGCTCAAGTTATATTTGGCCATAATTTATGGGACCTGGGAAGTTTTGATCCATTAAGGGGTGGATATGGGACCTCAAAATGGTCGTGCAAAAACAAAATGGGGATCAGTTTTCATGAAAACTGAGGGTAGGTGCTACATTTCAGGGCTTAATTAGGAGGAGACACGACTAGCACCATTTTGTGTCACTTTGAAAAGCAGAAGCCTGAATGAATAAACGTAGAACATAGGGGAAAAAAAGCATACAAGAGCTTCCAACAAGGCCCTATTTTATTAAGGTGGGAGGCATCTGAATATCCAAGCAGTGTCACTGTGGGTGCTTTGCAATACGCGGCTCATCATATTCACGCATGATAAGTGATTCATGAGGTCTAGGTAATCCCAACTCATCACCACCACCTTTGTCCGGTAAATTAATCAACGCCGTCCCAATTGTTACGCAGTTGTAAGAGCCACCACCTAGCCTTGTGGAGTGCCATAGTCAAAGTTTACTTGGAGTTGCATTGATCTAAAATTCAAGCTATTATGGGAATCACAATAGAGCTGCCGCTGTGGATAGCACGCTCGTTACCACAGCTCCAGCTCCACTCAGATCGATCCCTGTGTGGACATGTTTACTTAAGCTCTCCTTGCCACTAGGCCAACTGGCAAAAAAAAAATTCAAGCTATTATCGTAGTCAACCGGGCCCCAATCTCTTACACACACCATTTTGCCAACTCATGTATTAGATACAATGGGTAATTATAACCTCCCTCCCCACTCAAAACACACAGAGAGAGAGAAGGGGGCCGTTTTTCCAGTGAAGCTAAACTTTAATTATCAGAATTTTCATTGCCACACATTGTTCCAAATCCGAAAGAGTAATATGTCTAGTAAAAGAATACCATTACAGGAGACAGACAATATTTAAAAAGAGGGGGAAGAAGAGGGGTTTTATTTTTATTTTTTTTCTCAGTAAGGAGGCCAGTAGCTATCAAGGTCCACATTAGGGTCCATGTGTTGGAACCTAGTGGTCCCATAGTGGTGCATGTCTGAACACATCCCGCTCTCTGTCATTCGGGTGACAGGCATAGATATTGGTAAAGTAGTGGCCGTAGGCAACATTGGGGCCGGGGGTTGGTTCGGTGCAGGCCCAGGGGTTGGTGCTCGTGAAGTTCCCCTGCTTAAATTTATATTTATTCCAGAGAGTGCGAAATTCCCAGGGTAATTTGGTTGGGTGGGGAAGTTCACTCCAGGTGTGACCCTGAAGACCCTGGTCAACCCTGCTGCCAAGTCAGCATTGCTAACATAGCTCCTTCCGTCAGCTTGCATCACTACTGGTGCCACAATATTGGTCCCCATGTCGAGGTTGTAGTAGGGATTGGGATTGGAATTGGAATTGGAATTGGCCTTTGATTGGGCGTGGGAGTGGTACCTCTTCACACCCGAACTCTTCTGGAAGACACGGCAGACCACCCATGCGTCCTGTTAAGAGTTCGTTAGTGTATGTTTATAAATCTGTATATTTCAAAACTCTCATACATAGACAACATGATTCTGTTAAATATACTCAAAACTTGCAAAGGAAGAGCTAGCTATAAGAATCGGAAAAAAAAAAAAAAAAAAGTAAAAAAAGAAAGGGTGTGTTACAAAGAAAGTTCATAATCATTATAAATCACTGAGGAGCTGTGTGAGTTTGGAAAGAAAATACAGAGACAAAGCAGCAATAAACACGCAGGGCTTGCTATTTTGATTTCAAAAGATGGCACATATTATAGCATATCAGTCATAAGGCTGTGAGAAACAGTATCAAGAAAAAAAGAGCCCTTGCTTGATCAATTAATTTATAACAAGCAACAGTTTTAAAGGATTTCATACCTTAGCAGTTTTGAAGCCACTTTTGGATTGTCTGCGGTATTCATGAATGACCCAATTGGTTTTCTCTCCCCTGGGAGCTCGTCCTTTGTAGAATACAAGTGTTTTCTTCATGCCAACCAATTCTGAGGTGGCCGTGGCCGTAGCCGATTTGAAGATCTCCTTGTCTTTGCCCGTAGTCTTCCAGTAACCCGCATTGGTTGCGCGGTTTGTCCGAACTCCAGTTGGGTATTTCCGATCTCGAAGGTTGAAAAAATACCACTCCTTCTCACCCATCTTTGCCTTGCCTACACCAAAACAAAGAAAGGCATTGATATATTTTATATATTTATATATATATATATATATATATGGGAAGTTTCAAGTGCATCTATCCCTCATCATAGGGTGAAGGATACTTCCATAATTGAGAATTTTCAAGTACAAAAGTTACTTTTCAAGTACATAGGGTGAGGGATAGATGCTATTATATATATATATATATATCATATGTTATTAAGATTGGGGAATATATATGTGCATTTATTCCTCACCATAGGGTGAGGGGCACTTTTCCTTTTTGCACATGAAGACAAGGAAGTGTACCTCACCCTATGTACTTCGAAATTCACTTTCGTACTTGAAAAATCCTCATTTATGAAAGTGTCCCTCACCCTATGGTGAGGGATAGATGCACATGAATGTTCCTCATTAAGATTTGATACCGATAGAGAGAAACATTTGATCTTTTATTTAATTCATTCGTGACCATATGTGGTGAGAAACACACACACATGCATAAACTTTAAAAAAGTCCCAAGTTGTGGCTCAGGTTGAGGAATGTGTGTATGTGTGTGTCCCCCTAATGTATTGAAGAACAAAAAATCCAAGAAAGAGAGAAAGTTCAATGCATGTATAGGGGTTTTAGGTGGATTCCAGCACGTAACGTTATTTGTTCTTCAGTAATTCTATAAAGGTGTCCTATTATTTTTTTTTTTTTTTTTTTTATTATTATTATTATAAAGGCGGAGGTGTTATTTCTGAATCTTCTGTAATGGAGCATTTGTAGTAATTTTCAAATTTAGATGGGGCTACATTTGCCAATTCCTCTTGAGATGTGTGTGAGGGGATTTATTAAATTTCTGGAGGGGTGCTTGGTGTGGGTTTGTTTGGATTTAGCGGACGCCACTTGGGGGATTAGTCCTGCTAGGTCAAAAATCTCATGACTAAACAATATGTAACAATATATCTTAACCTAGATTGTTTACAATTATATAAACTTCAAATTTCAATGGAAATGAATACAATATATATAGGGTAAGGTGTTTTTTTTTTTTTCATTTTCATATTTAGTGACACTAAATAAATATATGGCTTATAGTATCTAGTTCCTATATACTTTGATCAGAAAAGGGAGTCTCGTTCTTTGAAATACATGGTTAATTATTTCAACAGAACACCCAACGATGCCAATTACACAACTGATAATTCTAAACATAGTTTGTCTAGCTAGTAATAAGCTATTTGCATATTCCTTAATTACTTCTGAGCTTTAGACTAATCAAGAAACAAACGTTTAAACACATACCTGGAAGATCCCATGGTTCACATTTGTTCAGATCCACATCAGCAATTGCCCGTCCAGTGAAACTTGTATCTGCTATCTTGTGGGTCAGATAGTATGTGATCAGCTCTTCATCTGTGGGATGGAACCTAAATCCTGGAGGCAGTGTCTCCTCTTTAGCTACAACTTCATCCATCTTTTCTTCTAAATCTGTGTACTAAACCGCAGAGGTTCTCCAACTGTATAATGCCTAGAGTCCAAAACTAGTCGCAGTCGTACTCTTTTTTTACCACAGAGAGGTATTGATTCACTAAGTACTAAGAACTTCTGATGCTACAGACATGCAAGTTATAAGAAGAACAATTTAAGAAAAACCATCAACTATTGTTTGATCCTATATACTTTTCTCGTCCTGGGAGTGAGAAAATACATTGAGATTTGATGTACCAACTTGAGAAAAGGCTGCAGCTCTGTGAACCTTGATTTTAAGAGAACCCCAGTAGAAAATCAGCTCTCCAGAGATCAAATTAACTTGATGAAAATCATCATCATCATCATCATCATCATCTGCGTTTCCTATAGAACTCTCTTCCTAAAAATGATCTTTATCCATATTAGAGAGAACTTGAAACATGCAAGACGAACAGCAATGGCAGAAAGAAGTTCGTCGTCATCGTTAGGTGAGAAGTCACGCGAATTGAATCCAAACAGAATATATATATGATGATGATGAGAGGATCTGTTTGATTGAATATTGGGGATGGGTGTAGTGGGATTAAGTTGTGGAGTGATATTGTGAAAGAAGCTTGCTCCAATACCAGGCCATAGATATCAGAATTTAAGCTTTTGGTGGTGCAAGAGAGTGTGTTTGTGAAGCTCTTACCGACTATGGGTCGTCCAATAGGTGGTGGTTTTTTTGGTCCCCTCTACCATATGTAGCCAGTATGAGAGACTTTCTTGTAGAAAAAAAAAGGTGATCATAGAAGACCCCATAATTTTAGGGGAGTATGTATTCAGTTTTATTGCCATGACTTACTGGCAACCTGTAAACAAAATGTTTTGCTAAACGGACCATAATGACCCTCCTAATCACAAGTTGCACTGCTATACATACCTAAGACTTACTAGTGGCTACCTTCAGACCTACAGTGGAGTTTCCACTGTAAAATCGTTCGTGATCAAAGATCGCTTCCTAAATGGGTTTGTAGTTGTAAGAATTTCCAAAGCCTGTTTGTTTCTAAGAATTCTGAGTTAAAATCTTATTAGGGGGTACAGTCATGCATTCGCCAAATGTTATTATCCGTGGGGTTTTACAAATGCTGAAGTATAACGTAGCATTTTGGAAAACAGGAATTTAGAGAATTCTACAAACCAAAGGTGACATATGATCTTACTGGGCTAATTTTATGAGTTTTCACCACCATAACAGGAAATTCAGAATTATATTCAAAGGGAAGATGGTCATCTGTCATTGCTATTAGAAATCCCCACGCGGACTTAGATATATAAACAAGTAGGCGAGATAATAATGATTATGAATGGCAGTTTTGTAGTTGTAGAGGAGACACATGTATAGTCTTGTAATTTTGCCAACAGATCGGGACATTAAAAGAAAAAAAAAAAAAAAAGAAGGTTCACGCGCGTAACGTAATCCACTCGGATACGGTCAGAGTCAAGACCAAACCCGCGAGGCCAGGCTCGATGGGTCCCATAGAAGAAGAATAATACAGCAGGCATCACCCAATAAGAACTTGCCACGTCACCCCAGTGGGACCGTATGAGGCTAAGTCGTTTGACCCGGGTTTCACATGACTTGGGCCGGGTTCTCGTGACACGTGAAGCTTCTAGGGTTCCCGAGTGTTAAAAAATCAGAGGAATAAAAGGGGTTTTATTATTTTTTATTTTAAAGGGAAGCTTCTAGTGTTTTCATTCTCTTGTCCGAAATATTTCGGGAGAGACACGGGAATTGCTCGGCCCTTTGATGATGCAACCATTTCCTACAAGTTGGGTCCATTCCTTGCCTTCATGTACCTTGGTCTCAAGTCTCTCTCTCTCTCTCTCTCTCTCGCTCTCTCTCGCTCTATATATATATATATAATCCAATCTTATTGTGACCCGACATCACACATCAAGAGAATAGGGTTGCAAATGGATGTCTCATTCTCTGATTATCCGGAGGTTCCTACCCATATAAAATCGGGTTTCGAAATAATTTTAGGTTCCAAGTCATAAATGGATTTGGGTTTAGAACTTAATTTAGGTTCCCCTTGTTAAAATGAATCCGATTACAGATCCATACAGGTTCTGACCTATAGACCCAAGAACTAGCTTGTAGATATGTGTTTTTTAAGATATAGTTCACGGCTTTGTATAGGCTAATGTCAAGAACTTCATATAATAACCTATTTATTAGTTTTGAAGATGTTGATATTTTATTAATTGTTGAAGGTAGATTTGATGCATTATTTTTGTATTGAATGATTTTCTTATTTTAAGAGAGAGATAAAATAAAATATAAAATAAGAAGTCGGAACTGGTTCCGAAACCGAAATAGGATCCGGAACTAGGAAAACAAGTTTTCGAGCTAAAACCAAAATAGCATGTACAAAACTGTTCCGATTCTAGGTCCAATAATATCGTTCCAGCCTGTAAGTGACCCATTTGTAATCCCTACACAAGAGTAAACTTGAAATTTCATGAAGTACCATTTGTGTTGTATTTGAAATTTCATGAAGTACCAAAATGTGTTATTTTAATTACCTATAAAAACAATAACTATAAAACTAAAAAATTTGTGAGGCTCACCTGTGGCCTGGCCCTCCAGTTATAAATCCAACCCGGTCGCACACTAACTCCTCCTGAATGTCATAGGTTTCATCTTTTTTTTTTTTTTTCACACCGATTCAAATGGGACTTGACCGTTGGATTGAAATAAAAATTAACAAAAATAATGTATTCTAAGATCATTGGAAAAAAAAAAAAAAAACAAAGTTGAGGGCCACAAATCATGGAGTTGGGATGAATGAAGATACTTGAAATTATATACACAGGTGGGTCACATCTAGATCTTTCGATCACCCACATTCCCAAGAATGAAGGGTGTGGTCGCATGGTAATTCATGTGGGACATCCCCACCCGATCCGAGCCAGATAAATCATTAACAATGCATTAATCAAGCTTTTTAGTTCATTTGACATTTCAACCAAACTCTCATCCCAAGCCCCTATCCTTTTGGGCCCAAACTGAATAGAGGTCACAGATGATGGGTTACTTTCTACTATTTGAAAATATTTTCATTACTTGTTAACAGAACAAATCTCATTGTATGCTTGCTGTTACAACTTTAGTACAAGCTTATTGTGAAGTTAATAATTTCTCATGACCATTTTAAACGTCTTTTGCCCATTTTTAGAATGTGAGTTTCGTAATGTGTAGGTTTTTTTTTTTTTTTTTTTTTTCTGTCTTAAATTTCTAATAGTTACACAATACAACATTCAAGTCTTTTAAGTTGATCATTTGACATTTCATACAGAATCTCTTTCCCCAGAAATTTTTAAGTGCCTCCAAGTCCATAGGATGGAACCACATGAATGGCCCTTAGAAAAGGTAATCAAGGTTTTGAGGAGTCATCACCATCATCAAAACCTTGTCCCGACTATAATGAAGTTGGCTACACGAATTCTATTTCTCCATTCCGATCTATCTTGAGCCAAATCATCAAATAAATTACATTCTTTTCATATCTATTTTTAATACTTCCATCCCCATCCTCTTTGGCCCACATTTTCCTTACTAATACCGTTGCTGACCTAAGTCGGACATATCCAAACCATCTCAAACGGATTTATCTAATTTTATCCCTTATTGTTGTTACCCCTAAATACACTTGAAAGTCGTATTACACAAAAACTATCTCGTGGAAGCCCATTGTCATGCATTTGCCTCAAATTTTGTTGGTATTTTAAATTCTCACTAAACTCATCAAAAGAAATTTGTAGTGATTTTAGTAATTTATGATTTCACTTTTTTAAACTTTAAGTCACCACAGTGAGTTCTAAATTGTTACAGGATGCAACAATGAAGACATTTTAAGTAGATACATACACATTCGACATTTCAAACAAAGTTCCTATATATAATAAAAAGTACCCGGCCTTTTGATCCCAACCTGAATAGCAGTAGGCAAATGATAAACCACTCTTTGTTGTTAGGATGTGGTCACGCACTAGGGATTCCATAAATGCTGGATTGGCGATCGTTGATGTTGCTCGGCCCTGAAAAAATTTTCAAATTCAAAGTTACCAGCTAGCTGTTTTGTAAGCATCCAGCCCCTGATGATTAAGAATGGTGACTCAGACAGACCATAAGAGGGCATGCATAGCCACACCCCTGAATGGAAGTCACCCACTGTGATGACCGCAGGAGCATAAAGAATCATGCACTGATGGTCCAGAAAGATATCACAAAAAATGGCAGTCCAGGTTCCTTTCAAGTACAGAATAATTTTGAAACATCCATCCTTCATGCTGCTGGGAAAGATTAACCTGTGGTCCTGATCAGCTAATCATGGTTAACACAAGCCCCACACACACACTACTCAGGTTGCTCCTTGTTTTAATGTATTTTTGCACCCTTAAGAAGAACCAAATAGCACTCCCAAGACTAGTTGATGGATCAATTGATAATAACATGAAATATCTCTCTCTCTCTCTCTCTCTCTCTCTATCTCTCTCTCTCTCTCTCTCTCCTGTTTTGTATTTTTTTCATTTTCCATTTCTAGTGTCATGTAGAATATTGTGTCATGAATTTATCTCTGCGATGAAAATGGATTTCATGGTGTCATATTTTAATTGTAAATAAAGGGAGGTAGTTCCTACCTAACTAAGCTGGACCTTTATAATAGTTGCATCATTAGCTGGAGCTGGCAAGGGTAACTGCACCTGGATTTCTTTTTGCTCCTCTGTTACTTTCTGTTCCTCTTGGGTATGGTAAGATCCATGTGTTTCATTTTAGTATTGTGATCAAGAAGACCCCTACAGCTATCAATCCCCATCAGCAGGTTTACTTAACAGACACTTCAAATTCACATATTGGATAAAAACTTTTATTTTCCAACCTTGCACATGACAAGTTTCGCCTATGCTGAGGCCATCCACATTTGAATTAACAATATATATATTGTATGAGAAGTTGGGAAAATCAAGAACCACTATTCATGCTTGAGTGTTGATCATGTCTAGAATTATTCCAAAATGGGAAAGCAATATATAAATCTTCTTTCATGTTAAGACACTTAATGTTCTTTTTCAGTTTGATTTGATACTTTCTTTGTGCATTATTATCATGAACTGTGAACAAATAAATACCCAGTAATAACAAAGTACACAAGAAAATCAAATGTCCTCAACCTGGAACTGTTTCCTATAAGTTCTTCTTTGCATGTCAGATAATTATAATCAAATAACTCAGGCTATGGTTTCTTCTGATTCACATCATCACACGAATCATTTTTACTAGTAATATGGTTAGAATTCGCGGTGAACTAAACAATTGAAACAAATGAAAGACAAATTATACCTCTTAGTTTGTTAACTAACTTGTCAGACAAGTAAAATATGAAATTTCATCAAAGTCAATCCCGGAGAGTCCTGCATTAAAATAATGATTGTGCAAAACACAGTAAAAGGAAGTAATTGGTTGAAAGATACAAGCAACTTGTTAAAAACATCCAAATGAAATATAATTCAAAACCAGTGGTGCTAAGTTTGCGACTTTATTCAGATGCAATCACATCACAGGTTCTATCCTATATCAAATAAATAGATAAATATAGTTTGTTAACAGAAGGATTTTTTGCTCTAAGGTTCTATTTTCTTTGTTTGTGTATTATAACTTGCATTCACATTCATACGACTCACCTAAAACCTTTGTCCATTATGTCTCTCTAGAGACATCTCTACAGAATGCCTTTTTCCAACAGAAGAAAATTTCAATTGAAACGTGTCAGGCATAAATTGTTCGTTAGATTATTTAGTCAATCCATTTGTATACAATAAGAATTAATGAACTGTGTGCTTACGCGTATTTGTGCATTTCTGTGTGCAAACCTAAGTATGCCCTCCCTTTTATGAGTTCTAGGGTAGTTTAGTTGTGGAAAGAATATAAAAAAAAATAAAAAAATGAATCATGTCTTTATCAAGTCCCTTCAGTAATGTTATTGTCATTGATGCCTTGAGATTCATGTCCACCACCCACCCACCCCCCACCCCAAAAAAAAAAAGAAAAGAACGAAAAGAAAAAAAGAATGCTTCATTCACGCATGGAAGTTTGTTATTTAACTTGTCAAATACTTCAAAATATGAAAATTTTATCATTGACGACATTTCCATGACATGTTTCTATTAAGATTATTCCTCCCTGACAATTACGAGAACTCATAAAAAAGATAAATGTTAGTGCTAGTAGGATGGTAGATTATAAAATGCATAGTTCAAC
Source organism: Camphora micrantha (assembly GCA_003546025.1). Lineage (NCBI taxonomy): Eukaryota > Viridiplantae > Streptophyta > Magnoliopsida > Laurales > Lauraceae > Camphora > Camphora micrantha. The sequence continues at coordinate 570,448 of QPKB01000002.1, forward strand.
CGGCAACTACTGATGCCTGTTGAATTTTCTGAAGTCACTGTTTAATTCCTGTTCCAAGTTACATGTGTAATCCTTGTGTGCTATTTTTAATTCTTCCATGTCCAGTCAATCCATCTAGTTTCAGTCCCAAGCCCAGTTATAGGAGAGAAGTCAAATAGGCAATTGGTTGTAATACATTTTCAAACCTTCATAATGTTACAAGGCCAACCCTAGATAGATGGGACAAACTTTCAATTAGATGATGATCATTGTGGAATATTTTCGCATTATATGGTTAACCTGTGATATTAACTTTTGGTTTTGTTTGGAGCGCTCTGTGCATTTGTCCCACTTGGTTTACATGAATCCTCTAATTTATATTGCATCAGGTATCTAAGCAAGCAGTGTCATTATTACTTCATCGAACTTCAGTAGTCATGGTGTTCCTTGAGCTATAAGCATCTCACTGTCAACAGTTTTTATTCAGCAACCATTACACATTACCTTCCTAATTGAACTCTGACTTGAGAATTCTAGGAAGACTTCGACTTGAAAATTCTATGTCGGGGCTTTCCTTCTAAAATCAGTACTACAATGAAATAAGACAGAATGGCATTTGTGCAAAGTGAATGATGGTAAAGCTTCTCCCCTTTAGAACAGTTACCTCTTCACCGGACAGAATGCATTCACTAGATATTATTAAAGAAGAGAAAGAAGACGACCTGTTAGACATTCTTCACCAATTCAAGGACCTGGCTTGAGAAACTCCCTACAAATCTATCAGTAGAGTGTTTTAAACTCAGAAGCTTCTGCTTCAGTATTCAAACTGGATTCACTAGAAACTGGAACTTACCTTGCTTGACGAAATCAAAGCAGGAAGTGAGGAACTCTGCTCACTACTGAGTACTGACACAAGGAACTCTGAGACTAAATTGGAACACTAAGCTTCACGACCAGCCGATTCATTTTCTAGAGCGATCAGAGTCCTCAATTCCATAAATAACCATAGTGCCTTCCCTGAAATAATATCAGAACAGACCAATGTACCTCTACATTCAATGATTCTTTCCTTCATTCAGTTTCTCTATGAATTCCTAGCCTTTCTCCCTCTTCTGTATCTCAATCCAAAAATCAGCTTGTCCCAAACGCACCAGAGAACACTCCTCTATTTCCATACTCATTCATAGCCATCTTTTTTTATGTTTCCAGCTTTTATGGCTGAAATCTTACTTCGTACTCCAAATCTTCTATCCAAATTATACTCAAAACAGAACTTACTCCGTCTTTTCCTAAATGCCAAATGACTGACCGAAGTGGAAGGTTCTTGTTGACCCTTGTGTACTTAAATATTATCTCAGAGCGTCCCCTTGCATTGAGTTGTGGTGAGCTGACAAGGACATTCATCAGAGATAAAAGCATTTTCTGCACAGGTGACATAAGGTCTCCTTTAGGTGATTTACATACAGAACATCCATTTACTTGAAGAACCACATGAACTTTTTATGCATTGGCTCATCATCATCTGCTAAGAGCAGTCGTTTTTGCAATGGCCATGGCCACCCCTAATTATCTTGTATGTCTCTGTCAAAATGCGGCCTCTGTGAAGTCATCACAGCACCCAGTCCATCAGTGTATGCGACATCAGGACACAAAATTGCAATAATCAGATGGCCTTATTCTTTGAGTGATAAGCCTTCTTTTTCTTTTTGACAAGGATTTCTCAGAACAATTAAGTAGGAGGCATCTAATCAGTACATCTTAACCAAATATAATGAGAATACAAGAGCAGTTCAAAGCAAGGAATTAAAGTCACAGCAACAGCATTGAAGGAATTATGTTTCAAGAAGAGGGATTTACAGCATCTCAGTAAGCAGTCAGACCATTTGCGATTAATGTCGCTTCCTTAGGGTACAAAATAGAAGAAAGGGGCTCAAACCTTGAGGAGGTAACATTTTTTTTTTTTATGGAATTCATGCATCTTCAAATCAAATGGTGAACAAACTTGGTGCACCAGAATAGGAAGGATTCACCAGATTTTTTTTTTACAGGGAGACTTATAGAGAAAAAAGGACTACACCATCCAGTTTTGACCAAGCCAAAAAAGTCCATAGGGTTAGTTACTTCGTTCTTTCTAAACAATTTAGAAAGCAGTCTTTGTCAACAAAGCAACATCAAGGGAAAAAAAAAAAAAAACGTGTCTCGTGCAAACAAGTCAAAGAAGCAAAACCATGGTGCAAAAGAAAAAATTCACATCATCCATTCCTTCTTTACATGCAAGGGACAAAAGTAATACGGATGAGATGAAATATGAGCAAAGAAAATGATATTTTCCCAATTGATATTTCTAGTTTGTATCACCCACAAAACAAAGACCACAAGGACCATACCTCGAGACATGAAGAATATGATACAATTAGAAAATGACATCATTTTCTCTAACAAGGGAAAATTTCGGAAACCAAGCCAATTTGCTCTTACCTGTAATAGTGCAAAATGGGAGCTCACAGTTCTGTATTCCGTGAGAATGATGGCAATGGTGTACCTTCCTGCGGACGAAGAATGACAAGTATGCCAAACATTCCAAGCATTGGGAGGACCAAAAGCCACTTCAGTAGCTTATAGTAATGCATATGGAAGGTGAGAGAGAACTCATCAGAGAAATAGATTCCATTCTTGTCAGTCATCTCTACCAGCACAGTCCCTGTTGTCCGAACAGCCACTGTCGGCAACTTTATCCGATGCTTCCCAGGTTGGCCAAAGATTTGGTTCTGCACTATCTTTCTATCACCTTGGTAATTCCCAGGAACCAGTAATGTTGCCTGTATTTTCCAAGAAAAACAATCAATCAATATTGACATTAAAGGAAAACAGAAAACTGATGAGGTTTGCCAAAGCCCACATGCAGTCCCAAACACAACTGCAACATTCACTCAGAAGATAACATGTTCCAATAATAAGGCAGCTCCAGTCATTAGATGGACACCAAATGTGCATTCAACCAATGGATTTATAAACTTCTATTTTTTTTTTCTCAAATATATGTAATAATGAGCCGGATCTAATGCCAGGAGATGTAACCAAGGGAGCCAACCTTATAATCGTTAAGATCTTGCATGTGCCACATTGGCAATGTGACCCTGCATGGATGCAGCTGACCAAGTTTGCATGGGCTAAGCAAAAATCCTCCCCAATTTCATTTGGTAAAGGAGGCTTACCGTGACATTGTAAGGTCCTTGAGACCCTGAAGGGTACCTATATTTGTCAAATATCTCCATCTCCACCCAAAAGTTCTTGCCTTCCTCATCACGAAATGCTCTGGAAGAATGTGATACATAAATTCCTTCACGATTATATCGACTTGCTACATTGTTTCTTCCTTGATAGGGTGATCTCCATGCCTGCATTGAATTTTTTTTCTTGTTAAAATTGATATCCAATTGAGGGAAAGAAAAGAAAATTCCTGAAAATATAGGGTACTGCAAACTTTAGTTTGGTACTTGATTGAGTAGCCATTACTATAGTTCACGAAATGAATATAGACTTGATTAATATTTTTTTGAGACAGAAACTTGATTTATATTGAGAACAACGTTTGAACAGATCACTTGCCAGCTCCTACAAGCTATAAACGTTTGGTGATCCAAAACATTCACATGATGGGCCCCTGTTATGCTTTGGAGATATACTAAAATAATATCCCAATTATATGATCCTAACATTCAATATTTATATCATTAAATATAGATCCTAGGCTATAACATTCATATGCAAGCCACCACTTGGAAAGCAAAGATCATATGATAAGGGAGGCATTAGATTGTAACCCAGCATCCCAACATTGATCTCACCAACAAAAACACTTGTATTACTTACGGTGGCAAACCTGTACAATTGCTGGTCTTGGAAAATAAGACTAAGGGCCTGTTTGGCAAGTCTCATCTGTTTGAAATAGAGCTTATTCATATAGGTATGTTTGAAATACAGCAGACTGTTTGGCATCTATGATTCAATGAAAAGTACATGCATACGTGTTTTATTATCTAAGTGGGAAAGTTACACGGGCAAACTTGTCAAAAAAAAAAAAAAGTAACTAATTTCTTTTTCGTGTCTATTTGAAAAAAGTTACCTTAGGCAAAAGGTCTTAAAACTGTTTTAATCAGAGATCCATGTATACTTTTGCCAAACAGTCTAAAGCACTCAAATTTCTATTTGAATTAGTAAGTCAAACAAACAGACTTGCCAAATAGCACCTAGCTCTCCTGATTGAGCATCATACAGTACGACTAAATTTAACCAGTAACGGTCAGCAAGCAAGCTGCGCACATGCACATCAAATGTATTTTAAATGAAACTCAAAACTCTCCCTGTGCGAAGAGCCTGTTTCTTTACAAGGACTTCGGAAAGGAATTTCAGTTGTCAGGGAATTCCAAAATTCCTCTCATAAATTCTTTATTTCTTTAGGAGAATTTCGAAGATTGAGGAATTCCAGCATTCCCAAATGCCCAAAATCAAGCATTTCAAATCCCAGTCAGCATAGGAGATTCTCGGAATTACGAAATTCCAATGCTTCTGGTGAAACTCCAGCATCCCCAACAGCCATTTCAAACAAACGCCCCACATGCATCTTTTGAATTCTATAACTAATGCAGTCACAGGTATCAAGGGATAGACAGAAACCCAACTGTAAATTTCTGTAACGGCATTTTTGTGGGCCTGCAATTCTATTTTTCTGTTACAGAACAAGGAGTGGGTGATCGATCTACCCTAGATCCTCAATCCCATACAACACACCAGAGCATAGTGGAGAATGAAGAGGATAAGAGCGATGGAGTAGATAAAATAAGAAGAAATCCAATAACTATTCTTCAATAAAGTGACCGTCAACTGTCTACTCTACTAAGCACAGTCAGCTATCATGAATAAGAAACCATAAAGAATTCTCTAGAAATCGCTCAATCAATCATCCAATTTATATTATAATGCTTTCCTCACTCTCAGATACTTGATTGATTTAAATAGGAAGCTTAAGAGGCAAGAAAAAGTCGAAAGATCCATTCAAATCACTGAATGGGTTGTCCAGAGTCCAGACCCTTCTGGAGTCTGGACATTTCTGTCCTATGGCCCGGTATTTTGTTTTGAAGAAACAACCCCTGAAAGTGCAATTTTTTAGTACTCTTATGGGCTGTTTGAGTTCCTAACCAGTTTGGAACATCTGACATATGGGTCTGGACCCCATGTGCATGATCGAAGGCCTCGAGAAACAACAGTGGATGGCCCACTATGTGACCTTCATGATCTTCATCGCAATCCGCATCAAAGACCACATGGGACTCACATATGGATGTCTTCATATTGGCTTGAAGTAGAATCCTTGGAATTTGTAAGGTGGGATCACATCCCAATTATTACCTTCTAAAGGTGGGACCCACGTTTGAGTATCGCATTATGTGATGAAGTGGGACCCATATATGTACAGTATGGTATTTTTGCATTGATGAGTACTCTAGTAGCAATGAATCTAGGGTGGTGACAATTCTTTTCCAAATTACCAAGGATAGACCCCATGTTTGAGTGTCGCATTTTGTGACCAAGCGGGACCCATCCATGCACAGTATGGAATTAGAACAGTGATAAGCACTCTAGTAATCATGAGTCTAGGTGGGCCACAATTCTTTCTTAACTTCTAAAGGTGGGGCCCACATTTGAGTGTGGCATTTTGTGACTAAATGGAACCCATATAGGTGCCGTACAATGTTTATGCACTGATGAGCATTCTAGCAGCTATGATTCTGGGTGTGCTCACAATTTTTTCTTAATTTCTAAAGGTGGGCACAATGCTTGAGTGTTGCATTTTGTGACTAAGTGGGACCCATGTCTATACAATATAGTACTTACACATTGATGAGCACTCTACTATCTATGAGTCAGATAGATTGCATGCCTAAAGTATGTATACATTTGAATCGTTATATACAGATTGCATACATGAGTATAATTCCAAATAGGAGTTCTGGTAGCTATGAAATAGGTCGATACATTTCGTGCCTAAAGTATGTATATATTTGAGTCGTTATATGTGAATCCCTCTCATGGGTTTTCAATAAATAGTATATTTAAAGCATGTGATGGTATGGTAAAAGATTGCTATGTGACTTGGTTGGTAAACTGAGGTTTCTCCTACCTTACAACCTAATAAATAAAGAAAGAGTCACCACTACCTTCAGGGGATGGTGTGGAGAAGGAGTTGAAAAGCAGAAGACATTGCCATTCATTGTCGTAACAATGAGATCAAGATCATCTCCGCCATCAACATTATCTGCCAAGACCATGCTGTATCTGTAACATGAAGAGATCTATAAGCATATATGCAATGTAACATGTCAAAAGCCATGCTTACAATTTGGAAGGATGAAAAAAAAATTCTTACGAAGTCTCGCCAATATCAACTACATCAGCACAAGATGTACGTCCGTCCATAAGATACAAATAGCCATCAAATGATGTTGTAACAAGTGTGAGTCCCTTCTTCTTTTCCCCGCGTTTATTCAGATCAAGTAGAAGAACCTGATTCATCACTCTCCCATGTGTCCGGTATGGAAAAGGACGAACATATGACCCATCCTTCCCATTAAGGACATATATGTTCCCCGATGATGTTGGAACCACAACATCTGTATGGCCATCCCCATCGACATCACCAACAGTTGGACCCTGGATATAATACATAATCCATCTAATTAATGTATAATGTAAATGGAGAAAGTGTTTTGCTAAAAGAATATCCACTTTGAGAACCACTAACCAAATGTGAAATTGTATGCATCCTATACGATAATAATTGCTAAAAGAATATCCCTCCTTTAATAAATTTTTAAAGTTATTAAAAAATAATAATATTCTATTTTATACATCACTCACCACACAAAATTGCAAACGAGTGGTAAAACTCCCTCTCCACATTAGAATTACATTCATAGTGCAGTCACATATAGGCATCCACCAATTTGCAGCAATACGCAAATTATGAAAATTGTTTGTAATGTAATTTTTAACACACTGAACCCAAATAACCCAATCTTGAAAGAAATTAAAGAGTTGCAAATGTTTTGCATCCAAACTGCATTGCCTCCTGGTAAAAACATGATTACCTATAAACAATCAGCAGAACACTATTGCTGAAACAATATGATGGGATCCTCTAAGACTAAAAAAAAGGTGGTTGACGATGCCCTATCTCACATCTCTTTTAAAGGTTAGAGAGTGGGCTAAATCTAGGGACAAATTTGAAGATCTTCAGAACAATAACATTATTCAGCTGGGAAGATTGTGTGGAAGCCTCCTCCCACAGATTCACTTGAATACAATGTGGATAGGACAGGTAGGGGAAAATCGGGAACAGTGGAAATAGGTGGTTTCTTCATAATGAAGATCTGCAGGTGCTTGTTCCTTTCTCTTGTCCAATTGAGTTCGAGCCTGAAATGAAGCTAAAATATGGCTTATCAGAGATGCTTGAAGAATCTTCAAGAATTCCTTTTTGAGTCCCCTCATCATGGAAAGTAATTCTTCTTTCGCTGTAAGTTGGGTTTCCTCAAGAATGGGAAGCCTTAGAAATTTCATTTCATCCTTAATAAGATCAGGTTTATTTATTCTTCCCTTCAATTGGAGACCCATCATATGGTTAGGGAAGCTAATGAGCTGGCCAATGCTTTAGCCAAAGGAGATGAAATAATTTTTATTACATAACCCCTCTTTTGTAATTTCTTTGGATTTGGTTATAGGTTGTCTATTCTAGATGTCGGTATGGTAGTCTTGTCTCATGTTTTGTCCTTTATTTCTTTGGTGCATTCCCCTCCTTTTTGGGGAAAAAAAAACTGTTGTTGACAATAAAAAATATGCTTGAAGACAAATGAATGTCAAAGAAATGACTTGCCTGCGGAACAAGACTCTTTAGATGCACTTCCCAAATTTCATCTCCTTGGGCAGTCCATGCAGCAACATTTCCATGTGTATCAGTTGTTACCAACTCAATTTTTCCATCGTCATTTATGTCCGCCGCCACCACTGCCCCCTGAATATCAGCCATCTCAAGAGGGAACTTCTCTCTTACTTTACCTGGATGAATATATAAATGCTGTCAAAGGATTGAGAGATTAATGAAGATGCCGAACATAAGATAAAAGCGGGATGGTTGAAGTGAAGACTTGCTTCTAGAGTGCTTTGTGATCGGCGTATGCCAATAAGTTTGAAGGAAAATTTTTACAAGACAGTGATTAGACCAACTATGACCTATGGAGCCGAATGCTGGCCAATCAGGAAGCAACATGTGAACAAAATGGATGTACTAGAGATGAGAATGTTGAGGTGAATTTGTAGTAAAACTACGAAGGATAGAATTAGAAATGGGCACTTTCGAGAGCATTTAGAATAGCATCAATAGGGGAAAAAATTAGAGAAACCCATTTGAGATAGTTTAGGCATGTCCAATGTAGGTCGGCAACAACGTCGTTAAGGAAAAGTTTGGTTATACAGGTTGATGGCCGAAGGGAAAGGGGTAGGTCGAAGAGGACGATGACGACGATGATGAAGATGATGAAACATACCAGCATATACCATATGAAACGTAAAGAACATAACAAAGTGTGATTGCTTGGAGTTTGGAGAGTTACCGTGATGATCCAAAACATAAAACAGGCCAAAGGAAGTCCCAACAAGGATGTCCAAATATCCATCTCCATCTAAATCAACCACAGTAGGAGAAGAATATATATAGGCACGAAATTTTCCACTGTCTGTACTCTGATCTAAACGGGTTGTCCACTTGACCTGTTTAGTTTCAAGATTGAAAACAACAATAGCACCTGCTACATATTTTCCAATATCAATACCACCCAAATCTTTTAAATGCTCTGGGTTGTCATAGTACCTGTAAATTTATTAGACACGAAATACTTAAAATCATTGAGGAAAGGAGTCGAACCTAATTTCGTAAATAAGAACAGAACAAATGAAGCTTGCCAAAAAAATAATAATAATAACATTTAGAACCAGAAACTTTAAAGAGAAAAATACAACTTTTCTAGGAAAAGCTAGAATAGAATTGGTGTCATGTTCATGTACAATGTCACAGCTAATACTGTTGTCCCAGAAAAATCTCTATTCTACAATCACTCGCACAGAACTAGAAACAAAGAGAACTAAAAGGAAATATGTAATCTCTATTCCGACTATTACCTCTTTTTGTTAATGGCCAAATCAAAGAAAAATTAAATTATGATCCAAAGAACCAATCACATTAAAACAGAAACATGACTTTTCTGCTTCTGATCATAGTTGCATAGCCAAAGACCATAACTCCTAAGCACAAATGAGGTCGTTTGACAAAATTCAAAAGAAGATACAGAATGGTTCTATTCACCCACTAGGACCTGCACGCATGCACATGTGAGCTTGGTTCACACAGTAGTTCAGATGCCAAGAATGGGCCCAGATTTATCCAGCAAGTGTGTAAGGGCTAGTGGCTCATTTCACAGATCAGAAATCAGGTCCTACCCTGGTACAACAGCCCCAACAAAAGACCGTTAATGTGCAAGTTTTCTAGTTTTTTTTTCTCCTCTTATTAATCCTTCTTTCTTAATACCCAGAACATTTAGGGCTTCTATTTTAATTAGAAAGGGTTTCTTTCTTGTAAGTAGGCTTTATATAAACTGAGAAAAACCAGTTAGCTGGAATAGTCATATATGGGATTACTTGGAGGCCGATGCAGGAGAGACCCATGGTCGCCATGGGTCGACCAAGCCTTTAGGCCCAGCCCATTCATCAGCCCATTCAGTTTATTATAATTTAGAGTGTTATATGATTATGTTTAAGTTATTTTAATGGATGTTTCAATCTCAACCGTCAAAGTGTTTGGATGGGTTTTTTTTGGTAGAGAATGGGTGAGTAACTTAATGATAACAAAAGTACACAGGGTTATTAATGTGAGACCCTGGCTCCCTGCTTGGATCATTGGAATTCAGTTGCCCCACAATCAAGTTATCTGTAACTCTAATTACCTATAACCCAGATTACCTGTAATCAATCATAGATAAGAACAAGACAATTGTAGAGAAACACAAGACACCCCAGTGGTTAAGGGTTTCTCATCTCACACAACCACCCAGGGATCGTTCCCTAGTCAGGTAGGTTATCCCAGATTACCTGTAATTAATCATAGATTACGAACAAGACAATTGTAGATAAACACAAGATGCCCTACTGGTTAAGGGTGTCTTGTCTCACACAGCCGCCCAAGGATCGTTCCCTGGCCAGGCAGGTTGTCACAAGAATATTGTACCATTCAGCCACCTAGAGGTAAAAAAGAATAGAAAGGAAAAAAAAAAAAAAGAGGATAATTGTGACGTAAGTGTAACTAAAGTTATTCAAATGGATGAAACATCATTTTCATGTAAGCCGCATTCCCTGCAGTCACTTTACAAAGATCCGAATGGGCCCTAAAGGTTGCAATGTAATGGTGAAGGTATCTCTTGATCTAATCAAATTTTATAACAGCATAGATAGGCAAATGGAGAGTAGCTCATGACAATTATGAACAACATGAGAGGTTGCTGTACTAATATGACAGTGCTTAGGTAGTAATTTTCCTACTATGAAATGTCCACCAGTAAAATATATAATCTCTGGCTGCATTAAAGGCCTATCAAACATCAACAAGAAGAAAGAAGTAGAATACAAAGAGTGGAATGGTAATCATAAAAGAGAGCTTACTCATGATCAAAGAAGTAGGATACAGCAATGACCATTTCCTGTATGCCATCCTTGTCGATGTCAGCTATTACCTAGAAAACCAGAAGTGTTTTAACTTTATTTAGGAGATACTGTAATTTGGCATAGCTATTTTTTTTCCTTCCATATACCAACAATAACAAAAGCACAGGAAATCTCTCATCAAGCAGAATAAGATTACAACTTAACACTTACGGGAGTGCACAGAATGTGAGAGTCAATGTTCACATAATCTTCTAATTTCTCATGTTTATCTTCCGTCCATCCTTCATCTCCCCACATGGACTCATCAACATAATCATCATAATCATAATTATATTCATCAGCTAGCTCTTCTCCTTGGCGGAATATATCAAAAGATTGATCAGCATCCTCTTCCAAACCTTCTTCATTTTCCACAGTTGCAGCATGAATCCCAGCATCATCCTTATCATTAACTTTAGACTCAGAACCACCTTCTTGTGTCCCTTTTGAATTGGTATCTTCAAGAAGCCGCCTCTGAGAGTTTGTGGACTTGTCAGCTGTAACATTCCCTACTGACCCAACATCCTTAGTTGTATCATTCACAATATTTGGCGACTCAATGTTCTGTCCTTCCAAGGAAGCATTCAACCCTTCATTCTCAGGTTTGGACATGTTCACTGAGGAAAAGGAAGTGTTTGATCCAAGTGTCCTATTCATCTCTGCAAGGACTCAAATCAGCAGCTTTAGAATCAAATTTATGATTTTATCTACCCAGAAATCACCTGTCAAAATGAGGCAGTCTGAAAGAAAGAGTTTGACACTAATAGTTGAAGCTAAATTTGTCATACTGAAGGGCTGGAATTAAGCTAAGAGACGGCATGATCTTTGAAATTTAAAGGTAATTGGGCCCACGTCCTAGACACAGATGCAGCTTTGGTGCCTCAAGTTTCAAAAAGGTTTTGAAAGAGAGATGCCACAGCTAAGTAAATCGTCAGTACCAGTAATCTGACACAGCCCATCCCAAACAGACTCCTTGGATAATGTCGAGAAATAATTGACATACAGAATTTCCATAATTTTAAAGTTATAGCCACCCACCCCAAATAACCTAAAAACAAACAACAAGAACAACCATCACCACCACAGCCTGTCTAGGGATGGTGTTGATAGACCTAGAATATAAAGGGTCTAGGTATTAGCAGAAAAGGATATCAATAAGATTCAGAAGCATTGGAAAAAACATCTCATGTGTGTATGCATGGATATACATGTCACAAAATAACTACACGATGATGACAAAAGCAACAGTTATATTGATGGTTATAGTAATAGTAATAAATAGTGTTAATCATCCTTGTAAATCAGTGTGTTGACCAAGTAGCCATTGAATTATGCGGCATATTGACAGAAAGACCCTGTGTTAACTTTTTTTTAACAATTCTTTTTTCAATGAGAAGGGGAGGAAAAACACAAAAGTCTAAAAGAGGGACAAAGATGAACTGATAAAAGAAAAATGTCTCTCTAGACTCGTCCCCTTGGGAAAATATCTGTGACCTTATTTAGAAATGATAGCATCCTAGCATCCATGATGATCTTCTGGTTAAGGTAATTTTTCTCATTTTTAATTGATAATAACAAGTTGCTCTATAGGAGTAAAGCAATGAGGGAATTTGATGGATTTGAATTTTGATAAGATGGCTTAAGAAGCCAAGCACCCATGGTAGAACATTACTTGATCTCAAAAATGAAAACGGATCCCCACTCTCTTCCAGGCTATGCTTTAGAACAAACATATATATATATATGGGAGATGCTCCTATGAGAAATATCTCTCACCTTATATGAGAGATAGGGGTGGGGGCCCTCACATTTAAGTTGTTGGCATTGGATATGGATGTGAGGGCCCCCACCCAATCTCTCATATAACATGACCACATACTTGTATTTGAGGTTTTTTTTTTTTTTATTATTATTCTGATAATAAGTAAAAGAATACATACAAAGTTCCAGAAATGTTGTCTTACAAAACATACAAACAAATGAACCACAAAAGGCAGTTCATGTCCCTAACAAAGTAGCTCCTAATCCACCCTTGTTTTGCCAGCAGTTCATGTCCCGAACAAAGTAGCTCCTAATCCACCCCCTGTTTTGCAAGACGGTCCATTCAAATCTTTCCCAACATGAGTAAATCAAGTGTTAAGAATTCCTGATTTTAGGGCATTCCTTCAGTATAACAAGGGAAAAGGCCATCCTCTGTAAAAGATGTAAGATTGAATGAAGAAGTCCTTGTTAGGACTACTAGAAATATGGTAGATTATACTTTTGTTAAAATACCAACAAAACGAATGCTTAAAAATCTACAAATGTGGAATTTTCCACAAATCCAGCCTGCAAAAGCAGAAAAGTACAATCTTTTAGAATTTGTACATCAAGATAAAGAAACAAACAATGTTCGCCTGAAATTCGGGCAACCTACTTTGGTTAAAAAATTAACCAATGAAGAGTTGGAAAAAGAATTCAATTCTCCTACCCAAACTTATTTCAACAATCAAGAAACATTTGGAAACTCTTAACCAAATTTCCATAGGAGATCTTTTGACAAACCTCCTAGTATAAAAAGACCCGCAATAAAATTACTGCCGACCAATTCATCATCCAGTCTAGGATCGAATCCTGGAATGAGCTTGAATATGATGAATTTTGAGAAAGCTGAAAACTTCGAAGAAATTGAAAACATGATAAGACAAAACTCTTCGAAAATAGAAGCTCAGCCATCCATACTCCTAAATATGCATATAGATGGAGATGATGAAAAAAAGGGAGAAACAGAGAAAACTAAAGTAGTTTTCAAGACTCCAATATACTCCAAGCCAGATAATTCTTTCCAAAAAAAAGGGGAAGAATATCTTTGAAGGCAGGACCTTCATGGCAGAGAAACCCATGAATCCAACAGGTATTATTCTCAATTTAGACAATGTTGAGAGGACAACTGCCAACGTCCCACTCTGAATGCATTGTAAAAACAGCATGCATTTGCTTTTTCCAATGTGTTAGAGCCAAGTTCCAACAGGTATTATTCTTTCAGGGATAGCCAAGTTCCCCTCATAGAAAAGTGGCAGCAGCATCTTTTCAGTTTCATGTCATGAAAATGGACAAGCAAATAAACTACAAACCAATTCAAAATGCCAATATGGAAGGAAAAACATTTTCCTTCTACAATCATGATGAAGACAGAAACATGGACTGCAAACATTAGAATTAAAAAAAAAAATAGCACGCCATCATCAAAATATGGAAAACTATAGAACCATGAAAAACTGGCACATCTATCCATGACAAGAACATGAATAAAGACTGCAGACCACTTTTTGAAAGATATAGAGCATCACTCTGAGCTTTGGGATATAGATTTGACATAGCCAATTACTTACTAGACATTACTTCCATTTCAGCAGCCTCCTTAACAAGAGCATCATCATGAACATCTGGATGAGAACGATCCACAGGATCTGGATGCAAGCCTACATACCAATCTTTACGAACTTTCAACCGAGGAACCTCTAATTTCTCTGTCATCAAGTATCCTGAGACCCTAAAAATACAAAAGGAGCGGTGTGCATAAAATTAGCAAGATTCCAATTCAATCTTTTGCAATCTCTTACTACCCCATATAACTATGTGCTTACCTGAAAAAATGCACTACACCATTGTATGTTGCTAAAGCTATCTCTCTGACACCATCCTTGTCAATATCAAACAGAAGAGGACTGGAATGCACGGTTGATTGGTGAAAAGCAGGCCATCCTAGAAACATATTCAATGAAATTTGAAATGTGATCCCGGTCGAAGTTCAGAAAAATAAAAAAACTGAAAACAAGGAAAAACGGAACTAAAAGCCATTCAACCAAATCATCTTTCATATTAGAAAAAATGACACAAATCCTGCATTTGATGAAAGAAAAATTATATGTTTGTTGAGTACGAATGAGTAAAAGTTTGTGTAAGATGCTTCTCTCAGATTTCAACTTCACTTTGGACAACATTTACAAATGTTAGATCAACCAAATCACACTCATAAGGGAACACAATGTAACATAAATCCCGCATTTCAATGGCATTGGCGCGGTAACTTTATTTAGGGTAAGATCTTATGGAGGTTAGTGTGTATGGTACTTGTTGGAAGCTTTGGTTGGAAAGGAATAATAGAGTTTTCCGTAATAAGTCTAACTCTATGATGGAGGTGGTAGAGTCCATTCTTTGGTCTGTATCCGAATGGGCGAGTACATGTAAGGAGTTTAATGGCCTTTCAGTGAAAGATCTATATAGATCTTGGTCTTCCTTCTTTAAAGGTGGTTGGCGAGTTAAGTCCAGAGTTAGAGTTGCATGGATGAATTCCCCTGCTGGTGTTCTGAAGTTGAATTTTGATGATAGCTTTGTGCATTCTTTGCGAAAGGGAGGGATTGGTGGAGTTATAAGGGATTGGAATGGACAGATGGTAAGGAGCTTCTCTGGGTCGATTGACTCTTCGGATGCTAATGAAACTGAGTTGTTTGCTATTCTTATTGGTTGCTAAGAGTTGCTTCAGATGGTTGGCTATGGTGCTACTCTAGAGGGAGATTCTTTCTCGATAATCAGTGGTGTTCAAGTAGTTCTTCTTATCTTTGGAGATTTGGAGGAGGTGCAAGATATCTCAAGGAGATCGGAAGCCACCTTCAATCATATTCTCAGGAGAGCTAATGTCGTGGCGGATAGTCTTGGTCGTGAAGGAGTTTTTAACTCTACCTTGCTTTTTTGATGTTTAGTTATCTTTTCTTCTTTGTTTGATGTTTTTCTCTCCTTGTGCTTTGTTCCTTTATTTTGGTAAAATAAATTTTTACTGTTATAAAAAATAAAATAAAAAATAAAAAATAAAATAAAAAAACCAAAAATCCCGCATTGAATTAAAGAAAGATTAAAGGTTTGCCGGGCTAGAACGTGTAGACATCTGTGTAAGATACTTTTGTCAGACCTTTTTACTCTGCACTAATAAGTTTGGTGTTGAGTTGATTGGACATACCATGTTGACATAAATGTAATGTTAGAAAGACAACTTAATGATGCAGCCAAACTTCCATGGTCAATGAACTTCTATTGTTTAGGAAAGAGTAACAATGGATATAGGAAAGCCCACACAATACCTGGCATTTTATCTCCATCAGCACCTTCCAATACTTCCAAGTAGTGTACAAAAGATGGCACCACTATATCAAGCTTTCCATCGCTGAAATTTCAAGAAAATGCACACCATATCAGTACTTTTTTTTTTTTTTTCAAAAACCATGACTATATCCACACTAAAGTGTCATGACAGGTTTAGAGCAGAAAACATGTGTGAGATGACCAAGCAATCTGAAGCATTAAAAAAAGGATTTTGAAAGTGCTGGATTAGTATTACTCCAATCTAAATACAGTGAACAGAGGCAAGAAGGGAAACCAAACATGAACTCAGCACAAACTGAGCATCCTCATTACTTCAATTCATGATGAGCGCTCCACACACCAATGCCCCAAACATATTTTGAACAATGTAAAAACAATTTCACTGCAGTTTTTCTTAATGAAAACCTACTGTAGTTTACAAGACAGACTTAAGGGTAATTCAATTAACCCAAAGAACTAACCCATCATTCAAAGAGCTAAACATTAGAATGAAGAAAAATAATAGAAAAGAAATCATAGGTTACAGAAAGTAGTGGAAGGGCATCAATCAATAGGAAAAGGTACGAGAGGGACGATTGCCAATCAGAGATATATAAAGTAGGTAAGCAACAAGTGAAGAGGCTTTCCCCATAATACTTTCTTCCATTCTTTTTTTTTTTTTTTATTGGCAGAATGGCAAAAGATTGCTTTTTCACCAAGGAGCCAGATATAAATGAAAAGGACCTACTTGAGGCCACCACACTCTCCAAAAGAACAACCCCACTCCCCACGCCACCCCCAAATATATACATATATTATTAAATAACAAAAAATAAATAAATACAAAGGGCTCTTAAAACAACATCAGCAAGCAACAAACCCAACAACAACAAAGCAAGGACCCTTGTGCTTTAAGATTAATAAAGCATAAAGAAGAATCCCTTTAAGATTAACAAAGCAATCGTAATTAGCAAAATTTTGGAGAATTTCAAGTTCCCGTGCTTTTAACTTTGTCCATTGATTTCTCCTGCTCCTGATTTCAGACATCATGATTCTTATTCAGAAAACCCTTTATGAAAAACCTCACATCCTCTTCACTGTCACCAAAAAATATCCCCTTCTCTTTCCCAGTCTCCACCTTCTGATCTTAAATCTTATTTTGATCATCACTTGCAACATTATCTTGCCCAGCAAGCCCTCAATTGGACTTTCAAAACCTGGCCCATTACAAATTTGGTTAGCAATATTATGATCTCTGACCCCCCATCCGGGTCATTAACAGGTTGAGGCATAGTAATCATTTGGACAATATTGCTACTGCCTATCGGAACCTGTCTTTACTCAATCTGATAAAAACACCATACTACAAGTGTCAATCAGTCCACTACACATCCTTAGCATTATCATGCCCATAGACCGACATAGCCACTCAAACAACATCACGCCTAAAATCTTTCAGTAAAGCAGAAACTGAATATTTCCCCACAAATTCATTCAACTTATACCAATAAGCTGTGTTCCAAACTAACAAAATACCCCCTGAAGCACCCACCAATGGACACATAACAAACCAACAATTCGACCAGGGACAGATCAATCTAAGAACATAAGCGTCGATATTCTCCAACTTAGTCTCTTGAAGGAACAAGCACTCCCCTTTAAAAGACTGGAACAATCCTTTCGTCACTGCTGTCTTCAAAGATGAGTTCATACCATGGACATTCCAAGAAATTAACTTCATAATTCCCACAATTTCTCACCATTTCTGTTGATCACCAGCCAGCCTATACTAATTTAAAAAAAAAAAAAAAAAAAAAGGCTAATTTATCTGATTCCCTTTGGGCTCTCAGTTTCTTCCTACTTTGATTGCCGGCCTTACTTCAACTTTTTCCTCTTCCAACATTTCATGAATAAAACTCCCCACCTCTTCTAATTGTCCCTCCATTGAGATACCCGAAATTCTGTCTATATCAATCATTTTTCTTCAAGCTTCAAATTTGTTTTTTTTTCTCACCAGAGTCAGAAAAAGATTGATCCACAGCAAGGGCCTCCATATTGTCACCAGGGTTCGCCAATACCAGAGTTCGTTCCTGGTTCTTATCAGGATCGTCTAATGTTCATTATCATCTAAACTGCAATCCCCCCCGCCCCCCCCCGCGGCCAAGAATTTGCACAGCTTTTTCCATCTGATCCAGACCATCAAAATATCACTAGCTGAATCATGGGCTGCACTGCACCCCATTGTACCCCACTATCCATCAAACCCGTCCCTCCAATGCTCCCTTTGGGTCCGCACTTCCATTCCAACCCAAGCAATGTGCTTGTTTTAAAACGGTTCACTCAAGAATTTCCTGGGGTATTAATGTCTTCTCTCAACTTCCCAAAAACTCCTCTTATAGAAGGGCAGCCAAAGACTCCTCGATTTCCTCCTAGTGTGCGACAAAAGGATTTCTTCCCTTGATTAAACATCGTTGGAGGCAGACTCTCAGTAGATTCATTGACGATTTTGGCAACTTCAATCCTAGCGTCCTTTACCGCAGGCACCATTTCCATATTACCACCGTAAAGAGCTGCAAAATTAGGACTTTGAGATTTCAAACTCAAATATCCTGATTTCACACTATCATTCACAAGATTTACCTCCTCTAATGATGTACTGATTTTTCATGTCAGAATAGGCTTCTGACGGCACATCACCTATGATCTCTACACCTCCAAGTTCCTAAGCTATGATGCCAGATACGGCAGGGACATGCCATAGACATGGCGGGGACACGGATTTTTCATGTAAAAAGTGAAGTATCGGATACGATACGTTACCCATTTTGAAGTATCCGTGCATCATAGCTCCTAAGCCCTTCTTCTTCGCTAATGGCAACATCTAATCTAACGCCTTCAACCTCCAGGATAAGAGATGCAAGCAAACATCGTTGAGAGTCCCTCAAGGTAAGTGCTCAAACCTTGTCTAGTCTTTTCTTCTGTATAGCATCTTCATCGATCAGCAACACTACCACCAAACATTCACCCAGATAGGAAAATACCCTAACATCCCATGCATGAAAAGGGCTGCCTCCCATTAAGACCCATAATAGGCTTATGCACCGGCCCTAACACTTCTGTCCAACGATCCAATCGACAAATCAAAGAATTATTCAGAGAGGAACTGAGATCAACCATTCGTGAGAAACCCTGTGAGAGAGTCCTCTCCCAGAAGAACAAAGGAAAGTTGAGACTTTTCACCTCAACTTGTATACCCTCATAAGAAAAAATGACTTGCATATTATGTTTAGTTGCGTCCAGTTGATTAACTGTTGCTACAATGGAATTACAAACCTCTAGTTTCGATGATGAAGCCAAAGACTTCACAAGCAAGCTTTACCACCTTAAGAGCTCCCTCATTTACTGTCCAGACCTGATCATTACCTTATTTCTCCACATCCCCTTTGAAAAAAAGGAAGAACAGCTTTTCCCCTTCTAACTAGAAATTAGTATCAGAGATATTATTCCTTTTCCTCAAGACTGCATAGCTCTGTCTAGATTTCAAAGAATCTCTATCAATGAACTTCGACTTCTGGACCCCCTATCCTCCTTCCATATAAAACTCTTCCATCCCACATCTGGACTGCCCTATTAGCATCCCATTCGGTTTTGAATCAAACAAATCCAAAACCTCTACCTTTCCTGGAGGAAAAAAAAATGACTTTTGTCAAAAACTGGACCTGCCTCCTCGAACACCTCAAAAAGGTCCGTTGTTGACACCACTGGAGCGAGATTAGTGACAAACAACAATCCAACCTAACTTTATCCCTTCTTTCATTCACATGAGGCTTTCGAAAGCTAATCAGATTGCATACGAGCATTTACGACAATGATGATGTTTGTGTCCTCTAATTTTCTATCTTTTTTATGGTAGTTATATACAACACATCCACAGGGGAAGAATTAGTGGTGTGTTATTTGTGATTATTCAAGGCATGTGGTAAACATTTTTCAGGTCCAGTAGTTCTTTGATTCTAATGGCGCAAAAGTTATTGGTAGGCTGCCATAAATTGCGAAAATTGGGAGGTTGCAATGCAATCATTGAAGGAGATTCATTTTCAGCTATTCAGTGGGGATCAGGAGAGTCATCATATCCTTGGAGATTGGCAAATTGGGTGGAAGGGGTGCAAGATATATTGTCTCAATTGAATGCTCCTTTTAATCATATTTTGTGAGAAGCTAATGATATGGAGGATGGTCTTGTAAGGGAAGGAGTGTTTCAATTAAACATTTCTTTTGGTGTTTGGTTTTTTGCTTTGTTTGTATTTTATTTTGGAGTTATTTTCTGTTTGTGTCCTGTGATTAGCTTGTTGTGAGTTATCCTGTTTGTATTAACATTTTCCATTGAATAAAATTATATTGTTATAAAACACAAAAAAAAAAAAAAAAGAGCTTTTGAAGACATCCATAAATTCACTTTATGTCTCTCCCATGACGCCTTTTATAATGCCAGCTGTCATAACATCTTTTGAAAACATCTTTGTCATTCAAATAAGAAATTGCCGGACAAAACAAAAGCATGAGTTAAGAGACCTGGGACTCAAAATCAGGGCCTGAGTGGAAGACCGAGCCTGCAAATATCTAGCCAGGTTTTCATGAGGATCAACCATGGGAGCTTACGCCTGCCCATGCCCTAGTTGCACCTATGGCTGCTATACATCCACCCTTGCTTTGTGCCAACAAAGAAGAAACCAAGTATTTCTTCAAATCCAAGGATACAAAATAGGTGACCATAACTACCCTCCTGTTCCCCACAACCTCTACCCAAGCATCTCCTTTATCGTCTTGGTAAGATGAGAATAATTTACTCCTTCAACACCAGACATCCCCTCGTCATTTCTACCAAAAGAAAATATTCTAAATGATTTGATTTAGCCACAATGGGAACACTGCACCCATATCTCCCCGTCTCTTAAATCTCCTGCCCATTTAATCGTTTTGCTACGGGATGAGCCTCCATCAAAGTCTTCAATCAGATCAAGGCAAAGCCTTTCTCAACACCTTTATTGGGATAAAATACTCAAAGAAGAGTCCAACCTAACTGAAAGATCCACCGGATCCTCTATTGTGACATCCATGGGAAACCAGCAACAAACAGAGAGGAAAATCCTATGAAAGACACTTTCCGATACATTATTTTATTTTGATAATAGATATTTTTCTTCATTCAATTAAGAGTTGTCGAAAAACACTTCTACCCAGATAATAATACTACTAGTAGGAGTACAGATATTCATATTAATAATATCATAACTATAGACACGGAGAAGTTTTTATTGATGCAAATTGTCATTTTTGTAAGCAAATAATCAGAGTAAAAACAAGAAAATGAAAACATTGTTTTTATTAGAAACAAGACAGACTAAAGATAGAACCAATTTGTTTATTGACTAAATAGAACCATATGATTAGGAAACAATAATTAAATGATATTACTAATAATAAAAAAGAAGAGTCGGGAAAACCAAGAAAGCAGCCAATCAGGCTTCTCATGATTCTTGCCACAAGAAAACCTAATTATCACAACAAAAGAAAGCAAATTGCAAATGAAACAAAACACCACGGGGTAGAGAAAATATAGTTGTGGAGAAATCTTACTTGTTGATATCAGCAATCAAAGGTGTTGCGTATATGCTAGAGCTTACTTCTGTTTGCCATCTTAACTCCAGATGCTGAGGGCATTGGGTGTTCAATAAAGAGTCCTCATCTCTGCAAAACTCAAATGCATCTAAAGTAAACAGCATAATTCAAAGTTCAGCATTCAAACTATGGTTTTTTTTATTTTATTGTTGGTTAAGAGAAATCAAGGTCAATGTGACAAAACCAAGAAAACTAAAAGAATGTCCTGATTTCCATTTTGTTAATACTTCCATCACTCTATTCTTACCAACCGGTTCAATCCACATATATTATGGATCAGTATGAACCAGTTAAAAAAAATTGCACCGCTACAGATGCCAATCTCCTACAAGTCTACATGAGGTTCCTCCCCCTAGTACTTTTATACCGCCATTTCTCAGAGGGCTGTTTTTATCTCTTGCACCTTTATTCATTTATCACCCATGAAAAAAGCCATTTAATTGTTCTTGCATGTTGCCAAATCTAACATATCCTAAGTTCCTAACCACTGGTACAACCAATATTACTAATTTTTTTTAATTAAAAAAAAAAAAAAAAAAAAAAAAAAAAACACACCCACATCATCAGAGCCATTACCTACTCTTTCATAAATATTGTGTAACCCCAAACACAAGCAAATAAAGAATAACAACGATAGACAGAAACATGGAATCTTTCGACCATAAATAGCCACTAGAATCCATAGTGTGGAATCTTTCAACTGATGTGAGACAGCAACAGAGAAAGTAGGTCTAGGGTGCTCTAATAACTATATGAACTAATGAATAAAGACCACTTCCTAGCTCGTTCGTATAAAGAATGATGCCCAGAGGCCTAGAGCCCCAACACCTTCAACCTCTTCAAGGAGATCAAGCAGGAAAGTATTCCGTCTGATCCATGCCCCCACACAATGCAGCTTCACAATCAACTTTGTGAAGTCCCAAGTGATCATCCATTGTGTTTGCAAAATGTCAGAAGAAAGACTAAAGACTCTGAAATGAATTGAAGAGAGGACCTAACTGGGAGGTGAGCCATTCCAATCAGTTCACAACAAATAGCCCGCCACCCACACTTTTTCCCAGTAGCATCTCTAGCAAAATCTGTATTTACATGCATGTGAATACAAAAATCACTCCAAAAACTACCCCACCTCAGTGAACTCTGCAAAACAATCTTCTCATTAGACACTGTATTTCAGCAAATCGACCCAACCCCATTTCTCATCTCAGAGCACAAATTCAATTAAAAAGAAAAACCATCCAAAACATTAATAGAATTATCCAATTTTGTAACCGATTGAGATCGAAGCTTCTTCAAATCAAGCCATGAATTTAACAAAAATGCCTACCACCTCTCTCTCTCTCTCTCTCTCTCTCTCTCTCTCTCTCTCTAATAAGCTAAATAGATGTAAGATCCTAAAAAAAAAAAAAAAGGAATTGATCGATCCACAATATAAGAAATGCCACTCAATTCTTAATTCCATAACAACCCCAAAAATTGTATGATGGGAACTTACAAGTTAGGATATCCGAGATCATCATCTGTTGGTTTTCGCTCTCTGAATTTGTTTTTGTTCGTGTTGGTGGATTGAGATTGGGAGAAAGCAGGAGTATAAGAACAGCTAAATAAAATGAAGAAGAGGAAGAGAAGAAGAAGAAATGGCACTGGAAATTTCATCGGAGACTTTGTCAGCAATTTTCTAGGGCTACGAGTGAGTTGGAGGAAAAATCAAAGTGTTGAGATCGACGATAAACAGCTGGGTGGAGAGAAACCCTAGCTAGGGTTTTTGAACGACTTTAGATCTTGGGAGAGGAGTTTTTTTGCCGAGTGTTTTTTGTCGGGGTTTTGGCCTTGGCCTTGGCCGCCTTCTTCACACTCCAGACCTGCAGAAAAGAATCTATGCAATGAACCCCAGTATCTCTTTCAACAAACTTCCATAACGTCCCTCCAGTGAGGGGTGCACAAAATATTCTTCAATCCGATTCGATCCGATCTGCGGAATTTTTATCCGATTTGAAGGTAAATAGACAGGTGACGGATTGAAAATTTTATAATCCGTTAGCAACAGATCGGTTGCGGATTTCACTCTCAATCCGCGGATTTAATTTGATCTGTTGACATTAAATATAAATATAAAAAATAAAAGGAGTCTAAATATAAATTAAGATGTCTAAATTTAAAATAAAGAAAATTTAAGGGGTCAAAATGTAATTTTTTTACAACATATTTGATATTTTTCTTTTAACATTAAATTGAACGGATTAATCCGATTCAATCCGTTCCTTCACAGATCGGATCAGATTTTAACAACCACAGATTGGTAACAGATTCCAATTCCGTCAATCTGTGGGTAACGGATTGGTGACAGATTTGATCCAATCCACATCAATCCAATCCGTGTACATCCCCACCTCCAGTAAAGTAAAATCTCGCAATTTTTTATCTTATTGGTTATGGGCATGTGCAGTAGATTTTGTTCGACTCTATGGGCTTATTTAAATCAATTCAAACATTCGTTTTTTAATCCATGTGTTAGATGAGAAATGACAAAAACACTCTCATTATGAATGACATTTATGAGTAGAGGGGTGTTCATGGCAGGGCTAAGGTGTATCCACGCCAATCCAACTTTAAAAATACTAGCACATGCCCGGCCTAAGCACGACACGGCCCTAAAGTCAGGCCTGAGCCTGCCAATTGAATCAATTAGGTCGGGCCAAATCAAGCTTTTTATTTCTGGGCCTTCAATCAATTGTTTGAATTGATTAAGTTAAATTAAATGCATTTCTTACAAGGGCCAAGCCAGGCCGAGCTTTAGGCTTTCTATTGCTTCATCCAAGACCGGGCCGAAAATGGGTTGGGCTGGATCTTGCTCGTGTTGGCTCGACCCATCAACATCCCTTTAATGAGAGGGTGCATTTGCAAAATAATATATAATTTTTTGACGTTTTTGAAAACTGTGGGTTGCTTTTGTATTAGGGTATATTTCTTTGCATAAAATAGATAGAAATTATATACATATATATATATATATATATATATTCATTGTCAAATGAGTTCCATTATAGAATTATTTATAAAGAGGCCAGGGCGAAGATTGTCAAATAAAGATGTAGGTGCAGCCCTCCCTTTTTTAGACTTTGAATTGCTAGGATAGTGGCTAGGTATTCATTTCATACATCTATGGGTTTCATACGCAGGAAAGATAATTTTATGTCATTTTGGAAGCTCATGTTTGTCTCCTCAATTATAACCATTTTCATAAATGAAAGTTTTACAATTCCTATGTTTCGAACTACATAAAAAAAAAATAGGCCCATAATTTATGGATAAAGGATTTTTCTAATTTTGGGAAATGGAGGCGTGATTCTATAAATTTCCCACTTTTATAATTTAGGAAAACGGAAGGTCTGTTTCTACAAGTTTTCATAAAGAGAAAGTTTTTGTAACTTTGGAAACATGGAGCGTGATTTGTAAATTTCTTATATATGTAGAGCATTTGTTATGTAATTTAGGTAAAATGCACAGCCATTTCTGTACATTTCCATTAGTTTTTAAAATTTGGGAACATGGAGGGGTGTTTCTGTAAATTCCCCATTAAAGAGTGTTTTTGTAATTTAGGAAGATAATGGGGTTTTTGTAAATATCATCTAAAGCTTGTTTCTGTAGAGTCCAAAAACTAGAGGGGTGACTTGTAAATTCCCCATGAAGGGTCTTTAGGAGTCGGATCTTATGACTCTCAGCTCGAGAGGGGAGTACGAGTGGGAGCTCCCTAGTGGGCCCACTCAAAATTAGCACTATGAAAATTTCCAAATTATTATACTCCTACAAAAGTTGATCTATAAAAGTTTTATCTTATGTATTCTTAATCATTTGCATCAATCACATCAATAATCATATGATCAATGCTATAGTGGGATCAACTTCTATTAAATTAAATAAAAAAAATTCATTAAAAAGGGAATGAAATTTATTTTGAACAACTTAAATTTATAATGGATCAGATCCATTGGGGAATTCTACTTCCACATCGGGTTGCAAATGCACGTCTGACTATTTGAACATTGAAAGTCTCAAATTCCAAATAAAGCAGATATAAAACCTATTTTTAGATTCGAGAGAAATTCGGATCCAGATCCAAGTCCATGCTATAGTTAGGATCCAAAACTAGATCCTTGTATGTTCCAGTCTGAGGATCTAAACTCATGCCGGTTACTTCACGTACACAGATGTGTTTTAAGGGTCTTAAAAATTAAATAGCTTGAGCTATATTTATATTTGAGAGCCTACTTAGATTTAATCATTTACCATTTTATATCTCCACACTTCCACTTGTATATTGAAAAAAATATATATAAGTTTTTTTTTCTCTAGTTAAATGAACACACTGTACTTTTTATTTCGGAATTGAAATTGAAACTTTATCTGAATTCGAAACAATTTTTTTCAAGTTGGTGCCCACATAGGTTTCATGTTGGACTTGAATACATAAACATGGATCCATCCGGATCAACAATGATTTGCCTCAAATCCTACTGGTCTGTATCCCTATTTTTTTCAAATTTTTTGATAAGCTATTTGCATCCCTAGCTACTTCGAAAAGCGTAAGACATAAAAGAGAATCTACGTTTGTGTCTTTTGTAATCCTTATTCATATTGAATTTGGATGATTTGAAGTACCCTACTTCACCCACCATTCTCAAATGTCCAAATTGAAGTCCATGAATTGGAGGGCCTGATTAGTATGCAATTTGTTAGCTAATTTCTTTTGGCTTTTGGCTTTTCGCTTACATGGGTGTATAAGGCTTCTACATGTATAATTCTTTTGAGGATTTTGCTAAAGAAAATATATCTACTAATGCATCCAAAGAATACTTCAATGTGGCAACACAGCACAAACTAACATGTATTTATCTGGCTTCATATATGCTTCTCAGGGCCCTTTGATTTTTACTTTACTGACAGTATCGCTTTAAGGCCCGCTTGTCGTATTTAATTAAATTGTATAAATTTTAAGAAAAGTATTTCTAAATGTGATTAAAATTAAAAAAACATAGATCCATAAATGATCATAAAATAGTTTCTCTCTTCATAGAAAATGAGTTAAAAGGGGATTAAAATAGAAAACTATCACCCCAATAAATCAAATCCTAAAAAATTCAAGATCGCATCTACATATTCTCCGTATATCCATCTTCCTTCACCTCTTTATCAATCATATATTCTCTTTTATTTTTGGTTAGTTTCGGTAAAAGCTTTATCACAGCCTATTTTGCCATCAATCCTTAAAATTTAATTCCATACAAACAGAAAGGCACTCAGCTTGAGTAATATGCATACGGTGACATGTACACAAAAGACCATTTCTATATTTTAGCTTTGATGAACATGTTCCAGGTCAAGTGAAGTCCAAGCCAGAAAAAGATATGCAAAGGAATCTGGCATTATGCTAGTGACAAGCAAAACGCTACGCACCCATTTCCTGTCCTATATCTCCATGGCCTTGGCATTTTTTCACATCCCGTTCTAGGGCTCACCGAGGAAGTTGAGATTCCTCGATCGATATGTGTGAATCATGGATAAAAAATTTTGTACACTACTATTGTATTGAACGATAAAATATAAGTTGTATTGGATTTGGTGGAGTACTTTGCTTGCCCTTCTTACAATTTATCATTGTTGGGTTTGCTCCTCTTGTCTTATGTGTCTTATGTGGGTTTAACAGACACCACCTGAAAGGTTCAATCAAGCGGTGTAGTAGTATCTGGCTAATAGCTATACTTTCGTCCATGATGCACTTCTACACAACCCATACCTCATTCTGGATCCTACTCAACAGCCATATAAGATTTATTTTTTCCCTTACGCACCTAAGGTCAATCTCTAGACAGTCAGGTAAGAACCGCCACCACTTACGGGAGTAAGGAACAAAGATAATAGTGCATGGATTTGGGCTAAGAGCTGATATATGCAACAAAGTAAAACTTCATGCCTTTGTACATCACTTTGGTTGTATTTTTGTATGTTTATTATAATATATACTTTAATATGTATTACTTTTGTTCATATCACGTGGGTACACAGATATTCAGGCAAAGTCCAAATGGAATCGAAACTGGACCCAATTGTGAATATGGGGTCCAAAATGAGGGTGGGCATACTTGCACTTTTTAGGTTTGGTCCTTCAAACAACCAAATAACTAAGGGTCCATTGATATCTCTAGGCCCTAGCCCATGTACCATCTGAAGTCCGAACCTCTTCTAAATTCTAATGCACTTCAACTCTACTGAATAGAGAGATGGACTCTGAGTTTGGTAGTAGTCAATCGGGTAAATTGAACCCGACCCACCAGCCTATCCTCATACCTGCAACGACTCGTGATGGGTATGGGTTTGGTGGAATACGGATAGGTTTGATACCCGACTATTCTTTATAATTTTTTATAATATATTTTGACATATAATCTTACCACCAACGAGCAGATTTTCATAGGTCCATTGTGCCAAATATTCAATTCCAGCTGCGCTAGGTAGGTTGTGTGAATTATATTCTAATAATTCTAATAATAATAATAATAATAATAATAATAATATATAATGGTTATAACTAGATGGGGGCGGGCGCAAATTCAAACAACCAAAATTCAAATCCGACTTAGGTCAAAATCCATAAACTCAGCAAAACCATTACCATTACCATCCTAATTGGATTAGATCACCCATTTAATCCGATTTTTTCCATCATTGTCGTAGAGTTCATCGGTTTTTTAACGGATTTTTAGGATACGGGTACGGTTTTTAAAAATTGAAAACCGTAAAATACGGTTCAATTAATGATATTCCTAAAACACATGGTTAACCGAAACTTTACGCCCCTAATTCTAATTCAATTGATGTTCATGTTGATTGGGAGTGTTTAAATTTCAAAGGCGAGGATGCACAGGAGTTGGTGGAAGATAAATTTTCTTTTTTCTTATAGGAAGAGAAAGTGAAAACCTAATACATTAGCAAGTTAAGGGAATCCGGTTCGCTAACGGTAATGGACATAGGTGTGTGAGTAAAGATACATGTTTGAAATGTGGACCCATATGCATATATTGAGCTTGAGATCACTTAGGTTTTATTAATAAATTTAGCATTATATGGGGAGAGACATTTCTCAACAGGACAAGCAAGAGTGAGGTATTACATTAAAGGAGATTTGGTTATCGTCTTAAAAAATATTAAATTATAGTATTTAAGAAGGATAGGCTCGCATGTAAGTTCCTCCCTTCGCCCCTAATTGCCAGTGTGCCTACAGCCACATACAGATCCGTGCCTCTGTTGCATGCAACCCCTCTCCTCATGATATGCTCCCATGTATCACTTCATTTTTCATGACCAGATCATGGGTCTTCTCTTCTTTCTCCTTTCGTTTTGCCACTTCCTAACTGTGGGGAGGGCCTGTCTTAATTTATTGTGGGGCGCCTTTCAACCAAACTTTTGGCTTTGGTTTCTCTGCAATGTGAGCTAGTTGTGCTAACAATGCTCGGAAACATGAATACATCATTGTATTTTGTCTATACTTTAATGCAACACAATTACCTTCAAAAGAAAAAGAAAATGACTAACCTGTTTTCTTTTACTCTCGCACTCTTGGGTCTAGAGTTTACAAGTTATATTTTATATTTATAATTTGGGGCATGTTTATGTGATGTAGAGTGAAATGAAATAAAAAGGGTCAAAACAAAAGAGAAAAATTAAAGTCAAGCAAGTTACTAGTAAAAACACGAAATGACAAAAAAAAAGAAAAAAAGAAGAAGTGCTTTTACTCTAACTCCCACTACCTGTTTCTATTTATCTTGGTTGGACTATTAATTTTATTTCATTTCACCGCACATTACAAGCCAACATGCATAAAGATCTAAAAAAACCATTTTACAACTACCCAAGTACCCTTGGCTCCAAAACCTAATCCCTAGCCAACCCAATGCACTAATCCAATTAACTTGAAATATAAGACATTAACCCAACATATATCTATAGGTCACTAAATAATGTGTCAGGTCTTGTTACATGTTCTGACCCCCAAAAAAATTATTTGGAACCCTGTTATGTTTTGTGTCATTGAGTCCATGGAGTTGTTAAACTGGGCTTTTAAATCTGGTCCTATCAGCCACTTTAAATGACTAAATCATCATTGATTATTTTTTTTTAAAATATAATGATTACTTATCTCTTGTTAATGCAACTTATGCACGTAAAAGACAATCAGCGGCTGACTTAGTTTGAAAAGTCGTTGGTATGCGTTTGAAAAGTCGTTGGGTTGGATTTAGCTCCTACCCAAGGACGAGCCAAGCCAACAAACATTTTTCTCTAGAAAACCGAGTCCAGTCTTCCATTTCATTTTGACTTGACCAGGGTGTTTTACTTTATCGGCTTAAATTGCTTAGATAAATCAAACAAAATAGTGTAAAGATTTTGACCAAAAATGAAAATATTGGTTTTCTATTTCTTTAATCTTCAACTTATAATTAATGAAAACTTTTGTTCTTACAATAAAATACTTTAAAAAACCTTTAAAATTCTAATTTTATTTATTTTTGTTGCCTATTGTTATAGTCATTGACATATGATTTGGGCTTGTTTGAGTACATAAAAATCAATGGTCAAATAAATTCTACTGATGGATTATTAAAGAGATTATGATATGCAACGAGGGGTGAAGGATATAAGACCTTGATCTTTTTCGAACATTCAATTAATACAATGATGGCTGAGTATTTATTTCTTATCTTATCTTTGTTGGATTTTTATTAATGGAAAGTTATTTAATGGTCACTATTAGATATTCACTTTTGATTTTCATTTTTTTAGCCAACTGTGACATGAATTTATGTATATTTAAGTCTTAAATATTCTATTAAATCAAACAAGTCTTAATAGTTACAATATCTAAAGCAATATTTTAAAATCATGACAATGGCAGAATTAAAGTGCTTACTGTTGTAATGATGTGGTTGCAACTAAAATTTTATTACAAATCAAAACAAAATATATAAATTTGGGCCATGTCCGTTTCTATATTCTCTTAGATGGGGTTCATGGGATACTTGGAATATAATGGAACTCTCTCCTCGTCTCCTATAAAATCATGACAAGTTTAGGCTCGTTTGTTTGAAGGTATTTTGATGGAGAATCCTTGTCGACGCGATAGTTGTCATCTCCCAATAATATGAAGAGGCCACCTTAGGTGCACTAGCACGTGCTTTTCATGTGTGGGGCCCAACTAATGTTCCATCCAAGTGGACCAGAACACAGGGACCTCCATATATCACCCTATCCCTCCATTGGGGTTCCAAGTGGGCTCTAAGAGTGAAAAACGCACGTGAGCGCATGAGTGCACCCGCTCGGCCTAATATAAATTATCTCTTTCGATGGTGAGAATTCATAAAATCAACCCCGTGAAATATTACTCTTGTCTTATGGAGTCCTTTGAATTATAATTTTCAAAATGCTATATTGTATGTAAGCATTTGTGAAACAGGGTGGGAGACAACATTTTGGATAATTGATAAATAAATAAAAAACCGAATAAGAATTATCAAAATCCTAGCAAACAAACAGGCACAAGATATTGTTCTTTCATCTGCTTCTTTTAAGATTCCTCTTCTTCAAAGGGATCCCTTTTTTTTTTTTTTTACCGAAAAGGAGAGAGAAAAAAAAATCTTTGGATCTACCTAATCTCTTTATACAATCGTACCCTAGCTTCTACACCTTGATAGGCTACCAAATGCAATTTCTTCTTTATCCAAACACAACCATTGAATGATATGGACCCTCCTTGAACCTAACCCTATATTAATTTATATGAAACATGGCTCCAGTCCATGCCCCACACCATTCAAATGGGGGCATTAGAGGGCCATATATTAAATTCCCTAGGCGAAACAAAGAGGTAGCTTAGTCGTGGAATTATTTGTGACCAGTAAAACAGAGAATCTTCAATTAGGTCACAGAAACTCAATACACGACAGCCACTACTTCTGAAACTACTGGGATGTTTCCCCTCAATAAGGAAAGGACAAATGAAGCTCTTCTTTCCATCATGCAGTTTCTACCACAATTCTTTAATCTATTATAGTCCCCATTGCCTACATGTGCATTGAATGTAGATGACATTTTAGACCACTCAATTGTAGATGTGAATTTACATTTGGAATGTCCCAATTGTTATTATGATCTGATATCACAATTATCTTTTATAATTCCATTTGATGGAAATGGATATGATGGCTAGAAATATTTGATCAATTTGGTCTTTTACAATGACCCATCTAGGGTGGAACCTTGACTTGGTTGATTTGATGCAAAAAGTGGATGCTTGTATTTTTGGGTGCAACAAAAACCTATGATGACTCACAGTCACAATGAACAGGAAGATTAAATCAAACAGTCTCTCTCTCTCTCTCTCTCTCACACACACACACACACGGAATTCAATAAAGAGTTCTATCATCTATTAGTCTTTCTTCCCTCTTCGGATTAGGGTTACACTTTACATCATCTTTCTTTGTTAAGCCCTTGAAAAGCCATGCAAATGACTGAGATACTCTCAAACTCTAAATGCATTCTATCTTAACCCAAAATATCCTTTAAAAAACTTCCAAAAAAAAAAAAGTCAAATCTGATTAACCCCAAATACAAGACATAAGCCATCATATATGCATTTAATGCAGCATTCCCTTGCATACTCTCTCTCTCTCTCTCTCAATTTGGAAATGATGATCAAACCAACAAAGCAATCACTTCTTAGGGGCTGATCATATGGATTAGTCAGCTTACATGGTATTACATGAACTAAATAATTGAACTAACTCGCACTCAATCACCCAATAGACTTTGACCTTGAGAAAATAAAGGTCAAATGCTGATCTAATTCGAGGTGGCCATGTGCCTAAAATATTATTTTTCAGAAACAATAGGCCAGTAGATCTAATCCACTTCATATAATTGCTACTTTTCTTTTCTAGGGGTGGCAATGGGCCCTATATCTGCAGCACCATTATTTTATTTTTTTTTAATTTTTTGATAATTTTAAAACTATAGGCTTTACAGTAGTGCAAATATATCTTAATTATTTATTTTATTTTATTACCTTACACAATATTTTTCTCATTAATATCTGAGAACAACCCAAAATAGTGAAAATCTCCTGCCAAAAACTTCGACCAACTGTTGATGCTATTTGTGACAATGATGCTGCTGCAACATGGGGAAGGCTGAAGAGAGCACTTGACAGTAATAAAATTGAATTTAGAGATGGAGACAATTTTATAAATGCTATTCCAAATTCTTTCCTTTAATTGATGTGGGGCAATTGATTATAAAAATAAAAGGATTTTAATGTTTCAACTAAAAAGGTTTTTCGAAAAGTTGAAAATTTCCACCAAAATTTCACATGGAAGTGACTTTTGAAAAGTTATTTGAAAAAAAAAAAAAAACTTTACCTGACGAGTGCTAGTTTATAGGCATAAGGCATGGGTTTGCTCTTCACATCGTGTGTTTGACACCCCAAATTTATCTAGTGCATGTGGCGTAATTAGTCTAGTCGGTCTAAAACCATATAGATACCCTCATCAACAAAAAATAAAAAAGTAAAACAACTTAGAAATATTTTAATATATTGAAAGTTATTGACTTTCAAGACTCAAAAGGCCTTTTACTGAAATCTACTATTCCATAAGAGGAAATAAAGACATGAAGGTCATTCCACCTGAACTAAAAATAGTTTCCATAGTTTGCTTTCAATTCCAGAATTGGAAAAGGATATATACAAGGTCATGTAGATAATTTCTTTTGAACTAAAAATAGATTTCATAGTTTCCATTCAAAGAATTCATTAGACAATCTACTATACATTATTTTGGTTATCTTGCAATACCCCCATGCACCCAAAAGAAAGAAAGAAAAATCCTCTTCTTAAACAACTAGATTGAGTAACCCACACTTTTACCAGTTAATGTGGAAGAGTACATTCACTTGCTACCTATGTAAGAGTGTTCTTAAAGCATTTGAAAATACATGGGAACTCATGGTGAAATGATCGTCACCGAAGGATAATTAATTAGACGAGAAATAATTAGTATAAGATGGACATATAAATAAGACCTTGACTTTTAAATTACTTGGCTGGTTATTCACTTTCCATCTTCATTCAATTTTTCATCTGAGAAAAAGGTTATTATTTGATGGCCGTTTTTGGATATTTGCCTTTGGTTCTTTATTTTTAACCGCATGTAAAAATAAAATCTAGGAATTCAATTTACATAGAAACGAACAAGCCCTTAGGGTTGAACTTGAGATGTATCTAATCCAAGTTCAATAGGGCCTGTGTTTAGCAAAAAATTAAAACAATCAGGTAAATCCTAACTAGTAGTCTTAAAATCTCAAAATCCAATCTTATTCCAAGTAAGCAATGGTTGAATCAGTCCGAAAGTCCTGGCACATGCTAATTCACGGGTGGACCGTTGTAGGTGAATGGCTTCTTCACCATATATTGTTCAACCATTTTATTGTACCCCTTAGACTTGTTTAGGTTGATTTCTCCATGTTGATTGGATTGGATTGGATTGGATTTGCCAATCTTCATTTAGTATAACCAAATCATCCAACCCTACTTTTTCATAGTAAAAAAAGAACTGTGCCCACTCATATACACATGCTTCCTGAATAAAATAACCTAGGAATAGCATGTAATGAACCCAAATGTCTTGACCTTTTTTTACAAATGAAAGCATGGGAACATTCATACACATGGCATTAAAGCTGTCTTTTTCCAATTTCATGAAAAAAGGGGTGAGAGAGAGAGATACCAGTAGAATTTTTTTTCTTTCTTCAATGGATCCTTTCTGTTGGGAACCGTTTTCAGGCAAAAAGGCATTGACCAAATCCACTGTAGATGGCTTAGATGCAAAGCATAAGTACACGTACACATCCAGTTTTGTTTTTCTAAGATATACAGGTATTTCCGATGAGAAATACAAGTATCAAAATTTTAATTTTTGATAATTTTTTTCTTTTTTCAAATCAAGGAGAGCATTTGGATTTCCCCCTGTTCTAGTGTTAAATTCTAATAATTAGGGTCTGAGCAGTTGGTTAGCAAATCCTGTATCTCACCTAATTGCCCGATAATTTTCTTTTCCGAGTGTGTGGGCTCTCACGCTGTGTGGGTGAGTGCTATGATAGGTATTAACCTATTTGTTAGGGTTAAAAAAATCCATCCATCATCAACTTCATTTGAAACAGTTGATTTTAGAGAAAAACATTCATTTTGTACTGTCCGTATCATCAAATTATGAATAATTTGTTGCCCCCCCCCCCCCCCCCCCCCCCCAAACATCCCATTCCCACTCATGGGAACCATGTGGGCAACACAAGTGGATCCATCCATTCCGGACTCCAACTCTAATATTATATATATATATCCAAGAGGCAGTTGGAATGGGATGGGACCCACACATCATACCCACAATACACAGCTTATACACCGTATATACTCACATCAGATACACATACCCATCCAAATACAAATACATGTACATGAACAATAATACAACTCCACTCCATATAATCAATTCTACAAGTAGTGGTCTTATATATTATATTATATTATAGAAGAGTCTATAGTCTAAATCTTGCCTTGCCGGCTGAAAATTTCCAATTTGGAACGAT
The DNA here is from genome assembly GCA_003546025.1 of Camphora micrantha. Taxonomy (NCBI): domain Eukaryota; kingdom Viridiplantae; phylum Streptophyta; class Magnoliopsida; order Laurales; family Lauraceae; genus Camphora; species Camphora micrantha. The sequence goes on from QPKB01000002.1 coordinate 605,722, forward strand.
CCAAACTCCTCCTACTGCTCTTGGATTTCAATCTCTCATCATCATCAAATATAAATATATATGAAATAGAGAGAGAGAGAGAGAGAGAGAGAGAGAGAGAGGAGCGAAAACAGGAATTATAAAAATCGCAATTTCTTCTCTTCCAAGGAGTCGAGGAAGGAAGAGAGAAAAGGCAGCGTATTTTAGCCGTAGATCTCGATCGAAAATCTCTCTATTTTTGAATTCTCTCAATCTATCTGTAAGATCTCAGGATCTTCAATCCCCTCTTTTCTCGCTGCAATTCCTCAGGTGCTCTTCTCTCCTCCTTCCTCATTCGATTTCTGCCCCGCTAACGACTTGTACGGTCTCGATTTAGTGCGTTCGAGCTTTCCTGGTTCGATTTCGAGCTTTCTTCTTCGATTTTTTTTCTCTTTCGAGAGAGATTTGTTTTGTTTTGTTTTTTATTTTAGGTCTTGGCGTTTTGGTGTGGATTTTAAACGAGGAGATTCCTTTTTTTTTTTTTTTTTTTGGTCTCTTGTTTTGTTTTCGTTGGAGAAAAATCTGAGCTTGATTCGTCGATGGGGATTTTGGGTTTGATTTATTAGTGTGTTTGGAGCTTGAGAAGCTCGTGATTGCATTGAAAGGTTGAATCTTTTATTCGTTTGTTGTTTGAAGAATCTGATTTGGTGGTTTGGTGGGATGGTTGAATCGTTCGTGCAGTTTTTTTTCTTCTTTTTGATTGATAATTTATTATGGGTTTCTTGTTTTACAGTTTTTGTCAGTGGTTGATTTGGTGTGTTTGGTTTGAAGCTTTCGTCTCCCGTACGAAATACGAATTGAATACTAATTTTTTTTTTTTTAATTTTGGGAAAGACTGGTTGGTTTGGAAACCAACACCACTTTTGTATAAAGTGGGATTTTGAATTCTGACTAGCAAACGGCATTTTTATAAGGCCTGTTGGTGATTTGCGTACGATTCCTTAGGACCCCATTCAAGAATTATTGTTGGAGATTTAGAAATCTCGGTGAAAATCAATAAGAAAGAAAAACCCACCCTTGGTTAATCTATCTGTCTTACTTTATTGCTTGATTATTCTTTTTTTGTTTTTAAATGCGGAGAAGAGGGGAGGCAGGGGATGGTTTTTGATTATTGTTGTGACTTTATTCTTTTCTGGCATTTGAATTGGGATGTGGTGGGTGTTTGATTAATGGTTACAAGTTGTTTTTCATTTTCATATGCAATTGACTTACTGACTTTGTTTGCAATAATGAAATTGCCTGACAATGTTAGATAATGGAGTCTTGTTCTTAGAAAGTCCCTCCTACTTTTGAGTCTTGTGTTTGTTGAAGACAATGGAAATCCTTGTGTGGAGTTTATGACTTTTGGATGAATTGTAAAGTTTTTTTAATTTACATTCAACTTACATCTTATTTAGGTTCTGGATTCTCTCCATGTGCAGAATGAATAGTTATTTAGAGACTTCAGATGGGTTAGATTTTATTCTCCTACAACTTATAGAGGATGTCTTACCTTTGATTGTTTCAGATTTGTTTATACATTGTTTGGTGGGAAATTCAGAAGCTGAAGTCACTGGATCGTAGAGTAGACTATTCTGTGTAACCGTCGGATGGGTCAAGGGTTTGGGAAGGAAAGAGTGTGTATGAGATAGTGCATTGCTGTTGGTCGGATGAAAATACCAAAGGCGTGGCGGCTGGGCATTTTGGACATGCAGATCATGCCAGCGCCGCGCCAAAGACCATCTTCAAGGAGACCATTATGGATTATTGTCTTGGTTTCTATGGTGTGTATGATGCTGGTTGGGACTTATGTTTATCCGCCCCGACGGTATGCCTCTTGTTACTTGTTCGATTCCAGCGTTTGCGATCCTTTTAAGCAATGGCTCCCACCGGCTCCTGCCAGACTCCTCACAGACGAGGAGCTTGCATCTCGCGTTGTTTTTAAGGATATTCTGAAGACACCTCTGCCTCAATCAAAGAATCCAAAAATTGCATTTATGTTCTTGACTCCTGGTACACTGCCTTTTGAAAGGCTGTGGGAGAAGTTCTTGACTGTAAGATTTCGTTGTTACTTTAAGTTTCTTGTTGATTTTTTTCAGTACTTGCCATTTTTACCAGTTTTTGCATTGGCATGAGAGCGTCTGTGTATGCTTTCCTATGCTTTGAGCCTCTGATCCATAGACTTACTTCATGGGTTATCAGGCTATTCTCTATTTTGACAAAAGTTTAGGGTCGCAGCCTATGTTTTTCTTACATTTGGTTCTCTCCATATGGTAGATGCCATACAGGCACGTTCTTTCAAGCCAAATTATTATCCATTACATTTCAAGTAGGATCCTAAACATCCCTATACTAATTTGCATATCATTTTAAGCAATTCCTGTTTTTCCTATTGGTTCAATTGCACGGTTGAATAAATGAACATTCATTCTGCAAAAATTAGAAGCTGCATTAATTATTTTCGCCATGAGAACCAGGTCATTCTTCAGCAGCCATCTGATTCAACTCTGGACTATAATGTGATATGCGAGGACCCCATCTATCCATGGTTTAAAATCACGCTGATGTGGCAGGAACTCAAACATTATTTGTTGATACATATCACTTTATCTGCCAGCCCTTCCACCCATAAATACTGCTGTTTTAAACAGTTGTTATTTCATAATACCCAAATTATATGCCCCTAACATTTGATTTCACCAGTTAAAGTTTGAGAAAGACTGAAAGTCAGCTAAATGTTGACTTATACACCCCATGGCAGTAGATAACGAGGGGAATGTATCTTCATCAGTTCCTCATTCAGCTGCTCTGTTTGTCTTTGACATATTAACTTATCTAATGCTTCAGTTAATGTTTATTTCTTCACCTTCAATTAATGAATGAGAAGTTGGTTGATGACTCACCAGACACATTGATGAGGGACATCAATCTCTGCAGTCGTGGTAGAAGTTGTTGATTAACAGGTAACTCAGCCCTACAAATGCTCTGAATGTGCCTCCTATCTTTATTTCCAGGGCCACGAGGGAAGATTCTCCATCTATATACATGCATCTAGGGAGAAACCCCAACACACGAGTCCTTTCTTTGTTGGTCGAGACATTCGCAGTGACAAGGTACTAATCATTTTATTTACATTCCTTTTAGTTTCTATACACATGGACATCTATGAATTTGTTTCTTTGGATTCTCTGAAGCTTATGGATACATAAATATTTCTAGGTCCTTGGATTCATAAATTGTTTGCTGTGGGTTTTGATTTGGATTGTGATTACCGTCATACAAATCAAAACTTGTTTTAGTGGTAGTCAATCTGTTTGACAGTTCTATCATATGGCTTTTTTCTTCTTCTTTTGGGCATTGATTGGTTTGATATGCAAAAAACACATGCAGGTTGTTTGGGGAAAAATTTCTATGGTTGATGCAGAAAGGAGGCTTTTGGCAAATGCCCTCGAAGACACTGATAACCATCATTTTGTTTTGCTTTCTGACAGGTGATTCATTTATAAAATTGCATTGACTCCTTGGTTCTCTCTTGAATTAATTTTGTACTGTTATGATTGACATTTCCTATAACCTTTTTGCTTCTTGCATTGCAGCTGTGTACCATTACATAACTTCGATTATGTTTATAACTATTTGATGGATACAAATATCAGCTTTGTTGATTGGTAAGTACATTGTACTTTACTTTACCATTTAACAAGGAGCCTAATCTGGTTCAATATTTTTCTTTTTCAGCCATTGTGATGCTCCCCTGTCTATTGATAATTTTAGTTCTCTGCTAGCTCAAGATGGCAACAGTACTTCGTATTATTTATCTTACATCCCTATTCTTATTTTCTGCATGCTGTGCAGACTGTCATATTCATGTTCTAGCTTCTTGTATTCTACAGGATATTGCGTTTATCTACTTTACACTTGTCCATGTTGCCATTGTCTTGCTTTTTTTTTTTCCTCAAGATGCAATATTCCTCTTTCCTCTCGCTGATGCATATTTCTTCCTTTTCAGTTTCGAGGATCCTGGTCCACATGGAACGGGCAGATACTCTGAACACATGTTGCCTGAAATTGAAAGGAAGGACTTTAGGAAAGGTGCACAGGTATGTTTATGAATTGATCATCAATTTCTTATCATTGTTTCTTGTAACTACTACATTTCAAGTGGTTATTAGCCTTATCATATGTGGGTTTGAGTCATAGTAGCAATCAGAAAAAAAGTGTTTATTAGCCTTCTTGTCCTAGTACATGCATTTTTAACACTTGAATAGGGGCTGTTTCCATTCTTCCAAGTACCCAACCATTTTAGACGACATAGCATGATTGTTCTTCCTATTGGAGCCCACATGCGAATTTCCTCTCATGTGCTCATTCCTAGTTATATCCTTTCTTGTTTCTCCATACACTGATCTTTTACATATATGTCTCAGTGGCATGTACTTCATCATTTAGTTGTGTTTTTTTATTTTTTATTTTTGTGGCTCAATCGTGTCTTATAAAAACTCCCCTTTGACCAAAATGTCATTCAACTTTCATGTGATACTCCACTTGCCTTTTGACCTAAAAGCCTTTATCCTAATTCCTAAATTCTAGCTCATCATTTACACCCAGTAGGTTTGAATAGTATTACTGTTGTTTACTGCCACTTCCTTTAAGCTTGTGACAAGACAAAGTCTCCAACACATGACGGAGTTTAATATAATAACTACATATACCAGTTGCCTATCCTGCACTCTATATTAATGCACGTCTAAATGTCTCTAATGTGGTGGCTAGGAGCCCTAAACAATTTTAATATGTAAATATAGTTATGACTTATGAGCCTGTTGCTGTTTTCTGAAAATTCATACATACAAGGCATGGATATTTATATATATATATATATATATATATCCATGGAGGATCCTCACCTCAGCTCAAGTGGATAGGAGGGAATCCGTCTGCTCACACATGTAAGGCTCACCTTCGGTCCATCCGAGTGGACCAAAACCCTCACCCCCTATAGTTCAAGGGTCCCATAGACTTTGACCCATGCGAATGGACTGTGCACCATTGGATTGACTGCACATCCATGTGAATGGACTGTACACCAGTAAACTTGTGGGCCTGGATGAAGATGATAGGATGGGGCTAATTTTTTGTACATAGGATGGGCCCAGGCAGATCTTCAAATCCCCCCAGCCCCATCCTCATGTCAGCCCCACTGGCGTGAACTGGTGGGTTCCCCGTCAGCTTGAGTGTAGGGGAGGAGGCCATATGTATGTATGTATGTGGATATAGGACCTATGTAAACATGGATATATATATATATATATATATATATAGGACATTTAGAATCCATGACTTGCATTTCTTCTCTGACCATCACTTCTTTGTTGCTTATTGGCTTTGGCTAAAACCCTGATTGTAGTTGTTAGTTACATTTTCTTTAATGCAATCACTACCAAGTTTTGTTTGCAATATGTATGGTCCGAGTATTTGAGCTGACACGTCACTATAGGAGAATAAACAGAACGTTGCCTGTGAGGACTAAGATATCAAAGGAGACATAGTCCAGCAATTATACTATGCTTGTAACTTGTGATGTTCTAAAGTTTCATTTAGATAACAATAGATTATCTTAGATTAGTTTAATCTTGACTCAATTTCTAATCCTTCCAAGTTAGGACAGGATCCTATCCTATAGAGATCACATCTCTAGTATATTCACCTTTGTAAATCCTATCATCTATAGGAATATAGGGAGGTCAGCTATAATGGAGCACACAAATTTCTCCATCTCTTGTATTGGTCCTTAAAATTTTTTGAAAGTCTATCATGGTACCAGAGCCATATGCTAGGTGATAAAACCTGTATAATGTCCACTTCTTTTGAGTTGAGTCCCAGGATTGGCTCACTCGTCGAAGATCCAGATCCACGTCTCCTTTTGGCTTCTGTAGAAGCCCAGGTCCAGACACTATGTTACAGATATGTGTAAAGCACTGCCTAGATCTACCCTCACTCACATCTATGTTAACTGTTTGCAAAAAGGGATACTAAACACCTTTGCATTGGGAGATCTTGTGGAACACACATGTATTGGAGTTTTTGGTAGTGCTCCTGCTACCCACACCTTGCTATCTCATCAGATTAATTGACGGAACTTATCCATTATACATCTTTACTATCAGATAAATGAGACTCCAGCCCGATAAAAATGGGTGGGAAAAGGTTCCATCATCTTCCTACATGTGGTTGACATTGATGTATTAACGTCCTTGCAATCATGAATACCTTTTACCTGTGCATTTGTGTGTTGATTGGGTTGACATGTCTGCAGCATTGTTGTCTCTTAAATAGTTGTCAGCAGAACCATACGCAATTTCATTTTTATGAGGCTTTTCCATATTTTTTTTTGAAAATGATGACTATATATTACTCAAAAAAGCTATACAGTATAAGAGATCTATACTGGTCGCAAAAGCTTTTCCATAATCTGGCAGTAAGTTTTAACTCATTCATGTTGCAGTGGTTCTCAATGAAGCGGCAGCATGCTTTGCTTGTTTTGGCAGACAGCCTTTACTATACAAAGTTCAAGCTTTACTGCAAGGTACATTTGTCAGTCTGCTTTGCTTCTGCTTTATAATTTGTAGTTTGTTAAGTTCGTGTACTATGAATTGTGAAAATAATCTTCAGACCTAACTCATCAAATGATCTCTTTCTATCAAAAGGGAAAACCAAAAGGAGTAAAACTGCCACCAATTTTTTGTCCTGAAATCTGCTGTGGTGCGCACAAAAGCAATTATACAAGGGATATGTAGCAACATTAACATTGTTTAGGTTGAATTCAATTTGCTCAGTTGCCATATTCACTTTTTTTTTAGTTTGTACATTTATTTCCTAAGTTGTAGGCTAGATTTGCTCAATCTCTTATGTCAAATTTTGGGAATTGCATTTGTTGGGTGTGCAACAAAGTGCGAACAATTAGCAAAAGACTGAAAATTAAATTTCATTTCCAATTGTGACACTGTCGATTGGAAGAGAGAACATGATTCATCTTCGACTTGGTAATTAAGGTGCTGAGAAAAATTCTGGGAAGGGCTATGTTTTCTGTTCTTTCTCAGATGTGTAGGGCGTGACCTAGTATCACTATGTAATTTTTTATCCTGAGGCCCATTGATGGTTCAACACACATTGAGTAGTAGAAATACATCTGTTGTTGGAAATATTGAATAAATGAACTAAAATTCTAAACAGTTTGTGCTGATGTTGACCCTTGTTAATTTTCGCAGCCAGGTATGGAGGGTCGCAATTGCTATGCTGATGAGCATTATTTGCCAACCCTTTTACATGTCAGTACATATGACCTTTCGTACGGTAGTCTTCACCATGTCATTTCTTTCTTCTGTTTTTCATCCTCATTGTGAATTTCTGAACCTATTTGTGTATATTTTCAGATGATTGATCCCAATGGCATTGCATATTGGTCTGTGACACATGTGGATTGGTCTGAAGGAAAATGGCATCCAAAAGCATATCGGGCTCAAGATGTTACGTTTGAACTCCTAAAAAATATAACAGTACGGTTCTTCTTTGTGCTTTACTGTTTAAACCTTTTTTTTTCTTTATATTGATATGACTAACATGGTTTAGGAGTGGAGCTGCAAACTGGTTACATTTAACTTGGTTAGTACAAACTACAAACTCCCGAAAAACTCTTCCCACTGATCCAAGGTCCAAATTTTATCCAGTACGGACCAAATATCCCAGACAGATCTGAAGTCTATACCAATATACCATGACTAAATATGAGTTCTCTGGATCTAAATCCCTACCCGATCTTAAGTTGAATTCCAATCTGGATAATGTTTTTCATATTATGGTGCAAATTTAACCTTTTGCCCTTGAGAGAGTTTAAACATGCTAAATTGGCTTTTAGGTGTTCAGGTTTGGACATGGATCCAACTCCACTTGGATCTGACCCTATTATTGATAGGCCTACAACTTCTTGCCCAAAACTGACCCGATCATTTATCAGACAAGAAATTGGATCCACAATCTATTCAGGCTGGATACTTAATTGAATCAGAACCATTTGGGTGGTGTCGGGTCAACTCTATCCATAGGTGCCATACCACAAAAGTTGTGCTGATCAGAAGTTAATCTCTCTCTCTCTCTCTCTCTCTCTCTCTCTCTCTCTCTCTCATATTTATGGAAATTTGATTAAGAAAGCCCAAGCCAATGGACTTGTTATTAAAAAATATAGTTTTGTGACTACTCGCTCGTCAATAAAATATTAGAGCCAATTTCCTGTGGAATGTGTGGCTATTGCCTCATCCTGTGGTGGCATCTGTCCATTCAGATTGATGGGTGCATTTTCCAGTTTTAAGAGTTATTGGGCTCATATCATTTATCAAATTCTAGACTTTGATTGGTTCAGTCAAATACAATATAGTGTGCAGGTCTTGACTTAACTTTTCTGTGGTGTTCATCTGCAGTCCATTGACAAGAGTATACATGTTACAAGCGATGAAAAGGTAAAAATGGTTTCTAAATTTGAATTTAATGCTCTTTATCCTGTACCAAAGGTTGACTGGAATTATGCACCCCATGTGTTCCTTTTAATGTTTAGTAGTACCATTTATGATTCACCACTCTTAATGATTTATCGTCTGAAACACTTTATTCTCATGTCTACTACATTGATTTCAAGTATAGGCATTTCCTCTATAAACAGGATTATTGTTGATATATTGCCTCTTTAATCGGCTTCTAGCACCAGCATTATATTCTGATTAATAGTCACGCCAGTTTTTTCCCAACAGTATAATTCTAGTTGTCATTTTTTAAGACCATAAAATAATGGCTTCTGCTGCTTTTTATTGTCACTGTGAATTAACTTAAACAGCGTTTCTCGCAAAAATACTATTGCATATATGCATATGTATGTGATAAGTAGACAATGATGTATTAATATCAAACATAATGATAAAGATTCAATATGGTAACTAGACATGCAACATGTCTGTACATAGGGTTGTAAACGGGACGGTTCCAGTCCGGGTCCATGGTGATGGACCCGGAACCGTTTCGGAACCAGTTTCTTGGCTCCGGAACCAGAACTAGAACCATTTATGGGATGGGTCTGGATCCGGGTCCAGGTTTAGATAAAGAATGATATTATAAAAAACATGGTTTTTAGGAGAGATTTTTGAAAATTGAGGTAATATATTGGGTTTCGGGTCCACGGGTCTGAACCAAGGTGGAACCGGACCTGGACCCATTTACTTATCGGGGCCTAAATAAGGACCCAGACCCGGTTTTTAACTGGTCGGAACCTCCGGGTAATCGGAGAATCAGGTACCCATTTACGTCCCTATCTGTATACTTTGATGAATCATATTCATTGTACACAAGCTTTAGTACTTTGTAAGAGCATATATGATAAAATAATGTATCTGGAGAAAGGAAGGTTCTAGAAAGGTAAAATTCCACTGAATTTTCTTGGTTTCCTTCTTGAAGCAAACTCATCTCCATCCATGTGGATTTCATCATACTTGAAAAATTTTAAAAAGAAACTAGCCTCTTGGAAAAGTGATGCACACTTTTCTATTGAAGGATTGTGCGTTAAACAATCCTTTCATTCTATTGCTTGTCCCTATTTAAGTAGCCCTCGAAGGTGGAGGTTTTTTTTTTTAATGAGAAGGGAAGTGAGAAAAGGAAAATATGTAGCTTTTTCCTTCTTCTTTTTTTTTACAGTTAAACTACCAGTTAAAAATTGTGGCTAGGGATAGGAAACAATGTGGGGGGAAAATTGATCACAGTTAGCCAAGTGATTATGGAGGTCTGGAGATGAAAGGGGATGCATTGTAGACGATATTAACTAAGTCAAGAAGGTTCAGGCTGCCATGTTCATCTACTTGGAGAATAAATACGTGCATGGCTGGTTTGCCCTACTCTTAAATCTTCAACCTACCGTCCTGGCTAAACATCATGATGGTTTGTTCATCAGATTAATTATAAACATAATTATAACAGGATCTCACTAGAAAGAAGTTACAAATGGTCCTCTCGCACACTTTTGGCTCTCCGAGTGAACATAACAGTGCCATTTGGGGACCAGCCATTCATGGGGGTCCCTTCCATTGATGGGTGCAAATATGGGCAAGCAATAGAATGAAATGGGTTATGGGCAAATGGGTTATGGGTTATGGTGCCTTCATGGGGGTCCCTTCCATTCATTCTATTGCTTGTCTTCCATGTTTTCATGTATATGGGCAAATGGGTTATGATACATCTTTTCTTCATGGATGTGTATGCATGTGTCTGAAATGTGTCATTTTCTATTTGGAGCTTCCTTGGTAGTTGGTAGGCAGGCATTAAACTGTACTGTAATTAACTTAATCAAAATATTTAAAAATAGTGTTTGTACTGTATTTAGGGTTTGTACTGTTTCTATTTAGGCTTGCTTCTGCTATGCTCATTGCTTTGTTGTTTCCCTTCTTGGTTGTGATATATATCAATTAATTGGATGGTATTATTGGATGATGACTAGAATCTGGATGCCTGGATTAATTGGATGGTATTATTGGATGATGACTAGAATCTGCATGCCTGGATTCTGTGTCCCTGGAATCCTGATGTCTATGGGCTGGAGGAATAGGATTACCGACTATTTTATGATGACAGTAGGATTTCTCAAAACCTGTTGACACTAGTGCTTCCTGGAGTCAATTTTACAGTTCAATGGCACAACCGTAGTTGAGCAATACCTGGACTGCTAAAATAAGATAAACATAATTATACCTTGGAATCCTCACTTGAATGGATTCCAATACCTTGGAATCCTCACTTGAATGGATTCCAACTTATGCTTCCATGCATCCAAACAAGGCCTTAGTTTTGATTAGTTGTAATTGCAGCCAATTCGGTGGATTGCTATAAGTAAACATTATACATCTCAACTATTCGATTGCTTCAAATTAAATAATGTTATGTTTCTTCTGTCCACTTGTAGAGAGTGGTGCAACAGATGCCATGCTTGTGGAATGGGGTGAAGCGTCCCTGTTATTTGTTTGCAAGAAAGTTCTACCCCGAAACGCTTGACAACATGATGCAGCTTTTCTCCAACTATACATCCTTTTGAGCTATCCCCACCCTGTGATTATAATTCTTTGGTCGATATTTGGCTCTCGACCACCTCGGTTCTTCTATATATGAATTGTTGCAAAGTGCAGAATTATTGCAGATCCAGTTTGCATTATGGAAGGTGATTGATGTCAACAGCCCAGGTGACATGACTCTTCTGAGTCAGAAAAAGCCAGAACAACTGACCACTTTGCAAGATGTGTATCTCTTTCTTCTCTTTTCTTTTCTGTTCTTTTTGTTATTTATCTCAGGTTTTTTTTTTCCTAATTTTGAATCCACGTGATTCTGCATGTGAAACAGAAATTTTTGGTATTCACTTTCTTAAGTTGATTTTTTTTTTTAGTTTTTTCTCTGTAAAAGAAGGGAATTTCAGTTGACTGTCTTTAATTGGGGAGGACTCTTATTTATGCACAGTTATAGTAGTAGTAGTTCTTACATTTATATTAAAATTGTTTTCTGTGGATGAAGACTACTTAACCCATTGATGTGAAGAAGAAACAAAATGTGGATCCTCATAATGCTTGAATGCAGCCCATTAAAACCATGTCTCCACAGGGCTTGGCCACAAAACCTGAAGACAGTCTTCAGGTGGGACTTGGGATCATGATGGCCCATAAATTTAAGTTTTCTAGATTTAGATCCATAGAAAAATGTAAAAGGAAGTCTTGTACTTTCTAAAAAAAAAAAAAAAAACCTTGTTGCATATTATCAAAATTTAGAGCATTATTTTAAATTCTTTTAGATTTAGATATTCCCCAAAAAAAAAAAAGAAAAAATAGTCTTCCAATTGAATCTGCCATTGTTGGAGGGGAAAAAGGGCAGGTACATGATATCAAAAATCATTTTAATATGTTGAGTTTAATTTAAAAAGTGCTTTTTAATTTTAAAATATAATTCACATAAAACATTTAAAAAAAAAAATCTATAATTGTAGAAAAATTGACAATCTTTTTCAAAGTGCCACTTGGGTAAGATGGGCACTACCATATATTTTTAAAAGAATCTCTTTATTATTTTAAAATCTCTTAAAAATATATCATAATGAAACCTTTCACTAATTGACAACTGCCACTTTTCACGTTTAAAATACCTCCTCCTCGGTTCCTTCTTCCATAACCCTACCTCGGAGAAGGAAAAGATAAGAGAGACCCATGGAGATTCCACAGTCACAATCATTCAGCCAATTCCATAGCATTCATATATGTAGCCAATTACAATCTTTTTAGTATGTTGACCTGATTTAAAAAGCTTGATACTTACATTGTCTAATACTTCACATGTAACCGTTGGTGACTCCGAAGATTATAAATAGCACAATTATAATATATTAAAGCCAAGGGTTTTGGCTTTAATTTTGATTGGAAGTTCTAATTTTGACGGATAGTTATGCCTTTTTTTATTCAAATGTTCCACATTCTCCCTCTACTAATCTCATGCAACTACCCACTTATCTTTTTCTCATCAAACAACTCAAGTTTACTTTTCACCTTTTAAAGTTTCAGTTCTTCTTTTCCTTGTAAAAACTCTCTTATATGGTACCCCATCTCTTTTTCAGTCCCAATTTTTCTATTTCCATTTTATGTAACTTACACTATGGAAAGAGGTACTTTTATAACCTATTAGTATATGATTGTTTATTTTCCAATGCATGGAGATACCGTGCTTATTGTGCTAGCAACTCATTAAAATCGGTCAAATTTCATGTGGACGAAATCAAATAAAAATTAGTATATCCATTGAAAATGATGCAAAAGAGTGGAAATCGATTCGATGGGGCATCTTTTTTCTTTTTAACATAATCTCCAGAAATTTTCTTAAAAGTACTTCAAATTACTGAGAAAAACTAACTGCCTTTTCTGAGGACCATTTGGGTAGGCTTAAAAAGAATGAAAGTACCATATTTCTGATTTTTTTTAAAAAGTTTTTATAAACTCTCACTAATTAACAACCGTAACTATCACATTTAGAATGGTCCATATGGAATTATGAATATCACTATAAGTTAGTTCTAGGAAATAATAACATTAATAAAAAAAACCTCTAGAAATGAGCAAAACGTAGCATAATTCATATAATGAGTCATGTCTCGTGTAAAAGAACTTAAAAAAAAAAAAAAAAAAACATTTTAGACATAACCACTGGTGACTTTGAAATTTAAAAATGTCACAGGTGCAGACGTGTACATACACCACCCCAAAATAAGGTTCTAAATTGGACACTCATTTGAGGTTTTTTTTTTTTTTTTTTTAGAATCGCGCAAAATTTATCACCCAAGCTTTATATGACAAGAAAGAATTGGATAATTTTGAAGTTCTCAAAATAACATTATCTCTTATTGATGATTTTCAACTTTTTAGAGAAAAGTAGATATTTAGAAGTCCTTCCATCTCTATCTTGGGAGGGTATAAAAGTATTCCCTCCTGTCCAACCATGCCATTAAATGTACATTAATTACATTGAAAAGATGAATTTGGTCATTCCATCCTTACACACTACACAGGGTGTCATCTTTTCATTTTTCCAAACTCACACTTCAATTCCTTTCATCCATCCATTCGAATTTCTTTGCCGGGGTGCTATCAATGCAAGGGTCCACCTCATCCACCCAGTCTGTCCTGCTATCAGTCGCAAATATCCAGTGTATTGCCTTGTCGAGCAACTTGATTGAAATGCCACTCAATTTATTAGGGCTGTCTGGATTTTACTGGAGTCTCAATCAATGAAAATGGATGGGTGGAGTTTTCACTTTTCAGGTATTTCCATTGAAATTCACTCTCTCTTACAGGGCCATTTTTCTGTGAAAGTTGATGAAAATGAGACATTTACAAGCTAGAAGCAGAAAAGAAGAAAATGGTACCATTTTTATGAAATTGTAACATCATCACCCAATATTGTTTGATGTGATAAAAGTTTTACATTGGCAGTCAACCAGACGCAGCTCTTCTCCGTTTACTCGAGCTTGGGACTGGCCAGTATACCTACACTAAATTGGTAGGGTAATGATAGATCTAAAGAATTGCAACGATTGATAAACTGCAATGACGAAACGGAATTCTTGTAGCTGACTTTAACATAATGTTATTTTAGCACCGAGCCAAGGGGCTGAGACCCATGATAGATCTCAATCACCGGGGGATAACACCCACTCACTTGGAAAGAGGAAATTGCTTATGCAAGAGATAATGCCTGTACTCACGGAGAGAGGAATCTACACATGTAGGGAGAGAACACAGGAATTAAACTCCAGGAAGTAGTACGGGAAACAATTTAGTGTTTTATTCAGAATATTTAAGATTGTAAAGGTGAGATGCAGTAAATTTAACAATATTTAAATATCATCTTTGAGTTTACCTTGACAATACCCAAAGATGGATACACAATTATAAAGAGGTGGGAGTCAGCGTCTCAGAGCTAATTACTTTTGGTATGACTTTTTAAGATGCGTGCGCTTTCCCTGTTTCAATCCAATTCATTGCCACTTGGGTTGAAATTTGCGAACATAGAGTTGTGACTTGTGATAGGTCTAAAGATGCTGACTTTTGGTTCTCTTCATCTACTCTTCCTTAGTTCTTCCATCTTCTCTTTTAAAGGGCTTGGTGACAATACTAGACTTTTTCTTCTTGTCTCCAGCTTGTAGCCCTTGGATTTTATCTGAGTCTTGAGTCTGAGGCTGTTCACTGTTTATTGCACAACTGTTTTTCTGTCTCTTTCACACAATTTTGAGCCAACTTTTGGTCTGCCGCAAAAGCTGCAAGATGCGAACTACAACTTTTTTGTAAATGACATGTGGTTGAGTCAATGAAGCCCCAAGATGACATATAAAAAAGAGGCCTTATTTGATTTTATGCCGATGGATAGATCCTAAAACCTTCTTGCATTTGATGTTTAGTGGATTATCTTCTTGTATTTGATGTTTAGTAGATTATAATCACACTGTCATGTGTTGACAGGTAACAACTTCTCCAGACTTTTGGCTCTCTCTCAAGATAGGAGCTTTCCCATTCCCTACTTCTCATCATGTCATAGGGGGGCACATGTAATATTGTGACTCATTTAAAGTAATCCTAACCACCCATCTTATCAGACAAGTGGCCTGTTTATTTCATCTAATTGAATTCTTAAGAATGTACTTCCATTAGTGGTCAAAAATAAAGAATCAAAGGTAACCTCCCCCTTCTGATGGAAATTGAGTCAAAGAAAGGTAGGAAATAAATAATGAGTCATCACTCTACTTATTTAAATCATAGAAAAGTCAAGTTCCTACGGTGTTACTTTATATCCTTCACTCCTTACCTTATATCTTTCACTATCATCCTTCAATGGAACTCGTTTGACTTTGAATTCTTATTTATTTTATGCAAACAAATGTGCCCTTAATTAGCGTGGACGCGCCTCATTGAAAAGTGAAAACCCATTTTGGATTTGACAATTTATGCACTTCATTTTGAGATCTGAAGGCTATTTGTTTATTTATTTAAGAACAACTCCACGGATAAATAGGCTACACATTCTAATTACCAAAATCCTTTTTTTTTTTATAAATATTTTGAAGATAAACCTTTTTTAAAACAACAGGGACTTGTGGAAAACAACTAAAAACCAATGTCTAGAGAAAAAAAAAAAAAAAAAGGGAGACAATCAAACAAATTTGATAGTGGTCAAGGACTCTCTATAAAAAACTTGAAACTATTATAATCCAGTTAACACTTGATAAACTGAATATAAATCTAAGTTCAATCTTCTTCCATTTACTTAGATTTTGCTGCCAAGTTTGGCTTTGCACCACTTGATTAAGGCCCAGTGGAATCAAGCCACTCAACTCGGTGAAGTCTTCTTGTGTTGGGTTTTCAAGCTTCTAATCAGTCCTCAAGATTCTTCTCATACAAGAGAAAATTGGAAATCTTGGAATATGGGTGAGTCAATTCATTGTGTATAAGCATTGTTACAGTCACTATAACATATGCCTTTTCTTTTAATGTTCATGAATGATGACACCATTCTTATCTACATATGAAATAAAAAATACAGTTTTGCTGGACAGAAGTTCAAAGAGACTTAACCTAAACATGTGGATTACTTATTTTTTATTATTATGATTTCCAAAGAGTGTATTGCTTACAAGGCACTTCTTCTATCATGTGAATTGTCATTTTTTTACTATGAAGTAGGAACTCTCTCCATCTGCCAAATGTAGAGCCAGAAACATGCAGTCTTTTGTTTTGATGAGTTTGGAAGTCCTAAATTATTGTAGTTAAATATTGCACACCCTTATTTACATTATTAAGGAGGAATTGTGCATTTTATTATCATGATGGAGTTAATCACCATCCTTGAGTTTGTACATGAAGTGTGACATTGAAGTGATCCAAACCGTTGATCTGATGGCCACATGATATAGAACAAGGCCAAAATAGCTAGCCAGCCCAAAATTTCAAAGATCATATCGTATAGATTGAAGGGCTGTGATTGAAGGTACCACTGGGAGATCTTATCCAGGAGAAAATTAGGCCTCCATCAAATCAACAACCTAGATTATCCAGGAGAAAAAAAGGCCCATATGGATCAGAGAATGCCTCTTTAGACCGACCTTATAATGAACACCATCTAAATAATTAATTTTGTCAACTTGGTTACTCTATGAAAGGGACTTACTCTGGACAAGCAACCAAATGCAAGCCCATTTCCCATTCATATTTCCTCATCCTTCCTACCTCTAACAAACCTTATCAAAATATATTTTTTGAGTGATGTCACAGTCTAATGCCTAACTTTCAAAGTTGACTAAATTCGATAATCTTTAGCACTTGTATAGCATGTACGAATTTGATGTGATTATTGAGGTTTGCAATAAATCAAAAAAGTTCATTAAAAAAACAAATTTTCTCTTTTTATTTTTATTTCTTTCCCTCTCTCTTTCCCATGTAAGATTGATTTTCCTTTTAAATGGAGAGATTTGTTTCATTAGGAGACTTATGTTTTAAATGGAGAGATTTGTTTCATTAGGAGACTAATGTTTTAAATGGAGAGATGTTCTCAACTACTTAGAAACTTATCATGATTTAAATTCAAAATGTGAATCCCAATTACCAAAGTCAAAATGAGGGTGTATCTGTTACTTGGGGGCCACCCACGTGAGTTATATCACTTGGGCTCCATGTTATGAATGCCAACAACACCTCCAATTTATAAAGTCCCTTCACATGGCACCCCAAGTGTGTCCTATACATTCCACCATCAACTCTAATTTTACTTTACTCTATCATACGTTTAGGAGTTGTATTCAGCTAAAAAAATTTTAAAAAAAAATAATAATTTAGATATGATCTTGTGAATGAAAGTGGTACACTGTATTGTGACTCACTCACAAATTGCGAACTTCAGATTCAGACATCAAAATAGAAAACAAGATAAGGGGGAAAAAAAAAGGAGAAGGAAAATTCATCATCCAAATTAAGTCACATTTTCTTGAGCAGCTCCAATTCCTAGATCTGGACAGGTTCTAAGTAGCTCAAGACCCATTTTATGGGCATGTTTATATAATCTAATCTAATTCCTTCAAACTCTGATCAACTCTAATTTGGACATATGGAGCTAATAGAAGATTGCATTAAACTAATTTACATTGAGATTAGACTTTGTTATTCCATGATTAATGAACTGGTTTGTTTATTTTTAATGGCATTCTCAATCCTGGGGACTGTAGACTCAGTCTTTCACATCTTTCTCAATTTGCAATATAATGCAGACACTTGGAGAAATGGTCTTTAAAGGGATTCTTAATCCATCAAGACAGCTTCTCTTACACCCCAAAATAAAATAAAATAAAATAAAATAAAATAAAAAATAAAATAAATATATATATATATATATATAGTGGGGAAAAAACAAAAAGTTTCATACAGGACAACTGGGTGAAGGCTGCAATATGACCTGGCCAAAAGTCAAAGGTGTGTGACATGGGATAATATACAGTAAACATGGAGGTCGGTAGACAAAAATATAACAACTTGCCCTAGTTCTGGTTGGAGGACAACGGCATAAGCCAGGAGAAGAGGTCGGTCACGCGTCCTCTTTCGCACAAGTTTCAGAGATCTACCTTTTGTAATTTACCTATTGCAGCTTTGACCCCGAGGAAAATTATTGGATTGCATGATATTTTGGGGTTGTGGGACACACACCGTTGGGACTCATGATTGACATTAATAGTCAAAGCCTTCAAAAGCACCCTTAATTCATTATATTTAGGGGGTGCAAACGGAACGGTTCCACGTTCAAGCCATGTTAGATTTGGATCCGGATCCGTCTGTAAATAACGGTTTCGGTTTCATTTCTATGTCTGGTTTTTACTAGGAACTTGTTTTGGTGATTTCAAATCCGATTTTGATAGAAAATTTTGGATATGGTTTTGAAATCGGGTCCACACGGAGGATTAAGATTTAGTTCAAAAATCTATTCTAATTTTTTTTCTTTAAAATAAACATATCATTTAACTTTACCACCAATATCATATATAAAAATGTTAAAAAAAATAAATTTTAATATATAATTTATAATATCAAAGATTCATATGTCAGGCCTCGAATCCATAAGTCAAAATCTATATAAACCCAAAATTAGACCTGATATTATATAGGTCCAGATATACAGAAAATACCCGTTTATATTACCCTAGCCCTCAAAATGCCTAGTAAAATCACAAGGGTTGTTTGGGCATACACGAAAAACACAGCCTAAGGCACGTCTGCATACTTGTCCCCATCTCCCCCTGTCAATCACATCCTGTAATAATATTTATCTAATACCATAAGGAAAAAAGTCCCCTTCATAAATCATACCGGTTCCTGCTCCCCTTGTGTTCATCATATCCACCCCCACCCCCACGCCCCCAAGCCACCCCACCCCCTACATGCACTTGCAGCAGAGAGAGAGAGAGAGAGAGAGAGAGAGAGAGAGAGATGGGTAGCTGCATGTCATGGTGCAGAATCAGTAGAAGCAGAAGAAGAAGAAAGCTGTCGTCACCAGCCTTCTCAGGAATACGTGTCGTCCACCTGAGCGGCTACGTAGAGGAGTTCGAGGAGCCAATCACCGTCCGGCAAGTCGCAGGCAAGCCTCCCATCAAACATTTCGTCTGTTCGTCTGCAAATCTCCTCTCCTTCGGATCCAAGCCGTTGAATCTCGACGCCCATCTGGAGAGTGGCCATCTCTACTTCCTCCTGCCCCACTCCATCTTCCAATCAGATTCGTCTCCTGTAGATCTCGTATCTCTTGCCACTCGTCTCACTGCAGTAGCCATGCGTTGTGGGCCATCACCCAAGTCTTCACCCTTCCGTACGATCACATTCACCAAATCTTCATCATCACCATCACCATCACCATCTAAGCCGTCCATCATGTCTCCGAGTGTTGGGTCGTCGTGGAAGCCTGTTCTGGAGACCATTGAAGAGAAATCGTTTGATAGGAGAAGTGATCTTAGTAACGACATGATCTCGAGCCGTTCAAGGTAAGGTAAGTAGCTGGTCAGATCTAGCGGTCGAGATTCAATCAAGGAAGCAGATAAACCATATATGACGCCGTTAGGATTAATGGCTTGGTTTGGAATGTAAGATAAATAGAAAAGAATGTATGCATGGTTGATTAATTTTGGTATTGAAAGGGAGTGGTTGTTATGTTGTAAATCTCAGATTTGATTAGTTACTACTACTACTCCCTCTCTCTCTCTCTCTCTCTCTCTCTCCGTGTCAATAATATGTGTAATGTAATTCTTTGTGATTATTGTAATAGTGGGGAGTTTCTGTCAGATCCTAGTGGGGGGCATGCATGAGATTTCATTAGATTGGCAAGGGGCTGTAAGAAAGATCGATCTATTCATCAGTACAGACCATGCGTGATTCTTGTTTGTTTGCGTTAAAGTGAATAAATCATGTGTTTAAAAATGAAGACTAAAAGTGAAATTCAAAAATAAACATCAAATAACATCTTTTTTTTTAATTCTATTTCTCTATAAGAAAATGTTATTTGATGTTCATTTTTAAAAACTCACCTTTAATCGTCATTTTTAACCATCCTATATATTCAATTTTCATATATTCTAATGCAAATGAGCTGGACCAAAGTAATTTAGATTAAGCCCGTTAAGCATCTTTATCAGTGGGTCTATTCCTACAGTAGGAGAGGTCCAGTCCAGTCCAGCGTTGGAAAGTAAAAATCTAAACGAGCCCAGTACGTCAAACCCGGCCAAACCATTTCTAAATCTTCCATCAAGGACCCATTGTTTTAACTTCTAAGTTTGAGCAAGCTGTAAACCTTGCTGACCACATAATATTTTATTTCGCCATGGAATGAATGTTTGGTGGTTCTCAACCATCAGGCATATATATATATATATATATATATATATATATATATATATATTTTATTAGCATTCGGCTAAAAAATTTGTTGAGCCCATATTTTGAGTTTTAAAGTGACTACTCATACAACCCAAGTTGGTAGATGTGATATCAAAGACCAAGGTGCAGGGTTCACTTGCATTTTCATAATTGTATTAGAGATTTCATTGTGTTGTGGTTGTGGGGAGAAAAGAAGATTTCTCCTTGCCCAGGGATATAGGCATACGGCCGAACCACATAAAAATTTGTGCTCCACTGGGTTTGTTGTGTATGCATCATGAGCAACCAAATGAACAGATACAATTACCACTGTTTTGTGTGTGGTCCTCTATATCACATTCAGGGCTATTTCTATATAAAATACTCGGTCTATTGAGCAAAAAAAACACATCCTGCCGTTGGATAAAATATCTGGACAGAGGAAACCAGCAGTCTCCTTTCCCTATCAAATATATATAAGTAACATTTATACATCTCATACATATCTCAATGTAGTTAATTTACTTATTTGTAAAACTACAAAGAATATCATAATAACCATACTACTGTAGTAACCTAACTATTGTAACCCATGGCTACTACAGGAATCCTCACCTTGTGCCCTCTACTGCCTTTCATCAGAATCTCACCAAAGCTGTAGGATCCAGTCACTGATCTAACAGTGAGGGTCACTGAGAATTTTCGTGATGCGCCAGATAATAGTGTCATGGCCGATGGGTTAACTTCTATAGCAACTTCTGGTGACATCCGAGTTGTGATGACATAGGTTTCACTTTCGGCGACATTTGTTACTGTGCGGGTTAAAGTTTGAGTCCCCTTTAGATGGGAGACGGCAATGGACGGGCTGTTGAGATCAGCAGGATGATCACTGCTGGAGTTGCAGGCCAAGGTCGTGTAGTTTGAGATTTCGTGAGAATCAATGCCAGGCGTCGAGCATAGGAACCTGATGTAGTCTTCATAACCTGTCGTTAAAATCAGGATTTTTATCATAGTGAGTTTAGAAGTCTAAATTTAAATGTTAACCAGCAAAAATGAGAGCCCATAGGACAGTAGGAAGGTGCCCATTGTTGTAATCATGAGGTGGCAGGTTAACAGTCATGTAACTATTTAAAAAAAATAAAGTAAGTAGTTTCTCAGTATAATATTGAAGCCAAAATTTTTACGAAACATGAGAAAGGCAGTGAAGAATCATGCGAAGTTTTCTCTTGAAGCTAGAACTTTTACCCCCAAGAATCAGATACAGCAAATTTTGAAACTGTAGGTATGTTTCACTTCCTGAAATTTCATTCCAGGCATTTCAACAGCCATTTCTTCTTTCCAAAAATAGGGATCAGCCCAGAGGCATCATGATTGAAATAGATTTGAAAAATGTTTTTTTTTATAATAAATGATAACTTTCCAAGTTGAAGGCTTAAAAGATCTCAAATACATGATTAGCAAAATGCTATAGAACTCAAGGATTGTTGAGGAAAACAGGTTGGCTTGAGTCAAATTCCGTCAAAATGGAAGATTCTTTGGAAAGAGCATTGATAAGAGCACACATGCATTTTCCTATTGGCTTCCTCAGAAAGGGGCTTTAAAAGGGGTGAAGATCTATATCTTCCTGTAGATATGGTCAAGGGTGGAGATCCACATCTAGTAATAAAATTTTTCCTCGTGTGCTTTTTCTCTCATCAAGAATGTTCAACCACTCCCCCTTTCTTAGGAACTCGTGAAAAATACCAAATGTGCCCCTTCGGTTTTCTACGAGGTCAAGTCTCTAACCAAGGTTGGAAAACTCATGACTCGGACTCGACTCGTGCAATGCAAAAAAATTGACTCGGATGGAGTCAATGCGGAGACTCGGGAGAGTCATGTTTCTTTTAAAAATATTTAGAAATGAATATGTTACTTATAAAACATAAATATACATTTATTTACATTCATTCATGATAATCAATGTAAATTAATAAATTTATCATATGCAAGAAAAGTACTATAATAAGGAAAACAAAAGAAAAAATATTGCATATTACATAATTTGTTAGTCCAAATATTGATTGTAAAAGAACAAATAAAGTTTCAAATTACATTCCAGACATCATTTTTTAAGTTACTAACTCCAAATCTCGTGCATAATTACTTAAAAATAAACATTAACTGTTCAAAATTAGATAAATCAATCAAATGGTTCAAAATGCAGACAACTTACTGAGATGAGATGACTCGGTCGAGTCTTCCCTATATTTGACTCGGTTCTTCATCAAAATGAGATGACTCGGGAGAGTCAAGAGTCGACTCGAAGAGTTTGCCAACCATGTCTCTAACCATTACAATTAGATCTAACTTTTTTTAAATGATATTGACAGTTAGATCTGAGTGTACCCCAAAATCTTCATTTAGAAGGATAAGGGAGGGGGAACACCCTGACTGGAGCAGGGAAGGAAGTAAAAACTCAGCAACCAAGCCTCCACTTTCCCATCTTAAACTTGTAGAGGAGGAGTTGCTATTCAGGACAAGAAAAGATACACCTTTTGGATCTGTGAAGAAATAAGGTCCCCCACGGGCCTTTCAGGACTATGGAAACAAGGACCACTCTGGATACTGAAATATACCCTCTAATTTCTAATTTTAGGAGTAGAAATGGGAATGCAAATGGAACTCGGTTCCTGTAAATGGGATTGCATGATGCTGGTTTATAAATTGCAAATGTTTTCCCAAGAGAAATGAAATACCTGCATCAAAAATGAGACCAGGATCTAAAGCAGCCCTTGGATTCACTGCACCACTCCCACAGTCAAATGGTGTGGCAGTCACAAATGTCAGCTCTTCCGATCCAGAATATTGCTGCGCTTGGAGTGGCCTGCCAGCTCGATCCAATGTTGATGCTGTTGTCATCAAGGCTGATTTGATGGCAGCTGGGCTCCAGTGAGGATGCTTCTGCTTGATTAGTGCTGCAATCCCTGCTATATGTGGTGCCGCCATGCTGGTTCCTGATATCAACGCAAACTCTTCTCCTGTTTACAAACATGCACTATATCATCATCGGTTTTCTGGGAGTCAAGATTATACATATGAGAAGCATAATCAAGTTTGTAATGCCCGCGGTGATTGGCAGCAAAAAGTCGAAGAAACATGGAACTGCAATCAATATTTAAAACACTTCATGCTTGTTCAGTTGCTCCCAATTTACACACTGTTAATTAAGTGTTAACACCTGCATATCACCTCAACCTCACATTGCAGACAAATTTTTGGTCTGAGTATGAAAAATGAGGGAACCAAAGTGCACTTCTGTTCCATCCATTTCTTCTTCTAGTCTGCAAATTGTACATATCCAACTAGAACTGTTTATTAAGTAGTAACGAGTATTCAAGGCCACAGCACATGGAAGATTTAAACGTCCAGGAATTGACAGAAAAAACACCAGAAGCAGCTAGCTACCTATGAAGTTTGTCTCATCTGTTCCATTTGGTGACCAGGCTGCCCAGATAAGAGAACCAGGAGCAAGGATATCCGGTTTGAGGACATCGGCATCTATAAGGCTAAAATCCCTTACATCAGGTCCTCGAGATGAAAATAATGCTACCTGGGGAGCTGACATATGAAGTACAGGCATCAAACCATCCCCAATGCTAGCTGTCGCTTTAAAACTTGTTGCTCGCCCAGCCCAATCTCTTGATGTTGAACTGTTGTAATAGTCTATGAGTTCCTACAGGTGCAGATCAAATAAAAACAAGTGAATAAATCTAAATGAAAAACCATAAATTAAGTAATATATGGTAAAGAAAAAAGCAAGATCGAGAAATGGTAAAGTAGAAAGAGAAAGATGTTGAATCAAACATGTGAAAGTAAAAAAGATATCTTGCATGGCAACAAAAAATATGCTTATTTTTGTTAAAAATAGAAGATTGAGAACTTTAAAAAATAACAGATTTCTTCTCTTTCATAATACTAGCAAAAGGAGAATAATGGGTTAAAAAAACCTGTTGCATGGTGGTGTTATTTGATTTATTATTATTATCAAGGACATAGTGTGTCCTGTACACAAGAATCAAAATAAAGGTGTTGTCATCCTTCAAAACAATGGCATTTCACCTGTCTGGAACTTGCTCTCACTCCTTTGTTCTGTTGGTTAACAGGATAAATCAGTCCCATATATTGACTTAACTTTTTTTTCACAAATCTATTTTCTGTTGGAAAATATGGCTCAGTTCCAATTTGAAAAAGAGTCCTAGTATATACTTTACTCTTTTGACTTTATTACAGGGAGATATATCTTATGGACAACCTTCTTAGTATGGTTTCTTATTTTGAGACGGATTTGTTATACTACCTCTGTTTATGAGAGGTTGTGTTCATGTGTTTCATTGAGGAACATGAGCTTTGGTTATAGGTTATTGCTTAAGGCACACATGATTGTGATATCTTCTCTCTGATGGATTGGGTTGTCTTCCGCTACCCATGGACAAAGCCCTAGGTGGTGAACCACATAGACCTTGTCTCTCTTGAATGGATGTTTGTTAGGATCATATTATTATTATTTTTTCTTTGTTTGTCCACTTCTCCACACCACAACAAATTCATATCAAAACTTTGGTTTGGGTCACTTTGCTTGTGGCATTCACTTTAGTTTGAGTTGCTTCTGCTTGCATCTTTCGTTTTGGTTCGAGGCTGTGCTGTGGGCTTTGGATCATTTGTGGTTGGCAAGTAAATTGTATTGAGTTAAATGTCCTACAATAGCTACAAGAATCTTTAAAGTAAAATTAAGGTAATATTTGTAATAAAAATTTGGTTTTGGAAAACCGGTTCATGAGCATCTCCATGGAGGGTAGGGATTGTGGGAAAATATGGTCCTTTCCATGAAGAGGAAGAGTCTGAATAAGAAATTCTCTTTTGGCCTACTTCCTAGGAAAGAGTGACATCTAAGTAGGGCAATGTTCACAAGATGGCTTCTTATTTTGAGAAGGATTCACTATACCTGTATTTTTAAAATGTGACTCTTGTATTTCTTGTGTTAGTACGAAAGGCTTTGAGTGTGAGAATTTGTTAAGAGTTTCTTGGGTTTGGCAAGTGCCCAGCACTTGATCGTACTCTCTTGTTCTCTCCAACGGATTGAACTGTCTTCTCCTTCATCCATGGATGTCTCTCTCATGTGAGGGCTTGTTTGGGTCCTGTTTGTTTGTCCATTTCTCACATTGCAAAAAGTTTAATATGAAAACCGAAAAGCAGGTTAGTTAATGAAGTACCATTGATTTGCTGACATCAATGATGAGAATTCCAGGGATTTCAATAGGAACAGGCTCAAACTTTGTTCCAGGGGAAACATTCTCCACAACAAGAACAAAGCCAACCGCACCGAGACTTTTGGCTGTTTCAGAGACTTTCTTCACTGATGCACTACCCATTATAAAATTGAAGGAATACCCACAAAGAAGAATGTTTCCCTCCACCATCTTCTTGTTCAGAACTTCTGGCCTCTGGCAGTCAGAAGGGCTGTATTTCATATTAGAAGTATCAAGCATTATGTCATTTGCTGCAACCATGTTGAACGTATGATTCCAATTTGTAGCAGCTGCAATGAGCCATGAAAACATCCTTCAGAAAGGGAAAGGCATTTTGAGAAGATCATAATAGTAAAAAGAAAAACAAGAAGTCATTTTAAAGGAACCACAGAGCCAACGTCTGAATGCAATGGGAAAACAGAGGCTAAAATCTCTATATATCCAAAGAATGAATAGTGAAATATATAAAAATATATATATAGAGAGAGAGAGAATTGAAATTCAAGGGAACTTTAGTTATTAAGTGCGTTAAAAGAAGATAAATAAGTCCCCAGCTAGTAGGATCACCAGTGCCATAACACCACACCACACCCTCAAAAGAAAGAGGAAATATCAAAGCAATCATCCTCAGTGATCATTATAAGGTGGGTGGGCATGAGGTGTTCTTGTCCATGGAAAATGGCAAATTGGATTGGTAAAACTAACAGCTAGTTTCCGAAGGCAGGTTTGTGTTTCATCATGTTCCTAGGGGGGGATGAATTGGATCAGTCGGCCAAGGATGAAGCGACCCAATCAACCATTGGTTATGATAAGTGAAATATTGTAGATGTATTTCTTGCAGTTTCTATTCTACTTTGACAACAAAATTTGTCACAATTCAGCATCATTGCCAGATACCAGTTTCCAACAATTCAGGGTAGGTAGACCTCAAAAGAAGTAGACCCAAAAAAATTTTCCATAGTTAAAACAAAGAAAATAACTCAGAGAACAATTGAGGAAACTTTTAGTTAATAATCTCTACATTTACTCCACTTTCTTATAGTAGAGTTTATTTTTGAATCAATTCTCACGAAAAAGACAAAATGAGGCCAAATTCACCTCATGTAAAAATCACAATAAACATGACATGACAAAGAATTTAAATAAATTATGAAAAAAATTAGCAACACGACAATTTTATACATCAATCACAGCCTTTAAAGCATAGACCAAGTAGTAACCATGAAGCCAGAAATTTATTTAACCTAAAACCCTCAAAAGGATGACCGAAAAAAGGAGGGGAAAAAAAAAAACCTCAGAAGGAGGAAGGAGGAAGAAGAGAAGAACAAATTCCCGTGTTTTCCCAATAATCTTTGGTGAACATATTCAACAAATTCATCATGACTTGCGTTTATATGTTATGTCAGTCCCTTTCCCTAACCTAAAATGTTCTCAAAGTTTTTTTGTCTGCCATTCTTCCAAGTCCCTAATTCTACTTCTCTGTATAAAGGTTGTTACTGATCTTCCACACACATTCCCAAACAATGTCAAACCCTATCTCCTTTGACGTTTTATTTTAAATGTGCCACTATTAGATTTCATCTTATATGCTCATTCCCAAATATATCCTCTCTTGTTACTCCATTTATGATCTTAGCATAGAAATCTCAGGCACAGGTACTCTGCCTGGACTTTTCTTTGTTTCCCACATACAGCTACATTTATCAGAGCAGGTCAAGCATCATCTTATAAAGATGCCACTTTGATCAGAGCGTCACTTCACAAATGCACAATTGCACTAGCTTGTCCCCACTTTGCTGCCCTGCAAACCTTCATCCATCTGATATTCATTGTTTCATCTAATAAAAATGATAATAAATTAGTGAAGAAAAACTAGGGAACAAAAACATCATTTAAAAAGAGGGTGGAGGTTCCTTCCTACACTGAAGATGGTCCGTCTAAAAATGCTTCAGAGTCTTTCAACACTTCTAAAGGATTTTGGATCTCTAGATTGGTCAACTCAAGAGCCCAAACAATGTGTGCAAAACAATAAAACACGCAACGGAAATAAAAATCAACAAGCACACACCATAAAAGACACCAATTTTTAACGTAGAAAACCCAAACCGGGTGAAAAACCACGAATCCAAACTAGACCAATTATCAAGCACTATGAATCTCACAGTTACAAGACACTAACAGATCCCTTCCCAGATAATCACTACCTAAGGACTGTAGTTACCTCTTGTGTAGCTTCACACCTTAGCGACTTCACACCGTTGACCACAACAGATTCAACACCGCTTGACTCCTCAAATTTTCTACGAAAGAAGATGTTCTTCTATAAGAGATGTAGAAGCATCAACTCTCTAGATGAACAACTCTCCAATGGAAGCTCTAGAGATGAAGAATTCTCTCAATTAGGTTTTCTTGCTCAGAACAATGAGAGAGACCACTTAGGGTTGAGAGAAAAACCCTTTAAATAAGCCCTTCAGCGTGCATAAGAGTTGGGGCATACTTTGGACTCAAACAGGAAACCCCACTTGAAAAAGGAATGTGATTTTGCGCAGTTCGGAGGGTTTCTATTCGTCATCCATTCGATCGGATGTTTCACCCGATTGATTGGATGGCAATTCTGTAATTATTCTGAAAACTTCCTGAGGCCATAACTTTCTCGTTTTAACTCCTATTGACGTGATCTTGGGCTCTACGGATATCTACTCGAAACAAGCTTTCCAATGGTACGTAGATTGCCCCACTCCAACAGTTGGTTTGAGAGATCTGACCACTTTTCTCCAAATAGCATCATTAAGCTCTTTCGGCAACACAACCACAGTCCATTCTAAAAGAAATAGAAAATTACAATGGACCCATAGTTTTGTCCAATCCATGAATTAGCCAACATTCAATATCCTAACAACTTCTTATATTGCACATAAATGCCTATAACATACCTAGTTTGTCATTAGCTTAAGAAAATGTAATATAGTGGTGAAACAATCCAGTTTTATGTTGTCAAGGAGCAATTACCCACAAGGTTGCATGGTCATGGTGGTGGGGGGTAGTGTGTGTGTGTGTGTGTTTTGGGTGGGGTTGGGGGGGGGGGGGGTGGGGCGGGCGGGCGGCGCGGTGTGGAATCTATTTCAAAAGTAGATGAAAACAATCAACAATTTAACATACAAACTTACGTGCCAAACCGATCCCAGGTAAAGTCTTGCCATTTCCCAGGGTTATATGGTTTTTGTATCTACGATCATCCACGGCAGCAGCAACAGTTGCTATCCATGGGCTGTAAGAGACCAAACTTTTTGGGAATGGACCTCCATTCCCAGCTGCCTGTGCAACAAACACTCCCGCCTTTGCAGCAGAAAGAAGCGTCGCATCAAACGGGTTAAGAAATGTAGTTCTAGTAGTTGTTGGTGGACTGTTTGGTCCAACTGAGAGATTGAGAATATCCACACCATCCTGGACAGCCTGTAGACAAAAATTCAACCATATTAAAATCATTCTACTAAAACAATAACATGAGAATTATCAATGAAATATCATCAAAACAGAAATGGGAGGAAATAAGATCAGTGAACAAGCATTTGACATACAAGCAAAAACAGCATGTCTTAATCAGCTATTAATTGCAGTGATATCCCCTTGTGCATCAATACTGATCTCCGTTCTTTTTGTTGTGAGATTTCATTTCATAAATAACACAGTGGGATAACCCAATTTTTTAAATCCATTCACATACCACTGAATCAGCTTCAGCATAAGCAACAAGGCTTCAAAAAGCACATTTCAAGTTCATTCAACATTCTCCGAGATACAACATCCAAACCTTTTTTTTTCTTTTCTTTTGGGAATGGTGACATCCATACTTCATCCCCTTCATATAATTAGAATCGAAGACTAATTCCTCATACAATTTCCAATTTACACCTAACCAAACTTACTAAAAATAAAAACTCAATGGTAAAGAAAATTTACATTAAAACTAAAGACGAAATCCTATTTAAAACTAATTTTATCCTTTGTTTCCTAAAAAATACAAAACTTCGAAACAAGATCCTTCCATTACAATCTTTGTATGAGTAGCGTCCCATGGAATAATATAGTTATCTTTGAATTGTTTTAGAGGCCCCTCTTTACTTGCATAAAATAGTTACATTATATCTAGAAGATCCTCTATTATTTTGACAAATGTAATAAATAGTAAAGGCCAGAGAGATGCTTATGAGAGAAAACTGTGGACATCTGAAAGTAAATATGGTTTTCAAGTAAGAACAAGACTACTTAATATATGGATTCGCTTGGGAAAAAAGGTAGAAAAGTAACCCTGGAAAAGTCAGTTATATTGGAAGTCATTACAACATTTTTGACATTTGTTTACCAAGTTTACATGTGGTATCAGTGGTTCGCTATTAGAGGATTACGCATCTTTATGGAACATGGCAATTTTAAAATGGCAAATTACCAAGGCAATAACCAATCATTCTCTTGCAACAATTTCCACCCCTTAAAATACAAGAAACTACTGCATTTCTTAGAAATTCAGCAGGCATATTTATCTTACAGCCATGGATCATTTAAATACCTGCTCAATGGCAGCCATTACATCGGCGACAAATCCTCCAAAAAGCCTGTAGAGGGCTTTGTAAACAGCAATCCTGAAGATCATAAGGATAGAAGGGATGTTGGGACACATTAAAGATAATAAGAAAAACCATACTAAGAAATCTGTCCTTCATCCTCATGTTGCCGGTTAAAAAATTCTTACCTGGCTCGGGGAGCCATTCCACTTGCTTTTCCAAATTCGTATCCGCATATTCTCACAGGAATTCCATTATTCCCAGCTGCAATCGCTGCCGTGTGACTGATAAGGAATGTTAATACAAGAAAAATCAATATTCTTAAAAAAAAAAAGATTATGTTTAGAAAAAAATTAGGATGTCATGCATTGCAGGCCAGGGGAAAGATTCCATTACCATGTTCAAAGAAATGTTTGGAGTAGATTGTTTTGGAAAATCAACATACTGATTTGTTTCATCATTTAGGAAGCTATGATGCCCCAAGCTACGGCATGGATACAATAGGGACATGCCATGGACATAGCATGGACACGGATTTTACACAAAAAGTGAAGTATCGGATACAATACGACGCGATACGTTGCCCATTTTTAAGTATCCGTGTATCATAGTTAGGAAGTAATTGTTCGTCATCAACTGTGAAATTGTATTAACCTCTAGGTTGGATAAAGTAATCTAGATTCCTCAGTAGCAATTGTTAATAACCGGAAACACCAAAAGCTCAAGTTGTTAGTGAACTGCACAACAATTTATATCAACACCCCCCCTCAAATGGAAGGCCATTCGAATTCGAAACCCAACATACAGACAGAACTGAACAGACTAGACAGACAAATGGAGAAAACATGCCTCACACGGGTTTCAAACTCGTGAACTCTGGCTCTGATAACATGTTAATCACCGGAAACACCAAAAGCTCGAGTTGTTAGTGAACGGCACAACAATGTATATCAACAACAATAATCACAAGTTCATACTTTGTGTTTGTGTGCTTCAATACAGCATTCAACACAGCTTTTTATGAGAAAAAAAATCATTATCTGTATCAAACTATAAGACAAAAATACTGGTTGATTTCAAGATTAAAAAATTAAAAGCTAAGCTAGAATAAGCATTATAAAAAGGACTTCTCCCTTTTTATTTATGGTGGATAAAACTAAAGATCAGTGAAGTTATTTATTTATTTTTTTCTCTGGGCTCTCTGACTCCATATATGTAAATTATTTTTAATTAGCTTTAAAGGAAAATAAGAACGATTAATATGAAGCAGGTAGAAATAAAAACAATGCCATATTCAACTAACCAATAGAAAATAGTCTTATCATCAAGAACCATAATAAACACCCACGATAGTGATTGGATAACAAGATATCCAGATTCCAACCCTCCATCCTTACAAAAAAATGATCAGAAATAATTAAGTCAACTTTAAATTTTGTTTCATCAGAAATTAGCATTGAGCTGTTTCTACAAATAACTGGCAAAATAATCTCCTCCAATAGTAAGAAATATATTGATGTATTCAGACTCTAATAAAAACTTTGGTGACCATTTGATGACAATTAGATTAGCACTTTTGTATTTGCATTATGAAGTATGCTTGCAGATAACAATTCTAGGAAACAAGGATGCAAAACCTAACCTTCCATGCCCATCACCATCCAATGGCGAGGCATAATCAACTACAGGATTAAACTGTCCAGACGCACTTGCAGCAGCAGCAAAATGTTGGGCTCCAATGATTTTTCCATTGCAAAAATCCTTCTTATTGATTGGATCAGTTTCACACTTCCCTTTGAAATGTGGAACAGGACCATAGGGTTCGGTGTTGTCAGTTGAAAAGCTTGGATGCTGGGGATATATTCCAGAGTCCACAAAACCAATCACAATGTCTTCTCCTGCCCTGTCAAAGCCACCTCCTGTTGGCCAAACTCCTGTTGGAAGCCCCAAAAACTGAGGGGTGTGTGTTGTTAATCTCTTTACCTTCATATCCTTCTCCACATGTTTCACCTTGGGGACCCTTCTTAGGGCTTCTGCCTGCGAGCCAAATTGAAATAGCAATGAAGGTGAAAATGACATACGATGAAGGATTATCAACAATGAGGAGAAAAATATATATGTTATTCACCTGTTCAGGGGACGTGTGAACAGCAAAACCATTTATAAGATGGCTATAGCTGTAGAGCTTCTTGTATGTTCCGGCTTCAAATAGAGCTTCTAGAATTGCATCATGTTGTTTCTCAAGGTGAAGAGAGTACAATGTCATGGTCTCACTGAAATGACCAAGAAAGCAGAACAATAGTGAATAAAGGATTGTACAAACTCAGTGCTCAAGGACCGTTTGTATATGTGCATAACAGAATATCCACAAATTTGAATACTGAAAGATTCCCATATGTTCAGAACATAGACTGGAATCTTGTTAAATTGTGTTCTTGATGATATTCTATAAATTAGTATGGTTGTTTCTGTTTGGTAAGTGCCCCAAATCTTGATAGTTTCTGACATGTTTGGCTGATTTCAACAGATTCTGATATGTTGCTGTTTGGCTATTCCTGAATATATGAACCTTATGCACAGTATGTTGTTTCTGAAATAATATCAAGGGGCTGGTCATAATCCAGCATGGTCAGTTAACAGTCTTTAGTAGTAGAGCCTACAATCATGGAAATCCAACATGAAGGCATGAAATTTAAACCCAGTAATAGCAAATTTGCTAAACAATGTCCCTTGTTTTAAACATGCCAGGACTACTGGCCTCTAGTTGGGCCTAAGTATATATGGTCCTAGGCCCAACCTTCATGATGCAGTCCAAGTGCATTATGGGCCTCAAAGTCTACAAAGGGAGGCCAAAACTAAGCAAATAGGCAACCAGCCCATTGGCCTAACTCATAATGAGTCAGTGCATTTGGGACAGCCCTATAGTCGATTGGTCCATTGGTCAGCCATCCCATTACCCACAACCATATCCACCTTGATAGTATAGAAGTTTTTTCTTAGATTTGCATTCTTAGTTGAACAAATTCCCAAGAAGACTTCTTAGATCTACATTCTTAATTTAAGAAATCGTATTTTCTAGATGTAACAAGATACTTGATTAGCATGTAACTAGTGAGAGAAGAAATAAAATCCTATTTAGGATCCCTTATAGGCAGGATTGGTATCAAACCCTCTACAAATTTCCTTGTATTATGTTATTTATGCATTCAAAAAAATTATACTCTCCCTCTCTTTATTGTGATTACATTGAGCAAGTATTTCTGCTTTGTATCAAGACTCCTTGGATTGCCAGTGACAATGACTCAAAAGGCCACACATTACATATAATATGAAATTCTCGGCATTACTGGGTGTCCCCCCTCCACCCGACACACACACGCAAAAAAAGAAAGGCGGCAGCAGGAGAAGGAAGAATTACATAATATGTTACCAATACAAGATATGAATCCTATCAAAAAAGGAAAAATAAGGGCAGCGCTGGGTTTGTTTTACCTGGTGACATTGATCTTCTCATCAGAATCAGAAGCAGTGGCAGCAAAGCCTTCAAGGCCTCCTCTATAACTCACAACGGGCTCCCCTTCCATGATAACGATATAAACATCCCCATTCCCAGAAACCAGAGCCCCTAGAAAAGCCAACACCGCAAAACAAAACACCACCAGTGTCATTTTTAACTATCTTATGGTTTTCTAGGCTCTGTTTCTTTGGAGTCTCCAACTGCAAAATGATTCAAAAGAAAAAAGGGAATGAGTAAGAGTTGAAGAGTTACATCCCCCAGACAAAGCAGCAGATAACAGAAAAAGCAAGAAGCCACAATACTAAAAAGAAATGTTCACCATTTCAAGTAAATGGAGTAGCAGAAACACGAAGAGACAAAACCAAAACAGACAAGAGAGAGAGAGAGAGAGAGAAAGACTGGACAAGAAGTTGCAATATCAGATTTTGTTTTCCACTGCCAGATGAAATCAGTTAATAGAATAAGGAAGATTGAATGAAGCAATCGAAAAGAAGAAATTACTGGATCCGCTGGATTGTCACATTTCTGCCATTAAAGATCTAGAATCCTAGCATTCAAACAAACATATATGGTTTTATCTCTGCACTAGATAAAATTAATAAAACCTAATGTCCTAATCCACTTCAGATAAAACAGCTAAATTTCAGGAAAAATGTAGAGAACCAGTCAACAGAAGAACATTTCAAATTATCATCTCGAGCTAGTTGACACCATAAGCTTGATTTTCCAAAAAGAAAATCAGAGCCAGAAACTGAGAAAGATTCGATTTTGAATCTTTGCCATCACATTGAGCCAAGAATGCAGAAAAAAGAACAGAAATCTCGAGCTTTTCACTCTATTTTCTTCTCAACATTGCTGAAATGAAATCCAAAGAAAAACCCTCCAAAACCACATAAGAGCATATCAAAGATCGGATTTTTCTCCTTTACCAATGCGATTCAAAAAAAAAAAAAAAAAATTTCAGATTTCAGTAACTATAACTAATACTCGAGAAATCAAAGAAACAGCCTTCTAAAGCTTCGATTCAAGTGCTCCACCCTAAACTATGCTTCGTTCACAGAAATCCGCTACAAATCTAGGGTTTCTACGGCCTTTTTCGCAGTACATCACAGTTACGAAAGCATCTGAAACCGCAAAAAAGCAGATAAGAAAAAAAAAGGTCCGATTGTTTTTACCAATGCAATGCAGAAGCAGCTTCTACGTTTACATTTCCGCCATTGGAGCAGCTTCAGTTGCAGAAGATCGAAAGAAAACTAGGGTTTTTGGAGGTATGATCGAAGGAAGAGATCGACGCGGGAAATGCAACTGTTTTTTACAGTTGTGCCACTGAAGCATCTGGGTTTCCGGAAATGAAGGTGGAAGAATGGTGAGTAATTTATAAGAGTCCGTGATGTCAGTTGACGGAATTTACGATTCTGCCCCTAAAATTGCTGACTTTTTGACTTTGGAAGGAGTGAGAAAATCGATAGAACAGTAGAAAAAAAAATTGCAGTGAAAAGGCTTTTGGGAATGTTTGAGTAGCCGGTTTCCATGAAAAGAAATTTCGGATTGCAATACTGTTTTTTTATGCTATTGGTATATTTGCACACAAGTGATGAAATCTTGTTTCGAGAATATCTTCCTCACGTTAAAGATTTTTCAACCTTTAATTTGAAGAATTGTAAAAAATTGAGCGTTTTTATGAGAGGCACACACCAAACATGAATTTTTAATTTTACTATAACGTAAAAAATCATTTATGCGATTCTCACTTTTTACACGTAAATGTTCCACGCAGTATACATTTGGTGTGGCCGTTTTTCCATTTAGAAAAGCACAAAAAGAGCTTCTTTTTTTTTTTTTTTTTTTTTTTTTACGATTCTATAGAAAGGCTTTTTACGGAGGAGTTAAAAAGAAATTTTATGGATTCATGAGAAATACAAATATCCATCTTTAAAATCTGGAAATCTCAACGGACCACCTTAAGTCAAAATCAAAGAATAACTAAGGAATAAGGATGAAATTAACTAAACAAGAAGTTCATAGATAAGAATAAATAGATAAATAATGATTTATTAAAAATACTTAATAAAGATTTATTATCGAAATAATAGAATCCTCATCTAAAACCATCTTCCATAAATCCTTACTACGATAAAGATTAACTAATCAAAGACTGATTTGATTGATGAAAAATATTCTCTAGAAATCTAACTTGATTCACATTAAATTGACGGCGTTAATCTCAATTAACTAACTTAAATTTAATGGTCTTTTTTGTATTATGCCCACACCTGATTTGAATGAAGATTGATTTTATAAAAGAAGCTTTATATATCTTCTAAAAGAAAATTGTAGTAAATTTTCTCAATAATTAAAAAAAAAAAAAAAAAGTGGTCAATAACTAGCAGTTAAGTGGTTTTTTTTTCTTTTTCCTTTTCTTTTAGAGATTTTCATGCCAATAAAGGTGATCATTGTAAAATAAGAAGAGCAGATGGGTTTTAAAATTGCCAAAAATGGCAGGTAGTTATATGTAAATAATTTTAAAAAAAAATGATTTGCCAGAATTAGCTAAACTGAAAAGAAAGATTTGGGCTTTCCTCTGTCTGCTTGTGAGGATTTCAGATTTGGGTAACTGACTAAAATGCCACCAACTGCTGATGGGCTGTAGGCACTAGGTACTAGCTAATTAATTATTAGAGACTCGGACATGGACATGGACATGGAAATGGTAGAAAAAGTCATCAGTGGGGTCCCATTTGCTTTCCTCAAATTGACATTTTCATCCCATTCTTTACTGGAATCCACTTTTGATATGGATGCAGGCACCAATGCAAGAAGAAGAAAAAGAAAAACAGACCTAAAGAAAGAGAGGAGTTTCTCATGTGCTTTGAATCCTCCTCCTCCTTATTCGAGCATATAAAAATTCCATAAAAAAGCAAAGAAGTTGGATTTATACCAAAATGACTTTAAATAGAATTGGACAACTTCAATCAAAATAACATCTTTGTTTGAAATGCTCTTATATAGTTAATTGTGAATTCTCTCTTATACTTTTTTCATATAAAGAAAACGGCCAAGCTCTTGCAGTTGCTTACTATTCTAATATTACAAGTCATAGTTAAATTACTTGTAATGTGTGTGTAATCGACGAAAGCTCAACTGTTTAGGGACATCGATGCCCACATGTAATGTGCAAGGGTTTGAGTTTCTTGTTAACAAAAGTGAAAAAAGAAGAAGAAGAAGAAAACTGCAGTCCGTGTGAAAATGCAGTGACAATAAGCATCAATATTCGTTAGTCTACTAAAATATCTGAATATTTTAAAGTCAAACTCGGTGTGAAAACGCCATAGCTAAAAGGTAAAATGCATCCTTTGACTGTTGAAAATGTGTAAGAGAAAGTTTGGCCTAGTTTTAGTCACCATCTAATCTTGACAAGTGATAAGTTTTACTTGGAAAACAGGTTCGTAGGAATAACCCGAAGATCCAATTCAGCAAACTATGATAAATACATGGCCACGCACCGTTGGAAAATTATGTAGCCCGACTGCCAATGTGCCCACGGCAAATCAAGCTCGACATTTTACGGCGGATGAACTCATAATAAGTCTTGATTTGATTGAGTCAGATAACGATCAAACTCTTGATCGTAGAGTTTGAATGAAGTTCAGAATTCCCGATTTGGCGGACTTTCCACACTAGTCAGGAGATGTGGGATTCCAATAGAGGTAGAGTCCGGATAAAATTGTAACTCTTAGGAATTGCTCTCTGCAAGGGAGATGAGAACCCGCGTTTTTTTATCATCAAGTAGATCTTAGAGCATTCGCAGCGAGTTCGCAGGTCTACTTCATTCCGAAACGCACAAGGTTCTTGGCAACTTCGATTCCGACACCCATCTAGGACCACCCAGTTCTTTCACACACTACATTCATTTCATGTATTCATTGCATGCATAACCATTCACATTCCTTCTTTCTTATATTTTGGGGAAAATGTAATTAACCCATGTATCATAACTCTGATTTTTCTTGAAGTCCAGTGGTTTGAAAACTTAAATTGCATTAATTGGATCTACTCTTTTTATTATTATTATGTTGCTGACGAGGGTGTCTGGCCTCTAAACTAGTTATTTTTTCAGACACATATAAAGTCCTTGTCTCCCCACGCACCGGTTATATCAGGTTGTTGTCTGGACAAGTGTCCCAAACACAAAGAGCGAGTTCGAGACCGCAACCTCTGATTCTTCAAATATACTATCAACACATTTATATTTTGTTTAATTTGGTTGCTTTAATAGGAGAGAATGGGAATCCGAACCTAGCTTTTTCAAGACATGGACGGTTGCAACATCTGCTTTTAAGCACATGTAACGAGGCCCACCCATGGTGTCCTGCTGCTACCACACTGCATGTGCTCATTATTATATCAATGAATTGAAACCCATACATTAAAAAACAAAATCCAAACAGGACTAGTCATTTGAGAAGAAGCTTATGTCAAACTAAAAGATTAGTTAGTTTTAAAATCCACCGATTGTCGGAGGACTATGAGGCTAAAATACAAAACAAACAATCATGTGATGTGGAGAGTGTATTTTATATATTAGAATGGAAAGATAATGCATATGAAGATTTCTTTGAAGATATGATAAATTTTAGAACACGTTTAGCCACAAGTGAGGAATCTATAAATCTGAGAATTCTTCAATCCCCTTAAACAAAGTTTTCCTTGTGACTAAAGGATTCGTACAACTAATGCTCCTTCGATCACGTTTAGTAATAGTTGAAGAATCTACATATTTGAGGATTTTATGCCCTCTTTTCGAATTAAGAATTTTCACATCTTATATTGGACAGTCAGATCTAAAAATCCTCAAAAGTGAAGATTTTAGTGACCCAAATCCGTTCCAAATGTGGATTTTTCACAACTACGTTAAAAGAAAAAAAAAAAAAAAAAGAACATATATCCTTTTCCAAAGAATATGGTTGCTGGACGTGACATGAGTTTTGTAGGACAATAATCTGGAAATGTTCCCATGTGGATGAATCCTATCATCAATTTAATTAAAGATGATGAGAGGGGAGTTGGGTCAGTTACCTTGTCTGTTTAGAATGTAATTGAATGTAGTGGGACCCCCACACCATCACTGTCTCGCATGGCATTTAGGTATCAATTTATCTTCTGGCAGGGCCTGATAAGCCGTGGACCAAAAAAATAAGGCCGAGCTTGAATAGGGGAAGAGGATCAAATCCAGACTTCTAAATACAAGCCATACAAATATGTCCTCATTTGGATTTTTATTGAGGAGTAGGCTTCACCTAAGGGGTAATATTGAAAAGTATTTTCGATACCTCTACTAAAGCCTCAAGGTTTTGGTAACGACTCGACGGAAAAAAAAAAAAAAAAAAAAGCATGTAGCCAAAAGTGCGCTGGCCAGGTTCCACCCGAGCTGCCTCTATTAACGTCTCAAGGTTTTAGTACGATTTGCTAGCTAAAATAATTTAAGAATTCTCACTACTAACGCCTCGAGGTTTTGGTACGATTGGCTGGCTAAAGTTTTTTAAGAATTCTCACTATGTATCCCATTTTTAGGTGTTTCCTAAATAGTATGCTCATTCCTATTTTCAAGAGCTGTTTTTAAGAAAAAGAGCGATGAAAAAACTATTTACGATTTAAATTTGTACTCTCGTCAGTTTTCTTCACTTGCTTTTTCCACCTATTGTGTCCCTGCATTCAAAATCTTTCAATTTTTTATTTTTTATTTTATAATTAAGGGTGCTTGCTTGTGTTATGTCATTGACTCGCAAAAATAAAACAAATGATACATATATATATATTAATGGTAATTTGCTCTGAGAGAGGCAAAATAGATGCATACTACTTTTCCTTAACCTTGGGTGTGTTTGGTTAGAGGAATTCTGAGAATTGTAAATTCTTTAAATGCATTCTTCCAAATATTTCCAAAATGCTCAAGTACAATATAATATTTATAAAGCTATAATTCTAAGAATTTTAAAGGCCAGTAGTGACTTTTCAAAGACTTGTTTTTAGAATTCTAATCATGAAGTAAAGAATTCTAAATGCCCTAAAGATATCAACTGATTACACTTGCATTTCTCGTAAAAAAAAAAAATGCCTCTAAACTAACAGGATAATGGTTTGAATTTGTTTGTCACGCCATGTTCTCCTCTTGTCATTCTTTTTAGGGCACATTTATATAGCCATGTTTATGCAAAAAATAAATAAATAAATAATGTGAGAAAAAGTGGCAAAAGCTTTTTTTTTTTTTTTTTTTTGTGACATGGAAACCACCATCTTCTTTACGGTCAATTATTCGTAAATCCTAAATTCATACACAACACCATCCACTGTCACTGTATATCAGGTAAGATTAATTATTGACATATCCCTACAAACTTAAAGTGGCATGGGCCATCCTACCAGAGTAGCACATGCTCCATGTCAAAAAAAAAAAATAATAATAAAGTAAAAGGAGAAATGGAAGGCCCCAAAAAACACAACCACCTTACTCGAGAACCGCGTTTTCATTCATGGCACTCCAGACTGGTCGTTTCATCTAACTCTCCTTTTCCTTTTTTTTTCTTTTTTTTTTCTTCTGTGGGTAGAATAGAAAGGTTTCATCTAACTTGGTACTGCCATCAATCTATATAACCCCACTAACAGCAGCTTAGACAATGGCACATGTCCAACAGTTCATCTCCATTGGCTGAGTATGAGTTAAATATTTTACATAAAGGCCTCACTGAAAGTCTTCTACATGTTTTCTTTTAATTTAACCTTTTATACTAATCTCATGAAACAGAAAGTTATGGTGAAGTTAAATTAACCTTTTTAAATTTGAAAGTAGCCAATGCTCAAAAATGCTTTTCCAAGCTGCTCAGCTATTTAGAGACACCAAATAATAAAATTTATAGGGAAAAATTTGAAATAGTGATTTACTCTGCACATACGTTTTTTTTTTTTTATTTTATTTTATTTTATAGTGAAGATCGCAATCATAAAATATAAAAGTATCAATTAGAAATCCTTTCGATATAGTGATGAAGTTGTGCTACAAAAAAAATATGTAAAAAAAAGGGAACTCCCTTTGAATCAGTCTTTGTCATTGTTATGCTTATTTATTTTGGTAAAACCATTGTTTAAATTAATATTTCACCTGTTTAATCACATTTCACAAGTTAATTCATTCAATCAAAGTATAAGTCGAATATTGTAAGAAAACACTCAAATAGCTAGTTTGTATTCGACCTGGTTTGGCTGAATAATGAGACCAATTTGGGCATTCGGGTTATCTAAGGTTTGGGTTGTTTCCATTAAATGGGAGGTTATTTTATGATCATGTTTAAATCTTCACCTTGATTCTTCATTTTTAACTACTTATAGAAATACAGTCTTAGAATTCCTACGACTTCAATCACATGAAACAAACGGGTCTTATTATGATTCGGTTTTTTTGGTTCTTCTTATAGTGGTCTATTTTTCTTTAGATGGATATTGCCATTATGCAAGATTTATACAAATTACAGTTGTTGTAGGAATAGCCAATTCATCTACTCTGCCTAGAATTGCTCTTTTGTTGATTATATTACAAAAGAATTTCCAGCCTTCCCTTGCGCTTGACTTCTGTTCTTCACACATCAGAATTTTCATAGCTATTCTTCAGCAGTGAAGGAGTTTATTGACTGAAGGCAATTGGGACCTTCACATGGGCCTAGAGAAAAAGAATGAAAAGGAGAAGGAAAGATGCGTGGATTGGAAGGGTGCTTGAGGAGTTAACCAACCCAATCTCTGTGTCACTGTTGGAGGATGAGGCTCCATTACTTTTTCCATTGGTGGGGGGTGGATCAGAAGTAGATGTGCCATTTGGGCCCCTCCATCTGTATGCATTAGAACAAATCCACAAAATAGATGGTGAATGAATAAATATCTCATTTAAAGTTCCCATTTGTCATCCTTTGACAGAATTGGTTTCAAGAATTTAGTTTTTTGTAGTTATATTTAAAGAATGATAAAAAGAGAAGTTTATAAAAAAAGATTTAGGGCATGTTTGTTTGAAGGTATTTCTGACGAGAATTGTGGGTCTTGGCAATTTTTGACATGGATCGTGTCCCCTGGGTATTTGGACTTTACTTTGGTTATTAGAACTGTGAATACCAACCTCTTGAAAAGTCACTTCTAGCATTTTGAATTCTTGGAATTCCAGCCTTTTGAATGTTGGACCATACTTGAGTATTTGAAATTCTACTTGGGAAAAAATATTTGTAGAATCCATAATTCT
The DNA here is from genome assembly GCA_003546025.1 of Camphora micrantha. NCBI lineage: Eukaryota > Viridiplantae > Streptophyta > Magnoliopsida > Laurales > Lauraceae > Camphora > Camphora micrantha. Next base: position 647,853 of record QPKB01000002.1, read on the forward strand.
CCCATACAAGAATTCTCAAAATTCCACTTGGGGCATGTTTTTTTACAGGAACTCTAAGAATCCCTATCTATGGGATATCTAAATTCGCCAAATATTGCCCCTTACACAAATGCGCAAGGGCACTGGGCATTTTGAAAGCTAAAATTTGAAGAATTCTATAAAGTTAAAGAAATACAATTCTCAAAGTTAGATATCCGAAAACTCACAAAACAAATATGGAATTTTAAAAGCTTAGGGGACAGCTACTTACGTGCCGAAACAAATCCCCAACAGCAAGATATCCCCTCAGAAATCCTTTGCAAACAAACCACCCCTTACTATCATAATTGGATTGAAGAAAGAATGTCAAACAATGAAAATAGAAAATATTCCACAACCACTATAATAACAACCATGAATCAATGTTTGTAGGTCCCCAAACATGAATTATTTTGGATCACTAAAAGAAAGACTTAAATCTTATCGAAAGAAGGCCTCCAAAGTAGCACTTATGATTTGGGACACCATTGCATAAAAGGCTCTTAACAATGATGATTTATAGGAAATTATGATAAGATGGCAGTTAGACCTTTACAGTTAAATATTACTAAAAAAAATTTTTTAAACAAAGAAATGACAAGTATGAGATGTATGTGATAAAATGAATTGTTGCTTGTTCTTCTAGCCATTGTTACTTACACTATATTCTTCACTTTCAAAGTGATTCATATATCAATTGGTAAAAAAAGGGGAAAATGAGAAGCAAATGTCTTGCAATTTTACCATCATGGACTAGAGGTATGCATCCATAATTGATTTGTCCACACTTCAATGGCAAATGGTTTGGGGGCCCTAACCATTGTTTTCATGGAACTGTTATGGATAGATCATAGATCAGCCTCCTCAAAAATACCATAATTCAAAGATCCTAGCCATCCAAGTGAAGGTCTTCATATTTACATTGCATGCAGAGTTTGCTGTGTTGCATTTTTACCAACCCTTTGCAGGCTGTAGATTGGAAGGCTAACATTGTATTACAGAGGAAAGTTTATTGGCATCATCCAGGTATGTTGGATACTCAGTCATAGGTATATGCCGAAAAATCCATGGCATATAAAACTGGACAGAAAATCAACCCCGAGCGCAGTGCCGCGTTAAGAGCCCAATAGTAGAACCCAGAGCAGAATGTCAAAAACCAATAGTGCAGAGTTTCGAAGGACAAGAACCCACTGGTTACACTAACATGGTTAGTTAAGTTATAAGTGCCTGCTTCCTTTTCAACTTATTCAATATGAAACTCTGTGTAAAAGAAATCAAAAGGCAATTGTTTCCAAACAAGAAATGTGTTATCAAAAGGGCTGTTTTTCATAGGATTGTCAACATTTTTTCTCCATAAGAAATGCAGAATTTTAGAAAGGTGTTTCCAAGAAACTAAAATCCAAACAATGTATTTTATATTTTTTAAAGTTTCCAACATCTTTGAAGAATAGAATGATACATCACTGGGCGCTCGCACAGACTTCCCAGGTGGTCACCCATCCTAGTATGGGTGTTCTTATAATTTTCAGGGCCACACGGTTTTAAAAGGCCTCATGTTGAGTTAAGATGGAGCTTGTCTTATAAGCCCAAGGGTCAAGATTTAGATATTTCCGATGTGGGTTAGCGGAAACTCACAGTTTGAAATCCGTGGTTGACACGCTGCATCCCGTGGTTAAGGGTGCCACGTGAACCAAGTTCTCACACTAATGTTCTGAATCCTAACTGGGGATGTCAATGGGTTGGATTTAAAAGGGACACCACACCGAACTGCTCTTATTAGGAGCGGGTTTGGTAGTGGTTTTCTTGGTACATGGTGGGTTTGAATTTGGTTATTCTAATCCGCCCCGCCTCGAATATATAATATATATTTGTTTATTACTAAAAGATATAAAAAAAAACTCATGGTGCAAGTGGTGTTGGGCATTAACTTAAGGCACGTGGGAAGAGAAGGTGGTGAGCTTGATCTCTACCATATTCATTATCATGCATTTATATATTTTAAAATTCTTAAGCTTTGAATTTGACCTAAACCCAACCTAAACAAGGCAGGTTTGGTATCACATACCAATGACCCGTCACGGGTAGGATCGGGTCTGGATGAGATAAACTTGAGACGGAGCGGGTTTGTATTTATGCCGAAACTCTTAAAAGCATGTTTCTAAATTCATCAAGTCGACAACTCAAGTCTACTGAATTACAAAGCAAGTCACATTCTTATGCTGATAAAAAAATTGTATCTATACATCATTTAAAAAAGAAGTATTTCAAGACCCAGTCGAGTTTTCAGCATGGGAGTAAGGTTTTCAGGTTTGGGAATTAAGTAGCAACTCACCCAGGGATGCGGGGGCAGAAAGTGATGGTATAATCAATGGCCTTGCATGTGAAAGTACTGGTCCCATCATCAAATGCATAGCTATAAGCCCTTGGACAAGCTTTCTTGAAGAATATTGAGTAATTGGAAGGCCTACATGTATTTGGATTTGCATACTCCCCACTGCAACAATACCCATCTGTCCCAAATGCTTCACATGCACTCTTACATCCCACCACATAGCCCTCACTAGCTGAAGAAACCGCAGTATTTACAACCTGGAGCTCCTTTGGACAGCCTAAAATAGGATTTTGAGATTACCCAAGAGTTAAAACAAGTAAATTTGTTTCTAATTAATGAAGCTACAATGTTCCCAAAACAGTTAATCAATACAATTATCCTTGGAAAGAGAGGCCTTTTTCTCTGGTGTGTTTTTAATAGCTACTGCACCTCATGCACATGTTTAGACCAGAGGCACAAGCCGATGCAACATAAAAGGTATGTCCACCGCTGGCGTGGCATATATTTTCTGTTGTTGTTGTGAATACTTGTGCTGTTTTAGCAAGATGAACCTAATAATGATGACAGTACTAATTCCTTTGAATTTTGATTAGTTGTTGCATTATTCATTGGTGGTCTCAGTATAAGAGAAGAAAAAGAAATGCCATTTGAGCATGTGTGTAAGAGTAAGAACCAAAGCAAGAAAGGGGGCCAATAAATACTAGGTGGTCATGAGTGAGAGATTGTAATAGGGATGAGATAAAGATGACCTCAGAAAGCTGACCCCATGTAGATGAAAGTAAATTAGATGATGACCATGATGGTGAATTGTATTTGATTAAGCCCTTACAGTTGTGTCTAATCATATTCATACATCACTTTCATTTTTATTGATGAGATGGATTTTGTATGGTGACCAAATGAATTGTTATGATAACAAATCATCATCATTGAAAACTCAAGCCATCTATGGAGGGTTGGCTTTGTGAGTTATTCTTTTTAATTCATCCTTTATTTAAAGTCATATAGTGTAGCAACAAATGATATGATACCTGAGTTTATATTTGTTACACAACCAGTGGCATTACATCCTCCATATACACCATGTGCAGCAGCAACGATTGGCAGATTGTAACCATCAACGATGCTAATATCATAGTAATCTTTGTCTTTACCCTTTCCGAGGGTGACCTCAAAGAGTGTGGCTGGTGGGGCTGCTCCAATCCCATTGCACTCCATCCTCCCCCCACAATCCCCTGTTTGGCATGCGCCTACCCCCAGCTGATCGAACGTGCACCCTGTCCTTGCCCAAATCCGGCCAGACCATCCTGGTGAGGCTACAATTCTAACAATCTCGCCGGTGTCCAGCTGGAATCCGGTTGTCGGAAGTTGCGGTGTCCCTGACCCCGCAAGTGTCCCTGGCCATATTGTATGTGGACAATGGTTCCTTATGGTGAAAGTGCAAGATTGCGAGCTCGAAAAGAGAAGGGAGACGACAGCGAAGAAACCATAAAATCTTGAAGCTTTCATTGTCATGGATATTATTCCGACGGGCACTTTTGTTCTCAAGTGTCTTTTAGGTGGGCTGGTATTGCTGAGAGGGATGACCATAGCTAAATATTGGGATGTGAAAGGTGTTGCACCAGTCATGGATGGTGAAGGTTTTAGTTGCTTTGGTGAGTCCCCCAGCCGAAATTGCTACTTTCGGGTTTAGGATTTTCTCCAACTTGGGTGGCCCCAAAAAAAAGCAATACCTTCATTGAGACTGCAGGCAGGAAGCCAGTGAAAGCAAACTACAACCCAGGATCTCAGCCCCAAAGGAAAGGGAATATAATAGATGAAAAGAGACTCTAAGTTCCTTTTCATACCCAAAGAAAAGGTGGGAGGTAAGAACATTGCCATATCTAGAGACTTGAGGGAAAGTATCAAATTGCCATTGAACTTCCTCCATTGTGGTGCCATTGAGATGCAGCCAATCATGTTTTTAAATGGTTATTGTAGATTTATACATGGGTTTGGTAGTGATTCGGAATAGCCCAAGTTAGGCCAGGCTACAAAAGGCTTGTGTATTCAAAAACGAAATCCAGGATTGGCTCTCTCATTTAGAGGTGCAGCTTTGGTTGTGATAACCTGAAAGCTAAAAGGGCCTACCTCAGCGCACCGTCTTTACCTGGCCCGTAGTTCAAAAGAGCTGACCCAGACCCAATTTGAATATGGTTTCACCCAAGTTGAGCCCCTGGTTATAATGTATTGGAAATATTACAGAATAGCCCAACCAAAAATCAAACATTATTCAAATTGGGTTTACTTTTCAGGCCAACACCCAACCCACCCAACCCAAGCTCAATCAAGTCCAGTTCAGTTTTTAGTTGGATAGGGTCAGCCAGGTTCAAGTCGGCCGGGCCCTGTGGCATCCTCGCACTTATGGTTGTAATCCAGCTATACGTAAAATCTGTGGCACTTAGATTGGAGCCATGCTTCTCAACTAATAAAGTATTCATGATGCAGAGTGGGTTTGGCACACTAGAATTGAACCCAGAATGGATTATGCAAAATTGCCAACTCAAAGGAAGTAGAGCCGCAAGTTACACCTCCTTTCCATTAATTAATAAAGCTACTTTGTTCCAGTAACCTTGTGCAGTATGACCAATTGATCCAGTACCCAACAGACTTGGCTAAGATGTACCAAAACTTAGTTTGATCTATATGAATTTAAGTTCGGACTGATCTCATCAATAGCAGCAATGGGGTCATCTGAATGCTGGATCATCTGAATGCATGCCACTTCTTTTAATTTATATCATTACTCAATCCATGCATATTCCAGGATTCACTTGAATAGAAGAACTCATGAAAGGCGGAAAAAAATGAAGAAGTAAAAATAGCAGATGCATCTTTGTAAACTGAAAAAAAAAAAGGTACTTTTCAACAGAGGGCGGAAAAAAAAAAAGAAAAAAAAACAATTCTAAAGCTAGAAATTACTCAAATGAGTAGAAATTGACATCGCACTGGAGAGTTTCTAAGTGTCCCCTTTTCTTTGTTTTTTTGGAAAGACGCTCGCTCATTCAAACACAGTTGATGACGAGCGCTATCATGAGCTCTCATCAGCTTGATGTTTCAGTTTTCTCTTCATCCTCCTCCCCTTCTGGTTGATCAGAAACAGTGGGTTCCTTAAGAGCCACAAAGCGACCACTCAAAGGATCAACCGCACGGGTGTCACGGGGCCCACCTTTGTGGGCCATTGCAAGCATGGGAGGCGGTGGCAGGAGCCCCGACCTGAAGAGGATGCGTTGAACGGGTTCAGACGGCTGAGCACCAACAGATAACCAATACCTGCAACACCAATTAAAATAGAAAGAGCGAAGAAGAAGGTAAACAACAAGCAGAACATAAGTATCATTTGCTGTAAACACAAAACAGCATAAACAATACTAAAAACAAAAATATAGTAAAATAGAATAATTATTGAACATTTCAATGATATCCATGTAATTTGAAATTATAAGGCAATCATAAAAAGAACTATAAACTAAAAGTAGGTATCTTACAGTACAGTTGAATAGATAATCATGAACACTTAACAAAAACAACATCAAGGCAAGGGGAAAAAAAGATGTTCTGTTCCACACAGTATTCTGTAAGTTGACATGCATAAGTGACTAGAAAGGAAATTCAGTCACTAGAGTGAGTTTCATTGAGAGTTTGGCCGATTCAGTCATTCAGTCAGCAATGCTTCACCCGGTGCCCTGCAAGTCTGAGTCAACTTGGCCAGATCAAGGCAAGTTTCTGAACACTGCTTGTACACGCTTTTCCAAAATGGGAAGAAGTTTCAATATAAGCATTTAGGGCCGGTTTGTTTGCATAGAATACATAGGAATTCATGGTCAAATGAAGTCCACAAAAGGATTTTTAAAGAGGTGAGGGGTATAGGATATGAGGTTTGAATGTAGATGGGATCTTGATTTTCCTAGGATTTGAATTACTAGGGTGATGGCTCGGTATTCATTTTTACATCTTCCCTTGATTCAATTTTCATTAATGGGGAGGTTATATGCTGGTCATTTTTTTAATTTCACCTTTGGTTCTTCATTTTTAACCACTTACAGAAACATAGTCTTAGAATTCCTACGAATCCAATCAAATGAAACAAACAGGTTCTTTGACACTATAATCTTGCCCATTCTCGAAAGCAAAACTTTATTTTGCTCCCAAAGCAGGTAATCATGCAATTTTATTTTTGAAATGATAAAATAAATTTAATTAAGAAAAACTAACAAAAAATACAAGCATGAGACGAAACAATCTGGGACTCTGTTTAAGAAAAAGAAAATCCGGTGCCAAATTAAGGTGCTGTTCCTTGAAGATTACTTGCACAGTGACAGCCCAAACTAAAACTTGGTTTGTCCAAGGTTAGCAAAGGCAAATACAGAGAAAAATGGACACATGGAGAAACAACCTGCCAAGCCAAACCATTCACTCATCTCAAATTCAAATCTCTCCACTTGGCAATTTAAATTGTGTTCAAGTGTGTTTCGTATCTCCAATCGTAAGTAGCTTGAATATCTTAGAATAAAGACTGGCTTGAATATCTTAGAGTAAAGACCGGTTTTAGGGATTTGTTTCATTAAGCTTTTCAGAGGAAAAAAATAAAAGGGAATGCCTTTTCTTTATCCCAAATACAGAGTCACTTGAACCTGTGATATAGTATTTTAAGGCAGACAAGTGAGAAAAACATTATTGTGCCTAATGTGATATCTGATTTTTTTGCTGTCCCAAATGTATGGCGTATCAGATGTAATCCATCCTGCCAAAATTGTGAAAACCAATTTGGGTACATCCAAAACCGTTATGTGAAAAATTCCTAAGTAATTTGATTTCCTATTTCTCCCTCTCCAATTTGAGACTATTTACAGAAGCTACTGATCATAAAGTTTTTCAATTTGAAGATAATGAGAAGGAGACATTTTTACTTTTACAAAGATGAATACAAATAATTTCCCTCGGACTACATTAACTCTAAGAAGCCATCACAATCTATTATATTCATGTAGAAGGAAATTGGATGGTGACAAATTAGGGAACAAGGAAGCAAAGTATCTTTACTTTTTTTTTTTTTCCTTATTGGGCTTCTCTTTCTTCCATACACATCTGCTTCATGCTTAATCAAACAATAAAAATGGAGCAATAAAAATTCTAAGTTTTTGTATTTTATGAATAAATGAACAAAAGCCTTCTTCAAAAATTCCCAAGAGATCCAACAGAAATGACCAACTTAAAGAAATGAAGTCACAATAATATATGTAAAAGGAATTAGATACATTTCCACTTACTTCACTCTATCAAAATTCAGACCCATCCTCTTTCCACCATCCTGTCCTGGGAAAGAAAACACCAAAAGTTCAAAAAAAAAAAAAAAAAAAAAAAAAAAAAAAAAAAAAAAAAGAAAAAGAAAAAGAAAAAGAAAAATTTAACTCCAGTACATATAAAAGCACACAACCCAAACTCACAGAATTGTGAAAAGGGAGCACTGAAACAAACAATACCCAGATTTGATACAACAAAATAAAGAAAACCCAGGTGATAAAACTCAACAACAATGAATAAAAAGAATGAAAAGAATGGACATATAGAGGAAAAATAAGTAGACAAAAGAGTACCTGGTAATGGATTGTAGTAACCCAATACTTCCAGATGCTTTCCATCTCTTGGTGATCGGCTATCAGCTGCCATAACTCGGTAAAAGGGTCGGTTTTTGCACCCAAATCTAGATAATCGAATCCGAACTACCATTTTCTACTTCTTTCAGGTTCTTCTCTAAAGTGGGTTCTCTGTTTTTTCTTGTTTTAACACATATATTGTATTTCTTCTTGTGGGTTTTTGATCTGTGCAGATGAAAGGAAACAGCATTTAAACATGGAAAATCAGAGAAACCCATTTGAAAGAAGGATTGTATCTTAAACATTCATGCATCTGCACTGTTAAACAAAAGAAAGAGGGAAGAGATTAGCTTACCAGAGAGGGAACTTTTGCTGGGGTTTTGCAATTTTACTTCCTGAGCATTTGTTTCAAAGGTGAATAAGAAGCATGGGTGGCAATGGATCCAGGTCCGGCCCGAATCGGCCCAGGTCCGACAGTAATGTATATGGACTGTCCCGCCGTGTAATGGGCCGCATCAGGGCTAAATTAAGGGTTTGGAAATCTTATTGGGCTGGACTCGGGCCATATATAGACCAAGGTGGGAAACTTGTGACTTGGACTCAACTTGTCTTGCTCTAAAAAATTAACTCGAAGAAAGCAAATTCGACGGCTTGAGAGGATTATATTTTTCTAAAAGAAAATTATTAAATATATAAAAATAAATCAATATTTATAAAATTTAAATTTATATGTATTTACATGTATTAATAATAATGAATTCAAATTAATAAATTTATTAAATTTTAATCAAACATTTTTAAAGAGTTAACTCCAATTCTCGCATTAATTACATGTATTTGATTAGGTCGGATTTACCCTATTTGACTCAGTTTTTCACTAAAACAAGGTGACTCGACAAAGTCAATAATCAATTGACCGAGTTTTTCAAACTTGATATAAACATCATCATTATCATCGAAGTTTTATCTCAATCATGTTGAGGTCACCTACATAAATTTGGTTTCTCCATTCTAGTTTGGTTTGGAACAAATCCTCTAGTGAATTGTATTTCTTCAAATTCATTGCTGCTACATTTGTCAATATCTTCTTCGACTTACCCATTTTATATAACAACTAAAATAAAAGCTTCATATATACTTTGTTAAGGACACGTTTTATTTGTGGAAAGATGATGATAATAGGGTTTTGGGTTTTCTTGTATGTATCTTTTTTTTTTCCTTTAGTTTTGTCTGGTTGAGAGCTATAGTTAGACGCTATCAGGCCAACTTGGGCCTCTCATGTTGATTATTCAGCTGGCCCAAATCAATGATCAAGACTTCATGGCAGACTTTGAGTCGGACTTTGGGCCCACAATCCATATTGGGCTTGGAACCTGACCCATGCAAGTACAATCTGATGACAACCTCAACCTTAGTCCACATATGTATTATACACGTACAAATTTTTATAAACTTTCCTCCAGGAAGATATTGGCCCAAGTCCAGAACATATGCCTAATTCTAGCCCACAGGCCTAAAACTGAGTCCAAATTCAACCCATATCAAAACTCAACTCAGGCCGAGTCAGGGAGACTCGGCTCATTTCCAGTCCTAGGTCAAAAGACACAATTACTCAAGAAAACATTGGGTCCTCAGTCGTGAGAATTGAGACAAAAGAGTTGATTATAACAGACCCCCACCATTGAATCAATGCAGTGCCCATTGTTGGAACACTTTTATGGCAAAATACTATTAAAGTGGGCCACTTGTGAGAGAATCGATGGCTCAAATTGCATCATTACAGCTTCACCTTTGACCAACCCATGATGTTAATGACGTCCATCACTAATTAATCAACAGCCTGTTGGGTAAACATATTCCATCACTCTCTAATCAATGTCTTGTCAATTTTAATGTAACAATATCAGAGACTATACTAATTTCTATGTGCATGCATCTTTCCTCCGTATATAGTTCTAAAACCTTAAACTCGCTTGAATGAGTTGAAAAGACCAATGAGCTAAAGTAACTTTGATATGTTTGACCAAATTTTAGATGGATGATGTCTTATTCAGATGCCTTATTCTTCAGCAAGTCAGGGTGAGTTAACTTGGGGTTTTTGAATGATCTAGGAAGTGGGGACTCCTATTACTTTTGTGTGGCTCTTATTAGCCTTTTCAACTAAAGAAATTGAAACGAGAGCGATCTAATAGGGCAGTAAACATGGCTAATTTGAGAAGCTGTAGTGAAAGCTTTCCTTTTTCTTTTTTTTTTTCTTTTTTTTGTGTGTGTGTGTGTCGTGGAGAATGGTCAATTAAATTGGTTTTGTTGGATGTCTTAAAAGTCTTTCTAAAGATTTTGCTGGTTTTGGATCCTAGAATTGTCAATGGATATCTCATTACCCTGCTAAGTTGGATCTTTCGTGCCTTTGTGATGTTATGTTTTGTACTACTTTTTTACTTTTTTTTTGATACCCCTGCTAAGGGGGTTGGGACCCAAGAGAGAAGCATGCATACATACAGGAAGGTAGCCCACTCGAGTAAGAAGCAGGCCCGCACAAACAGATGTTATTTGGTTGTTAGCCACTTTTTTATTTAATAATCAGAGCTCTAATATTCCCCTAATATAATCTGAGATACTAATTTGTGAGTTGTTTATTGTGTTCTTTTAGTGTTTATTTCAATATTTCAACACTATAGAAGAGGTAACTACTAATGACTACTGGAGCTGATTTTAGTAGATGACCAATTTATAAAGCTTTTATGTGTTAGGATTGAATCTCAAATAAATAAATATATATATATATATATATATATATATGAGGTTAAAAGACATTTGCTGCTAAATCAAGGTTAGGGTAATCTAACGTATTGATCTTTTACATGACCCTTATTTGTAAAGAAATATTTCTATATATCCTACTTCAATGATTGAAATGCATCCAAGTAGCCTCACAAGTTGAACCGCATAAGCATTGGTCAGCTAGCAGGCAAAAATCCTCCCATGTATATAGGTGCCCTTGTATGATACATAAATTGGCACCCATGTTAATATTCAACCTTTTAAAAGTGCATTTAGTCAATCTTTTAAATAGTCATTTTGTGTCCCTAACTAACTGAGCCAATTATAATGTAAATTGAAGCACCTGAACATTGGTGTGGAGTTAAGCAATTATGTAATAGTGTTTATGTTTCACAACTCAATTGTAAAATTCGTCTTAGCTGCACTTACTAATGTTCTTACTATTTTCAACCAATAAGTATATGACTTTTTTTTTAATTGATGAGGGTGTCTGGCCTCTTCTAGAATCGACTATTTTACAGGTCGACACGTGAAATCTCTACCTCCTCCCATGCATCGGATAAATCAGACATTTGCCTGGGCAGGTGACTTCAGGAAAAGAGTACGAGTTTGAAACTGCAACTTCCGATTTCTAAAGCGTGGTCTAAGTCAATTGTGCTACCCCTTAAAGTTATCAGTAAGTATAAAACTTGTTCATTCATTATTAAATATATTTTTTTATGTAAGAAATTGAAGATAGCACTAATGGAGTAGAGAGTATTTAAAAATATAATCCTTTACAATTAGGATAGATATTAAACAGGTCTTAGTTGAAAATCCTTTAATGTATGTTAAAAGAACTTTCTCCTTCATTTTAGTAATTCTTTCCTAGTAACCGACCCACCGACTGAAGACAATAATAGGTGATGTGTCGATTGTGACATGTGTTGTCCTTTAATGGTGGGACCCACTTGCAGTGAGCATGATAGAGCGACCACGTCATGTCTAAAATGCCTAAGTTGCACTCTTCTTCTACATGCATCTTTATGTTTATTTATATAGTCATGAATTCATGATACATATATAGTCAGGATGAAATACAACCCATAACTCTTATGTTCTATTTTCTACAGGGCCTTGTGTACACAACATTTACAATATGGTATATGGAATGTAGCAGTCTCAGTCAAGACCTATATGGAACAAGAAGTAACCCAACACTAAAGAATATGAAATGCAGTAAAACTTATAGAGTTTATAAAACTCATCAAATACAAAAAAAAATTGAAATCTAACTATCAATGAAAAGTCAAATATATAAGAGATTTATAGCTAACTGATATAAGATTATAAAATGGAGCATTCAGATGAAAGCTTTATTCTTTATTGGATGATCATCTATTTTAGAATCATTTCTCATAGGTAGAAATGTCTCATGGACCTAACATTTTTAGAGATAACTGGAATACTCCACAGCCTTTTTGCACATGGTATAAAGTATATATGGTGAATCCAACAAACTCTCCACAAGTCATATTTTTAAAAGCTGGAGTTTACTATTTTCCAACTTTTTCCTACTAATGTGTTTTTTGGCCTATTTTAAGAGATTTTATAATGTTTTGGTTTGAAACACTAGTATATATTAGACTAACCTTAAAATCTCATATAGATTATTAACTTTCAAGACTATTTTACAATGTTTAGAATTTATTAAAAATAATAGTCTTAATTTTGAACTTTAACTTGTACACAAAAAAAAAAAAAAAAAAAAAAAAGCATGAGATAAACCAAGTTTTCAACTTAGATCAGTATATGAATCAAACCCATGTTTCAGAAGCAAGCTTAATTAGTAACAAAGGAAATGGACAAATGCAACATGTAAAATGCAATGATTGATGATAAATAATTATAGAGGGAGAGGGAGAGGGAGATAAATACACAGTTCAAAGTGCAACCACTCCAAACTGAAGGATAAGCAATTGAAGGATTCATATGAGTGAGAGGAGGCACTACAGTCCAAAGATCCAAACATGCTGAAATCAAAAAATATATTTGGTGGGTCTTCCAAACCATAAAAGCAAGATGATAACATCACATGCATGGTAGCTTTTATGTGGCTGGTCATATATCTCATGTTTCTGTCGATGTTTTTTTATTTATTTATTATTCCCCCTATCTTCTTACACCCACTTGTTCAATCTTTTGTTTGATTTTGTTATTGTCCATGAAAATACAAAATAAATTTTAGATGCATCAAAAATATGAAATGCAACATAGAGTGATTCACAAATAAGGAAGAAGATCAATTTATTGTATATGGAGTGTAAGTGCAAAAACGGTAACTCACAAGATTTTGAGATGCCTTAGAGGACTTAATCAAATGACTATCGAGAGCTGGCCGGTGTCGACTCGCGGGACCTGAAAGGGAAGAGAGAGGAGGTCAAAGGACCCTGGCCGTGGCAGCACAGGGCTCTCCGATGCCTCAAGTCAGTATGAATACTGGGTCTTAGATGGAGAAGAAGAGAGGTAGTATGTCTGTGTATCCTATTATGCGTACCTGGTTTAGATGCTCTCTCTCCTTTATATATGATATATGAGTATTACCAGAGACTTTGTCATGGGCTTGATGATCTGGATGCTGAGATCATCAGCTCACAAAATAATAAATGGCGGTCCATCACAGCCCACATTGCATTAATTGCCGGTCCGATCAGCCCATGTCGCATTAAATGCCAGTCACATTGGGCCTGATCCTGTCTGGACTCAACGGCAGGCGAAGATCTCACTGGATCCTTTCTTGGGCCTCCCCCGATGGGGCTGTGACCGTCGGATGCTGCCCTGTCAGAGGGTTGGACGGCCAGGATGACATCTGTCTTGTCGCCATGCGCCTGGAGGCAGGAGATATTTTAAGCACGCAGTCCGGCTGGCAGTCTCGCAGCCGGGATGCGTGTCGGAGCCGGGCTTAGCGGAAGACGGCCCCAGCCGGACTGGGGCCATGAACCGCATCCCGGCTGGCGCTCCACTACCACAGCCGGGACGCGTTCAGCCGGACTGAAGATTAGGCCATTAGTTAAACAGCTTTGGGACGATTAGGAATCTCCCCACACAATAGCCCCCTAGCTTGCGGCTCCTCTGGGATCTCGGGATCCCTAACTCAGTGGAGCCGGAAGCTACGAAAACGCTGCTGCTGTCAGAAGTCTCGCGCAGGCAATAGCTGGCGTCAATTTCTCTCCAAATTTCTTTTCCCGCTCAGGGCAATAAATGCAGCGCGTCAATCATGAAGAAGCGAGACAGGCAACGCCACGTGTCCCCATCTTATCGACCGCACCGCTGGATATGTCGTTTCGAAGTTCGAAAACGGCGCATGGGATGGAGCGACGCTCCTAATGATATTTAAACGAGTCGTCGTCTTCCCCTCTTCATCTTTTGCTTCCAGAGACTTCATTCAGAGGCTGTCTGTCACAGTAGGTTGCAGACACGAGTGCTCGGGCGACCTCGTCATTTACATTTGCCTAGTGTGAGTCTCCCCTTCTTTTTCCTCTCTCTGTTAGGTTTGCCCCTTCTAGGACCTCTCTCTTTCCTTTTCCCTTCCAAATGGGGATCTACAGTCACTGGGTAGAAAACGATGTAGCCTTAGACGGACTTAGGGGGGCGTACGAAATACCAGAGGATGTACTGATTAGGCGAGCGGACCCTGCGGATCATGCACTCCGCTCGTACTCAGGGGGATGGATGCCGTTCCCGTTAATTGCCATTGTAGAGGGCGGGGTTAGGTTCCCCCTAGACCCACTTCTCAGAGCCTGCCTCAGCACTTGGGCTCTGACTCCGTGCCAGCTATCGCCCAATGGTTACAAAGTGATCATGGGCACTGCCGTTCTGAACAAGAACCTGGGCATCGACCTCGGCGTGCACGACATCGAAGATGTCTATGATATATGCAAGGCAAAGGAGGACTGCTATTACCTCCGAGTCAGACCTCGGTGCACGGCCTTTGTCACGGCACTTGAGGACTCTAGCAAATATGCCGGAGACGACCTCCTGTGCGT